>OX388167.1:7850684-9050684 GCA_947579745.1 Apocheima hispidaria | reverse complement strand
GGAAAGGCTATGAATACGAAAAGTATTCATAGTACTCATCATTGGGAACGACTTTACTATGGGACCAAAGCTGAAACCGCGAAAAAAAATCAGCTGTTCCACTCACACTGAGACTCGACAAAATGTATGGAACAGATAGTTTTTTTTTCGAGATTTCATGGTTGGTACCATAGTTAAAGTTGTTCATAATGTCGGCTGTTCATAATAAACCCTGTTCGGCTTAGAATGTCCTTTCTATATAACCCTGTACAATAGGACACTTAGCACTCGTACTAGAATGTCTCTAAGAACGAACACTTTACGACTTTAGTCAAACCTTAGTTTAATCATCATCATCAGCCAGAAGACGTCGCTTGCTGAACAAATGCCACTCCTTAAGTGTGGATTACCATAATCCCCACGCTTGGCAGGCGGCTTGGGAATCGAAGAACGCCAACCGTTTACTAAGAGAACGCTGGTGCCAGTCCTTAGGTGACAGCAGCAGTTTTAGGACATACGGTCCATATAAAGTTTTTTTAAGCACTAGATGACGAGACGAGCAGTTCGCTCGCCTGATGGTAAGCGTCATCTTGCCTCTATCAGTTCTTTTCTTTATGATACTCGGTGACGAGACGAACATGTCGGCGTCGAGCACGAATTTTAGTGCTATCTAGAATTTTGAACTGCCTGGCAATGCACTGCGATAATTAGGTATTAAATCTCTTTGTACCCATTAATTTCGCTGGAAACATTGCCCTTCACTGCGTAACACAGTAATGTTTGCACACTACTGCTTGGCGGTTGAATAACTGCAAGAGTCCTAGCACTACAACAATAGCTCGGTGAAATTATCATCCTCGACCACACCGACTTGAGTTGAGTTTGGGTCAAATGTCTGTCAAATAACCTGTCAAACAAAAAAACGAAACTTACAATTCCTAAGTTTATTAACGTCCAAGCCGAGCTGCTTGAGTCTCAACAGCTCGTCCTCGTTGTGAAGGCTGTGGTCAACCGTTAGCTGAACCACTCGCAATACGCAGTTGTCATCTGTCCTGAAAGCAAACAAATTTGGTATAGTTTTGGCGGGAACGTGAAGAAGTCATGTCGCGTCATTGTATTATTTTTCAAAACTCGTGTTTTTTCTCGTTTAATCGTATAAAAACTGTGTTCGTGAGTGAATCATTAAGGTGTATACCCTGGTTATCGCTGTCTCGTTCGCACTATGATTAACATTTTTTCATATAAACAGTGGCGGATTTACACATTTTCCTACAATAAGCTGTTAAATTGTTGCCGCCCTTAGGTCTACAATTGTCGGTTTATTATTGTAATTTTATAAGTTTAACGTTACTTATTGTATATTTGGGCTGTGTGACTAAGTTTCTCCAAAAGGCCAGTAGTCAAGGACCACGTTTCAGTTCCATATGTCATCATCACTGGCAATACTCATTGGTTGAAGACCCTTGTCTTCAGGCACTGCGGGATTTTGGACGAGAAGATATTACGCAGCTTCAGCTTGCAAACTCTGAGAGCTATATCGGTGAAAGTGGACGAGTATTGGTGAACAGTTTTAAAAATTCGACTGCAGGGTCAGATATACCTGCAGAGCAATGCCCGAGGCTCACCCACGTTGGCCACAAACAGTTTGTTGTTATGTACTAGAGCGAGGCAGACCGTTGCTCCTCCGGACAGGTGTTGGTCGATCTCCTTCAATCGCGCTAGGATGTCACTGTTGGCGCGCTGGAAATAAGAGATAGTTTTTTTTTAATGCTAGAAAAATATATAAATAATCATGATCACCAGAAGACGTCCACTGCTGAACAAAGGCCTTCCCTTTAATTTGCCATACTCTCCGTGCTGGCAAGCGGCTAGCGAGAGCAGAATGCTCACCGTTTACCAAGAGGAGGCTGCTTCCCGTCCTCGGGTGGCTCTGGTCGTAGTTTTACGACATACCCGTGTTCATATTAGTAGATATACTTGAACTCTTAACTTAACAGAACCTTACCTGTGTTTCTGTGAGTGTTTGGAACTGATATTGCAAGCTTGTCCTCTCGGCGATCATTCCATCATAGTTCTCTATGTACGCTTTTTCTACAGATACAAAGGCATGTCTGAAAACAAGAGTATTGTGACTATAAGCATTTAGAGGAAATGATGGTGACCTCTGTCATAATTAATATCATTGGAGCGATCAAATTGAAATACTTTAGTTTAATGAGATTATCTCACCTCTAGGTACTATTTTCCAAATCTTGTGTTATTTTGAGTGTTGATATGTAATAATAGTGGATTACGTGTTTTTAAAGGTGCACAAGTGTATGCAAATCATATTAAGTGGTGTATCGTGTATTTTATATACACTGATATTTCTGAAAACTCCTGAGAAGCTTCCAGTAAAGCATCCACCATATTACTGAATGACTAGGAATTGACTTACGACTCTAGCTGCGACTTATGTTAACTTTAAATAATAAAATAATAACAAACCTGACACTGGCTAAATACACTAACTTAACGCTAAATAGAATGAAAAAAATTGTCCATTAGATGTCTGTTGTCATGGCTGACAGCTCTGGTAAATTGAACAAAACTATATGAAAACACCCTTTTTTTTTAAATATACATAAGAATTTGATGGTTTTTATTTTATATAAGGGCCTGCACTGATGTCCAATGGGGAGTATTGTGCATTTCATGCATTTCTTGCCAACCCAGGTCCTCAAAATACCAGGGTAAGAGTTTGAAAAACAACTAGACCCTTTCTTGTCAATTTTGTACTATGCCCAACAACCTTCTGTAGATAAATCTAAGGTTACATTATAATAGTTACCTCAGCCGTTCTCGTATCTCTTCATCCGAGTTGGCAGACGGTGGGGGAAACAGTATCTCCACAGCCATTCTCTGCATGATGAACCTAGCTGCATCCAGGCCATTGTGAGGCTCAAAAACTCCATACAGGCAGCTGGAAGTATCGAAGGTTTATTTATCACATGCATAACAAAATAATGTTAAAAAAACATAGGTTATACCAGGCACTAGTGGGCTTATCCCGTTACTCTGAAAGCGATAGCGAGAGTTGGGCGAGCGGGACCACGCATAGTGAGTCGCACTATGCGTGGTCCCGTTACAAGTTGGTATGAGCGAGATGGCATGCTCTCGCAATCAGAATCACTAACGTTTCAAAGTTAGAGGACCCGCAGGTCTATCCTACTGTGAGTGTGAAGTGTTTAGCATTCAAACTTGCTTTTCATCCACACTTCATGATTTTGATTGGATGGAGAAAGTAAAATAGTAGCAAATTGTTAAATCCATTGATGTTGCTTAGGCAATGTGAGTATATCCACTTTTAAGAAAGATGTCTACAAAAAAACACTGGGAAATTGCTGACAAAAATTATACATCACAAAGGTTTGTTTCAAAATCTTAAAAATCATTTCATAACTTAATAACGCCAGTGTTATTTTTAAGTACTTTGCAGGGTATTTACTCACAAATTGTCTTCAGTTTGACAATGAAAACAAAGATAATCGTCCGTACAGTGTGTGCTCCCACCGAGTTTCGAGAAATACGACGCCACACAAGTATTCCTGCATTTTGGTAGATCGTCAGTCCATGGCCTAGCGATCATTGTTAGATGAATTCGATAAAAATAAAAATATATCCAGGAATTTGCTAAAATTTGGAAAAAAGTCTGGTTCAATTTTATATGAACAAACCTAGTTTTGTCGTTTCGTAAACTCAGTGTTGCCACAGCCTTTTGCCATTTATGGCATGGAATGGAGCGGTTCGGTTTGCCAAAAATGGTGACACCAAGAATCGGCACCTTTATTTGAAAAAGTAGTAGTACTCTTTAGTAAAAACAGTTATTGTAAGTATTACGAGCGACCAGGTTTCGAATTGGTGGCCTCATCCTTTACGCTAACTCTTTCAGGCACCAGCTTTAATTTCATGATATTGCTTATTTCACAGTAAAGCTGTATCAGTATCAGTAGAGGTATAAGTATTCTTTACCGGTGTACACATGAATCAGATCTGATTTTTGTGAAATTAATAACTAAAAAATTCTGAAATTAGTGTCTAGCAACCATCATCAAAATCAAATTAGACTGGTAGATTTATCTCAAGGTAGGTAGTCTATAAATACTAGCTGAAAATGTCAAAGCTTTAAAAAATTAAATCAATATGTCAATTACTATTAGAAACTAGTACGTAATAGTAACAAAATCATACTTAGTATAATAAAGAGATCAACACTATTGAATAGGATTGCGAGAATGAGACGAATAATAATTCCTAGATACCTAAATCTTATTCGCCATCCGTCAATAAAAGGAAATATATTATATCATCATCATATCTCTCAAATAGAAAGAGAAAGAGAGTGATAGTCCCTAAACACGTAAAAATAGCCTTTTTTTACCAAATAGTCTCAATGGTCTAACTAGGAGTAACTAGACTCCATTTGCAATTTTTGGTCGCCAAGACTCGAGAAGATGTTCAAAATAGCCTAAAGAGTCAAATGTTATCTGAATTGGCACCACTGGATGAACTCGATATGACAGTGACATCCATATTTGACTTGACTTTCACATTACCCATTTGGTTTTTGTTTTTTGTCTCTAACTTGTCTCTTATGTTTTGCCTCCACACGTTGTGTATTTAGCCAGTATCAAG
Organism: Apocheima hispidaria; assembly: GCA_947579745.1. NCBI lineage: Eukaryota > Metazoa > Arthropoda > Insecta > Lepidoptera > Geometridae > Apocheima > Apocheima hispidaria. Next base: position 9,046,031 of record OX388167.1, on the reverse strand, counting down.
TATTGTAATAATATTTCGAGTGACGTCAGATATTTCACTATTATAATAAGTCATAGCTAAGGGTGTCTATACATGGCCTGACCTGACATCGTGTGAAAAGGACAGCTAGATTTGAATTTCACGGGGGCAAAAAAAACAAACTATTAAGGTTATAGCTTCTCCCTTTCGCTTCCCCAGAAACTTATATATAGCCATCTCTTTCAAACGATGTCAGGTCAGGCCATGTAGCGAGGCCTTTATGAACTAGTTGTTACCCGCGACCATAAACAGTAATCTTTGCCCGCGACTTCGTTCGCGTGGACATAAAAAAAGTATCCTATGTCCGTCTTTGTAATATACAGTAACTCTTTATCAAATTTTATCATGATCAGTTCAGCCGTGATAGAGATAGGTACTATATACCTACCAATGTAAGGAAAAAAGCAAGGATAGTATCTGAGCCATGACGTACTGACTGTCATAGCCATGGATCTATGATGCTTCGTCTAAGGTCATAGCAGTCATGTTCTCTGGCCATGTGGCCATAGTTCAGAAATACCTACTATACATACTACATCAATACTACATACCATGAAGGTGTAGGTAAACCTTCATGCTACATACTACAATGAATGACCGAATGACTAATTCCATCTTATAAGGTGATCAATGATCATGATTACCACAGAATTCTCCTTAAAAATAAGGCCATTACCTACACAAAATTGTGATGAGTCATTTTTAAAATATCTTTACTATCGATCGTGCGGAAAATAGGTGCCACCCACATGGGTGTAGGCAATGATATTTATCTAATTCAAAGTAATAATAAAATAGTACTTATAACTACTTAGTTTCAGTACCTACTAGTTTAAACTACCATTGAGTGTTGGTACCACAGATAAAAAGAAATTCATCTGTGGTTGGTACCTACTTACTTCTAATAATAGTTAATTTGACCAATTTACTGAGATTTCAAGCCACGCTTACTTACTTGCCTTCTGCTTATAATAGCTACTAACAGCGCCCTGCGGTTTCAGCCACTATACCATAAGAATAGTGTAGTTTTTCGGCATAAAAAGTAGCCTAGTGTTAATCCAGGGTTTAAGATACCTCCATATCATCAAAATCCGTTGAGCTGTTACGGAGTTGACACACAAACATACGCATAGAGTTATATGTGTGATATATGACATATTATATCAAATTGTGATGAATAGATGGCCTACCAAGTCACCTTTTGATAGATAGCTTTGACTTCATCATCGTCAGCTAGAAATGAACAAGGGCCTCCCCCTTCAAAAGATGTTGCCATTGTCCTCATTTTTGGCAGATGGCTTATGGACCGCAGAATGTTCTCTGTTTAGTAAGTTCTCTGCTGCCTGTCATAAGGTGGTCCTGGTCAGTTTTAGGACACCCAGTTCATAGCGTTGGCTTATGCTATCTTATTTTTGGTAACAGCTTAGGTAACAGTATATAAAGTGACATTCATGTTTAGTAACTATTGTTTTAACGATGAATATTCATAATGAATTTACCTACGTAGGTACTTATAGCAAAACTGTGAGAATGTATATTTTATAATGTGGTCTAACCACAAAATAGATAAGAGACATGTTTACACCCATCACAGCAACATTCTCCACACGGGTGATTTGATTTTTATGATGAGGTTACCTAGATATAAATTTCTGAGTAAATGAAACAAACTAGTATAGTTATAGGTTGTCTCTTTTACTGCCGTGGACTTCATATCTGGCGATACTTTCCAATAAATCAGATCAGGCCCGTGTGGAGACTCCTTTACCCAAGAACAAGGGTAATGTTTTTGGGGTGTATGTTCCAACTTTACCTCGTGTAACCTAAACGGCTTGACCAATTTTCATGAGTGTGGATGACCCTGGTCCAGAGCAAATTTTTAGCAGTCAGCTTTTGTTTTTCTACTGAAATAAATAAAATCCACAGATCTTTGATTAAAGTTTATTATGTCATACAACACCCAAACCTCAATCTTTTACACTTTTTTGCATTTTTGTTTTTATTATACAATGTTACAGCTCAGATATACCTAAAGAGCTAACGGTGACTAATGTTCCATTATAACCTATTTTATTAACTTTTAAACCTTTATAATGAGAAAGTTCAAGCTTTTCTTTCATCCGGACATGAATCAACAATTTAAGAAAATACTATTATTTTCAAATATTACAAGGTGTTATTACACCGAACTATACATAAATTTATGCTATACTTTAGTGCTGTCAAAAATAATTTTGCAATAAATTTTTTACATACAATGTGTACCTCCTACCTACCAATATGATTATTACTCAATGATAGGTTATTTAACACTTATCTAGGGCCCTATATGAGTATCTACTTCGTATCCCAATGAGGCATATTTATACTAGGTAGTTAGTTGATTGGCAGAGAATAGAAAAGCGTGTAAATCAGAATGGCCGTGTTAAAGATTTCCAAAGTCCAGAGTAGCATAAATAAAATGTGAGCCTTGTGTCCCCGCACTTCAATAACACATTTACAGAACAAATGCAAAATAAATGTTAAATTCGGAATACATTTATTATGAACACAATACTAAATTATAAAATAACAATTTGAGACACACCTCTGTGACTTTAGAAATCCCGTTCACTTCATCAGGTGAGCAAAATTAAAAACTAGACCGTGGTGTGACAGGTAATTTAATCGCTTTTTTTGTCTGCTTTGGTTTCTGATTCGGGTTTTTTCTCGGCTTCCTTCACCTCAGGTTTGTCCTTTTCCTTCTCCTCATTTTTGACTTCCTTGGCTTCCTGCTTGGAGGCTTCGTCGAAGTTTCCAACTAGGTTAGGTACCTCATCGTCCTCTTCGAGAGGCTTAGGCGCCGCCACGCTCGATGCCAGCCTCTTCAGCTGGTTCAAGCCTTCAGGTCCCAGCTGGCTGAGGATTCCAGGCAGCATTTCTGCGATCTGCTTGTTCTCGCCATGGCCCGTGATAGCGAACGTATTCGCCGCGAGTGATGCCTGCGCTTTCGGGTTGTTAAAATGTATCACAGTGCCGTCATCTTTTATCATATTAACCTCTTCGATGCCAGGGATTGTGTTTACTGACAACTTTTTGAGGGATGACTGGAGTTTCTTGTCGTCTGTGGCCGCGGTAACGTGAACAACCTTCTTCTTGCGTCTCGGGGTGCCCTTGCCGCCGATGCGGACCTGAGACTGCAGTTTCTTTAGCTTCTCGGTATTCATTCTGTTGATAAATACGCGTCACCTGTCGACGGAAACACGGCGCACTTTTTAGTAACTTAATTCAGTGGGTTACAGTCGCGATCACACTAGTTTTCCATGTAACTTGATCGTACGCACGTGTTTTGGACACCGGTTAGTTACAAAGAGAAAATGGTGGATTCGAGGCAAAGTTATTTCTGATTTTATTTCTTTTTGTTGGCAGCACTACGAAAAATTACGTTTCTTTCCTTGGTTTGTAGAAAATGTCTAAGAAAAATATTTTATCAAAATGACAACTTTTATCTTCATCATCATCATTTTTTTTTTCATCTGCTGAAAAACAGTTTAAAATGAAAATAAAACGTGATAATGCCTACATTATCCCAGTTATTTTGGTTTTGTATTTTTTTTAACTCTTTTCTCAAAAAAAATATATTAACAAGTAAATTGCATTGCATAATATTACGTAGACTGAAACGTTTAAATGTTACCAGTAAAAAAAAAAAACTCGTTTTGCCATCTATGACATTTATTTTGAACTAATAACCTAAATGACAAGAATAAAAGTTTCTAAATTACTTCATAGATGGCAGGATTAGATGAAAAAAATAGTGATATTTTTACAGCCAACCCATAGATGGCGACAAAAGTACAATTTTTATTAAGCTTCAAATCTTTACCTTCAGCGGATCCTACTCAAAGTTTCGATGTATATAAATAAAATTGAAAAATTTGGCTAGGATTAACAGAAAACATAGAATAAATCTATTTTTATTAATTAATTTTATTTTTATTTTTATTGTTGTTATGGCCTTTGTTTATGAATAATACAATAACGCGACATGATTTCTTCATGATCCCGACAATAATAGAAAAACAACGCTTTTATGTTTGTTTGTTGTTAAATTTCGCAATATTTTCGTTGTTATAGGCGCTTAAAGTTACAAATTTTTAGCGTCGAAAAAAACAATGAAGAAAACTGGTTGTTATTAGAATATCCAAAACAATTTTTGAAAAAAGAACACTTCGGCATAGATTATGGTTTATCTAAGCCATTGTCACCAAAAACAAAAGATTTTGTTAAGATTTAGAGGGTGATAATAAGAGACTATCTCCGAAACGCTAATTTCATAAAAAAATTAGGAATATTCACTTACTCTCTCTATTGTACGCACGAGAAAGCGCAATAAAACTTCAAATATCGAATGCGCCAAAACCTCGCAAAAGGACTATCTCAAACACTGCATATGATCGCATTGCTCGTGATCGGGCACGAGTATTGGTGCAAAGCATAATGTCGTGAAACGTGACCTTTTGTGATGTTTCCAAAACTCCGTAGAAGTTTCCAGTAAAGCTCCCACCATTGATTAGGCTATACTGTTACTGAAATTGTTGACTCAGACTACGACTGAGTTTTCTGACTCGTTTTTAATATAGAACATTAAGCTTTAGGTACTTTAAAAGCAACAAAAAGCTAAATAGACTAAGTGTGAAGCCAAAATATAAAAAAAAAAAGTATACTTTCACGAGTGTCATACTTTCCTATTTTAGGATAAAATCCACACCTTATTCTATAAAAATAGAAACACTCATTATTATCCTACATCTGCATCAAAAATAAACACACTCATCGTATTGTAACCGCGTTTTATTGCCACACTAAATGTTTATCTGCATTTACCAAATGGACTTGAGTATGGGGTCACCATCGTATATAATATTGTTGTAGGATAACTGAAAGAAATAAAACAAATATTTTTTGAGTTAATCCCTAGACCCTGAAACTGGAAAGCAATTCCGTCCTTTTTTTACCAACAAAACAAGCTGAACCGATTTTATAAAACGGAATTTATGAAGATGATTTAGCATCATAGAAATGATAAGTCTCGAAAAAAATGATAAAAAAGTCATGAGACAAATTCAATCGAAAATCACGGTTGAAACCAGGGCCGTGTTCAGTAAGATAGTCCGACGACACTCGATGACATTTGCAGCATACTTGTAATGTCATGGAGCGTCGTCAGACGACCTTACTGAACACGGTCCAGAAGGTTAAAAAAAAACTGTTAGCTACCCTAAAAATGCATGAAAGCATAAAGTTCTGACACGTCTCACTAATTCATTATGAATGGTGACCCTACATCAAAATGGCGTCGTGTAAAGCTGTCATCGGTCGATCGATTCGCGCCATTTCTCGAGATATGACGGACGGTAATTGTGAAGAGCATTCTCGACACTATTACTGAACGGTTTGCTAAAGAGCCTGCGATGATAGGTGTATCGGCTTGCACGAAAGTGATTATAGTACTTTTAACCGATATGAAGAGGTATCCAAGAGCATCACAATTAGAATGTATCTCTCAAAATAAATGTGGCAGGTTTGTAGTATATCTATTATGATTAAAAATATATAAATTCACCCTGAAATATTACCATGTGACACGTTGGGAATGTTTTGTTCCCAGCGAGCCACACTATTACATTGATTTGACTCGTTGAAAACGTAGAAAGAAAAATCGGTTGCAACGAATTACAGACGGGAAACTTTACCCAGCGAGTCAGTGTGAGAGTGTGAGTCGTTAGGAATTTGGGAGCCGCCAATTCGACTGTGTATCAATACGTACGTAAAGCAAAATGTTAAATAGTGAACAGCGCCCATGTCGGGCGCAAATGAAAACTGTGAGAAATGCACACATCATCATAATCAACAGCCAGAAGACGCCCACAGCTGGACACGCTTCCATTTGCATAACGAATGTTTTTCGAATACATAACAAATGTTTTTCGATAAAAGTGACACTGCATACATTACTTATGACGTAGATCAGAGCACTTGTCTACGCAATAGTACCGTACTGACTAATAAACTAATGCACTTAAATTTAGTTTGTGTTACACGGTTATTGGTTTTTTATAATCATATTTTAGCGTTGTTCCGTTGATTCACTGTTTACCCATAAAGTAAAAGCGTTCAAAATAGCTACAGCATTTTGAGCCATCATTTATTTTAGATGATCTCGTGTTAACATGGAGGAATATTCATTTCATACAGTTGTTGGCATGTCTACAAGAAAAAAATATTGTAATATATTCATGGTGAATTTATGTAGGTATATACTGATTCCTACTAGGTAAGTCTACGCTTCTCTAGATTTAATCTAAGGTTTAGATTGGCAATACTTATTTCGACTTAATAAATTAAATTATTTCCTTCCAATTCTAAAAGAGAACCAACAAAAAATCAAGCGTGCAACATAACAATCGTCGATTCTTTTTTTAATGCTTCCCGCGCTCCCATTTTTCAGGTCCGTTTTGGGTGCGTTCTGTCATTTAAACAATTATTAAGCTGCGTTATCATACTGTCAACGTTTTTAGAAAAAAAGTTCCGGGAAACATTTTACCCAAATAGATTTACCAAAAACACAATTGTGAGGGTAATTTTATTAATGACGTTAGAATTTAACCACTGCTACGTGTAGGATAGATAAAGATCTTGCAATATTTTGTTTAAAAAAAACTCAGCTCCTTGTAAATGACAATGAAAGCTTCGTGTAGTTACATTCGTTACATCCAGAGTAAATAATAAACACCGTTTTTTTTTTTTTTTGCGAGCGATATAGGTACATGTAGGTACTATTAATATAAATTGTAGCACTCCGGATAAGATATTAAATCTAACGACAGCAGCCGTGATAGCGTGTCAAACACCCAAACAGAGACACAGACTGACAGAGAGACAGAGTTACCTACATTCTCATTGAGAATATTAGGATTTAGCCAGTGTTAATGGCCTCGCTACATGGCCTGACCTGACATCGTTTGAAAGAAATGGCTATATATAAGTTTCTGGGGGAGCGAAAGGGAGAAGCTATAACGTTAATAGTTTGTTTCTTTTGCTTCCATGAAATTCAAATCTAGCTGTCCCTTTCACTCGATGTCAGGTCAGGCCATGTATAGACACCCTAAGTCAGCCCGAGCCCAGTGTTGCTCTATATCTTCAGATTAAGTAAATACCGTTTGCATGATTATTATTTTAACCCTAGTGTTAACAGATTAACTAAAAACACAATTTTGACGTGTTTCGGGATAAAACGACTCGTAAACTAACTTAATTGGCTGGATTAGTGGGATTAGGTACTCGAGCACGACACGACCACCCGCGCGAAATTCGACAGCTGTGTAGCGAGAAATTTCGTTAAATTAACAGGGCGAATGGAATACGTAATTTTATTTATTGGAACTTATTTTTTACGTTTCACGTATTTTTTCGGCCTCACCTACTATATATAACCAATGATAAATTTATTTATTAGAAACTGGAATGTAACAATATGCTTAAGTAAATATCGTCAGACATATTTTTGAAAAAAAAAAAGAAAGTACCTTTGACCTAGATACTATTATTTGACGACGATGACAAAGCAATGCTTTGTTTCTTACGCAAATGCCCGCACTAATAAAATACTTTTTTGATTTTTCAAAAAACTTTTTTTATTTCTTCAAAGAAAGCCAATATACATGGTGCTCTGTTACTCGTATCCGACCCAAAAGGTTTCTTTTGCTACACCCATGTTCTTTCTGAACAAATTTTACAATGGTATCAAAAATAAATCGCAAAAAAAGCATCTGTTTCATACATTTTGTCGAGTGCCATTGATATTTTTCTATGGAACAGCTCATTATTTTTTCTCGATTTCAGGGTTGGTCCCATACTAAAAGTTGTTCATAATGATGAGTACTAGCCCTATTCGACTTAGCATATCCTTTCCTTATAACCCTGTATAAACACCACTTACATTAATTAATTAAAGTTTAAAACAGTACAATAATTTTAAATCATTTAACTGTGCTGATTACATTTAGGTACATTTATAAATAACTAGCTGCGCCCCGCAGTTTCACCCGCTATCCTTCAGGAATCGTTATATTTTTCGGGATAAAAAGTAGCCTATGTGTTAATCCAGTGTATAAGCTACCTCCATACCACAGCCAAATCCGTTCAGCTGTTGCCGAGTTGAACGGGAACAAACACACTTACATTCTTACGTACTTACCTACTTACAATCTTACTTACTTGCATACTTGCATACTCGCATACTCGCATACTTGCATACTTGCATACTCACATACTTACATACGTACATACTTACATACGTACATACTTGCATACTCACATACTTACATACTCACATACTTACATACGTACAAACGTACATACTCACATACGTATATACTTACATACGTACATACTTACATACTTACATACTTACACATACTGACATATTTACATACTAACACACTTACACACAAAATTTCGCATTTATAATATTAGTTAGGATATGTAATGATAACCTATCTACTATGGTCTATGGACAGCAATATAACCTTTTCATGAGATGAGGGGACAGACAATATCCCGTTTATCGTTGTAAAAACGAAATCCGATATTTGGTTCGGTTCTTGAACGAGAACTGATCCGCTGGGAGCACCCAGCGGATCAGATCGAACAAAACACGAAAGATTTTTACCAAAATTTAGCGACCAGGCTAAGGAGGTCTTTATTTTCGGGAAAATTACGGCGCCACTTTGTCTAAGGTATAAATACTTTTTTATGGTTGATAGGTTAGGCGTTTTACCACAATTCATCTGATTTTACTATGAAAACTGACGTGGTTTTGACTTGTGACATATTTTGTTTTAATATAACGGGAATACTCACGTTAAATTGAGTCGGTTATTCAGACTATAGTTTCGATCACATTCGGTGAACTTTATAAAAGAAGTAGTAGTAGTCGGAATAATCGACTCAAGTTAACGTGATTATTCCCGCTCACTTGATGTTAAGTGACGGTGTGAAGTCTTCTCCGGAAATATGCATATATATTTCCTCATAATATTTTCCTTCACCGAAATACACTAGAAATAGACAATAGGTAGAACCTACTTTAGCATCATCATTTTGAGCCCGTGGGCGCCCGTTGCTGAATTTAAGAGGCCTATATATATAGTCCTCGCTTCTTGTACGCCACTTGCCTAGACTTTGATGAGATGAGTCAATTTTGTTCAGGTATGAGCAACGATTTTTATAAAGCTACTAGCGACGCCCCGCAGTTTCACCCGCTGTTCTACAGAAACTAAATATTTTTCTGGTATAAAAAGTAGTGTTAATCAAGACCTATGTGTTAATCAATACCTCCATACCAAATTTCATTTAAATCCGTTCAGCCGTTACAGAACTGAACGGGAACAAACACACTTACATACTTATCTGCTTAACTAAATTATCTACGTATCTACTTATCTGCTTATCTAATTATCTACTTACACACAAACATGCGCATTTATAACATTAGTGTGATAAATGTACTTTTAATTATGTACTTTCTCTTACATTGTATTGCATCTTTTACTTTCCATTACAAGCAAGTTCACGAAGGCATTTTTTTTTGGTTGCCTTATATTTTAATTCCAAAAAGCGCCGCTCTCTAAGTTTCAGAGGTCAGATTACACTGGTTTCGTTTTAAAAGGTTAGAATGTATTGTTTTTGCAATGGGATTTTCTCGGATAGATTGAAATTTGTTTTGGCGCGTTTTGCCTTTATTTTATTTGATCGCGTCTGCAAATATGCGCGATAGGGTGTACTGTGTTAGGGTAAAAACGCACTAAGACGTCAACTACAAAAAATCGGAAAGAACACGCCCAAAAAAATTATTTAGGGCGCAGTTAAGTTTCGCCGCGCATTACATTCGCCGACCAACAATGAAAGTAAATTATAAATAAATAAATAAATAAATACATTATTTAAGTATTTTGTATGATTAATTACCATTCGACGTTTTATGCTTATTGTTTTCTCTAGCTTTCTTATAAAATATACTGTACGATATCTAACCCTATCTTCCTATAGGTAGCAGCAGGTGCGTGGTGAGGAAATGAAATAGCAGTTAGGTGCAACGATACGTTTATGCAATAATATGAATGGTAGGTACAATGAGAACTTATGAATGAAAATGATATAAAATAATGATAAATAGGTCAAAAGAGTGATGCGCTCCGGCTGCGCAGCCGCCTATATAGCCTCTCCCACCAGTACTACCTATGAGGTGGCGCGATGGCGGGAGATTCGCAGGTGTGTGCGTGCACACATATGTCGCCGTCCGCGTCAACATATACTTTGAGCAAAAGCAGGGTGAGAGCGAAGCGAGCGAATGCTATAAGCAATTACATCAAGACAACGAATAATACAAAAACGTGCGGTCTGTGGTACGAGCGAAGCGAGCTATTTAGTAGTGAGCGATTTATATTAAGGCAATTGTGTCAGGAAGTTTTAGGATTCCAAAAAGGTGCGAGCGAAGCGATCAAATTTATTGAACAATTCGTATCAGGGCATTCATCTCGAAGTTTAAATTCTAGAAAATATGAACGAGTGATTCCAGTGGTAATATTGAGCATAGTCAAAGCCCTAAGGAAGGGGTAGTCATAGACATTCAGTCCCAGTGCGATATCACCCTCGCCGTTTTTTCAATCGAGTGGTTTACTTCCAATCCGATGTAAATTCGGTGCCCTATCCTTCGTTTTGTTTAACGCACGATTCAATTTGGGTTCGGGTTGGGTTTTTCAATTTGTGCGAAGTAGTTTGGTAAATAATGCGTAGCATGTAAATCTAAGATGTTGAAAACAGGTACGTGAAGTTCAGAAAAACAACAGCTCGCGTGGTCGAAGATCAAATACAATAAAGGTCGATACAAAAAAAGTAACGTATGTCCGATGCAAAAATTCAGCTCGATATGTTTAGCCGTGATAACGCGACACACACCCAGACAGAGAGACAGAGATACAAAGAGACAGAGTTACTATCGCATTTATAATATTAGTTATGATTACTAGCTGCGCCCCGCAGTTTCACCCGCTACTCTCGATAATTAGATATATTATAAATGCGAAAGTTTGTATGTATGTAGGTAAGTATGTGAGTGTGTTTGTTCCCTTACAATTCTGTAAAGGCTAAACGGATTTGAATGAAATATGATATGGACGTAGCTCATCCTGTGAATTAACACATAGGCTATATTTTATCCCGGAAAAATATACGGTTTCTGTAGAATAGCGGGTGAAACCGCGGGCCGCAGCTAGTTATTCATGTTCCCACTTCCCACAACCGGTTCTCATTTAACGCCCACCCATTAACTAAGTAGTTAACTGATTTGTCAACTGAACTAGCTTGTTCCTATTCCCGGAGCTATAAATATGTCCGGCCTTTTTATGCCGGAGGACTTAATCTCGCGTCACGCATTCACGGAACTCATTTGTCGTGGAGAAAAAACATGGGTGGGTTCACCTTAAGACTGTTAACCTCATCATGAACGCTCGATAAGAAAATCTGTATAAAAATGGTCTCATTTTGACGCGTGACATATCACGTCAGCGAGAAGTAGACTGTTTTTTTGAGTACAGTTTAAAATGCGCAAATACTAGTTACAATTTGCGCTGTCAGCGTGCAAAAAGTTGGTTTTAGATGCGCATTTATTGGCTCCTGTCAGCCACATAACGTCATGAGTGACGTCATTGCTCACGGTGCCCACAAAAATGAGGTAGTGCACGGTGTGCGCTAATGTCAAATTCAAATTGACATCTGTAAACTCAGTTATTCTGTGTTTTTTATCGATAAAAATGCATTTATTGCAAGCCACAGTCTTCTGAGAAGACAGAAATGAAACTGTAGCCATCAATTTATGAGACACTGAGACAGATAACCTGAAAAGTGAAACTATCTGACATGAGCATGCTATTAAACGGTTTAATTTGTTGGCACACTATTAGCGTACTAGCTATCGATATCAGTGCTAGTGGTTTCTGCACTGTGAGCGCATTTTAAACCGTACTCTTCGAGTTTTTGAAATCATAAACCTTAGCCATAAACCCAAGAACTCATGTCAAGAATATAAGTATGTGTTTCGTGGCATCCCCGATGATTATGAACAACTTTTACTATGGGACCAATACTGAAATCGCGAAAAAAAATGCTGTTCCATAGTGGAATGAGTCAGGTGTTAATACTTTGCGGAAGTTCATCTAATCTCTAATGTTTTTCTCTGAAATATCTGTCTAGTACCTACATTAGATTTCATACATTTCGTGGAGGGTGAATATAGTGTTTATTAGTATTTATCTGTATATTTTTTATAGTGAGATAGATGTTAGCGGCTAAATCGTTTCTAATATAAAAAAATATAAAAAATGTAACATCTGTGTTTTTAGGGTTCCATACCTCAGAAGGAATAAAGTGAGCCTTCGTTGTCCGTCTGTGTCTGTCACGAATTCACGATAGACAGACAGACGGACAGTATCTTTTTCTCAGGAGCACGAAGAGGTATCAAGCTAATCTAAAGTAAAAATTAATTTATATCAAATGAAGCTTAAAAAATACGGCCATTTTATGCTGCATATTTTGACACTCGAAAGTAAATTAACTAAAGTAAATTAGGTTGCCTGGAAGAGATCGCTTTTAGCGATAAGACCGCCAGTTGTTACACAAATTTTAAGTTGTTTTGGTCATTTGTCTGTTATTTCTGGTGTGAACAATAAAGAGTTATCTATCTATCTAAATTAAAACCTATATAGGTACTTCCCATTCACCTAGCACAAGTATGTTGTTTTTGTTTGTATTTTGTTTTTACAAACTTACATTTGTAGTTGGAGAAATACCGTGTCGTGTACCAATGGGACTTAATTTTTGTAACTACAAACTTAAGTTTATACGGAACCCTCGGCGCGCGAGTCAGACTCGCACTTGTCTTGTTTTTTGCGATTTAAGGTTTTTTCCACAAGAAAAAACTTATTACTCTTATATCAATTATTGTTTCTGTTTGACTTCCCCGGTGGCTCAGTTGGTAGTGAACTTACCTTCTGTGTTTGGGTTTGGGTTCGGTTCGATTCCCATCTAGGACACACATTCATGTGATGAATATTTGTGTTTGTTCTATGTCTGGGTGTTAATATCTATATAAGTATGTATTTAAAAATATCTATGTACGTATATCAGTCTCTGGCAGCCATATTAGAAGCTTTGCTTAGTTTGGGGTCAGATGACCGTGTGTGCAAAAATGTCCCAGATATTTATTATTTTATTGTATAATAATGCTATAATACTGTTAATTAGAGAAAAAGTAATATAAATAGCATAGAATATACCCGTCGGTCTACTAATAATTTTCGAAAGAAACAACCCTGGTGTGCTCTGTAGCCTCACTTCCCGAGCCAGTTTCCTTCCAGGCTAGGTGTACTTACCATATTCGATCATACCATCATTTATCATCAGATGAATTAATATTAATGATCAATATGAATAAATAATTAACAGATAATTTAATATTAATTATTGACTTTTATAATGGCAAATTATTATTATTATTCTATTATTAATGTATACTCAAGTGTAATTAAAATCAGTGACCTATGGTTATAAATAAATGAGTATTTGTTATGGTCAAACGCCTAGCACAACCATAAAAACACCTCTAACAATAGTTAGTTAGGACACTTATAGGTACGTATTGTTGTACTGATTGTTTGTCCTAAAACCAATAAGTGGTGGCTTATCCCATACGTATCCACCATACAGACTCGCAGCCATCCAATTTTTATGTTCTTCCTCTCTAGTCCGTTTTATTTTACTGCACCCGACATATTGAATAGAATTGGCGGATTGGTCTTATACACTTGGGTCTCTTTCGTGCTGTATCCTATTAAATTCCATTTTGGTTCCAAGTTATTTTCGTGTAAGGGATATTACTCATTATATTTTTTCTATATCTCTGAGTAATCCATCTGTTCGTTTGATGTAAGCTAATTACGAGTAGATTGTTTTTGTTTATTGACCGAGTGAGTGAAGCGAACGAAAGGTCTCAGTTTTAACTGGCTAAATTTGCTTTCACCTATGCGTATGTTGGTACTCGCGTACAGGTCGTATTTTTCAACCAATCTTGACGAAACTTAGTATACAGGTTCTACGATTTTAAATATTTTTTTTGCACTAAATGTCGAAATAGAAGTGAGAACGGACAAGAAAAAAACGTCTTCCACACGTAGCGTTATGTAACGTACGGAACGTATATAAATGACGGAGTTCTGAGATACTAAACATAATAAAAATAAACATTCAATCGAATTGGGAACCTCTTTTTTTGAAGTCGGTTAGTAGTTGAAGTCTTGAGTTGTTTTGATGGTTTTGCGACGTGAAAAACTATAGACTCGTAGAAGGCCGTTTTGACACTAAGAGATATCTCAGTCGCACATTTTTAACACATTCATCATAATTGTCATCTGCCAGAACATGTCCACTGCTGAACAAAGGCCTCCCTTAAATGGGAGTCGTGGGTGTTGTCCTCTGCAGGCGGTTTGGGGATGGCAGAACGCTCACCGTTTACCGAAAAAACGATGCTTCCTCCTGTGGTCCTATTCACAGTTTTGAGTACATAACCGGGCTTAACATAATTATTTACAGAGGGTGATTTTCAGAATAGTTTTTGCGACGTTTTATAAATAAATATACACATATATATTTATATGTTTATTGTTTTATTCGCCGAACCACAGGCAGGCCGCGTAGGCAGGCCTCCCACTAGGTGCACCGGCGACATTGTGAAAACCGGGCAAACCGGCGGATACATATGGTTCGTTGCCGTTCGTTGTGGCGCTGTGACGTCTTATGGCTGATGATGACGTATTATTTTAATGCCTAGTGTGCCAAATATACATTGGTTTTAATATAATATTACAAATATTTTTCCCAAGCGGCACCAAACGGTTTGCGCCCGCCAGGAAGAATCTATCGCTTAAATTTACGAGCTGTACCGAACTGCTGGCGATAAACCGAGATTGGAAGCATCGCGTTACCTTGTTTATGTTCCGCGACAAAGAATAGAGGTGGTTAGATGGAGGGAGAACGGCCGTCGGCTCATGATGGACTGTAAAATGTTTCGCGCAAAAAACGCAAGAAAACTTGAAAACGTGCCAGTTGTTCAACCGCCAACCTGTAGGGTGCAAACATTACTGTGTTCCGGATTGAAGGGCAATGTTTCCAGCGTAATTACTGGACATTCAGAGATTTAACATCTAACATCTCAGGGTGACGAGCGCAATGCATTGCCGCGCATAGTGAACTGTTGAAGTTCAAAATTCTGGGTGGCACAGAACTGTTATGGGCAAGCGTGACGCTTAACATCAGGTGAGCGACTTGCTCGTATCATCACAGAGTAACAAAAAAAAGCCTTTTTATTTCCTGTTAAATTTACATTTAAATTACGCTATATATTTCAAAACTTAATACACTTTAACTAATCACTATCTATCCTGTCCTGCATTATCAAAACACCTTTAAGCTTTATGGCGTATCTATGTTCATTTATACCCTCTCCGCCATTAGTCCCATGGTGGCGATTGGTATCAGATTTCGGGCAATTACTACAGCTTTTGTTGTGTTATCCGATATCTAGGTGTAAACTGTAAATTGGACTTGCCGATGGTTAACTCAGTGGTCAGGGTTTTGGACTATAGAACCAATAAAACCTTTTTTATTAATATTAAAACCTATCTCGCTCCATTCCTTTTTTAACTTCATAAAAATTATTCATCATCAGCTACTAGAAACTAAAGAAGTAACTAGAATCGCTACTAGGTTGCTTGAGGCAGCATCAACAACATCATTCATGTCACCCCGACGGCTTGACTTGTTCTCTTTGTCATCGACACTGCCATTTACACCACTGGAGCAGCTTTGCCAGGGGCCCAGAGCCTCGCTCCGTTATTTCAAGGAGCTGGGTTGGCTCGGGTAGACGCTGGCAGGGGGGAATGCACAATACACCCCATGCGGGACGACAGTGCAGGACTCATCGCCCCCATCTCGAATAAGAATAAGAATCATCAGCCACTTAGAGCGCCAATCTGTTATTTACTATTTATTACCGGTTACCTTCGAGTCCCGCGACTATGTCGTCACAATGTCGTCGGTCCATATAGTGGGAGGCCTACTCACGTTTCGTCGCAAAAATCTTATCAGCTCTCAGCCGTCCAATACTGGACGGAGCCTATTGCAGGGGTGGTTGTCGTAATCCCCACACTTGGCAGGCGGCTTGGAGATTCAACGTTTATTAAGAGGATGCTGCCAGTCCTCCGGTGTTTCTTCGATTCCTTCGACTTAATAGACTAACCGTTTCCTTTGACTGTACCTGCAATTTTTTAAAGTTTAAATTACTGGCGATATCTTACGTCCTTATCAGTACTTCAATCAAGTTACGTATCTTTCTATGGACATTGGCACTCTTAGCCCCGAATACTGAAACGCTTGTTAACTTTGACGACAGATTAAGTCTGTTGCTGCCTTTGTCATTTGCTTAGTGCCAGACAAAGGCAGCATTAGAATTAATCTGTTGTCAAAGTTAACAAGCGTTTCAGTATTCGGGGGTTAGTATAATATCTCTAAGCTTTCAATAATTTATTTTATCACGGTAGGTATAATATAAAATATCAATGTATCTACAAAAACTTCTAATAGCCAATACTTACAATTCCTCGATGTGCTTCAGTCCTAAGCAAACGCAATTACGCTCAATATAACTAAACTCGATAATTAAGAGCGAGTGAGACAGAGGCGGTAGAGCAGGACAGAAGGGCCCATCTTCGATCCCATTTACTGAGTACTTGGTAAATACCCCTCTACTTGAGTGGGTACTGACGGGCAGAAAAGTGAAAAGTAATTTTAATGCTACTAAGTGGCTTTCGCACATAAGCCTTTTTTTAAGGCTTGCAGAATAGATCAAATGATCTTTATAAATTACTAGTTGTTACCCGCGGCTTGGTTCGAGTGGACATAAAAAAGTATCCTATGTCCGTCTTTGTGATGTGCAGTTACTCCTTATAAATTTTATCAAGATCCGTTCTGCCGTTTAGCCGTGATGACGCGACAAGCATCCAGACAGAGATACAAAGTTACTTTCTATAGTTCGCTAGATGGCGTTGATCCATTGTTGTAATGTAGGGAGTTCAGAATAGCGCAAGCGAAGTTTTTTCCACATGACCAACGTATTCATTTTTATACCTAGAAGCTTTATTGGTCCTGATATGACTGCGGCTATATTCCTCTGAATTATAATATTAGCTAGGATTGTATTATAGTACTGAATAAAGAGACGAGCAAGTCACTCAACTGATGTTAAGCGTCACGTTTGCCCATAACAGTTCAATGCCACCCAACATTTTGAATTTCAACAGTTCAAAACCCTTCATGCGGCGGCACCAGAACCCATGGCCCCGCGGGTGACCGTAACCCACGCTACGCCATTGCGCACAATCATAGAAATATGCAAACACAGCACATTCATACTCAGACTTATTCTCGTAGGCAGAGGTCTTCGCTTCGCTCGGTCAATTAACTTGTCTCTGTGAGTATCCCCTAACATTATAGGAGGTGGCAGGGGGTAGGGGTGGTAGGTGTTTGCTCCCATTACCAACGCTCTTAGAGTAAACGGCAGCTGGGGACCTCGTATGTACTACGGTATACTAGCTGTTACACCCAGTTACACTCGCGACTGTTCAGTGCCACCATTGTCTACTGCTCTCCTGGCATAGTCGATAGCGCGTCTGCTTTATAAGCAAGAGGTTCCTGGTTTGATACCCGGCTGAGCAGATATTTGAATGATGAGTTGAAATTTGATCTGGGTCTGTTGTGGATGTCTAGGATCCCACAAGTGGGACAATGAATGTGAAACGTATATCCTAATCCTTCTATTATTATAAATTCGAAAGTAACTCTGTCTCTGTGTCTCTGTCTCTCTGTCTATCTGTCTCTCTGTCTCTCTGTCTGGGTGTTTGTCACGTTATAATGCCTAAACGGCTGTACGGATCGAGCTGATTTTTTGCATAGATATAGCTTAAGGGTCGGAGACATAGCCACTTTCTTTTTTGTGTGTCCAAGCGAATGAAGTCGCGGGTAACAGCTAGTAGTTACTTAAATAGTCCTCATTCTTGCTTTACCATATTTGATGTAATTCTTGTTTTCACTGGTTTCAGGTTTCACTCGCGAATCTATAGGCTTAATTTAGATTCAGATGACTACGGCAGAAAACTGAAAATCCCATGAAAATCAATTACATTTCTACAAAGGTTCACAAAGCCATGATTATACTATGAAAACTGACAGGTCCGTGCGACGTGGTTTTAACCATTTTTATTTTGATGTAAAACAGGTATATTCTCGTTATATTGAGACGGTTATTTCGACTATACTTAGCTTCGATAACATCCTGTGATATTTTCCAAGATGCCTTGCAAGGCTTGATGCATTTCGGATGTGATCGAAACCATAGTCAGGGTAACCGACTCGATTTGAGTATTCCCGTTATAGACGTGAGTATTCCCGCTGCATTAAAATAAAATGAGCCATTACTTCACTTTAAATATGTATAATTTCATATTTACTTTGTATTTTTTATTTTTTTGGTGTAATGTATTTATTTGTATTCAAAAATTAATTAATTCTTTGTATACTCTTTATTTAAGACAAATTGGTGAAAAATCTATACCGTTAAAAATCATTTGTAAACAACTGTGTCTAAAATAATAGTAATGTTATTAATAATAATGTTATTTTAGACACAGTTTGAAAATAAACTTCCGCAAAGTTACGCCTGAAACAATCAACTACATTAGTAAAAAGTTGAAACATAATCTCGAAAAATTGGATAAAACCAGTAAATTGAAACGAAAATGCTATGAAAAGAACCTTCGAATTAAGACAGAAACTGCAGAATCTTGTACATTGGGGCCAAACTAAAAAAAGCCATGAAAATCCTGTAAAGCAGCCAAGTTCTACACAGCCATGATTTGTACATTACGTAGTTACTCTTAAGTGAGTCCTCCCCCCACCCTTCGACTCCCTTTTCCCGCCCCTGGCTAAACGTGTCATTACTGAGAGAATTGTACGTAGGTACAGGAGGTTCTACTTTTGAAGACATTATTTTAAGTGGTAGCTCAGTAGCGCGCTCGCCTCATATTCGTGGGGTCGCGGTTCGAATCCGGGCGGGCCCATACCAATGAGTTCTTTGGAACTTACGTACGGATATATACCATTGGCGTTTTAGTGAAGTAAAAACAGTGATACTCCCGAAGAATAAATTGAATGGCTTATGTGAATCCGCTAGCGCACACTGGGCTAGTGTTGGATATGGCCCAATCACCCTTCGAGGGTAGGCCGATGTCCCAGCAGTAGCAGAGACGTGAGAATGAGGTTAGCCCGAGACAGAAAAGAATAGCACAAGGCAGAGGAGGCATATACCCAGCAGGCCTGACACGCGTTTGCCCTGATGCCGGGACACTAGGATACCAAAGGGGACCTCTGGGCTCGGGGGTTGTTGGAGGTGGGGCTCTAAACATCTACCTAAACAAGCCAAGGGGAGGAGGCAGCGTCGAGTTGCTGACGCTGTTGTAGGCGTAGAAGTATCATGACAGCTGCTGGCTCTCACGGGAGGAGCTGAAGCATGGTGCTGAAGTCTTGTCAAATATCAGCAAAACAAGAAAAACCTCATAAACTTTTCTACCCATGCTGTACATCGCATCTGCATAGCACAAATCGCTACACCATGTGCGCACCCGGCTTGACCAATCACAGCGCTCCGTTACGCGTGTGAGTGCGGCGGATAGGAGGGACCTATTAAGGGGGAGCCAACTTTATACGCTATTAAACTTAATGCTCTTATTTTAATGTAATTGGCGAATTGGTTAGAGATACGCGAGGAGTTTATGGGGGCTTTAATTGTGCGAATTTCGTGGTTCGTTTGTGGTTCTAGAAATATTTATTGTAGGTAGGATATTTTCCGATCAAAAATTTATTTTTATACTGTCCTTTAATAGAGTAAAATAAGTAGATATTACGGCTTATTACGAATTCCTCGAGTATTTTTTTGACTTCAAGAATTATAAATGCATGTCCCTTTTCATGGTTATAAGGGAAGGGTATGCTAAGCCGAAACGGGGTCTTACTACTCATCATTAGGAACAACTTACTATGGGACCAACCCTGAAATCGAGAAGAAGAAAAAAACACCTGTTCCATAGAAAAATGTCAATGACACTCGACAAAATCAGTGATCAGTGACTGCCCCGGTGGCTCAGTTGGTAGTGAACCTACGTTCTGTGCTTGGGGGCGTGGGTTCGATTCCCATCTAGGACAAACATTTATGTGATGAATATTTGTGTTTGTTCTATGTCTGGGTGTTAATATCTATATAAGTATGTATTTAAAAAATATCTATGTACGTATATCAGTCTCTGGCAGCCATATTACAAGCTTTGCTTAGTTTGGGGTCAGATGACCGTGTGTGCAATAATGTCCCAGATGTCCCAGAAAATGTATGGAACAGCTGATTCTTTTTCTCGATTTCAGGATTGGTCCCATAGTAAAAGTTGATCACAACCATGACTACCTACTGTGTGCCTCTTTCAGCTTAGCATAACCTTTTCTTATAATCCTGTGTAATCTAGGTCCTTTCAAAACTCGTCATAATTGGTTTAGTCGTCGAAATTAACCTGAATATCAAGGCTGTAGATTTACCGATGACGTCATCAAAGTTCACTAATAACAAAAAAAAATACAAATTTTGATATAAACATATTATGATAGAGAGATTTGTGTGTTAAGATATAAATATAATTCTATATTTACTTATTTCACTACCCATGCAAGTTAAATAAAAGTTACAGTATTACATTACGTCAATATTAAAAGTAATAAACAAAAGCCAAAACATAAGAGAAAAAAAAAAGAAAAAAAAAGGAAAACACAGTACATTCCAGTTTAGTTATTAATTTCTTGTTTCAACCTTATTTTGACTATAATTATGTGTAAATATAAAAATGTATAGTCAAAATGAGGTTGGAACAAGGAATTTATATAGAACTCCTTCATTTATATACCGATTTGTTTTTATTTTATTTTAAAGAAGATACCTACTTCCAGATTGGTCCCATTTTTTTATTGACAATGAATGAGCATTTTCTACCAGATATGTACTAGCTAGCCTGCCAAGAGTGCTCCCAGATTTCGTATCTAATTTGGACCGGTCGTATTCTGATATTTCTGCATACACCTTTGATCTTAAATGGTTAATTACAGAAGCTGTGACCTTTCTATTAACGCAATCCAATGCCATTCGGTCCAATTGGGATCCTTGGATTGGCTACTTGTGCCTTTTGAGTGGGAATTTTGTCATTATGATTTTCGTCTGATGACATTTGACATTTTAAGGAAAAAAAAGCTTATAACGACGTTGTCTCGCTTGCGCCATAAAAGTTTTCAGTACAGCTCCGCTGCAGTCTGATTACAAATCATTGTAATCTAGCAACCAAGTTTCGCCAGAGTGCGACAGAAGATGCGAAAAGTAAGAGAGTAAAAGAGAAATAGCTAATAATGTAATCTGTCTTAAAAAACAGAGTTGACACCATTTTAAGGACGATATGAACCTTGAGAAAAATATCATTTTTTTAAGTCGAAAGAACTCCTAGGCCTTTCTCCCGTTTCACTATACTATACTTACCTGATAGCATAAGTCAACATTTAAAACGTAACGTGCGAATGTAAGTATTATTTTAATTAAAAAAGTCTATGTATAAACCAGAAAAACATTAACAAGTCGTAAACCAATTATCGTTACAACATTAAATCTTATTAATAAAGAAAATGCTCATAAGAAATTTAATTACGCTGTTCAACACAACGGAATTAATACTATTAATTTCCATTTATCACCATTATGAAATCGCTACCAATTAGATGAAAATTCACTTAAAAATTGTACAGCAAATACCAACTCTACCTTTAAGAAAACATAGTTACATTTCCTATACTTACAACTTCCCCTTAATTTACACGATCCAACAAAAATCTACTTTATTTCAACAGTATTAAGTCTAAAATTCTCTAAAGCCAATTTACAAAATCCTAGCTCATATTTTGAGAACAACGATGTATATCTGTCCCGCTTGCGTAGATAAACAATCCTGTCTCTGTCTCACATGGACCTATTGATTTTCTCTGCAAGAGAGAAAATCTGCATAGTGCCATTTTGCAGGAGATATGGATTGTTAGACGAGATTTAAAGGCTTCGGGGGCATTGAACTTCGTTTGCTATGAAAATATGGAAAATGATCATTAAAATTTCTTATTTTGAGTACAAAATTGAACAAAACCAATATTGGTAAGTCAAAATTTTTGCAATAGGGACATCTAAATCAGACCGTAGTTTTTAACTCATTCTGTCCATCCAAAGGTTGTCTGGAAGAAATCGCTTTAGGCGATAAGGCCGCCCATTATACTACCGTTTTTAAAATATTATTGTTCGTTAATTTTTAAGTTTGTCTTTTTGGTGTATAATAAAGCTATATTGTATTGTATTGTATCTAATTGGTAACGTAGCGGTAGCGGCAAACTGTGTATCTGGACCGGGTAGGTCCTAAAACTGCGAGCAGAACCACCGGAGGACGGGCGGCAGCATCATCTTAGTGGACGGTGACCTTACTGCGATCCCTAAGTCGACTACATAGCGTGGGGATTATGGCACCCCTTTCGTAAGGAGGAGGCTTTTTATCAACAGTGTACTTCTGACTGGTGATGATGAAATTTGGTTGAAAAAAAACCTCCAAGTGCGAGTTGGGCAACATTGAAGACAAAAAAAAATACTATTAAGTACCACAAAATATTATTGTCCTTTCTAAAACCCCGTCAATTTCAAATAAACAATCAAATCCCATTAAAACTAATGACCACTCTATTTGACCACGATTTACAATTACCAAAATGAATAGCCACACTATCTGCCCACATGATCAGTAACGTTCTAGAACGTTCGTATATGAGGCGATCCGATACTCGGCGGCAGAATAAGTTGTGAGTCTTGGAACGTGCCCGAGTCGCTTGAAATTAAAAAGAAAGAAATAAATATAATTTTATTTTGCCAACAACAGTAACAGTTATTAAGTAAAAGTAACATTAATTGGCTTTTCTGCGGGATCATTCTCTTGTACCAAATGAGAAAAGTGTGAGTCTTACCCCCGAATACTGAAACGTTTGTTAACTTTGACGACAGATTATGTCTGTTGCTGCCTTTATCATTTGCTCAGTGCCAGACAAAGGCAGCATTAGAATTAATCTGTTGTCAAAGTTAACAAGCGCTTCAGTATTCGGGGGGTAGCAACCAGTGCACAGAGTGAGTCACCACAGAGCAAATCGAGTCGCCAATTTGGTTACTTACGGCAAAGCCATACACATTCACGACTTTTTAAAAAAATATATTGTGTGGCAATAAAGCCTCGGGCCTCCTGATGGTATGTGCCACCTACGGACACTTCCAATATCCAGGGGTACTCAGTAGGTGCTATAGGAACACACACACATACTTACATACTACACTCCAAAAACATTACCCTCCTTCTTGGGCAATGACGGGTAAAAGTGTAACTGATGTGACATTTGCCATGCGCACGACATCTGTCGCAACGGCACGTCAACGACTTTCGTCACCTCGTGTACGAACGGCTCAACTAAACCGTAACTTAACTATAACTTAACTAATAATAAAGTTATCTGGTCTAAACGGTTGTCGGGGTCGCTCACGCTATGGATAAGTTAATTGCTCCATGATTCCACCCCCATGGTTTGTGTGATCTATCCCTATGGGGTTTGTACTGTTATCTCGTTAGGGGTTGTTTTGTTAAACGTATCGATTTTATTTTTCTCTGTTATACAAATGTATGTTGAGACGAGGAAATCGCTCGAATGATCACGCTTGCTCATAACAGTTCAATGCTGTTGGCGATGAAAATGTGGGAACTTGCAATAGTCTCTTGGTTTCACCGTCATCGGAAGAAGCCAAGAAGCTAGTAAAGCTGTACTTGTTTCTCTTTGGAGGGACAAGGGCTTAGTTTAGGTTTAGTTAAAATATATGTACTACTTTTACAATGGGAGTGGCATGGTCGAATACCGACAAAACTCCGAAAAAAAATAGAAATTACTGAAAGAAAGAAAAAAAAACGCATTTAATATTCCATTTGAACATATTGTCAATATTTTATTATATTTTATTTCTCAATATATTTTTTTAAATCCACGTTTTGGAAAATAAAACAATACTTACAAGCGCAGTATAAGTATCAGCCAATTACGGATTCACATTTTATTACTAAACTAACAACAGTGGTATATATCTCTGTGTATGGGTGTGCGTGTGGGTATGTGTGGGAGGGTGTGTGCGTGCATAACTTTCTTAGCATAACTAGTAGTTCGCGGCGAACTGAGACCTCGCGACCTATATATCTTCACAACCACTCGACCAATTCAGCTCATATTCGAACTTGAAAATAGTATTCAAATTAACTACTTCAACTACAAAATTTCATGAAAATCGGATAACGGTTCGCAACTTATCATCGGACAAATATACACACAAACATACAAACATACATACAAATGTCGATTTGTCCCAGTAAACTCTGAGACCTTCGCTTCGCTCAGTCAATTATGGACTACTGGACAAAAAGCACTATCAAAATTAATTCTTTTTTTTTATACCTACTGAGTGGCCATACAAATATCCATTTACAAACTTTCAAATTCATAATACGTTTAGTACGAAATAAATGCGCAGTTGCGAACCCATTGTAACTAAATACAGCAGTAAATTTTGGTCACAAGATCTCCCCATCGAATAACAGTTAAATCCCAATCAAAACCATGGAGTTGTAATGACAAGCGTTGTAACCCATGGGGAGATAGCATGGGGGTTGAATAATGGTCCCAATTAACTTATCTATGACATTTCACCGTTAAATTATAAACGCCTAGTAGCGCTCTGCGGTTTCACCCGCGTAAAAAAATAAATAAATTTTAATTATGCAAAAATTCAGCTCAATACGTGGCGTTTTACTTTTATTAATTTTTTCTTTATTTAGTCGCATATCAAAAATCATACGTCTAAGATAAATATATATATGTATAAATAACAAAAATATTAACTGCTCAGTTAAATTGATAAACCAACCAAATAAGTTTTGACAAGAAATTTATGAAACTCTTTACGTACAAAGATCCAGAATTTAAATCTAATTAAAAAAAAAAGAATTAACCATAATGAGGCGTTTTCCAAAAAAAAAAAAATTGTTCTAAAATACTTACTAGATGGCGTAATAGTCCTATCGTTTTACCTGTCATTGTCATTTCTGTCGAAATATTTTGTTTATTTTTTAAATCGTAAATTTTGGCTCCACACGTTGTGTATTTAGCCAGTGTCAACTATTGTAATATTTCAAATGAAGTCAAATACATAGTTACATTACTTGAAATTGTCTAAATACACATGTGGAGCCAAAAAACACGAGAAAAAAAAAGGCACACGTACATTTTTTTGTTTTTCATGTCTTGACAGTGACAGAAAAACCTCAAGGTACATCTAACGCCATCTATTGGGTACCTTTATTACCAGGATTTATTTTTTTCTGGAAAACGCCTCATTAAACATACATGGCATTTTTTCTGATTCTCCCAAACTGCATAACAGTTTGTAGGCAGACTGTAAGTCTCATTGTGAAAATTGTCTTAGGTAGGTACTGTGTACGAATGAAGTAATTATAACTAAGTAGTACATATATTATTATCTAGTTTCCTAATATTTATGACAAGATTAGTTATTATTAATAGTATCATAAGTATTAAAGTTATATGCCAGACAAAATAATTACAAGTAGCATTTATTATAATTAATGACATTATGCAGAATGTGGCAGTTAGAATCCGAGATAGCTGCCAGGGGCCCCAATAAAACATTAAATTAAGGTTAAAACAAAGAGATAGATGACATAAACAAAAGAGAACACAAACCCAACTCTACCTATGAAAATCCATTACAAAATGCATAATAGGTACGAGTAACCAGCGCATCGTGTATGCAATTATTTAATCGGGAATCAAACAAACGGTCATATCCCGGGGCTCTGGGGCCCTTAATCAAAGTGACGCGGGGTAACAAATCCCCAAGTCGTTACTGCTGCCAAAACGAGAGGGGCCCAAGATGGACAGATCGACTATAATGGGTGGAAACATACGGAGTTTTGTTGTGAGCGTCTCTTCAGCGTTTTTAGTGTATGCTCCTTCCGACTAGAATTACACTCGTGACGGTCGAGAATAAGAGGCGAGCGAGACAGCCACTGCCTCAAAGCAAATTGAGAAACGAAGTATATAATTATGTGGAGACGACAGCCTCGCGAGCTTTAATTTCCCTTCCACAACAAACGTAGTCCCGACTTTTAAAGTGGTTCTGTTGTTTTTATGCAACCTAGTGACCGGACAAGCAAGTCACCCGCATGGTAAGCGCCACGCTTGCTGAGCTGATGCCGAGTAAAAGGTTTAAAAAAATATAATTATATTTAAAAAAATTAATCGTGCTTCAAGCCTTTTTCTTTTTTGTTTATTATCAGTATTATCAGAAGGAAAACAAAATGCCCGAATGCAATATTTTTGTAACCTACGTCACATCATGTATAAACACGAATTCAACGAAACCTCACTCCTCAAAATCGGTCAAGCTGTTTACCCCCAAAACATTACCCTTATTTGTGGGCGTTCGGGTGAAAAGGATTGAACTTATTATTCTATTACGGTTATTCCAAACAAATCTCATGTTAGTGTCCTGATGAAATGAGCCAACAATGCCAGCAACTCTCCATGCGAGGCTCCTATGGACGAAGCGACGTGGAGGATTCGCAGACCCTGGCTTGAGCTTACATGCTTGATAGAAGAAGCTCACCCGTGAGTTTCCTCAGTCTCCACGTCTCTTCGACATGGCTATCAGTGTATTTGACTCGCAAATATCCCGCGGACACCGACACTACTCCGTATATCGATGAGGTATTCCATATAGATTTGGTTAAAAGTTGAATTTGCTACTAAGTTAGGGAGGTGATGCAGGAAGAATGGAATATTTTGTTACATAGATCTGTTTCTATTGCTAATTCTGAATTCACCGTCATACACATACTTTAAATCACATCTGGGTTGGGTAGCGGCTTTTTTTTTCTAACTATGTCTGGCTCGGTCCTGAGCTAGCCAGATCTGTGATTGTTTGATCCGTGATGCTGATTTTAGAGTCTGGCCTTACGACCAACGCTCGCCTTGACCTGTTCCGGCACATTCTACGAGTCCTACCCTGCTCCACTGGGCAGTTCTGAATTAGATACAAGATGACGACTGAGAGCGCGGTCAATCTGTACCTTTTTTTTGACCTTGCAATTGATTTTGTGACCAAGGTTTCGTGACCTTCCCTACTCTGTATGCACCCGTACCGTCAGATAATTAGGTATGTTCCCGTTGACCAGCTAGTTGGTAACCTCGTGGACACTGGTTTGTTTTAGTGAATTTCGCTTACTTACGAGCCGACGGTCGCGTGACCTTGATTTTGTTATCTAGCTATCTATACTAGTTCTCTATAGCCTTAGTAACATTTTTGTTATGGACCTTGCTGAGGAGACGAGCAAGTCACTCAGCTGATGTTAAGCTTCAGTGCCACCCACAATTTTGAACTTCAACAGTTCAAAACGATGAGCGGCAATGCACTGTGCTCGTCACCATAAGATATTAAACCTCCTTATGCCCAGTAATTACGCTGGAAACATTGCCCTTCGATCCGGAACACAGTAATATTTGCACACTACTGCGTGGCGGTTGAATTGCTGGCAAAAGTGTGGTACTTCCCCAGGCGAACTCTGCTGAAAAGCCCTACCACTACTAAAAATATAATATCCATTCAAAATCACCAGCAGCACCGTGCCAGCCTGATGCTCACATGACCTCGCCATCGAACGTTGAATGACCACCTTCTATGTAGCCCAGGACTTTGACACCAAATGATCCACCTGAGTGTACCACCTTCTCATGACTAAGCAAGGCAGATTATACTCGACGTGTATTTGAACACAATCGCGCGCCCGCAGATTGACGGTGCCGCAAGCGACGCGGTAACGCGTATATTTTAACATAATTGTTTGCTGAACAGTTCGGACATTAAAGTTAAAGTACTTGTAGGTTATTTGTTTTATTGTGTACTAGCTGAACCTTACGGGTTTATCTGCTACAGTGAAACTAACTACAGGAAGTTAGTGGCCGATCATGGCGTTGACGGGGCGGGATCCTTGGTCGGGCCATTTCCTTGCGCAGCGCTTCACGCTGGCCATCTAGCGTGGTACCGCTGCCAGCTTGGGGACGTTTGGTAGGGTGGCTGATCGTGATGGTGACGACTTGTGTGTTTTGTTTGTGACTTTTTGACTTTGATCAATTTTTATTTTATTACCTAATAAAAAAAAAAAGTGCGTATGTAAGAAAAAAATAACAAAAACATATGAACCAATAACTATAACCTACTAGCTGTTAACTGCAACTTCGTTCGCGTGGACAATATCTATAAATATAAAAAAAAACTATATATATTTTATAAAAATTTAAATTAAAAAAAACAGCATTACGCTAAGTTGAGACCGGTTACGTGGCAAACTATAGGTATTGATTTTGTAATTGTAAATTTATTTTATCTTCTATGTACTTATGTGTTTGACATGAATAAAATTTCTGTATTCCTGTATTTAAATCACCTATAGGTTGTTCAAACGGTCTATTGTTTCAGGCAACGTACCCGAAATTGCCGTGTTGCTCCGCTGAATAGCGAGGCTTATTTTCTACCCGAAATACAGGCAAGCTTTTTGGTCACGACTAGATTTTTTAATTCTCCCCGACAAATCCTTAAATATATCAAAAGCACCTGGCCCTCACGGTCAAATTATCTCTACCCCAAACGGCACAAATAGGTAGCCTCTGTCAAGGCTAGAAGATTTGCGTCCTTGAGAATCTGCCACATCAGCCGCGCCATTAACATTAAAAGTTTCAAATGTAAATAAGATACATATTTATCAACAACTCCCCTACCAAAACCAATTTAAAAACAAGCACCGATCTGAGTTACAATACCAATTCAAAGCTATCCACCCTCATAAAAATCACAACCCCCATAATCGAACACCATACCTAATCGTGTAAATCGACGGGGAGTTTAACGTACAAGGGAGTAACACCCCCTGAGACGCACAGAGTAGTTATTGGGGTGTCTTGGGTTGGTACGTTGGCACCCCTGAGACGGATAAGCTAGCCTCAAGGGGGTATTTTGAAGTAAAGGGTGTAAATCTGAAAGGGTTGGTCAGGTTGCTGTATCTGGTGCTATGTGAGGTTCAATTTGGATGCTCATCCTGTTATTGAAGAAATCGTCTAAACTAGATATGCGCGCCTGTCATTTGTGCTACCGAATGATCGATACTCCCAATTAATTATCGATATAGTTTTTAATCGGGCGGGTGCCATTTCTAACTAAACAAAATATCCGCAAACTACATCTACCTGTGCGACATTTTCGCAAAGCGAAAAAGCACTTAAAAAAATGAAAAAAAAAAAAAAAACATCGACCTAAAGTACTTAGCCGACTATAAAAAACTAAAATAAGTGGATTACCCAGAGACAATTGAAGGTCTTAAAATAATCCAAATGTGTAAGCCCACTACCAGTTGGCAGCGTACCCATATGCTGGCAGCATTACCACGCTGAGTAGAAAATTTGCTGGAAATGTTGCCCTTCAATCCGGAACACAGTAATGTTTGCATATATACTGCTTGGCGATTGAATAGCTGGCAAAGCTGGCCGTTATTCAACTGGCAGGCGGACTCTGCACAAGTCCTATGACTACATATCTCTACTAGCTTTTCATTTTATAAAACATAGACAATTGCAGTAACAGTAAGTATAAGTACTACGGATTGGACTAGGTTCCTAATTAGCGGCCTTATCAATTATGGAGATCTCACCCAGGCCCATGACTATTGAAGATTATTATTTGACGCAGGACTGTTAATTATTCGCATCAAATCCAACTAGATTTTTGAATTTGATGGATACTTTATGGATAGTTTTATTGTTGGTAAAATTAAAATATATTAAACATACGTAATACGCCTTAGTACTGTTGACCACAAAGGATGAAAAACACAAACACCAAATCTTCCACAAATCGTGTAATTACACCAAAAAGATCTTCACCGTTACTCTGAAAATTGCTGACAACATAATAAAGACAGTGTCTGTCTGTCCCAAAACATTTGGCGCAAAAAGTTTGTCTTGAACAGTGATGCCAACGCTAATCTAGAGCTGAGTGTGGGAGCCATCATCGTACTTTCTGACTAAAACTGACTGGCGTTGTGGCGGTTTTTTTAGTTCCATCTTTTGGACCATTCTACAGAGAAGTTGGTAGTCCTGTAATGAAGTGATTCACACGGAGAGCTGGAATCTTGTAGCAGTAAAAACTATGCTTTGACTTTTTTGGGTTGCAAGCTGGCTGAATGCACAAACCGTGCCGAGACAAACAAGAAATCTAAAAACGAAGTCGGTAGAAAAAAAAAAAGGAAGTGAAAAAAGGTAGTTATTTTTAAAACATATCCAGAGACATTGTATAATTCAACGGATTTCCTAGCTTTTCTAACACTTTCCTAGGTTTTCTATTTCTTTGCCGTCCTTTGATATAGCTCCATCAGTGTTTAAATTCAAGTGATTTCCTTTTCAAGATTAGATTTTTTATAACGTCTATTTTTCCTCAGTTCTACCCAGATTTGGGTACCTGAAAAATGGCCTAAAACTAATTTTCTAAACATTACACTTAAATACCGTATAATTTTACGTCTACAGTTTCTGCTTATTATCTGGTCTCGTATTGACTATGAGGAGTCGACATCTCGCTGGGTTGTATTGTGTCGCAGCTTTGGCGTTTATTGAAGGCGAAGATGGGACACTTTTGCAACAGCAACACCCACTCAGAGTCCTTAGTTTGTGTTTTTTGGTTGAAACTTATTTTTAAGGCCTCATTACAGATTCTGCCGAAGCCTAAACTCAACCAAAAAACACACATAACTCTCCGTATTACCAGCATAGTGCAAAAAGCGTCGATACTATCATTTAACAAATGACGTCATAAATTAAACATGGGACAAGTGAAAAAAGTTTGCGAGAGCGTCGAGCGGCGACATTAATCGGAACTTGGCGAGGAGTGTTGCCGCAGAATAACGCAGAGAGTCAAGTCGAGAAAGAATGCGAAAAAGATTTATATAACACTCTATAGTCCGCAATTTTATTGTCTTTTATTTTGGCTCCACATAAAGCGTATTTAGCCAGTGTTGTGTTTTTTTATATTTCAAGTCATACCACATAGTATTTTTTTTTAATTAAAAATATTTATACATTTTAATATTAATTAGTTATGTATTTAAATTTATTTATTTTTTCCAAAAAAAACATATACTATTAGACGACCTATGATTTTAATAAGCACGTAATACATTACACACTCGAGCGATCAAAGTGACGAATGTGGCGACATGAAACAGAAGAATGAAGCGTCAAATGTAGCTGTCTATATTCAAGTGGTCTTCGTTGTAGTGAAGACTAATTTTGAGTAGAGCAGGACACATAATGATTTGTGGCGATTGACGGTGCTGTAATTAAGCATTTGAATATGAACCCTATTAATATTGTCTAGATACAACATAATTTCTATGTTTGGATGTGCGTCGCGGAGTGCTTGGCGCAAGATCTTCAAAACTAGTGGTTTCCAGAATGGTGGATTTCTATATGGTGGATTTTGAAATCCACCATTCTGATGATTCTAGTAGATTTCTCGTTATTGTCTGTCCTATTTTCGCTGTCTCGTCAAAGTTGTGAGTCTGTCTCTATCTGTCCTGTAGTGTTGTTTTAGTATAAGCGAACAAATGTCTTGCCGGCATTACGTTCAGTTTCACGGGTTTTTCTGAGACGGACTATGCAGCGCTTGTCTTTCATCTAAGGGTGTGGGATAAGTCACAGAGGAAAGCGGGGCGGAGAAAGCATGTCTATGAAAAGCTTCATGACTGGTGCTGTCTGACTACTTGCGCCTTTCGGTTTTACTCAAGAAATTGTGAATAATTATTTGTTCACCATATTCGTCTAGTTTACTCAGTTTGTACACTTTTTAGTCTGAGGTATGGCATAAACTTTGCAAAGACAGGAAAGTACATTTGCACGAGTTAGATCAAAGAAGAGAACAAAGTTCGCGGGTTAAAGTCTGTTTCTATTTCAGTAGTACATAGATATTATGTAGTGAAGAGAAGATGTAGGACCAAGATAAGGAAATCGGTGTATAAGTTTCTTCTACATCAGCCATTTTAACATCCCACTGCTGGGATAACCGCCTACTCTCGAAGTGTGTTATAATTTCCTTACCTTGGTAAAAACTGTATGTATAACAACTAGTGTTTTTTCCCGCTGGAATATCGCGTCTAGAACAATAACGTGATAGATAAACAATTATTTATCTATCACTTTACAAAAAATATTTTAAATGAAAGAAGTGTACTGTGTTTGTGAAGTGTACTTAAAATTTTTTTTTTTAAATTAATTTTCTGATTGATTGACTAGTTTTCGAAACAATTTTATAATTATTATCACTCAGAAGACTTCCACTGCTGAACTAAGGCCTCCTTAGAGCGCCATGTTGTTCGTCGATCTGCTATTTGCATCCACTGTTTGCCCGCCGTTTGTACGTTGTTTGTTTTACGTGACTTTCACAATGTAAGCGCTCCACCAAATGGAAGGCCTATCTTTGTTCTTTATTATTTCTTTCTTTATTTCATTTCTTGTTGGTAAGTAGCAAACAAATTTATCAACTTTGTTCAGATTTTTCTTCGACTTTACCAATATTGTATGCCAATTCTCTCTTCTGACTTGTCCCACACCCCGCGATATGTATTTATTTATGAGCGCCGCGTTTCGATGTCCGCTCGGACGCGTTTTTGCCGCTCGTGTATAATGAGCCTTAGTTTAGAACGCGTCGAGATTTGTTCGCGCATTGTAGATGCAGCCTTACATGGCGAGAATGTGTGCTCTTATTTTTGTTTTTATAACATATCACACTAATATTATAAATGCGAGAGTTTGTGTGTAAGTATGTAAGTATGTAATTGTGTTTGTTCCCGTTCAACTTTGTACACATTGTACACTTTGTACACTGGCAAATGCATAAGACGTGCGACGCCAAAATCCTCTCAGGAGGAAAGAGAAAAAAAAAAAAAGGTTAAATACAATTAAGGGGAGGTGAGTAAGCTGCAGTAAAACGCTGGTTCCAAACCCAGTTTAAGCGTCTTACTGACTTTGATTAAAATTGACCAATTGACTTTAATTAATATAACTAGTAGTTCGCGCCGAACTGAGACCTCGCGACCCCTATATCTTCACAACCCCTGGACCGGATAAGCTCATATTCGAACTTAAAATTTGTATTGAAATTAACTACTTGCCTACAAAATTTCATGAAGATCCGATCAACGGTTCGCAAGTTATCATCGGACAAATACACACATAAACATACAAACATACATACAAATGCTGATTTGTCCCAGTATACTCTGAGACCTTCGCTTCGCTCGGTCAATTAAAAAATTCTTATTTTAAAAAAAAACGGTCCGTTGTCGGTCGGTGTGGCGCTCTAAGGGGGAGGCCTATGTTCAGCAGTGGACGTCTTGTGGCTGATGATGATGATGATGAAAAAAAGAAGGAAAAAAACTACTGTAAAATGTAGCATATGCTACTGCAAACGTAAAGAGAAATCTAATGATACTACACTCGTGAAAATCGGTGAAGCCGTTTAGGCTACATTAGAAAATATAAGAACACAAACATACATACTTATATACACCCAAAAACATTACACTCCTTTCTGGGCAGTCGGGCAAAAAGCAGGTAATTTTTCATTCGTTATTTTTATTTTGTATTTGTGAGGCCAAAGGCAGAGCCTCGATCCTGATCCCGAGGCCGAAAGCACTGCGTACGAAGCCGCGGACATCTGCTAGTAATTGAAGAGTATTTATGCATAATACGCCTATTATAAAGCGTATTTTTTGTAAACTATCTCGAATAATAAATTATATTCTAGTTAGTATAGTAATTAATTATAAGCTCTCGATAGTTATAAGTTCTCACTTGGATAAACTCATTAATAGACCGCTGCGAACGGTGTTCATATTGATGGTGTTATTGGTGTTTGGTGCAAAGCAGGAGCGAGCACGACGATCATTTACATCGAAAAAAGAGCGAGGGCGCGAAAAAAATTAATATATCGGTTACATTATGCCTAGTGCGAGTTTTTCCAATTGCATTTACCTATTCGATCGCGTTAACGTGAACAAACACTTGTATGAAGAGCCACAGCCGGCCACAGCCACAGCCGGTTCATCGCACGATTTTGAGCTAAAACCACAATAATTGGAAACCAAATTTAAAAATGCCCCACAGCTGCTCAAAAAAAGGAATTTAGTTGAGCACGAGAAATGAAAAAGATAGAAATGCTTTCTATAAGGATAGCCATGGTGGGCATAATCAAAATAACACAAAAAGTAGGTCCTTCATTTTATTTAGTTGTTTTTGTTTCTTAAGCGTTGCGTGTTTATTGTTGCAAATACGTAATTGTCTGGGACGCAGCGTAGGTAGGTCTCCCTCTAAGTGAACGTGGACGTCTTCAGGCTGTTGATGATGATGAATTGTCTATTTAAATAATATTTTGTGGTCGAGAAACTATACGAACTGGGAATTTTTAAGTGCTTGACTTTTTAGGTTTAAATTATTTTGCAAAGATTTTTTATTTAAATGAAACAAAAATTGTTAAAAGTTAATGACTTAATCCACACAATCAATCCTATAACAATAAATCCACGGATAGACAGGCAGGGTATCACCATATTTATCTTAAACGAACAGATCGTGTGCCAACTAAACGAACTTTATAGCTCGATTTAACATGATACTTTTAAATCACTGTTAATACTTGATTTGAGGCTAAATACACTTCCTCTAAATTATTTATAAAATAATTGTCCGAGCGAAGCGAACGTCTTGCCTCGAGATTCTGAAACGTTTGTTAACTTTGACGACAGATTAATTCTAATGTTGCCTTTGTCTGGCACTAAGCAAATGACAATGACAGCAATAGACTTAATCTGCTGTCAAAGTTAACAAACGTTTCAGAATCCCGAGGCTAGAGTTTACACTTTAAACTCTAAGACGTTCGCTAGAGAAACACGTCGCAGTTTGTATGTGTGTTACTGTGTTTTTTTTAATGGTAGCCGGTGACGAGACGAGCACGTCGCTCACCTGACGTTAAGCTTCACGCATGCTCATAACAGTTCAGTGCCACCCTGAATTTTTAACTTCAACAGTTTAAAACCATGCGCGGCAATGCACTTCGCTCGTCACCCTGAGATATAAGATGTTAAATCTCTGTATGCCCAGTAATAACGCTGGAAACATTTCCCTTCAATCCGGAACACGGTTCTGTTTGCACACTACTGCTTAGCCACTAGTAACTGGATTGGATCAACCCGTAAAGAGGTGAAATGGGGTGTTTCATTTACTGTAGCTTATGCGGGCGATGCCGCGCGGACAGCTAGTAATAAATAAAGGTAAATTTATTTATGAATATGAATCAATTAAAAATCACATTTTATTTTAATAAAACAGGAATTCTAACGTTAAATTGAGTCGGTTATTCAGACTATAGATTGAAACCACGTCAAAATGACGTCTGATGTGTCAAAAGCACGTCAGTTTTCATAGTAAAAATTAAAAAACACTAAAATAACATTGTTTATAAACAATGTTCACCAAAGTTGACTCGGTTATTCCGACTATAGTTTGAAACCACGTCAAAATGACGTTTTATGTGTCAAAAGCACGTCAGTTTTCATAGTAAAAAATAAAAAACACTAAAATAAAATTGTTTATAAACAATGTTCACCAAAGTTGACTCGGTTATTCCGACTATAGTTTGAAACCACGTCAAAATGACGTTTTATGTGTCAAAAGCACGTCAGTTTTCATAGTAAAAAATAAAAAACACTAAAATAAAATTGTTTATAAACAATGTTCACCAAAGTTGAGTCGGTTATTCCGACTGTAGTTTGAAACCACGTCAAAATGACGTCTGATGTGTCAAAAGCACGTCAGTTTTCATAGTAAAAAATAAAAAACACTAAAATAAAATTTATAAACAATGTTCACCAAAGTAACTTATGAGTTACCTAAATGTTACTTATGAGAACTTGTTCGAAGTCAAAGTGTAGCTTGTATCATTACAACATCATAAAACTCTAGGTTCTTACTTTACAACACGTCTTATCTTCAATCTTCGCCGTTCGAACACTACTTTATTTCTATTTATCCAAGATAAACAATCAATAAACCTAATTAAAAGATTTCCAGTTTATATCCAATTAATTTTACCAATAAATGGTCCACTGGTTATATTAAGATATCATTGAAATCTGTCAAACATCACAAAAAGTACAGATAGGGATACCATACAGAAATATGAAGAACCCGGACTTTAAAAAAAATTATAGATTTAAAAAAAAAGTGAATAAACCAACAGCACAAAAACATAATATAAAAATAATCTTAAACAAACATATAGTACAGCCAATAAAATATCTAAACATATTACTTATGTAGGTAGAAACAAATCGTATATTTATTATGTATTATTTTAATAAAACGGGAATACTCACGTTAAATTGAGTCGGTTATTCCGACTATAGTTTACGTTGGTAACTTAACGTGAGTATTCCCGATTTATTAAAACAAAATGTGTCAAAACCACGTCAATTTTCATAGTATTATTATGTTACATATTTATGTGTATTTATAGGTACTATAGATAAGAAAACAAAAAAAAAAACTAAATATTAACACAGCAAAATACACACGCAGTTTTAGAATATGTGGAAAACAATAAAATAAAATAGATATAATATAAATATCAGCTAGAAGACTTTAAGAATATGCAAAAAAAAAACAGAAATAGATGTCGTTTGGAGTTAATATATTGAATCCAGTTGATAATTCTTGTGGATATTATTATATACAAAAGTCTTCTGTATCTCGACTTATCAAAAATAAATCACTTTGGCTTTGCAGTTTTTTTAAACTACTTTTTATTGCTTCTGGGATAATGTAAAGATTTTTACGATACTACGTTCCCTTCGACTAATACTGAAATCGGTTTAGGCGTTTAAAACTTTATGAAGGCTGATATTTGCAGAGAGTTCCAACATTTTCTGGACCAAGCGTAGACGGTCCTGAACGCCAGATATGTCCTGACAAATTGGAATGGTTGGTTACCTTATGGAAGAGAGTTATTCGGGTGTGTGACCATTCCTTACTGAGATAGCATCTAACGGCCAGGAATATAATAAAACATGGGTCCCAATGTTCTGGCCAGGTGTATAAAGAGATTATCATTGGAACACTTTATTTGAATTGTTTTTAGTATTCATGCCTTTGGTTATAGGCTTATAACGATTACACTGTATCCGTCAAACAAAATAAATATTTTATTATTATAGCAAAAGTTGAAAAGTGTTCTTTGAAGAACGTTACTAATCAGAATAGTAAGAGACAGATGGCATATACAGGGTTATAAGGAAAGGTATGCTAAGCCGAAAACGGCTCTTAGTACTCATCATTACGAACAACTTTTAGTATGGGACCAGCCTTGAAATGGAGAAAAAATAATCAGCTGTTCCATAGAAAAATGTCAGTGACACTCTACAAAATGTATGGAACAGCTGATATATTTTTTGCGATTTCAGGGTTGGTCCCATAGTAAAAGTTGTTCATAATGATGAGTACTATGAGGCCTTTTCGGCTTAGCATACCCTTTCCTTATAACCCTGTATGATGGCATATATTATGTGATGATTCGTTCCAAATGAAGTCCAAATCTAACACCACTGATCTCAAACTATCCCAACACCTTTAACTACTCAAATTAACCGTAAAAAGGATATTAATCTTAACAACCCACAAAAAAACTCCGATTTACGACCGTGTCAAAATAAATATAATTCGAATCCCTTAAAAAGGATTTTTATCGAAATAAAAATTCAAATGTTCAGTTTTAAAAATGTATTAATAGGCATCCCGCTGGTTTGGAGTGATGATACTTCAGCACAAACATGACCATCATCATTGGTTTTTCCAACTACATATAAAAGATGATTCAAGTAGCTTCCGAAATATATCTGCGCTCTGAGGGAAGAGTCGCTCGCGTCAACAGTAGATACTTTCGACCACCATGCACGGGTCTTGCGGTGGTGCTTACCTAGCCGACAAAACTATGCATTGAGCGGCAGATATGATAACCCGACCCTCAATCCAAACACTTAAGTTAGAGTTCCGTACCAGCAGGCCTAGCACGGGCGCCGGGATACAATTTAGTCCACCTTATTTATCCCGCGAGAACGAGACGGATATAACGGAACGAACGAGACAATCCCCTTCGCAGGGGATTGTCTAAGGGGATTTCTGGAGTAAGCCTTGTTATGGCGAATTTCTTGCAAGTACCTAATAAATAATTCAAAATTAAGGTACAAGAATAACACAAATAAGTTTGTTGATATTTTTCTGCTTATCCTATCGTATAGTACAAACTAATATAAAAAAATGGGATAAATGTCGCCAAAACAAAAAAAAAAAAAAACGTACGGAACCGAGTGAAGTTGATCGAGCCTGACTCGCACTTGGCCCGTTTTTTTAAGGTCAATAGACTGTTGACGTAAATCAAGGAACTAACCATAATAAAATGCAAATTCAAACAAATTTTAATATCCAACTCGATTATACGATGATGAATGATACTCGATGATTAAGTTTCCAATGCAAATAAATTGGTGAATAATCGATATTATTAGTCGTTAATCGATATTATGAAGTCAATTGGTTAATAAATTGATGATTATGTCAATAAAATTAATGATAATGACATTGTAATTATATACGCTTGTTATTTTGATTATAAAATGGGATCCACGTTTTTGCTAATTGCTGAACTTTGCGATTCGGAAACAGGTTTTCAGATGGTAACTATTAATTTTGCTATTAAGAATAAGAATATATTTATTGCCAAAAACAAAATAATAAAAATTGACACGCCAGCATAAGCAAATTAAATTAGGATATAATTTTTAACACGGTACATAATTAATGCTCGTGTTGACTGGGAAATATTTTGAAACAATATTATAAAGCTCAGAAATATTTAAAAACAAAACATATACGTGTGTTTTTTAATCGGATAGGGAGCGGTTGTGAGCTTCGACCAAACTAAAATCAATGGACGGGCCCTAACCACACAACTTCCTTAAAAATAACAAGTCAAAACAATCGAACTTGGAAGCCTAAGTATGTATAATACATTTGTCACAAAAAAGGTAGCAAATATATGGATCGCACGTATTGACGAACGTACGTATCGCACTTTTTACAGACTGAGAGCGACTGAAACAAGGCGAGCGCCGGCGCTCACAAGTCTTCAAAATCCTCTTACTTGGGCCCGTCCATTCATTTCACATTGTTCGAAGGTTTTGAGGATGTTGTATACAAGATAACGAACAACTTTTTTTATCACAAAAAAAGTATTTAATAAAAGTTTTTACATAAATATTTTTATTTTCTATTATTTTATTTAATAAGAGCAGAAATGAAAAAAAAAGCAGCTGGTATTGTAGAACTATCTAGTTTTTAAACTGGTAAGACAACAAAATCAGGGTCAATTTAATATCTACATAAAAGGTTAATCTACCAATAAATCTATTAATAAATCATCTCTGTGACTAGTTAGCCGAACCGGCGTCACCTGCTATTTTATCTGTGCTCACATCTTTACAGCAATGCTTCGATTGATTCTGGGAAAGAACGAATGAGGGAACGGTTACTTTATTAAAGTTTCTCCCGCAGCGCTGCTGTCGCATATTTTGTATACCTGAGATAATATTATGTAATACGTACCGGTGGCAGATTTACCAATAGGCTGAGTAAGTTTTAGCCGAGGGCGGCAGATTGAAGGAGACTGCTTGAGGAACCGACGTTGAAAAGGGATTAGTTTGTAGCACAGATCACACTAGATACCGCATTACGAGATTCGTGGTTACTACAAAAAGCCACCAAGGCTTGAGGAAGGCGCGGGTCGCGGGGAGTGCGACCAAGCGTCCTCATTGCCTATCTCAAGGTTACGCCTACTCGCGCCTAACAATCAACCAATCAGTAATTTCCTATAAGTGTATTTAGACTGATGCGTGGTGCGCTTCGAGCGTCCTGAATGCATAATCTAGTTTGTAATCTGTGCGTCGCATGCATGTCGATGATTTCAGAGAGATGTTCCTATTGTGGTACGCAACAACTTGGTTGGCGCCAACCGCTGTCTAACAAAGGAGAGAGAAATAGGTATCTATATTTTAGAATTGAATCTCTCTTCACCTGTAATTGTCGAATATCTAATTATATCCCACTCAGCCTAATTTTCCCCACGTAAACGTCCCAACAGCTATAAGAATTAATTAAGACATTCAGTGAGATCGCATCTTTACATTCCGATCCTGTGTTTTGTTGCGCCAGCGCAGTTCAATAAATAGCCCGATCGGGAAGGTAGATTTTGGATTTCGCAAAAACCCGAAGTTACGTATTTTTTGATCAAACGAATGACATCAGCGTCTTATAGGAGAACAAATTGACAGGTTTGTATGTTTGTATATTTGTTTAACGATAGCTTGCATGCAAGTAGTGCAATTTTTTTTCATTTCGATTATGAGCAAATTGAGTCGAGAGTTTTTTATGATACTGAGTAAAGCAGGTCCCTCGCCTGTCCTTAACAGTTCAGTGCCACCCAGAATTTTGAACTCCAGCTGTTCAAAACCATACGCGGCAATGCATTGCGCTTATCACCCTGATTTTTTAGATGTGTAGCACAGGCTACTCAGAAAATGCTTCGTTTAGACTTTACGACCTGTTTGGCTGAATGGTACAATATCCCCCTTGTGGGAGGATATCCCGCCGGGCTGAATTTAAATGATGAATTAAATAGCTGCTAAAAAAAAAAAGTAAATATATCCACGGTCACCAAAAAGGCCGGCCTAACCGAGTTTGGGACCCGCACTGCTAAGACAGTGTATACCTATACACTACACTGGTAATTTGTTTATGCATCTATGTAGAATCTGTTTCTAGAAATAAATATTTACTTTCATTTGTAAAGCTTGCTCTTTCGGTAATATCCCGAGCTTTGGAAAAACTGAAATCTACCCAATAAAATAAATTGTAAATAAAATAAAAGTGTGAATTCCGTGGAGGCGCTGCGCGAGCATTCCACGGCCAATTAGTTTATTGGACGACGTGTGTCCTTCCCGGAACACGATGATAACATCTAGGACGCGGTTTCAGCCAGCGGGAAGCGGGCCAAAAGCGTTAGCGGAGCGGAGTGAAGGCGAGACACACAAATGACAAACCCCAAAAAAAAACACCCCTTAAGTACTTTTAGTGTCCAAATTTTACTAAAACAATACATTACAATAATACAATACCAGCTTATTAATTAGATTTTATATAATTAATTATAAGAATTTATATTAATTAGATACTTATAAACGACAAGATTTCTACACTGCATAAGTATTTTGTGGTGTCCAAAATTAAGTGGTTTTGCAGCTCAAACTTAAGTTGTTAATTTTTATATGAATTTAAATCTTTTTAATGTAACAGTTACGGACGCTTCTTAATGACCAGCATAACGAGGACATCAAGATGACTCCAAATTTTAAAAAGTGACAAGCTTGGTTTTTTTAATTATCATAACTATACTGCACGCTGTTGTAAATATATTTAATTGCTCTTACCTGGATACTATATCTTACAAAAAAGAGATTTGTACTGTTATTTACACTACAAAATATATTTTTTTTCCAGTATTATTTTGTGTTCAGTGTAATTTTTTAAAGTTCTTCTTATAATATTTTACTTTTTTAGTATGTAGGCAACAATACTGTTTGCAACACCCTATAACAGGGTATAATGTACAATTTAGTACATTGTGAAAAATGTTACCATTACGCATTATGTGGCAATGTATACTTAAATAAATAAATAATAGATAATTATATTTATATATTGCTACAACACTTGTGAATTTGAATTAAGTCTTGTTGATTAGATTCTAAAATTCTCTAATACATACATAAACAATAATTTTTTTTTTATAAACGGTCAGGATGTTTTGATTATTGACCGAGCGAAGCGAAGATCTCAGAGTTTACTGGGACAAATCGGCATTTGTATGTATGTTTCTATGTTTGTGTGTATATCTGTCCGATGATAACTTGCGAACCGTTGATCCGATCTTCATGAAATTTTGTAGGCTAGTAGTTCATTCAATACAATTTTTAAGTTCGAATATGAGCTGAATCGGTCCAGGGGTTGTGAAGATATAGGGGTCGCGAGGTCTCAGTTCGCCGCGAGCTACTAGTTTATTATAAGCGCGACTAAATTGTTGTAAA
The DNA here is from genome assembly GCA_947579745.1 of Apocheima hispidaria. Classification (NCBI taxonomy): domain Eukaryota; kingdom Metazoa; phylum Arthropoda; class Insecta; order Lepidoptera; family Geometridae; genus Apocheima; species Apocheima hispidaria. Next base: position 9,003,297 of record OX388167.1, on the reverse strand, counting down.
AAAACAAACTACTAGCATAGAGAAATTAAAGAGTGTTATAATGTCCATAGAAAGATGCATATCTCGATGTAGTACTGATGAGGACGTAGGATGTCTAGTGCTTTTTAGTAAAATTTGGACACTAAAAGTACTTAAAGGGTGGTTTTGTTTTTTTTAGCTTTAAATAAATAAATAAATAAATCTGGGACATTTTTGCACACGGTCATCTGACCCCAAATTAAGCAAAGCTTGTAATATGGCTGCCAGAGACTGATATACGTGAATAGATATTTTGAAATACATACTTATATAGATATTAACACCCAGACATAGAACAAACACAAATGTTCATTACATGAATGTTTGTCTTAGATGGGAATCGAACCCACGCCCCCAAACACAGAAGGTAGGTTCACTACCAACTAACTGAGCCACCGGGGCAGTCCCTACCCCGGTCAATGCATATATTTATAACTCCGACAAAATCTTTTTGTTATGCAAGAACAGGACACGGCTACAATTATGTATTTGTGTCTCATTTTTCACGTAATGAAGAGAAGAGAAGATTTTTCGGTTTTTTGGCGGTAACGTGAAGAAGTCATGTCGCGTCATTATATTGTTTTCCAAAAATTGTGTTATTTCGAGTGCTAATGTGTAAAAACGGTGGGTTTTTATTCATTAAGTGTTCGTGAACGTGCATGAGTGTTGGTGAATAGTATAATGATGTGAAACGTGACTTTTCGTGTTATTTCCAAAACTCTAAAGAAAAATTTAGTAAATTCTCCACCACTTTACTGGGGCATGACTACGACTTGCCCGTGACTTACTTGACTTGACTTAGACTATGACTGACACATGAATATTTTATTAAAATTGAAATATTACATAACTTGACACTGGCTAAATACACGACGTGTGAGGCCAAAATTACAGAATTACAGAAGAAGATTTTGTTGCGGTGCGCACGCTGACCCTGCTGAACGCCTAGGCTGATTTTAAGGCTTAGCCCCGCTATGCCACAGTCCTGCTATGCCACGGTCAATTTATACCTACCGAAAAATCCCGCTATGCCACGAACTCCATAAACAATAGAGGGTACACTTGAAAATAAAAGTGTTTAGAAATTCGGATGTAAATAAAGGTTATTTATTTTGTGTCAAGTTTTCGAAAATATGCAATTATATATTTTAAAAAAAAATGTTTCTAAGTAAAATCACAGATTAGACTTAAATTAAATCACAGTTTCAACAGATTTGTTCAAGACTTTCTATACCTAGGTAAAATAAAAATAAAATACGAAATTATTAGAATACTATTGGTATTCTATACGTCTCTATACTATCAATGGTAACCACAGAAGAGAGAAGTATAAGTAAAAAACTTTTCTCTTCTGTGATGGTAACCGCAGCAATGAGCCACAGGGTAACGTTAAAATCCGTACGTCATCCCGAGTGTCATATCATGCTACATATTTTACTCTCAGGTTTTTAGCTTGTATCACTCTAAAACCAGGATTCTGAAACGTTCGTTAACTTTGACAACAGATTAATTCTAATACTGCCTTTGTCTGGCTCTAAGCAAATGACAAAGACAGCAATAAATTTAATCTGTCGTCAAAGTTAACAAACGTTTCAGTATTCGGGGGTAAGTTGTAAGTTTATACTTACTTAAGTATAAACTTACATACTTACTTTGTTCCCGTTCAACTCTGTAACGGCTTATACACTGGATTAACATAGGCAACTTTTTATCCCGAAAAATTTAACGGTTCCTGTAGAAAAGCAGGTGAAACCGCGGGGCGCAGCTAGTACGATATAATAATACTTGTTTGTCCTACTTTATTATTTTTTGCATAAAATCCATTTTAATAACTAAAACATTGTGTTGCTTTTTTTAGACCCATAAAACTTCATCAAATAACATTAATTACATTCAGAAAATAGCTGCTTTTTTAGCAGTAGAAATTTCCCCGTAAAAGGATACTTCTGCAAGTTTTTTTTAAGACAAAATGTAGTAATTGTACAATAACAACTTAAGTACCCCAAAACGACCAACGAGATTTATAATTATGACAACTTGATGTGTCACAGAAGCTTTAAGTAGGTAATTACGAAGAATTCATTTGCTTATAAAATTTTAATATTAAAAATGATAACCCTCGTTTTTAACCACAGCGTCATCTCGCCGTATTTAGTCACAAGAAAATTACACATAAAATCATGCAAGAAGGAATTTGTAATTATTAACTAGGTAGCGATAGTAAGGTAAGGTTCGTATAAGATAAGACAAGATAAGATAATGGTAAGCGTATGGTAAGCTTACCTTTTTTTGTATGTAGGGAAATGCATTTATGGACGGGTTATGTCGGATTTGACGCCCCTACCGAACCGACTAAATACCCACAAATTTCCAATGGCATCGGAATACTAACACTTGCTTGTTTTGCTGACGTCCCCCCCATTGTATCAGGATGGACCCATCTCTAGAGGGGAATCAGCTCCCTGAGTCCGGCTCGATTATATATAGGTAGCTATCCATCCACTCTAGAGGGCCCTAGGTAAGGGAGGCGACGGCTACCACCGCGTCCGTCGCTCCAGGCCTTCCAAACGGAGACGGAGTACGAGCCCGGCTGGCTCGCCTCCGTGTCCGCACTCTCCGGAGTGGGTGAGCAAAAAGATCTTTCTCTCCCGCACCTCGGTCTCCCTCTGCGACATCACGACTTCGCAGAAGGAGACCATCGCTTCCCGCGACCCCTCGTCGTTGACCATTCGAGCTAGAATAATCGGCAACGAGAGGTCCGCCTCCACAACCGCAATCAGCTCGAGCCGCGGCTCTGCTGCCCCAGGGCACACTTCCAGCACGTGCTGATTGCGATTGTGATTTGCGGATCTCCAGGCAGCCGCACTGGCGGCACACCGGGGTCGCGTCCCTTCGTACCACGTTGCATGTATCTCCCGAGGCATCCATGCCCCGTGAGGACCTGCGTCAACCGGAAGGCAAATGCCCCCGATGGATCCATTCCTCGAATACGGGCCGAACCGCTTCAAAGAATCGAACGTAAGGTACCAAGAACCATAAGGGAATTAAATAATGACATGTTTAAAAATAAATTGAAAAACCTAGGTACTATTGGACAAATGTTATTATGAAATTACTGACTTTTTAGAAGACAAGCAAATTGACATGTATATTTGACATAATTATCTAGTTATTCAAATAGATAAAAATAATATGCTAATTTAATCTTACTTACTATTTATATTTGTACGCCGCAATGGGCAAGGACATGAGTTCTTTTTAATTATTAAGGTGCATCGTTTCACTCATACCGCGAAATTCAAATTTTCTTGCGTTTTTTGTCAATTACAGCTTAATTACTCATCGTGGATTTATTGAAACCAATTTTGCGCCAATAAATAATTTGTTTTAAGAAATTACGGGTAAAATTATGACCTAGATAACATTGGTTTAGCTACAATTTTCAATAAGCTGATTTTCATCTTGGTTTTTGGTTTAGTGGGAAATGTACTTATACTAGCTTTTAACTTGAATTTTTGGTTGGTGTAATTTCTTGAAACAATCTATTTATTATCGCAAAATTAGTTTTCATGAACCTACGATGAGTAATTAAGCTGTAATTGACAAAAACGCAAGAAAATTTAAATTTCGCGCGCTGAGCGAAACGTTGCACCTTAAGACCTGTATGCTACTTTGTATGTGTGTATACGTAACCATGTTCTGACAAATAAATGAATCTTGAATCCACCGCTGATCCACGGCAAGCCGCTCGCTCCAGGTTACCAGGGCAGCATGGTAACGTACCTTACCTAACATAGCCTAAACCAAATCAAATCTAGCTTATAAAGGTAATCTATACTTATACTTCCATAGTAGGTACCTATTTATATTATAGATGCAACTTTTAGGAGGTATAAGATCAGGGTCTGATCATCAGTAAGTTAAAGCTAGTTAGAGATTTAAATGCGTAACATTTTTAAAAAGTCCATTAGTGGTAATATATTTGGGTACTGGTTTGTGCTACAACAATCAGGAGTTTCTTAAAACGCCTAGTCATTTCGTGACGATTTATCAATTGTGGTCGCTACATCCAAAAATTTTTGTTTTGTTTTCAGTTTACCTATGACAATGACAGTGGCTTCTTAACGTCATTTATCAAAATCAATTTAGAGTGTCATTAATAATAAAATTAATGACCGTTAATTTGGTTATTGTTTGTTTTTTGATAATTGACCGAGCGTTGCGAACGCCTATGAGTCTGCGTTGAAGTTTAAAACGTGGTGTTAACGCCTATTTTGCAAAAATAATATGTCTATAGGGTAACTTTTGAAGTAGTGCGCAAATTTCGTGTAGTTAAAGATTGTTGAAAAAGAAAGGATTCGTATTTTTTGGTTTTAGCCACCTTAGTACAAAATTATCGAAATAAGTTTAAATTAAAGTAGTTACAGCGAGAGCTGTAGTTATGGTATTTCTATTCGTGATTGTACTGCGAACACCTACGATACGTGGTAGGTACCTCTTAAGCCACGCAAATTTTGAAGCGGTTTTTAACATCAGTTAAATAATTTTTAATAAAGTATAACTATATAATTATTCCACATTTCACTCGTGCGAAGCCGGGGCGGGACGCTAGTAGACATATACTATACTAACAGCGCCCTGCAGTTTCACCCGCTATACCATAGGAATAGTATATTTTCCAGGATAAGTCTATGTGTTTATCCAGGGTATATGCTACCTCCATTTTCATCCAAATCCGTTCAGCCGTTATGGAGTTGAATTGGAACAAACACACTTACCTAAATAGTTACACACTAACGCACAAACATTCCCATTTATAATATTAGTGTGATTAACTCAGTGCCGCGGAAAAGTATAAATATTTGGCACCAATGTGAACTTAGTCATAAGCCGACTTCGTTGGTGAGAGGTTGAGCTGCATGAGAGCGATGCGAACGTAGTAACACGACGCAACTCATGCGACGTCATTATTAACATTTTAACAGATTGCACAACTTGTGTTTGTGGGCGTGGGTTCGATTCCCATCTAGGAAAGACTGCCCCGGTGGCTCAGTTGGTAGTGAACCTACCTTCTGTGTTTGGGGGCGTGGGTTCGATTCTCATCTATGACAAACATTCATGCGATGAATATTTGTGTTTGTTCTATGTCTGGGTGTTAATATCTATATAAGTATTTAAAAATATATATGTACGTATATCAGTCTCTGGCAGCCATATTACAAGCTTTGCTTAGTTTGGGGTCAGATGACTGTGTGTGCAAAAATGTCCCAGATATTTATTTTTAAGAACTAGACTAAATGCGGATGGGCATATCCTTACTTTTACGATCATTGAGGACAAGGATCCAGGTTAGCTGTTAGCAGCAGTTTAATTAAATAAATAAATAAATAAATATCTGGGACATTTTTGCACACACGGTCATCTGACCCCAAACTAAGCAAAGCTTGTAATATGGCTGCCAGAGACTGATATACGTACATAGATATTTTTTAAATACATACTTATATAGATATTAACACCCAGACATAGAACAAACACAAATATTCATCACATAAATGTTTGTCCTAGATGGGAATCGAACCCACGCCTTCAAGCACAGAACGTAGGTTCACTACCAACTGAGCCACCGGGGCAGTCAAATTTGTTTGGCTCATCTGACAGAATTTAAGCTATCTTTCTTTTTTAATTCCTCCTAAGAGGGTTTTGGCGTCGCACGTCTTATGCATTTGCCAGTGTCAAGTACACATATATATTCTCAAGTTTTGTTAGATATTATCAAAAAAGTCATAGTCACGGTCAAAGGCGAGCAAAGCAAGTCACGGTCAAGTCCAAGTCATGCCCCAGTAAAGCGGTGAAAACTTTACTAGAGCCTTCTATGGAGTTTTGGAAACAACACGAAAATTCACGTTTCACGACGTTATACCATTCACCAACACTCGTGCATTTTCATGAACACTTAACGGGCAAAAATTCACCGTTTTTACATATTAACACTCGAAATAACACAAGTTTTGGAAAATAATAAAATGACTCGACATGATTTATTTACGATCTCGCCAAAACTCTCTACGCCATCTTTCTGTCAATCATACATCAATATTTTTTTGCGTCTACCCACAATAATTAACTAAACAATTCTAACAAAAAAAAAAAACAATGACTTTTAATCAAAACCAATCTTTAACAAACAAATTATCCTTAAATTATGTATGACTAATTAACATATTATTATTCGTCAGGTTGTCAGTCTGTCAGTGTTGCCAGATGCGTATGACAGCTCTCTTAGTTATTAATCTGTGGGTAATTGAAAGGCATGCTTGTTGAACGCTTATCCCCCGCGGTGATGGCTCATTTAAATTGTTACCAACTTACCTGTACAGTAGGCTGGAGGAGCCATCATCGAATTTTCTAAGCAAAACTGATATCCTCCCACGGAAAATGTTAGTTACTTGATATGACCAAGTTTAGAGATAATAGTCGGCCTCGATTGCTCAATACTGGTACGTTCACCTTGTATTGTTATAAAAATCCTCCTTTTAAGAAACTTTTTGAAAAAGTATCACCCTCCTTCTTAGGCAGTCGGGTAAAAATATATAAAGATTACAGAGGACATAAAATATCGGTGGATTTTTATTAATTATGTGTTTGTGTTTTCGCGGTCTTGGTGAAAGTATAACGTTCTGAAAAAAAACTCCACAGAAATCTCTAAAGTCCCCGTCACTTTAAGGGGGCGTGACTTGAACTGGAACGTGACTTACTTTGCTTGACTTAGATATGAACGAGACTTGTTTTACCTGTAAAAAAATTATATCGCTTGAAATATTACAAAACTTGACGCTGGCTAAATACACTATCTGTAGAGCCTAAACATAAAAGAAATTAAGACAATAGTCAAGTTTTTTTCTCATATATTTTGGCCCCACATAACTATAGTGTATCCAGTGTCAAGTTCTGTAATATTTCAAGTGAAGTATTTTTGAAATATTTTTATAAATTATCACTCGAAACATTGAGCAACTCGGTACCGGCGTCGGCCGAAGGCCTGTGTTGCTCTAAGACTCGAAATAACTCTAGTTTTGGTAAATTATACAATGACGCGAATTACTTCTTCACGTTCCCGCCAAAAACTCCAACGTTAGAATTGCTCGGATTGTCAATGTTCATTGTCAATGTCAATGTTGTATAAAAAAATAAAAAAATCTCTTTCCTCCTAAGAGGATTTTGGCGTCGCACGTCTTATGCATTTGCCAGTGTCAAATATAGTTATATATTTTCAAGTTTTTTTTAATATTATCAAACAACTAATAGTCACAGTCAAAGGCGAGCATAGCAAGTCACGGTCAAGTCCAAGTCGTGCCCCAGTAAAGTGGTGAAAACATTACTAGAGCCTTCTCTGGAGTTTTGGAAACAACACGATAATTCCCGTTTCACGACATTATACCATTCACCAACACTCGAGCATTTTCACGAACATTTAACCGTTTTTAAACATTAACACTCGAAATAGCACAAAGTTTTGGAAAATAATAAAATGACGCGACATGAATTCTTCACGTTCCCGCCAAAACCCCATAAAAAAATATACTATGTTACACTTACTATGATCGATACATAGCTTTAAAATTTGCATCTGTATTTTTTTTTTTACTTTTTTCATGTTTGATAATATTGTCACAGTTTGATTAATTAAAATGAATATAGTTCTTTATAGCAGAGAAAACTATACAATACAATACAATATAACTTTATTAGACACCGAAAATACAATTAAAATTAAATTAAACAATAATAACATTTCTGCAGTATAATGGGCGGCCTTATCGCTTAAAGCGATTTCTTCCAGGCAACCTTGGTATGGACAGAAAATTGAAACAGAAATACGGTCCGTGGTGTACATAAATTTATGTAAATATCTATTAAATTACTACATAAAAAGTATAAATATATATGAAACAATAAATAATATATGAAACAGAGAAAGCTATAGAAATTTATTGACAAAACATTTATTATATGTAAAGGGAAATAGAAAACATGAAAACTAACACTTATCTAATAAACCGCTACCAGCAGGCATCGTGACCAAAATGCTGGCCGAAGTGGCCGAATTTCCGCGTTGTTATTAAAATATATATATTTTACTATTTACCTAACCTACAGTTTTTTTATATGTATAGATAAGTATGTTAAGGAAAATAGAAAACATGAAAACTAACACTAATTACCTAATAAACAGCTACCAGCAGTCAACGTGACCAAAATGCTGGCCGAAGTGGCCGAATTATCGCAATGTTTTTAAAATATATATATTTTACTATTTACCTAACCTACAGTTTTTTTATATGTATAGATAAGTATGTAAAGGGATATAGAAAACATGAAAACTAACACTAATTATCTAATAAACAGCTACCAGCAGGCATCGTGACCAAAATGCTGGCTGAAGACACCGAATTACCGAATGTTATTAAAATATATATATTTTACTATTTACCTAACCAGGTTCATTAATACCATTTTATTTAATACTTACCATGACGTTTCGATACTTAATTAGTTATTAACGAAACTGGCTACCTCATTTATGATGTTCACTATAAATCATTAATGTCAGAATGTATTTCGAATGAGTAAAAGATCGTAGAGCTGAGTCATTTTGGCCAATCAACTGAGGTAAGATAGTACTGCGATGGGATTGCGAGGGTTCCTTATAAAATAGTTCTACAGTGGCATCAATTCCCGCTAAACCAAATTTAGTGCTATTGCTGTCTTTTACTAATAGAAACACAAGAAATAGATAGCATGCATTTTAGTTATGTCAAACGAGTTAACGATTAAAGCCGCGAAGAAAAACGTACACTAGCGACACTTAAAACTTGTTTTAAATCGGCACCCGCTACGGTCTTGTCTAAGTTTGTATGGAGAACTAAGATCTGACCAATTTGACAGCACTATTGCCACCTCTATCTTATGTTTCTATTTAGTAAAAGACAGCGATAGCTTAATTGCTTTTAGTGAGTGCACGGTGGAATTGCGGCCAATGTCTGCCATCGGCAAGTGACCGCCCGAAAAGGGATTATAATACTCATCATTATGATCATCTTTTACTATGGAACCAACCCTAAAATCGAGAAAAAAAAACTGCTGTTCCATAGAAAAATGCCAATGGCACTCGACAAAAATGTATAGAACAGCAGACTTTTTTTCTCGATTTTAGGGTTGGCCCCATAGTAAAAGTTATTAATAATGATGAGTACTATAAGCCCTTTTCGGGCGGTCACTTGCCGATGGGTGACATTGTAGAACTTTACTATTTTAAAAGGAACCCTCGCACTCCCATCGTAGTACTATCTTACCGCAGTTGATAGGCCAAAATGACACACTTTCACACACAATGACTTTATATCGATTCCCACCCAGGACAAACATTTCGTCGATGTGCATGGATGTTTGTTCTGGGTGTTTCTATGTATTCTATGAATGTATTTACAAATTAAAAAACTGTTTATTATTCTATCAGTCATCTGGATCCCATAGTACAAGCTTGCTTAGTTTGGGACTAGATGGCGCTGTGTGAAAAACGTCCACCAATATTTATTTATTTCTTTTTCACTTCCAAAAACAGTCGAATTACGTAACATGTAAATAAGTTCGCATCTTCCCCGCGGATCCCTAAAACTTAACCAAGCAAACAAAACGAGTGGGATCATTAGCCATCATTATCTGCACCGTCGTGTCGTCATCGTTAAATCATTTACAGATCATGTTTAGATCTTTATCTGTAAAACGAAACGTCATATTTTATTTTATTTTTTATGCTAAAAAGGTTGTCAAACGGTTATTTTGTTTAAGAGTGACGATGCTAAATGATAGTTATCTTTATAGCTGTGCTAACTGCTAGAATGCGTCGCCGATTTTCGTTTAAGAGGATAGTCTTTCCGCGAGGTTTTGGCGCATTTGAAATTGTATAGCCGTCGCTCTGTTTCTCGTGGGTGCGATAGAGAAAGTTAGTGAATTTTCCTACCCTTTTCATGAAATTAGCGTTTCACGGCTAGTCTGTCATCAACCCCTAAATTTTAACAAAATCTTTTGTTTTTGGTGTCAATGGTTTGGATAAACTGTACTATGTCGGTATGTTTTGTTTTTTCAAAAAATATTTATGGTATTCTAGATAAATATATCCAAATATTAATATATTATTTTTATTATTTATTAATATATTTTCCTCTTATTTATTTCATTGGTCTGCGGTCCGGGGTTGTCAAGTAGGTTAAAATCAAATTTAAAAAATCCTTCATTATGAACTAGTGACCATAATTAGAAAATCAAAACTTTTTTAAAGAAAATGTCACAACATTTGTATAGTATTAAAATGAAAACAGAAAATAAATTAAAATAAATACACAAACAAAAATACAATTCTAATAGAATTTCGTTTACAATTGTAAAAAATGGATGAGGTAATTTAAGGAGGTGTCGTCGTATGTCACACGAAGAGCCAACTTATATTAATTAATTGTTTGCCTAAAAATTTTACTGCGGCTATTGTAAGATAGGCCCATTTGTAAAAGCTTGCCTCACCTTCAAGTAGTAGGTACATTATTTACCGATGGGAGAAATCGACCGATCACCAAATAGTTTGGTTGGAGACACACGAGTTGGGAATCACGCTTTTTTCCGAGTGATACATAGTGCTTTATACTAAACTCACGAGGAACATAAAAGACAAAATATATTAAAAAATCTTTTTACAAAAAAACGTATTATCTTTCAACATCTTTTAAAAAAGAAATAAGAAAGAAAGTTAGTACGTAAGTAAGTTAGTAAAATTAATAGTGCAGTCAATGATATTTTACTATAGACAAGTTTTTACCTTCTTAATAGCGCTTTGGATCCGGCTCCGCTGTAATCTGTTTATAGCCGCCAGAGTGCGAAAGACGATGCAAAAAGTTAAAGAGTAAAAGATATAACTATAATGTTGTTCCCTCAAATCTGTCCAAAATGCGCTAAAGTCAAGGATCTTGTATGACACTGGATAGAGTGATTCGTTTGGCAGCGTGTTCACTTTCTGTTCGCGCGTTTAGTGAGTAGGGAAGTGAAAACTAGTGCAGAATCTATCGATAAAAATGTACACAGTGTACAAAACTAAGAATTTGTAAATTAAGAACACAATGTTTGCAAAAATATGTACTTTATTGAACATCGAAACTCGTAATTGCCATGTAAATAGTACGAATATATATATTATATATAGTAACTATGAAAGTTAATAAGTATCTACACCGTCTCCTAGTTTCTTTTATTCTCCCTAGTTTTTTAATTGACAGCCCAGTCATAAAACTAGATTTTTCAAAATGTTTTCAACAAAGTCGAGAGTATTTAGGTGGCTCCCAGTTTGACATTTTGGAAACCTATAACAAAATGTTTTATTTTAATTAATTGTTTAATCATGACACAACATTGGTACAAATTATCATATATTTCAAGCCGCGAAAGCTTCAAAAAGATTAAAATTAATTATCGATAGAATACGTATCAAGCCGATTAAACGCGGAAAGGAATTAACAGTTCATGTTTCACTTAATGTAGTATATGTAGGATATTACAAGAATATTATTAGATAAATATCGACCAAATATCGACAAAGTTTGAAACGTGCAGTGGTACTTCACTAGCAGGAACACGTAAAACAATGCATTTATTTATCTTAAATTAATGCTTAAATTCATTACTAAATAACACTGCGTGATAGTTGTATGACTTCAAACATGTATATTCTTTAAGTGAAACGAATATTTAGCTTTGATTCTGGTTATTTTAGGTAAAAAACGCTAAAAAGACTTACGCATGAAATGATAATTCTGGATCTTTTACTCCCCCTTTCGTTGTTCTCGATGCACAATACACAGCACAACACGCCATAATGCCACTATGTATAACAATATTAAGTATTCACAGCGATATTTTGATCCAATTTGCTTTTTTAGTAAGACGGGTCGCAATGTTGTGACCGACTAGTCGGTCAAAGTGGACACAAAGTGCGAGGTTGCCAATCTTACAATAGCTCTCTCGCTTACTCTATGCGACGACCCGTGAAATAAAAAGAGAAACATGACAATGTGAACGTCGGAGCGGCAACGTCTCATGGGTCTGTCCAGTATGATGCTTCGTCTAAGGCTAAAGTCGTATCCCAAGTTAAATATCATTCAGTGTAGCAAAGTACAATTTTCCTATTCTATAAAACTGATGACCTGTTACTCATTATGACGTCACACAATGGCGCACAAATCACCTGTCAAAACTCCCGCCACCGCGAGCGACGACCCCGAAAACTAATCACATTCAAAAAACGAACATTACCTTTTTAATGTTTTTTTTCTCTGCTTCCTTTTTAATCTGTGGAACAACTCAATATATCAACATCGTTCACGAAAGCGCTAAATAAACACTTGAAAAGCGTGACTTTTAATATCTTTATCCGTTTTAAAATATCAAATTATAATATTAAGCATAGTGAGTGGGGATTCATTTATCTGGATGATACAATGGCCCCCTGCGGTGAGGGTGTGTGAGTGGCCAGATACGCTACCTTTTGGATGCGTTGGATGTGAAAAGATAATAAGCATGAGCGAGAAGCGAGTTTTGCTTTGGAAGTGAAAAGTAAAACTCTTTAAGGTGCAACGTTTCGCTCAGCGCGGCAAATTCAAATGTTCTTACGTTTTTTGTCAATTACCTTAATTACTCATCGTGGGTTCATGAAAATGAATTTTGCGCTAATAAATAGGTTGTATCAAGAAATTACACCAACCAAAAAATGAAGGTGAAAGCTGGTATAAGTACACTTCTCACTAAACCAAAAACCAAGATAAAAATCAGCTTACTGAGATTCGTAGCTAAAGCAATATTATCTAGGTGATCATTTTAGCCGTAATTTCTTGATACGACCTATTTATTGTCGCAAAATTCATGTTCATGAACCCACGATGAGTAATTAAGATGTAATTGACAAAAACGTAAGAACATTTTAATTTGCCGCGCTGAGCAAAACGTTGCACTTTAAGAAAGTTCGTACACAATTTTTCGCAGCAATTCGTCGTTTTTTGTACAGTACCCTGCAATTAAACATGACAATAAAAAAAGTGTTATGGATATAATTACTGTACCGATTTTTCTTATTACTTGTCAGTCTAAAGTCTAAAATATAACATATTCGCAACTTTATTACTCAAAAGATCTCTCAAAATGAGCTATTTAGTAGAATCCGTAGATATGGTAAAAAGACTAACTACTTGTGGTAAGACTTGGTTGTCCGTCTGTCTGTCTGTCTGTCTATGAATCACATTTGATTATAGTTTTTATCTTGCTAGACACATTGCTCTTAATTAAGTAAATAACAATACTACTTGGAAAGACGAAACTAATGCCCGCCTGCATTAAACTTTGAAAGCTCCTTAATTCATACTTATCTCTCTAGGACGTACTTAACAGTAAAACATGCGTTGCACTAAGCTTAGGAGGTTTTTTTAGGAGGTTTTTTAGGAGGTTGTTTGGATATCATAAGGCTTAGCAAGCGCTTAACAAGTGTCAGTGTCATACAAAACTGTACCATAGAAATTGACCATTCTTTCATTCATTTCATTCAAACATTAGTTGTAGGTTGTAGGAGTCTCTTAGCGTAAGTTGGTTGGTGCAGAGGATGTTGATGCCTAAGTCCGATATAGTGATGCCTAAGTTAGCTTTGTTGACTTTAGTGCAGTCGGGCATAAGTAGGCATGCTTTTTATTTTGTGACTGTCTTTAATTGAAGTCATAAACAGGAGTTACGGTTTTTCTTGAGATAAACCAAGATATAAATTTACTGTTGATTTTTTTTCCGAAATGGTCATATTAAAGTTTTATGGCATAAAAATTAGCTTGGCATAATAAAAACCCAACATTTTAAAGTGTAAACACATAAAACAATCTTAATTATGCGGTATTTAAATGCAGCTTTTAAGTATATAAATAAGATTTATGCAATTTGAACAGACTGCAATCATTAATATGTTACATACTCTCTTTCTCTCTGCACCTCGGGGTACACCCGTTTTTACCACATTTTTTCAGGGGAAAAGTATAGATTAAAGCACAGAAAAATTATACGAAAAGAATGACAATCTCACACAAAAAGTGTATCCCCGAGAAAACAGCATAGAACATATCTTCAAAATGTTGCAAATGTGTCGCTGACGCTGTTGCAGGCTTAGTCGTCTCAGGATATCTGCTAGCTGTCCCGGGAGGAGCTCAAGCTTGGTGCTGAAGGCTCTGGTGCGTTCTCTTGAAGTTCCCGGAGACCTCGGTCAAGCACCAAGGCAGGCCACTGAGGGGGTTTTAGTGTATATAATCCCACATAATCCGGCTGCACCCCAAAGCCAAAGTCGGGTATTTTGTAAAGATTTCCCCCTCGCAAAAAAAGAAGGTCCCGGGGTCGCAAGTCTCGACTTTTCGCTACAGCACTTTGCGACCGAATTCGGTCGCTATGACGCAAAAATTCGACAACGAACACGAATTGCTAACGAAAAAACGCAAACAAAGCATTGAATTTTGCGTCTTAGCGACCGACTTAGGTCGCTATGATGCAAAAATTCGACAACGAACACTAATTGATCTGAAAAAACACAAAAATAGCGTTGAATTTTGCGTCATAGCGACCGAATTCGGTCGCAAAGTGCATAGCGAAAAGTCGAGACTAGGGCCCGGGGCAAATACAGAGAGGTGTCGATATTTTACTGCAAGTTAATACAAAAATAAGCGTACTTATTACAATAATGACGTATGAAATAAACGTACTTAAAGCTAACAGTACGCGTTCGTTCGCCATGACATGTAATTAATTCATAACTTTTGTACTTCACACGCGAGCGTTCGATGATCATAACATCTGCGGAGCTAAAAATATTTAGACACGACTCATATTTACTAGTACACTACATGTACAGGTACATGTAATAAGTTACGTTCTACTCTTTTCCACATTCTACACTCATAGCTTCACACTAAGATTCCCTGTGTCAGGGATGCACTCAAGTTCTTAAGGTGCATCGTTTCACTCATCGCGCGAAATTCAAATTTTCTTGAGTTTTTTGTCAATTACAGCTTAATTACTCGTCGTGGATTTATTGAAACCAATTTTGCGCCAATAAATAAGTTGTTTTAAGAAATTACGGGCAAAATGATGACCTAAATAACATTGGTTTAGCTACAAATTTCAATAAGCTGATTTTCATCTTGGTTTTTGGTTTAGTGGGAAATGTACTTATACTAGCTTTCAACTTGAATTTTTGATTCGTGTAATTTCTTGAAACAATCTATTTATTATCCCAAAATTAGTTTCATGAACCTACGATGAGTAATTAAGCTGTAATTGGCATAAAACGCAAGAAAATTTGAATTTCGCGCGCCGAGCGAAACGTTGCACCTTTAAGAAAATGTCTTATCGCCTACATGTACGGTAAAATGGTAAATGTAATGTGAGGTGATACGTTAAGTGAACTTGCGTTTTTCTTGCCTATCACTGCAGAGAAATATCCAAATATCGATTTTTTAGGACAAGGAAAATTAGAAAATTAGGATTATTATTTATTTATTTTTGTTTGTTTTGCTGTCTACAGCGTTCAGGAAGAAAAATGCAGGTTCAGGAGCGCCTCATGTTGCGCGGTCACTTAGCTTACATAGTACACGTACAGATGTTTAAACTTATCATTTAACGAATAGTTCGCGGCGAACTGAGACCTCACGACCCCTATATCTTCACAACCCCTGGACCGATTCAGCTCATATTCGAACTTAAAAATTGTATTGAAATGAACTACCAACAAATATACACACAAACATACGAACATACATACAAATGCCGATTTGTCCCAGTAAACTCTGAGACCTTCGCTCGGTCAAATATCTGTCCGGCCGGGAGTCGACACTAGAGCCTCCACTAGAACCTTCTACTACCAGGATAGCCAGGAGGGTCGTCAAATGTCTATGACACAAAAATATTCGTACAATGGACGGAGTAGGTAATAATTACCTATGAGCGAATGAATGTAACCATATCATATAGACCCATACAACCCATACTTGGGGACCAGAAACTCATCCTGTTTTAAAAAACTTATCAGAGCGTCTGGTTGACGCGACGCGTGACCAAAATGCTGGCGTTTATTTGGCTCAACGCATAAGCATTGTCATTCAGCGTGGTAATGCCGCCAGCATGCTGGGTACGCACCAACTGGTAGTGGGCTTGAACATTTGGATTATCTATAGTCCTGTAATGGTCTCTGAATAATCCAACTGCTATTTTTATGTAGTAGGCTAAGTAGTTTAGGTAGTTGTAGTTTGTATGAATTTTGCGTAGTTACTAAAGGCACCGTTAAAAAAAATACAACCATTTCGTCCGAAGTTGTATGAGAGATCTTGCTAGCTGTATTTCAATGAAACTTGGTATGGAGAAATTATACTTCAGGCCGCCTGCCAAGCAACTCACTCCTTTTCTAAGGGGGAGGCCTTTCGTCTTCTGGCTGATTATGATTCCAGATAAAAGAGATATTAGAGATATTACCTATAAAATTTTACACATGTCATTTCTATATCTTTTTAATAATGCTCGTGGCAATCACGCCGCTAAACTGTTTATCAACGTGAAAAAGAGACAAACATAATATATTTTCAATTGATATGAAAAGGATAAACTTAGAATTATTACGTCACAGCGGGGCATCTTCCTTTCTCACTACCTTATCACACTTTATCATCTATATTTACGAGCGCATCTCAAAATATCACAACCATTGCTGCTTTGAACAACTTTGATAAAAATATGATATTTCTATTTAGTGGCCTTCATTAGTTGTGTATATTAAAAATATTATTTTAGATATATATTTTTTTGGTTCTGACATCTAGTATTGCATGGCGGGAAATCATGATTATCGATACATTTTATCGATAAAAATCAACATTGAAAAGACCTCGATTTACACACAATTTTCGCTGGCGCTTGGCACCCCTAGTGTATATTCAAGTGATTATTACACTAATAGTGAGGTAATGATAATATCTAGGTTTGCATGGCACAAAATTTCTATTGACGCTAAAGCGCGCCGTTTCATCTGCGCGCAAAAGTATATAGTGCTGTCTTTCTCTTGAAATACCCAATTAAATAGGATTATGTAAAGCTGTGTTTGTTCCCGTTTAATTCTGTAACGGTTAAACGGAATTGAATGACATTTGGTATGGAGGTAGCTCATACCTTGGATTAACACATATGCTACTTTTTATCCCGGAAAAATATCTGAAGAATAGCTGGTGAAACCGCGGGGCGCAGCTAGTTGTTATATAAAACTGTTGATAGCTGACTGACGATCAACAACGAGAGAACATCAACAACAGATGAGATGATGCTGCAGCGGAAAGACACTACAGATTGGTTAGTTTAGACATAGTTTGAAAATGAACTTCCGCAAAGTTACGCCTGAAACAATCAACTACTTAAGCATAACATGTTAACGTGTAATTTCGATTTAAGGGTCTTTTTTTTTTTTTTTTTTTTTTACTTTGTCCATGGAATCGACGCAAATGTATGTGAAAGTGGTAAGAACGTCGCCTCGAGGTGGACTCTGGTATGATCACCTCGTTAGGCTGCGTCTTTTGGTTTATTTTCATAAGTATCCCTATCTATCACTGTTAACGATGTTTATTCAAACGGTTATGCTGGTGTGAATATGGGTTTGGATTTCTTGGGATGTTGGTGTGATGAGATTGGGTATTCTGGTTTCTGGTGAGGATATTCATGAGATTGTCTCTATTATGCTATTTTTATTTCAAATTAATTATAATACTAGCTGACACCCGCGACTTCGTACGCAATGCAAGCTCAGCCCTCATCCTCGCTAAACTCTTGTTTTAATAGTAATTCTGCTATTTGGGATGGAGACAAATACAAACAAAACAAAAACCATGAAAATCGGTCCAGCCGTTCTCGAGTTATAAGTGTTCGAACAAACTCGACTTTGTTTTATATATTAAGCACTAGAACGCACTAGTCCGTATCGTACGTCACGCCACCTGCCGGTCCCAACAGAATACCAGCGCTGATTGTATACAATCAGCATTATGCTGAGTTGGGATCAGTTTCGTGATAAACATGGGGTTAATATTTATTATGTACCTATGTTCTCTATATTTTAATATGAATTATTTTTTACCTGTATGTTTGTTTTTTTTGTCACCGGTATAAAAAATCTTGTAATTAAAACTGAAAAAGTCATTAAAAAAATATTTGCTAAAATATTCACCCTGTCCCCCCTAGGCATTGGTGCTGGTTGGAATTATTTTTTGTGTGATACCAGCACGTCGGCGCCCGTTTTACTTATTTATAATAATAATAATAATAAATTATTTATTTCCAGGCAACATGGCCCATATCATAAATACCTTAAACCTAAAATACATATAATGAAAACAATAAAATATAACAGGCAAACAAGGTTTGACGGATCTGTGTTTGTTTATTGTCAACAATAAACATAACAATTTTGAACCGACGTCCGACTTCCGACGTCCGACAACGCCCCATGACATTACGAGTATGCTGAAAATGTCATGGAGCGGCACTCAAAGCCTACGGCACTACGCTGCAGTGCGATTGACCACCGGAGGACTGGCAGCAGCGTCCTCTTAGTAAACGGTAACCGTTCTGCCAAGGATGGGGATTATGGGACGAGCTATAAGTATCGATTTAGGCTATAAGCTATAATTATAAGTATCGGAAGTAAGCTTCGTTCAGCAGCAGATCTTCATCAGTCAGAAGACTGATGAAGATCAGATTGGGTCATCCGTTATCTGGAAATGTTAAGAATATTTACAATCGATCGGGATCCAGTTTTGATTGCCCACGACTTTGAGGTTGAATTACTGGTAAGCATGGTATTTCCCTACTTTAAGACTCGTAAAGTTCTAAAATCTTTTTTAAGACATGGTCACCCCACCAAAATAAGGTATAAGCTTATTGGCTATTTGCTCTCATAACTGCGTCGGCTAATGATATTGTTACCCGCGTCGAGGACGGTAGCATTTCTCAGCTGTCCGGAGCTGGGCGAGGAATGGAGTTGAACCCGGGGTTAAATGGGTTTTGTTGGTTCTCGAGATGGAATTGAGCCTTAAAATTGATTGGAGTTTTTACTCTGCTTACACACGTAGCAGCTTGGTTGGCGCCGACCAATGTCTAACCAACCTGTTAGAGAGAGAAAGAGAGAGGAGAGGGAGAGAGAAATAAATTAAATTTTCCTCTTATTTTCTCTTGTTTGTCTGCGGTCCGTGGTTTTCAGGTGTGTTAGATACCTTGCGGTTACGACTCAGGTGCCGGACTTAAAATCAGGCAATAGTTATCATTCTACGCTTGTCCACTGCTCTGGTCGTCTTTCTTTTTAAAAGGGTCAATTGTTCAGTTCTGTCCATTCAAGATTTGCCTCGAAGAAATCGCTTTAGGTGATTAGGCCGCGTATTGTGCTTGCGGATATTTTATTATTATTTAGTTTCCAAGTGTATTATTAATGTTTAGTAATGCTATTTTGTAAAAAAGGTCGCCCGAAGAATTCAACTCGGATGGGCAGCGTTCGGAAAGTTGCGTGATATCTTCTCGTCCAAAATCCCGCAGTGCCTGAAGAAAAGGGTCTTCAACCAATGCGTGTAACATACGGAACTGAGACGTGGTCCTTGATTACTGGCTTTTTGGAGAAACTCAGAGTCACACAGCGGGCAATGGAGAGAGCTATGCTGGGATTATCTTTGCGCGATAAAATCCCGAACGAGGATATTCGCCGAAGACTGGTAGTCACCGACGTAGCATTCAGGGTTTGCACGTTGAAGTGGCTATGCTGGTTTTTTTGGGGTGTTATACACTTTTTTGTATGAGATTTGTCATTCTCGTGTAATTTATCTATGCCACTACGATGTCTTGTAATGGTAGAACTTTTTCCAGAATCTGTCTGCCGACTTGCACCCTTGCCAATTATTCAGCTGCCAAGCAGTAGTGTGCAAGCATTACTTGAAGGGCAATATTTTTTCAGTGAAATTACTGTGCATAAAGATATTTAACATCTAATATCTCAGGGTGATTAGCGCAGTGAATTGCAGCGTATGGTTTTGAACTGTTGATGTCAAAATTCTAGATGATACTGATCTAAAACACTGTTTACACTTTCGTGGTGGTTTACTACATTACTATTACTACTCATGGGATATTTACCAAGATTTTTTACAATGCGTATGCGTTGTACATTGGTTGGGATATTTACCAGGATTTTTTACAATGCGTATGCGTTGTACATTGGTTGGGATATTTACCAGGATTTTTTACAATGCGTATGCGTTGTACATTGGTTGGGATATTTACCAGGATTTTTTACAATGCGTATGCGTTGTACTGTGAGTGTACTGTCGAGACTTGCAATCGAGTTCTAGTACCAGTGGTACCCGTAGCGAAAGACTGAGAAAGATAGATAGATAGATAGAAAAACTCTTTATTGTTCACACTAGATCCTACACAGCTAGGCCAGAAAACATATTTTTTGAACTAGTGTAACAAATGGCGGCCTTATTGCTGAAAGCGATCTCTTCCAGGCAATCTTGGGATAGAGAGGATCGTAGAAGATGTAAATGATGGGGTGTGCAATAATATAAATTATGTGACGTGACAAATATACTCTAAACTACAGTAAATACTCGTACAGTCATATTACATACTAATAGTAATACATACTAATAGATAAATAACTTATGATATGTAACTAAAATATACTAATAAATAACACCAATAAAATAATATAAGAAATCATAACAGTGTCAACGAGGTGGCAAATGCAAAAGATAATACTTCTTAACATGTTCTTTGACAACAGCGACAGATGGAGCATGTCTAATAGGCACAGGCAATGCGTTCCATCAATCAACCGACCGATGTGTGTCTTCAACCAATGTGTGTTGCCAGTGATGACATATGAAACTGAAACGTGGTCCTTGACTACTGGCCTTTTGGAGAAACTCAGAGTCACACAGCGGGCAATGGAGATAGCTATGCTCGGAGTTTCTTTGCGCGATAAGATCCGAAACGAGAATATTCGCACAAAGTCACCGATATAGCTCTCAGAGTTTGCAAGCTGAAGTGGTAATGGGCAGGCCACATCACTCGAAGAACCGATAACCGATGGGGAAGACAGGTTCTTGAGTGGCGACCACGAACCGGAAGACGAAGCGTAGGCAGGCCTACCACTAGGTGGACCGACGACATTTTGAAAGTCGCGGGCAACCGGGGGATACAAGTGGCACATTGTCGGTCGGTGTGGCGGTCTAAGGGGGAGGCCTATGTTCAGCAGTGGACGTCTTCTGGCTGATAATGTAATGTAATGCGTTCCACAACTGAACTGCCTGGAATGCAAACGATTTACCATAAAAAGTCTCACAACGTGCGGAAGGGGTCTTCAGGGACAAGTTATCCATGGACCTGAGGGTTAAGAATGAGAGGAGTACCAGAAGGAAAAGCGTTATTTAAGTAGTGTTCGTTAAGGGAGTAGATCGGTCTATCTGCTACTAAATTTCGTAACTTTTTATCATCCCCCCGCATCTTCAGTCTACCCGAGAACATGGCGCATGCAACTGTGCCGAAATATCGGGTACATACAAAATTATAATCGTGGTAAATAGCCCGTGAGTACTAAGTAATGTGGTACTGATCTATAACGTACAAGCGTGATACTTACTATCAGGCTATCGACTAGCTTAAAAAAACCAAGACATTTGTCGATGTATCGTTATGCGTTGATGTCTTTTTAATGGCGGATCGTAACGCCGTTATTTTTCGTTCCACGAATTAAAGTCCATTTAACAAATTGTTCTTAACATCCTCAATTAACAAATTAAATTTAAAAAAAAAAAAATTGGAGTAGACAGTTAACAGTATTTTTACAACAGAGGTTCGTCCCAGCTCACTGTGTGGGTTACCGCCAGTGGCGTTTACAACCCAAGCTGGGAACTTTTTTTTCAGGTAGCGTCATCAGCCGAAAGACCTCCTCTGATCAAGGCCTCCTCTTTAGACCGCAACACTGAATGACAATCTGCCATTTGCGTCTAATGGTTGCCCGCAACTTTCATGTCGTAAATCCACCTAGTACGAGGCCTGCCTACGCTGCGCTATCCGGTGGCTGTAACTTCGCTTCCGTTCACCCATCGAGTTGAAATAGCTTATAAATTTGATCGGTATGCGATTCTCTCGCTCGCGCTTTTACATTTTTATTTTTATTTTTTATTTACAATATTGCTCCACGGACTCCGGGGTCCGTGCCATTTATCAAGTTTTACAAATATTTTATCAACTAAAACGGAATATAAAAACTAAAGACTTTACAAAACGCTTTTACATTTGAAGACATAAATCACTAAGTGTGAATTTTTTTAAAGTGAAAAAACTTCATGTTTGTCTTCTTAGGTACAATTTGACATGCATTACATTAATTCTATTACTGAAATATTGTTTTCTATTATTAATACAATTTAAATTTATTTTCAGTGAAACTCAAACCTATACTCAAACATTTCTTCAAAACCAAACCTTATATCCAAGTGGAAAAGGCCGCAAATTTTAAATTCGAAAGCTAAAGATAAACTCAGTACAATCTCGAGTACTCGTGCGCATTAAAATATAATTGAAACAAGTACTCGACCAATCACAGAGGTTCATACTTCGTACTTCTATCTACAATCGTGCTGTCGCTTTCGCCAGTCAAGAAAACATGTAGCCTTGTCTCTTTTTGGCTTAAAGTTGGGAAATGGGTACAAACTGGCTATCTTTTTCGCGCAAACCGATTTCAATGTCATTTGTTAATTCGACTTTCTTTTTTAAAAATGAAAGTCGAATTGAAATAAAATATATTAAACGATAGGTAGTATATTTGTTATTGTTAGTTGTTATTTTTAAGTGTTTATTTTTAAATTTCCTTGTAAAACTATTTATTTCGTTGTTATTTTTAAGTGTTTATTTTTAAATTTCCTTGTAAAACTATTTTTTGAAGTTTTTTACAGACAATAATATTTTGAAGTTTGCGTTCGGAGTTGTTTGAAGAACGTTATAGTTTTTTAAGGCTAGCAGATTCTCAGCATTATCTGTAAGTGTATCTGTAACCCTAACTGTGCGTATACGCACATATAGCCGTCGTCTTGCTATCATCTCGGGTCCTAAGCCTGCGACCAGAACCACCAGTAAACGTACAGCAGCGTCCTCTTAGTTGGTTAACATTGTGATCTCTTAGCCGCCTGCCATCGTGGGTATTATGGCAACCCCTCAATACAGAGGAGGCTTCGTCCAGCAGTGGATGTCTTAAAGCTGATAGTAAAATGCGACCATCGCTAGTTCGAATTTATACGACAAATTCACGATCAAACATATTAACCAATAGTACTATTTGACATTTAAGTAGTCGCGCGAACGTTAATACTCAAAATTCGCGCGAACTAGCGACAGTCGCGTAATCGCGTCCTATTACGACGACGCTTTAGATAAATTGGCAAATGCAAGCTCATTATTTTTTTTTTAGCATTTTTGTCTCGGCTAAGCTGACAGAAACCGTTATGTCGAAAATTGTGTACAGATTTCTTGTACGTTGCTAAAAGCATAGAGAAACTATACTAAGAGTGTTAATGTCCTTAGAAAGATGCGTAACTCAATTGTAGAACTGATAAGGTCGTAAAATTTACTGTAATCTGCGACATGATCGTCACAGTTTCTGCTTGCCTTGAAATATAAGCCCAAGCTAAGTCATTATGAATATTTTTGCATTTATAACACCTGTAATATTAATTTTATACTTTATTTGCAAAACTCGCTAGATTCTCAAGAGATGTCGTTAAAAACATTGTATTTTGAAACATATTTCTTACGTCGTATATTGCAATCTAATTCGAATTAAACTTTAAATAGTGGACACAAACTAATAATATGTTTCTATATTAACCACATTTTCATTTGCTTTTATAGCGGTTTAGACATTAGTGTCTATTCCACCGCGCACTTACTAAACGCAATTAAGCTATCGCTGTCTTTTACTGAATAGAAACACAAGATAGAGATAGCATGAATTATAGTGCTGTCAAATTAGTCAGATCTTAGTTCTCCATCCTAACTTAGACGAGACTGTAGCGGGTGCCGCTTTAAAACAAGTTTTAAGTGTCGCTAGTGTACGTTTTCTTCGCAGCTTTAATCGGTAAAATCGTTGACAGAACTAAAATGCATGCTATCTATTTCTTGTGTTTATATTTGTAAAATACAGCAAGAGGCCTAAATTTGGTCGAGCGGGAATCGACATCATTAGCTGACTAAATACGTAAGCGCTATCTAGTTTTAATCAGATTTTTCCGGGGTACACTTTTTTGTATGAGATGGTTATTCCTCTCGTGTAGATTTTCTTTGCTAAAAGTTAATCACTTTCCTTTATAAGTTTAACGAAGTCATCATCTTTAGAAGAGAGGTATTTTTATTGACAAAAGAGCACCCGATTAGGGTTCCTACTTAACAACCATTTAAAAATTTAAATATTCAAAGCCAAAACAAATTAAGCTGGCTAAGCAACTCGTTAGTTAAACAATTTGTTTAAGTTAGTCTTGAATGGACAGATACGCACTCAGAAGCAGACAGGAGGATCATATTTTGTTCATGAAATTAGTTTTTCTTTAGTGTCGTACGCAATATAAACGAAATAATCAATTAATTTTTATTTAGGTATCAATTATAATTAAGAAAAAAAAAAACAAATAAATATTCAATTCGTGTATATTTTCAATTAGCTATTAATCGCAAGATCAACTGTTTTAAAAAGTTTTTATTTCTAAGGTTAAATAAGATATTAAATGGGTTTGGGCTTCCTATCGATGGATATGGATAGTGGATATTATGTAGAGCGATATGATAGTAATGTATATAGATGGTAAGGCAATGGATATTCGTGATTAACAAGTGGAAGATTGACAGCTAATTGGATATTTCCATCTGAACAAAAAAATTAGAATTTAAAAAGCTTTGAACCTAAGAGCAATATCCCCCAACCTAACTCCGCCCCTGTGCATGAATGAATGAGCCTCAATTACGGCTGAGTCTTATTTGAATGGCTCCAATTTGTAGTCCGGCTAATTTGAATGTTGCATCTGATCTGATACTGGGGTTGTAGGTGTTTAGAGGAACTGAGAGATTAAATGCATATTTTATTAAGCCAAAATTAATAATGAACAGAATAATATACTCCTACATTTACATCTCTATACACTCTTATGAGTACTTGATTTTCGCAGTGATGATACCCACACACATACACACACACACCCTCACACATATTATGTAAAGATGTGCTACATTAAGAAAGAGTAGGGATTCTTAACACAGGCATTTGTATGTTTAAAGAGTGTCCCTGGTTGCTTAAATCTGTTTTGTATTGTGTGTTTACTGAATAAAAAACTTATTAAACTTATTATTAAACATCTTAATCACTTAGTTCAGTTACATAATAACACAGAAGCTTACTCTTTTTCCGACTGTAAGTATGTTCAATTATATGTACATACATAGGTTGTTCCGGAAACTGTTATCCTCAGATCTCAATCTCAATCTCTTTTTTCTTGAAACTGTTTTGAATTGACGGCTAATTTCAATAAAAAACTCTGGTGAAAATAATTGGCAACCAATGTGTAGTTACCTCTTCTTTTGTTTGCAACAATGGACGTCTCAATAGAAGCTTTTCGTACTATGTTTTTTTTAATTACAGACGTGGCCTTCAAGAAATCTCAGAAAAATTTACAAGCTGCATTTGGGAAGTCTGCTCCTGCGTTAGCAATAGTTAGTTATTGGTGTCGTGAATTTAAACGTGGTCGAACCTAAACACCTAAACGAGGACCCCAGACCCGGCTGGCTCATGAATATGTCATCAGGGTAGAGAGGCTAATGCGGCATGTTAGACTTATTACACATCGAGAGATTCAGGCTGAGCTGAAGATTGGAACACAGGCAGTTTCCACCATCCTGAATGAACACCTTAGAGTTAGGAAACTTGCTTCGCGATGGATACCTCATACTTTCACCGAAGAGCAGACATCCCATCGTGCTGATTGGTGCAAAATGTATGCTAGAAAAGTTCGAAGTAGGAACTTCGCAAAACGTAACGTAATGTACACAGCCTTACTTTACAACTGAAAAAAAATTCAATATTTTGATGGGTAGATTTTTCGATGGTGTTTTTTCAGATTCTCCTACATCCCTCACCCAAAAACACCCAAAAAAAGTTTGTGCCGCCCGTTTGGAAACTCCTTAAGAAAGTAAAAAAATCATAACTACTAACTACGAAAAATCATAGAACATACATGGGGTAGTATTCTGCCGTGCTAAGAAGAAAAGGCACAACTAAATTTTTTTCAAAATTCCGTCAATGGCACAAACATGTAACATTTTGTAAATGTAAGATGTGCCTTTTCGTCTTAGCACGGCAGTATTTTCGTGCAGCCCTTGGTATGAGGAACTAAAGTTTTTCAGATTTATGTCAAGTTTGGACCAACCTGTATATAGATAAATAATCGAAAGACGCATGTAGAACAGCATGTGGGAAACAGCGTGGATGCCAAAGATCTTTTTGTTGTCCAGAAAAAATGCATCCGAATACTGGCAAACATAAAACTTCCTAACATCAAAATACCAAATTTTCACAGATCTTATTTCATAAAATTTAAAATCTTAACGACTACATCCTTATATATTTTAGAAAACTGCAAATTTGTGAAAAAACACCCTCAATTCTTTACAAAATTATCAGACAAGCGAGATTACCGAATAAAGTCTAATTATAAAAACAAATTGATAGTACCACCGTCTAAACTAGAAATGCATAGCTCCGGACCAAACCCAATGGCTGCTAAAATATATAACAAACTACCAGTACAGATAAAAGAGATAGAAGAAGAGTTCAAATTTGCTAAAGCCCTAAAAAGTGTATTACTCGCGAAATCTTACTATACCCTAGACGAATTTTTGAGAGATATAAGACAATTATGGAATAGATTGACCCGCTCCGCACGATATTGCCATACCCAATCAGGGTCATTATGATTTACCTATTTAAAATATGCTAGTTAAGATCTGCATGTAATCCACATAATGTTTGCAATAAATGAATTGAGTATTGAGTATTGAGTATATACACGCATCTACAGAAAAAAGTAATGTTTGACAAATCGCGCTTGAAAATCCTACAAACGTTTATTTAGCTGCAGGAAATAAAATAGAAACATAATAATGTATGTAGGTAGGTATATGTTTATTATTATTATTCAGGTATGTATTGATGTAGTATTAGTAAGTAGTATATATTCTAACGGCTCTTATTATTAATTAACTATGTATTAGAAGGTATGTATTGTAGTCTATATTACAACTTTTTTTTCCCGTTTAGCCAGAATCCCTTATAAATAGCACACCCCATCCCTTACCTCTTCTAAACAAATCCTCTCCATTCTAAGGTTGCCTGGAAGATATCACTTCAAGCGATAAGGCCGTCAATTGTTTCACTAGTTTTAAGTTTATTATTTTTCTTATGTATGTAATTTCTGGGTGTGAACAATAAAGAGTTATCTATCTATCTAACAGCTACATAACAGTACCCTCCTTCGGGCAGTTGGATTATAGCTACTCTCGTACTCTACCAATTTATTTGTTGGGTTTGGATCAAAATTCCATCCAAGTGAAGTAAGTTTCTTTTAGGTCTTTTACCCTGAAGGTAGATCACATTAATTTATAATTTAAACTCTGTAACGGCTAAACAGATTTAAATTAATTGTAGTACTTTATATTTAGAAAAAATAACGGTTCCTATAGGATGGTGGGTGAAATCGCAGGGCGCAGCTAGTTATGGATATTCATTAAGTTTTGCTAATCTAAATTCGATAAAAAATTATAAATAGTGCGGTGTTAGTTTTAGGTTTTTAGAAACAACGATTCGTCTACAAATCAGCATGAAACCTATGACTAGGCATAATTCAGCTACAGGGCAACACTTATAACCGATAATTAAAATAGCAGTGTGTTTATGAGATGGTAAAGTGCTGCGCCGTTCGTACTCGATTATTTAACGATGCGAGTATAAATTATTGGTCGAAATGAAGGCACGCCTGCGCCCGCGCGCCTCGGGGTATCGGGAGGTGAAAAGTCGATGAAATTAATATCGATAATTACAGATTCTTTCTCAAATTACTGTGTTGAACCATATACTACTACACACATTACTATACATTACTATTAGTAACATGTTATAACGATAATGTTTTGTTTAAGTGTAGACGTATGTGTTGAATCTGTACACCTTATGCTTATGCATCAAGCTAAAACTTATAAGCTTAAAAAAAAAAGCAATCGCGCAAGCCTGTAATGAAATTAATCATGTTTATATTACTCAGTTTTTTAGTGTGAAAATTCAGTCTACATTATTTTGTCGTATTCGCAAAATATATTTTTAAATGGTTTTTCCAAAATACTGTTATTCAAATACAATGATTTCTCAAGTTACAACACGAACGAACACGAGAGACTGGCTATTATAAATATGAGCGATAACACACCTGAAAACCATAGCAAGCGAACCAGCGAGAACAAAATAGAGGAAAGTATATGTTTTCCCTAACTTTTTCGTTTATGGTGGTCAGCACGAACAAATCCTCAGATTTGTTAGCACTGTATGGTCTAGGAATAGCTTTTAAAATTGAAAACTGTCTAAGTTAATTGTGAAGCTTTAGTATTTTTATCGATAATTCCCGAAAAATATGCATCTCTACATCTCAGTAACAAGGCAGCATCGAGCGATGCTTTCGAGTGATTAACCATTATTATATAAAGTAAATTCAATAATGGCAAGCACTAACGTTATGTTTACT
Organism: Apocheima hispidaria; assembly: GCA_947579745.1. Classification (NCBI taxonomy): domain Eukaryota; kingdom Metazoa; phylum Arthropoda; class Insecta; order Lepidoptera; family Geometridae; genus Apocheima; species Apocheima hispidaria. Next base: position 8,974,294 of record OX388167.1, on the reverse strand, counting down.
GATGCATGATAAATCCGATTCCATTTTAAACCTTATTTTTTATAAAATAAAGTGAGAAATTGCACGTTAATTTGACTTTTAAAAATTGGGGTTTGCCAAAAAAATAAATTAAGCTTAATAAACGGTGCAGTAAAGTTGCGTTTTGCGTGATGATTGGAGATATTAAGTGTTATAGGGTAATGCTGACCAGTGTTGGCAGTATATCGCAAGTTACCGATATGAAGGGTAATCTTTGGAGATTTCATGGTATGGTTTTTAATGTGTTCAGTGTAGCAGTAATGAGAGCTGGGTAAATTGTAATGTTGTTCAGTGTTGCCAATAAGCAATACGTGGCGCGTATCAAGATATAAAGATGCTGTAGGATAAGGTAGATACCGTTCATTTTAAATTATTAAACTTTGAATTTATTAATTTTCATACATTACGTAGGTACGGAACAAAATAATTTTGATTGAGTAAATAAGCATGTATCTCGCGGAATCAATGTTTTAATATATATTTTTTTTTCATTATTTTTAAATGCTTTTTTATCTCGAAGTATAAGTAGGGAAACTATTTCAAAAAAATACAGTTGTGCTGTAAGGAATTATGTAGATAAGATAATTGCCAGTAATTTTATTAATACGATGATCATATTTTTACTCTAGAGTCTGGACTATCATTTATCATTATGGAATCGAGAACACAACACCCATGTGTAGTATCACTAATACTCTGTATTAGTTAAACACAAAAAAACAACATTAAGCTATTCCAAACATCGTCGACCTGAAGGCGGCCAGAGCATATTATTTATAATATTAATAACTTCTAATTATACGTTTAAAAGAAATATTTTATGCATAATGACACGATATAAATCTCGGACGGGTCGCTAGGGAGGGCAAAGTCGCAAAGAGTATATCGATATCGATGTTTCTATTTGACATTAAACATACATAGTTATTGAAAATAGGCTACATACGTTTGTAATGGTGAAATTTAATCATAACCATCATAATAACATAACACATAAATTGATAGTTAGCATTAAGGTTGTAAAATCGAATTAAGAAATTGTTTTTGTTCTTTAAAATTTTATAATGCTCCCAACACAGTACCTTTTTAAACTTAGTAAAACACATAGATTTCAATTTAGCGCGACTACCTATATTATGTTAAGACATACATTACATACATATTAAGACTAGGCGTTTGATATAACGAATGTGTTAAGCGTAGTTTTACTATATTTTATACCTAATCTGTATGTAGGTAACTATTCTTCTTTTTTTTGTATTTAAAGTTTAAAGTGTTAGGTACACCTTAAAGTGAAAGTGTATTTATTGTCATTGATTGAATTGAGCCCCCTATCTCTAAATTATAGCAAATGTTTAATCAACACTACACAATACCATCGATATCCGTTTCAATAAAACATAACATAAAACACCGCCCACAGATGCGATCGCATTAAGTGTAAACTCTACGCCGCGAGCTGCAGACTTCACTTCTCTTTTTCTCTTCCTCAGCATACTACAAAACTTTAAAACAAATAGTTCCGAGAAACGAACTTTCATAACTCCGCCAAATTGACACCTTGTTTAACCCGTTGCAATTCTCGACAATTTGAGCTGCCCGTAAGTGGCCCATTATATATTCACCAACTTTATAATTCTCTTGTAACATTCAAAAATAGCTCTTAATGATGCAAGATAGAGTTGCGGTTCAAACAGGAGTAGTATTGGTAAAGTTGTCCTGCGAGGCGAATATCGACCCCGTATACATCTCATCGACAATCATTTTGTACTTTTTTCCCATCACGAATATCAATGGGAATTTGTTCGAGACCAATTATGTGTGTGCCTTTATTTTGTATTGGACAGGGTTCTGTCGAAACTGTTTTATGGATTTCACATTTATTAATAAGATTTTTATTTGATAACCCGATAATATGAATCTGTTGTGTGATTGCTTCCTCGGTGTTTTTCTCGTCGAGGCTTGAGCGTTGAACGGGTTTTATTCGTCGTTATGATTGTTGTCGAAAAGTTGCCATTTCTTTAGAATATTGGATTACAAAAAATAAGTAAGCAGTTGTTAGACTATGTTCGCGCACATTTGTGTCACGATAAAAATAATTAATGACCATATAAGCAACTACACAATTTAAAGTCTCAGATTACTTATATAATACAGATTTTATCATACATATAAATTTGAGATAAAAACAAGTTATACAAAAAAAAATATAACTTATAAACAAAGCAACTACTTTAGAACCAAACAAAATTAAGCAATACTTTAATTAGACTCTGATATTTAAATAACAAGCACCAATTAAAATAACTAATTAAATGCAACCATAACGATCGCAACACTTTTATTAGCCAATTTTTAGCAAATTATAAAAGCCGGCAAGTTCCTGGGCACGCATGTTTCGTGCGTTGTTAAATATTTGTTAATGCTACACGTAATCACTGCTTGAGACAGTGATACCAACTGATCTGTGAAGTTGGCCAAATGAAGGTACTAACTGCATGCAACGGATGGTTGTCACTTTTGATGAGAAATTACGATTGTAGCTCCCCAAGTGCGCTGCTAAGTTTGTCACGCTGTACGACTTATACGTTACTGCGGGCGGACACGCCCTAGTCGATGAAGCCTTAGTGATGAGCTGCGAATATCGATAGTCGATATATGCGGGTTATCGATAGTTTTATTTGTAAATAGCATAATTTAGGACAAATTTATTTGAAACAATTGAGGGCATAAAGAAACCGTTTTGCTGCATTTTGGACTTCCTAGAGATTGTCTTTTTAACAAAATAAAATTATTAATTACGTGACAAATGTAAATGTCGAAAATGTAATGTATGTGTGTGTTTATTGTGTAACTGACGTGTTATGTAATGTGTATATAATTGTCTTATTCTTAGACTGTATTAATAATAGTTCAAAATATATCGGTTAGACAAGTCTAAAAAAAACAAAAAACTTATCTATGATAATTTATTTGATTGTACGTCAAGCATATTTTTTATTTCATCCCTACTATTTATTTATTTATTAACTAAAACGGCACAATACGCCAATTACATTAGTCAACAATACAAACAAAACATAATAATAATATAATACAATGTCGTACAAAATTACTGAAAATTATTACAGTCAATAAATTATTATTTGCAACAATTATATAAAAAATAATTAAATTGAAATAAATCTTCCACTATCTTCCCCTACATTATCTACGAGAATCCAACGCAATTCTCAGTCACGACATGATGCTGACTGTACTTATACGTAATGTCGTCAGTAATTACATAGGACTAGCGTGCTGAGTATGCTCAAGTACTTACTAAACTTAAATTTAATTTAATATGTACAAATACCGACTGACAGATGGAGTAATTTTATCGGGCTTTATTATCATCATTGGCTAGAAGACGTCCACTCCAGAACAAAGGCCTCGTCTTTAGGAGACATTTAGATAGATAGATATCTTATTAATCTATATAATTAAAGAACAAGCCCGTTTTTAAGAATCAATGCACAGACCAAGCCGCTTATGACGGAGACGTGAAATTTGGACCCAATAAAAATGATTCCTCTAATGTCTAGGTGAACAATGAGAACGGATGTTGCAAAATACCACCGAACACTCCCAAAACATGCATGGAGTTATTAATGCAAAAATATTCATAAAAAGTCGCGTTTTTTCTCCGTACCATTACGAATGAGTTAGCTCGGGTTTCTATTTCAAGTCGAGCAGAAATTGCGACGATCATGTCGCAGATTAAAGCACTAGTGACATCTTACGTCCATAACACACAACTACAGCAACAATTGAGTGATGCATATTTCTAGGGACATTAGTTTTCTTAGTATAATTTGTCTACGATCTTTATCAACTAGTAGTTCGCGCCGAATCGAGACCTCGCGACCCCTATATCTTCCTATATCTCCTGGACCCATTTAGCTCATATTCGAACTTAAAAATTGTATTTAAATGAACTACTTGCCTACAAAATTTCATGAAGATCGGATCAACGGTTCGCAAGTTATCATCAGACAAATATACACACAAATATCCAAACATACATACAAATGCCGATTTGTCCCAGTAAACTCTGAGACCTTCGCTTCGCTCGGTCAGTAAATATGTATAAATTCCTAAAAGTAACGTATTGTCACACATTTTATTATCAAATTCATTTCTTTATTTCTCACGCCCGGCCGACCAAGCTAGGCGCCCATCCCCAGCCACTGTTAATTAAACGCCTGTACCAAAAATAAACGATCAAGAACCTTATTAGAGATACAATACCTACGCTACAAATCATCAGCTTTCCAAGAAGGTTCATAATTGGGCCATATTTGGCCGATATTGGCCTAAATAATAGCCTTTAACGGGCCAAATATGGGATCCATAAAATAATGATCTAACGCACAGGCCTCGGGCGCTTTGTAAGATATTCGGGTATCGTTAGCAGTTTCTCGCTTTTTTTAGTGTTTGTTTGAAGTTATAGTGATAATAGGTATGTAGTATAAAATTAAGTTATAATAAAAATCGAACAATTTTTTTTCTCAATGGGCTAGGTGTTTGACCATAACTCATCTGATGATAAGAAAAAAATAAACGAGTTTTTATATTCCAGAATGCAGGTGACTAGGGTTAGTTATAGTTTAATATTATGTTCCATTACATTCGGAAGTAGCAATGGGCAGGCCACGTCGCTCGAAGAACCGATAATCGATGGGGAAGAGAGGTTTTTGAGTGGCGACCACGAACCGTATGTCGCAGCGTAGGCAGACCTCTAACTAGGTTGACTGACGACATTGTAGTCGCGGGCAACCGGCGGATGCAAATTGCAGATTATCTTTCAAGTGGCGCTCTAAGTGAGACGCCTTTTGTTCTGAAGTAGACGTCTGGCTATTGAGAACGATAATTAGGTACATTTAGTCATTTTAACGTCCAAAATAAAGGTGTGGTCGAAGATGGTAAACACACCCAGCATTAATTGGAAACTGGCTCTAAAGTGAGGCTGCCGGAATACACCATAAACTGATTGGCGACAGATTTTTAATTCAAGGGTGGTAGCTAGCCAGCCTAGTTCTAGAAAGTACCACGATATTGTAGTTATGTCACGATTTTTTCCTCATCGCCAGGTCATTGTTGGGATTTGAACCCAGGCCCTGCGGCGTGCGATCCGAACGCGCTAACCACTTAACTATCATCGTTACAAAACTGACTGGCAGGACAACGCACAGCCAAAACTGGTAGGTCTATAAGAATGCACAGAAGTTCTAAACTAAGAAATTATATTTGAGAATTCATTCCTTAAATAGTTTACATTAGGGATCAAATCTTGTATTGGTTTTGTGAAGACGAAGGCTGTGAGTATCGGCCCCGAACTCTAAACACCGAAAAAAAAAGAAAATATCCGACTGCAAAATGTAGCCTATGGCACTATGGATATAAAGCGGAATCTAACGACACCTCTCTTCAAAATCGGTCAAACCGTTTAGGCTACAGGAGGCTATATAGGAACAAACAAATATACATACTTACATACACCCCAAAATACTCTACTTCTTGTGCAGTCGGGTCATAAAATAAATATGCCAAAACGATACGACAATTCCTAGACATCCTCAAAGCAAATAAGAATGTCCTTTAGTATCTCCTCCCAGCCTCCTGATGAAGCATACAATTACCAGCGTTATTTACTCAACAATTTCAAATTATCGACGCAAAAGTACGTAATTTTACACTATAATAACGCTGAGTACCCCAGGCTTGGTGGTTACAGGGCCTCTATTCATGGCCTGAAATGAGACCGGCCTTGCGATTGTACTGAACAAAAACTTACCATAATGTCTTTCACACATTTTTAACGATTTGTTTTCAATATTGTATTATTCGCATTTTTTTTATTGTTATACTTGTGTATAACAATAAAAAAGATTCAATAATTCAGTCGACTTGAGACTCCTTTTCTTCTTTTTTTTGGAAGTCGGTTAAAAATAGAGAAACACGTTTGAAGTTAAAATCTCATTGAATAGAAATTTATAAATAAAAATAATTTTCTGTCAGTCACGTACCTCTAGAAACTTTTCACATTCCAAATTGACATTGACATTCTTCTTCTTGTTCCTCGCCCCTTCCCGTTATACGGGGTCGGCTTTCACAATCATGTGGCGCCACGCTAACCGGTCACGGGCATTCTGTTCCGTGGCTCCTAGAGTCTTCAGATCTCTGTGAATTGTGGCTAGCCAGGTTGTGGCAGGTCTTCCCCTGCCCCTTTTGTCTGTTGCCATGGATAGGCACTTCTTCACGACATGATCGTCCGGTCGTCGCACAACGTGTCCATACCATCTCAATCTCGATTCGGTAACTTTGTCTGAGATAGGTCTAACTTTGAAGGTACCCCTCACGTAATCGTTCCGTATATGGTCTTTGAGAGTGACTCCTCCGGACCACCTGAGCATGCGCATCTCTGCCGTGTGTAGCTTTTGCTCATGCCTTTTGAGTGGTGCCCACGCCTCTGTACCATACAGTATTGCTGGTCTAACTGCAGTTTTGTAAACTTTTCCCTTCGTTCGTATGGGCATTTTATTATCACACAGGACTCCAGTAAGCGTGCGCCACTTGCCCCAGGCCGCGGCTATCCGATGAGTTACATCTGCATCAATCAGGCCGTCCTCAGAGACAACAGATCCCAGGTATTTGAAGCTGGCAACTCTTGGGAGGGCTTTGCCACCCAGCGCAACATCGAGTTGCGATGGATCTGAGGTGGGACTGAACTGACACACCATGCACTCTGTCTTGGTCCTGCTGATGCGTAGTCCACCCCGCTCCAACGCGTCTCTCCACCGCTCCAGTTCCTCCTGTGCTTCTGTTTGGCTCTCCGACATTAAAACCACATCGTCTGCGTATAGGATATTCCAGGGAGTTGGCTTTACAATTTTTGCAGTAAGATAGTTCATGACAATGTTAAAGAGGGGCGGGCTTAAAGCGCTACCTTGATGAACGCCTACGTTCACTGAAAAGCCGTTAGATACTCCGGCTGGGCTTCTCACACACGTCTCCGCATTCCTGTACATATCGATAATTAGTGCGACATATTGTTCCGGGATTTTATGTGCTCGTAGCGCCTGCCATATGAGCGATCTTGGCACTCTATCGAAAGCCTTCTCCAAGTCTATAAATATGAGCCACAGGTTTTTCTTGCTGGCGCGAAATTTTTCTATAACTGTTCTGACTGCATGGATGGCATCCATTGTGCTTTTGCCTGGGGTGAACCCAAATTGGTTGTCCGAGGGTTCAATAATTTCCTGGAGGCGCTGGCCGATGATTCGTTCCCATATTTTTAGGCTGTGTGATGTTAACTTAATACTCCTGAAGTTGCCACATTCCCGAACGTCTCCCTTGTTTTTATAAAATGGCACAAGCACGCTTTTTCTCCATGCGTCTGGCATATCGCCTGTTGCTATGATTTTATTGTATAAGGTTGCGAGCCATGCTTCGCCGTCACGTTCACAAATTGACATTGACATTGACATTTCCAAAGCTTATAGGCAAGTTTTGTATTGATATTTCCTATTTTGACAAACAATAAAAAAAACTTTATTTTTTCGAGTCCTTCTAGTCTTGTGGGAACTAGTAAAAGGTCAGTGAGGATATTGGACATTTAATTTCGTATCGTCCCCACTAAAAGAAAAAGTGGGGATGTTTGGACTAAGTCGTTTTAAAAGCTAACTAGACCAAAAGGGCGCATCTTAAGCATCATTTTCACCAGAGAGCGAGCTCAAACTTACTTGAAACATACTTGAGTAGACTCCATAGGCGCAGTGGCTCTGGTAGACTCCTGCCTACCAGAGCCCGAGAGAGTGGGTTCGAAGGAATCCGCAGGGCTGTTAACTCGTTTAATTTATAGCCGTTGAAACGTTCCTGTTAAATTGTTATATTGATGGCCCAGCGACCAGATAAATAGGGCTACCTCAGTGCATAAAAGTAAGTTAAGAAAGATAATTACCTATAGGAAGGCATTTTAATTATGCTTGTTGTTTGATTGTCTCAGTTGTTGTTTCGGAACGCCCATTCTTAGTACTATTCTTAGTCACTGACGTCTATAATACTTCTAGACGTCAGTGGAATCAGTCATCATCATCTGCAGTTTATTCAACCCACTGCATAGCAGAAGCCTTCTCCCTCTCTCTTGCGCCAATCGCGTCAAGGTGTTGCCGCAAAAAAAAATTATATCATCACGCCTTCGCTGTAACGGTCTTCCGGGGCTACGCTTACCATCACGTGGCCACCATTCCGTCACACATCTAGCCAGTACCAAAACATAACAATGGTCTACTTAAAACTAGGTTTTCGACACTAGATTTAACGTTTTTTGTTGTGATAGAACTGTTTTGCAGAGTCCGCCTGGGTAAGTATCTTTACCAGTTAGTAGTGTGCAAACATAACTGTATCCCGGATTGAAGAGAAAATGTTTCCAGTGAAATAAAGTAAAGAAATTTAATATCTGTGTGTGATATGCGCAGGGTCTTGAACTGTGGAAGTTCACCAATCCGAGTGGTAGGTGCTGAACTTATATTGGCATGACTGTCGTTTACCATCAGAGCGAGTTAATTGCTCGCCTGATGGTGAATAGTAGCATAAAAAAATAGTGTTTCAAACTGCAACTTTCTTACGCAATTATCTTGAATGCTGATATTGCTAACTACATTGCTAATTAATGTTGCCTGAAAGAGATCGCTTTAAGCGATACGGCCGCCAGTCGTTACACTAGTTTTAACTTGTTTTTTGGTCTTTTGTATGTTATTTCTGGTGTGAACAATAAAGAGTTATCTATCTATCTACAAAAAAGATTTTATTTATATTTATTATTTATATTTATTATAAGACCCACTGCGGGACTAAATAGCAGCGGCACAAACGCTAAATGACTGTGGTGAAGGGATTTCTAACGTACAGAAGCCACTTCCTGCCCGTCATCCACAGAAGCGCGTACTTTTGTACTACTAAAATTATCTAAAAAGAATCGCTGAATGTAGGTAAGTAAATCAATGATAATTTTACTTACTGAGTTACTACTATGAGTAAAATATCATTGAGGTAAGTACATTCGATGCGCAAGCGCAGCCCTGTCCCGCGCCCCGCCTATTAGCTGCGCTCACGCTCGGGGGCGAGTTGGGAGCCAATTTGACTTCAACACCACTCATACAATGCTTGTGTGTGTTGTTTGAACTTGTATGGAAGCTTGGTTGAGCCTAGCCTGTGTTACCATGTTTCGATTTGACTTCCCAGAAAGACGGTTTTTTTTTTTGGAGGTATGTAATTATGGACCAGACTGGCACAGGACCGCGATGAGAGGCGTCTATGAGAGGCCTCTTTTCAGCAGTCAGCGATTACTGGCTGATAATGATAAATGAGAGTATGTATGCTTGTTTGTCTGTTTTTTATGTCACATCCTTTCGATTGCGAGGCGTGTTTACTTTTTATTTGTGTCCAAAGCCAAGCAAAATGTAGCCATGCTACATGTGTCGTAGGGTTTGTTTATATTTTAATAATATTAGTAAATATGCAGTAAGATTATAATAGGAATATTTTTTTTTATTTCTCTGGATTACGCCAGTCATTTCTATCCGAGAACCGTATAGAGTTAAATAATAATAATAAATAAATAAATAAAGATAATGTTAATAAATTAAAACAAAACGGAAAAAAGCATTAAAGTATACGACACTTATGCCTCAGTTAGTACAATAAACTTTTTATCGCAAATATAAATGCCACCTACTTAATAAAAATAAAAAAAACCGATCAAAGCTCACATATACACTCACTTACATACACCCCAAAAAATTACACTTTTTGGGAAATTGAGTAAAAATTTACACTAAATTTATTTTGTTCGGTAAAACATCCCATCTATTGTATACTGGCAACACCAACTCATATAAACAACACGCACACAGCGTCACAGGAATTTGCGTGTACACAGAAGTGAAATGAGCTCAACAAATAGGGTGAAAATTGATCTTAATGATGATGCCGATTACACGATGAGAACCTTTTAATGTCTTCTCTCGGCATAAGTTAAGTAGGTCTAGGTCATATATCAACTTTGTCCAGGTAGCTTACAGAAATAAAACCTTTTTGTTTTATCACGAAGTAAGGATATAAAAAACAAAATTTTCTTCTTCGCCAAAATAAAAAATAATAACATGAAAATTGTTATAAAACAATGGCAATATACTAAAGATATTAAATGATAATTCTTTTAAATTTCCTCTCTTTGAAGTTTAAATTTTTTTTAAAGTGCGAACGAGATTTGGATAAATAGGGAAACATAAAAGAGTTTTCTCATGGCAGTTTAACTTGTTATTTTACTGGAACATTTGTAAATATAATCATCATCATCATCATCAGCCAGAAGACGTACACTGCTGAACCGCTGCGTAGACCGCTCTCTTAGAGATCCACACCGACCGACAACGTGCCACTTGCATCCACCGGAACTTTCCGCAACTTTCACAATGTCGACACTCCACCTAGTGGGAGGCCTGCCTACACTGCATCTTCCGGTGCGTAGTCACCACTAAAGAAACTTACCGTTTATCGGTTCCTCGAGTGATATGGCCTGTTCATTGCCACTTCAGCTTGCAAACTCTGAAAGCTATATCAGTGACTTTAGTAACGCTTTACTTTAGTAAAATTATTACTAGGATACACTGACCTCTGCAATTTTATATAAACGGCAGTGCTTGCATTAAAAGGATGCGTGCCAAGTTTTCAAGTAAAGAAAAGGTCAGTAGAAGAAAAATACTACAGAAACAAACCACATTTGCCGCAATTCTGAAGTTCATAGACTCTTGAATTTATCTAAAAACAAATAATTCGATTTATTCATCTGAAACACAATTTCATTGAATTAAATGTCCTAAAACTGTGTGCTGAACCTCAGAGGATAGGCAGCAGCGTCCTCGTAGTAAACGGTGAAAATTCTCAATCCGCCTGCGAAGCGGGGAGATAAATTATGGCAACGCCCCACTCTACACCCCCAACCGGGGAAATCACTAGTGAATGGCGTGGAGTTGACGCCATATTGTGCCTTCAAAGTGCCGAAAATGACGTCACTTGTAACAGGTACTCTTTTTTTCTTTAGTTGTTATTTTTTATGGCTTACACGTCATGAGAATTAAGGGCAATGACGTCTCCCACGAACGAGGAACCAAGCAAAGTAAACATACCTTTTGAATAGCCCATAAATCCAGGCTGGAGAGTCCAGGACCTCTGGAGAAGCCTGGAGTCTATTGTGTTCCGTAACCACCACTTACAGCTTCCTGTCAGTTTTGTATGATTTGTATGAGTATTACTTGGCAACCAACTTATCTGGAGTTGAAGTGAGTCACTATAGTTTTTTGTCCGACTGCCAACAATGGATGGCAATGCCACGCCAAATAGTAGTCTGTTAATGTAGCTGTGTTCCGGATTGAAGGGCAATGTTTCCAGTAAAATTGTTGGGCTAGAGATTTAGAATATTTACCTCGGAATTCTGAAACGTTTGTTAACTTTGACAGCAGCTGCCTTTGTCTTGCACTAAGCAAATTACAAAGACAGCAATATAATTAATCTGTTGTCAAAGTTAACAAACGTTTCAGAATCCCGAGATTACCGTCTAATTTTATCAGTGTACTGAGTGCAGTGCATTGCCACGCTCGGTTTTGAACTGTTAGGTTTGACTCAACATTCTGGGTGCTGCTACGCACCCAGCACCCAGCAACGCTATATATACTGTTCTCCTACTAGTTTTAAATAGTCAAGAACATGTTGTAAACTGAAAATGAATAAAAATTAATTATATATATGTATAATCGCTATTAAAATTAAGTAAGGAAAGAAGTTTACGGCATGCGTATATCTTGATTGTGTGAAACTAGTTGTAAAACAAAAAAAAATTTACTTTTCGACTGTAAGAGGTTTCATGGCTTAGTGAAAAATAGACGCTATACAATTGAATGCTCTTTAATTATTTTTTTGCGTAGCTGTTTAATAAGTGACGCATGCATGTTTATTAAGTGAATAATAATAAAATGATAGCCACACAATAAAGGTAAATATAGTGCTGCTACTAATTAGACCTAAGATCCGTACTGTGTACCAGCCTTATAAATGAATCGGAATCTGCACAGAAGCGCACAAGTGCTAAGTTGTCTTTTGTGGTTAAGGTACACATTGCGAAGATAAAGAAAATTGTTTTGGATAGTATTCGCCACTTATTTTTCATAAAAAGATATATATGTACCTTTTCTATGAATCCTCTCCATCCTATAGTTGCCTGGAAGAGATCGCTTTCAGCGATAAGGCCGCCTATTGTTACACTAGGTTTTTAAGCCTCTTTTTAAATGTATGTAAAATTTTCATTTCATTTGCAATTTGGGCTACAGGAGCACACAAACATACATACTTACATGCTTATTGTCTCGCGTACAAAAACATCACTTTCCTTCTAGGGCAGTCGGGTAAATGATCACAGCGACAACATCTCTAACTTCTACAAAAAAGTGGGGGACAATCTAACAGGATCTTAATTGGGGAGTGCGGAATGTGAGGCATGCCGAGCCGGGACCGGAGTCCCCGCAGTCCTACACGAGGCCGTTTTACGTGTCTCCTCTTTTTGTGATTTTATTCTGTTTGGTCTTCTTTTGGACTTTGCGATTGTATTTTTAGGGTGTACAAATTGGCCGCTACAATTGAATAAGCAATGTTTGAACTTTTACTATGACCAATGTTGTTTTAATATATTTTATTTTGGTCATGTAAGGGTTCTTCCCTGAATTCAATTACTGTGTCGAAACTTTTTTTTTTTTTTATTACTGAGTAGAAATTTTATTAAATAAAATTAACAGACAGTTATTGACGAGCGAAGCGAAGGTCTCAGAGTTTACTGGGACAAATCGGCATTTGTATGTATGTTTGTGTGTATATTTGTCCGATGATAACCTGCGAACCGTTGATCCGATCTACATGAAATGTTGTAGGCGAGAAGTTAATTACAATACAATTTTTAAGTTCGAATATGAGCTGAATCGGTCCAGGGGTTGTGAAGATATAGGGGTCGCGAGGTCTCAGTTCGCCGCAAACTACTAGTTTTTAGAATAACAATGCCAATGTCTTGAAGCACGTAGTGGAAACAATGTATAGAGATATTGTACTCTATAGAAGTTTGGAACAAATACATTACATTTTTCTATGGTACCATCGCGTACGGAGACACGGGCTTCGACAGGGATGAATGGATGGGCCATTAAAAAAAAATTAACGACTTTAAAGCGAGCGCCGGCTCACCTAAACTCACCTTCCTTCAGAGTCGCTCTAAGTCTGTGAAAAGTGCGTAACGTACGTATAATATGGCTTGATATTATATTAGCTACCTCTTTTCGATTGTTTTGACTTGCTATTTTTAAGGAAGTTGTGTGGTTAGGGCCCGTCCATTCATTTTACTCTGGTCGAAGGTCACAGCCATAAGATAGCTGAAAATACAATTTGTAACCTTCTGCAGCAACAATCCACTGTTTTTAATACGTTTTCGTAAAAATTTTGTACTTTTTAAGCTCACGGTCGTCTCGTCGTGGCTGTCCGTCTCCGTCAATCCCGAGTCACTCTGTCTGCCATCGTTACACTTTTAAATCACATTGTTTTGTCTCGGAACTCGTGTTCGGTTTTGGAAGAGGTGGTGGAATTCTCGGAGTTCTTGGTTTGTTTGCTGTAACTGTTCTCTAATGTTTTGGTGTTTTTTTGTTTGAACGCTGTTTGAAGGAAACGAAGATGCGTCTGCAAGGAGTGAATGAGACGGCAGTATAATTACTATTGGAGGCTACTTACATTACCCGAACAGGGTAATGTTTAGGGGTGTATGTTAGTTTGTAAGTGTATTGTTTGTGTGTTCCTATATTATGCCTAGGCGCCTACATAAAACTACCTACTTACATACAAACTCGCATTTATAATATTAGTGTGATTTGAGCATGTAATTTTATTCACTAAAAAAATTCACACAAACTAAAACTAGTTATACCTATAACTAAAATCTTTATAATTTAAAATAGTAATATATTATTTTCGATTCCGTCCCGTGCAAAAATAAAATAATCTCCGGATTAATATCGTGAAGTGAGAGCTGCAGTGGCCAATAACTATATAATTAATTTTACGCCCTGTCGGTTTGTATAAATGGTTAGTTGTTGTGTGACTGTCATTATAAAACGAACATGGCGGTAACTCAGTTTTATACATTTTAGGATATGACATCGATCTGACATTATCATAATTTACTAACTAGTCTTAGTCTTTTCTTTGTGCGATAAAATCCGGAACGAGGATATTCGTCGAAGAACCAAAGCTGCCGACATAGCTTTCAGAGTTTGCAAGCTGAAGTGGCAATGGGCAGGCCACATCACTCGAGGAACCGATAACCGGTGGGGAAGAAAGGTTCTTGAGTGGCGACCACGAACCGGAAGACGCATCGTAGGTCTTCCACTAGGTGGACCGATGACATTGTGAAAGTCGCGGGCAACCGGTGGATAAGTGGCACGTTGTCGGTCGGTGTGGCGCTTTAAGTGGGAGGCCTATGTTCAGCAGTGGACGTCTTATGGCTGATGATAATGGTGACTAACTAATGCTAGAATGGAATAGAATTTTTTCTTTTCATAAAACCCTGATTCCTATTAGAATACTTTAGAAGTAAAATTTGCTGTCGAAATGTAATAAACTGTAGAAACTATCTAATACGTTATTAATTTTTATAAGAAAATAAATATATTGGTATAATTGTATTGATATTAATATACATAATACGATTTTTTTTTTTTTTTTTTAGTTACATACCGTGTTTATTTATTGCTCATCTTATAATACAGACAATTATAGAAAACTTAAAAATACTAACTAAAAACTAAATATAAATATCCTACCTAATTCGTATCACATTAGAGTTCATCTAAATACATGAAGGAAATTTATACTAAGCTGTTTCTTTAGAGCCGGGTCTGTTCTATAACTGCGTTCTGTTCCAGAACCACCGGGGGACGGGTATCAGCGTCCTGTAAGCGGTGAGCGTTCTGCGATTCCCGAGCCTGCCAAGCGGGGTAGGCTTTTCTTTAGCAGTGGTCATCTTCTGGCTGTTAAATATTAGTTAGTACCTTTTTTGAAAAACGATTGTATCCCTTACTGTTTCTTAGATAGTAGTGTGCAAATATGCCTTGATGTGGAACGAAGCGACAGAGTGTATAAATCTCCAAATGGAAGAACATTTATTCATTTAAATCATTTTAATGCTGAACATATTGATTTTTATGGTCCCACCACAAAAAAAAAGAAAAGTAAATCAACTTTTCAACACTGTTTGTTCTTACATTAAAGCTGCCTCTGAGCAGTGATGTTCTTAGTTGAACAAAAACAAGTGCTAATCTAGTTTCATCATCATCATCATCATCATCATCATCATCATCATCATCATCATCATCATCATCATCAGCCATTAGACGTCCACTGCTGAACATAGGCCTCCCACTTAAAGCGCCACACCGACCGACAACGTGCCACTTATCCACCGGTTGCCCGCGACTTTCACAATGTCATCGGTCCAACTAGCGGAAGGCCTACCTACGCTGCGTCTGCCGGTTCGTGGTCGCCACTCAAGAACCTTTCTTCCCCACCGGTTATCGGTTCCTCGAGTGATGTGGCCTGCCCATTGCCACTTCAGCTTGCAAACTCTGAAAGCTATGTTGGCGACTTTGGTTCTTCGGCGAAAATCCTCGTTCCGGATTTTATCGTGCAAAGAAACTCCGAGCATAGCTAATCTAGTGACACAGGTATTAAATAAATGATAAGGCACTGGATCTTACGACACAAAACTCCCCTAGTGTGAGATTCAGGGTTCACTGCTATGGAACTATTTGCAACTAACCTCTAAAGTAATCCAAATTTAATAGACATATTGTATATCTTAAGCTTTTTTAACAGCTTTTAACAGCAAATAAATTTTATTTATTTATTTAGGGAATTCACAAGCAGCTAGTTACTAACCATCAGGCAGTCTGTCTGCTTATTTTTCCATGGCATAAAAAATAATGTAATTGGGAACCCGCATTATGTTACGCATTATGTTTAAAATAATTATACTTAGGTAGCATTTTCATTTCACAGACTCAAGCTACCTGACGCTAAACTGTTTGATGTGTACCCACGTTTAGGAAGTCCAAAAACAACACGGCCCACTACCAACTTTGGCTGAGCTGCTTTCGGTGCGCTTGATCACAAATTGATAGGTGAGCAAACAGGCGGCCGGAAGCCAGTTGCGGGTTCCACTCCCGTAAATATTGGGACTACACTTGGGAAATACGAAATTTACATAATGAGGAATTTGAAAGCGATTTAGGAAGTTGAGCGAGATCGCTCGCAGCGTAGCTCGACTCCTAGCGGACCATCCACTCAGTTGTCGGATGGGTGATCGCGAGTGGCATTTACAATTGCTGAGTGTTACCGTGAGACGACTCATTAATTCTAGGACCTGTTGTTATTACGTTGTTAGGACGTTCTGTTTCCAATTCTGCATGGAGATGATAACCAGTACTGTTACCCGCTTGGGGTGTTTTGTCCATTTCTTCAGCCAGCCCAAACCAGCTCTTAAAATAACGGAGCACGGCCTTGGGTCGCTGGCATACCTGCTCCACTCCTATTGTGGTATTGGCGGCTTGTTGTTGAGTTTGTTGAAGGAATCCTGACCCTATTCGTGTGTCTTCTGTAGTCTTGCAGTGCAGTAGCACATGCTCCACGGTCTCGTTTTCCTGCAGGCAGTTTCGGCACAGAGCTACAGATACCACCACCTGTAGCTCCTATCGTATTATATTATTATTATTATATTATTTATTTATTTAATAAATTATATGCAGTTTGAGATTTTGACATTCACTTACATGCATTGGGCCTGCATGGTGGATTAAGGCCCACCCTCTTTTTCTGAGAGAAGGTCTGTGTCCCAGCAGTGGGAACGCGATAAGTTGATAGTGAGGGCGGCCTGCTTTTTAACAAAATTAGTTAGTTTAGCATTAAACTTAGCCTTAGCAAGGGATTTACTCTATTTAGAGAAAGTTCAGCAATCTTCTCTCTAAAGCGCATTAAACCACACAATACAACATATTTAATTAAAGATACCACGTAGAACTGAACATTAATAATTAAAATCATCTGATTTAATACCAGTGGAGCCTATAAGCTACAGGGGGCCTACAACTGACCATTCAAATTACCTACTTATTCATATTCCAATCAAATAATCTTTCTCTCGCTCTCTCTTATGTCAGTAGGAAAAAGCAAGACTGGAACGTGTGGTAGCCCCCCAGGAAACAAAATGGAGGCGTCCAATAGGAAATTAAATGTAATAAATTTGGTGGAACGCCCCCCCAGGCTAGTTAGCGTTAGTGTTAATTAATTTAATGATTTTCTTGTGAGAGATATGTACTTTCTATAGTTGGTATATATGAAAAGTCTTGTCCTATGATAATTACCGCTAAACCATGCTGGAATTCTTACGTTTGTGTGAACCTAGGGCTGAGTTAGGGACCAACTGAGATCTCGCGAATAGGGTTGGAGGATTGAGGGAACATTCTTGAAGGTCTGCAACTATTTACCTATTCTTTTACAAATTACAAGATTATTTTTAACAATTGTGTTAAGACTTTTACTAAAACCTTGGCTATATATTTCTGGAATTCCAGGTAGGTCCCTCAGTTCACACAGAAGTCTTAGGCGGTCTAAAAACTCTGACATTAGGGCTAGCCACTCGGCCTGTACGAACTCACATTTTAGAGTTTCGTACCCGAAAGGTGTCAACGGGGCCCTATTAGTAATACGCTATCTGTCCGCCCTTCCGTCATACTTTGATAAGGCTATATCTTTTTAAACGTACTAGGTATTCGTAGTGTAAGCTCCATTGTATAGCAACAAATATTAAAAATCGGTAGCCTGCCTATGAGCTTGACGGAGGGCCCTAAGATCTCTATAAGAACGAATTTCTGTAGAAACAGATTACTGTACGAAAAAACTTCATTATACTTTTCTCAACTCGTTTGTGGTTTTTGAGCTCACGTCATTAAAAGCTGTCTGAATCACTTAATTAACTTGCACTTAATTGACATAATAAGTCGTGATTTATTATGTATTATATATATTGCCAGCATCAATAAACTTAATTGTATCTAATTAGTGCAATCCACTCTTTATTATATGGCAATAATTCTCTTTTAACGCTAATAATTGTGTTGCCATACGAGATATAATTATGATTTTGTGTTGGGTTTCAAATTTTTAAATTGTTTTTATTAGATATATGGTTATAGGTGTGTAATAAGTTCCTAGTTGTCGATACTTTATAGTTTACAATGCACTAAATTGAGGGTTAATTGATACCATTATTGACTACTTATTCTATCAATAGGTTCATTTACACCGACGTGTATCATCCGGAAGGTAACTTTCGAATTCTAACCAAAAAATGTTTTTAAATTGTCCTACTCTCGTTCAGTTAGAATGGAAGACGATTCTTATGAAAAAGAAGAAGAAGTAGAAATTAGTACCGAAAGCGAATTACACAAATGACAATTTAAAATATACTTAATTTAAGTGAAATTATGTAAATTAGTCTCGCAAAACTCAAAAATGGCTTGACCGATTCTAATGATTTATATTTTTAATTCTTCGTGATTGTCACGTCAAAGCCTGTATGGAGAGAGGAGAGCTTAGCGAGACCGAAGGCCGAGCTTCATCGCGTACGAAGTCGCGGGCATCAGCTAGTTAAAAATAAAAATATAAGTGCTGTTAGGAATAGATGTCCTTTGTTATATTTGTCAGGGTAAGCGTTTGACTACAACTCATCTGATGTTAAGTGATGGTGTGGTCAAAGATAAACACTCCTAGCCTGGAACAGGAACTGGCTCTTACGCATCGCAGCGGGAACATACCGGTACGTGCTTTGCGGCAGTATTTCAAAATTGAGTAGTTTGCGTGCCGGGAACTAGAAAGTACCACAAACATGCTATGGTTTTCTCGCGATGTTTTTCTTCACCGACAATCCTCTGTTTTTTTTTTTGCTTTGCTCTCTTTCTTGTGATTCGTACACACGCCCTGCACCGTTAGATCCAAACACGCCCCACTGAGCTATTGTCGCATGCTTGGTACACTTCGGTGTAAATGTTTACTGTTTAAGACTCCCGGGTCTATGTATAACAAGGTGCTAGTAAACCAATTATTGAGGGCAGTAAATGCCATACTAATTATACGAGGGTTTAGAAAAAAACTCATGTTGGAGTTGTAAATCGTTCGAAAGAATTATTTGCTTCTTCGAACTGAAGGTTATGGTGGTACACTGCAACCGACTTGCTTGTAAAGCTGAATGATAGCGCCACCATCGTTTTTTTTCTTAAACAATATTTATAATAATTTTATTAAATAAATTTTCTATATAGTGTCATTTGGCTAACTTGGCAGACAATTTTGTCTGTCTCTGTTATGTTAATTATGTTTTGGACCCTGGTGTACGAGATGGTTTTTTAGATTTTAGCGCTAACAACGCCAACAGCGACTAAAGGAACCATTGAACACGAAATGTTTACGTATTGGTGTATTATGGCCGCGCTTGGTAGCAATATTGTTTTTTTTGTTGCAATTTGAAGTAAAAGTTGTGATAAGACCAATAGAGCATACATCTACGTATTACTACTAGATACTTTATATCCCAAAATATTTATGTAAGTCAAAATACAAATCGCATAACACCAAATACAAAATATATTTATTTATTATAGGGTTTCTGAAAAAATTTATTTATATATTATTTATAAAACTTAATTCTTACTAGGTAGGTATATATTTTTTATTAACAAAAATTATATACATATTTACAATTAAAAAAAAATAACCTACCTACTACTACTAACCTACTTAAAATTAAAACAAATAAATACAAAAAAACCTAATCTACGAGCTCCTTGATGGAAGGGAGTGTGGCCAGAATGCTGGCAGCATTGCCACGCTGGATGGCAATGCTGAGATTTTGCCCAAAGTAGGCCCCAGCATTCCGGTCTTAATTTGTTTGTTTCTCTTCCGCAGCAATAGTCCAACGGATTGACCAGATTTTTTTTCTTCTAATATAGTGTAAAGTTAGTCATACATTAAGCTATAAGTTCAGCAGATTTCTTTTTACGATCGCTTTCATACATTTGTTCACGACTACCACTTACATTTAACTTAAGGTATATTTTTACCTTATAAATGGTGGTTTGAATTCGGTTCTACTGCAGTCTGTAACATTGTAACTTAACTACCAAATTTCTCCAGAGTGCGAAAGAAGATGCGAAAGTAAAAGAGATAACTATACTGAAATTTGTCTTATAAGACAGTTTTTATTATAGCTAAAAATTTCATTATAACATACAATTTCAAATCGTATCTCGAGTCTTTAGAGACATATATCATTGAGACTACAAACACTTAGCGATAATATATATTTTGATCCTTAACATCAACAGATATCAGCGGCTCAAAACGACATCTTTCACATCTACTAATGGCATATGGGTAGGACATAGGGGGACATAGGCTTCTTTTCTTTGGAAAATGTAAGGTCCCGTAGAAATTTAATATCGCGCGGGGCGCTGTATTTAATAAACCAAAATTAGAATTAATTTAAGCACAATTTTTTGGCATGTTGATTACGCATAAATTAATTTTCCACGAAAGTGAATCTACGACTTGCCCGTAATTAAGCTGCAGTTCCAAAAAACGTAATACGCTGCAACCCCAAACTCTCGTGTTTTACAACTGCTTGTAAGTTAACCAATTAAAAATCGGGTTGTAAACTTAATGGTTGTTATTAAACTTAAGCTAGTTAGTTATATCGTATTTGTTAACGAGCCACGAACAAATGATTTAATAACATCCCTGTTACGGGTTTTTTATTTCTGTCTTGTTTGTGCATGGTTGGATTTTTTGTCGTCTTTTTAAACTTCGAAAAAGTTGTGTTTTTTTCTTTATTGCTATAGCTCCATGTATATACCTCGCATGTTTTGTCCAATTGAATGTTTGCACCTATGTTAGAAGTTCTGAATTTTAGTCTGAACTGAATATTGAAATTACCCATCAATATTCCGGTTAGACTATTTTTTTGTTCGTGGCCTGTGGCTTCTTGGATCATAAATCATGCCAACACTAGTTGTTACCCGTGACTTCGTTTGCGTGAACATACATTTTTTTTTATTAAGTTGCATATGTCAGTACTCGATCCTTAAGCTTAAGCTGTTTAGGCGTGAAAACGCGACAAACTCCCAGACAGAAAGACAGAATTTCATTCGCATTTATAATAATAGTTAGGATTACTAGTAAAATAGAAATCACAGGGTATCTAGTATTCGTGAGTTATGTCACAATTCCGCCAATGTCAGTCTCATGCTTTGTAAACGGTTTCTCAAAATAAGAATATGCTCCGTGTTTTATCAGATCTCGTGATTTTTATTCTAAAACCAAATAAAAACACAACTAAAATAAACATAAAGTTAGTAGTTATACTTGATCATGGGTTTTTGGCATTTTGGCGTTTGCGACTTGTGTCTGTTCTGTTGTCTATTCTGCTAATGTCCGCTTAATGCTAGCTTCGTAAACGTTATCTCAAAAATTATTTTATGTGTTATGCACAGCTGTCAAATTAAAGTTCAAAGCAAGGATCTTGGTTCAAAGTCTTACCATAGATAAACGTGAAATATTATTGTTTGTACAACAATAAAGGTGGATAATGCAGTACATTTCCGGTGGAAGATGCATTTAACTATCTGGTTAATTCTAGGTTAATTTGAGACACACCTAACAATTGGTTGGAGAACTTTTTTAATCGGGATCTTTTCTTTAGTTTGTTGTTTTCTTTTTGTATTAGATATCCGTAGTTGGCTGTAAACATCAACTGAAATCAAGACTAGATGATATTGGAGATAAGTTATACCTAGCAGATTAAAAAAAAATATTGTCTCCAATACTAAAACTTCTTCAAAGCTGCAATCCCGTCTAAAACAAGGTTAAAATATTTTTGTGTGGATTGACCGTAAAAAGTCATCCAGGGCTGCGTTCAGTTAGGTGATCCGACGGCGCTCCATGACATTACAGGTAGGTTGCAAATGTCATCGAGCGTCGTCATATGACCTTACTGAACGCAGCTGAGAAGTTATAGAGAGAGATAGTATAATAATTCACGAAGGCGAGACTCTTCCTCGTAAAATATTCGGCAACAGTCGCCGGAAATTGTGGAGTAATAAGTGAAGCTCTCAATATTTTTTGCAAAGAACTCTTTGCAAAATATATTGCCTTTAACTTTTTTTAAATATTGCCTAGTTTATTAAAAGTTGCACCAAATCACTTATAGTGTTGAGGAGGTATCTCCAACAACAACCTGCGTGAGTTGTCGACTGGCTAGAGAAAGCGCGAGACCGGAATCGAAGGCATTTTCTTGTGTCGCAGGCCAAGACCCACTTCGGTTTAAAGTCCTGTAAGCTGTAGAGGCCGGCAGAGGCCAACAACATAGTCAAATATTTAAAAAAAGACCCACTTAGGATCGCTGTGCCAGTAGACAAATAGTACAGTATTTATTAGGCATGCTTATGCAGTAGACACGCTTATGTCTAAGCGTTTATTTTTGCGCGCGATTATTTTTAAAAGGAAATAACCTAATGAATAAATTTTGCTTAAATCCTTGTATGCCAGGCTGGTGGTTCGTGTGTCTCAGTGTAGTTAAAGAACGTTCTCGTTCATTTCATTAGTGATCGTGAGCAGATATCGTTATTGCGTGCCGCTCTTTCTTACAGTACACGCGGAAAATGCAGAATAATTATTTTTAAACCTAAGTACTTACTAATAATATTACTATATAATACTATTAATAAATATTTTTCTATTAATAATTATAATAATAACTTTTTAATGCGTACACATAATCCATATGAAAAAAACATTACAACATTTTTGTCTCTATCTTTGGCTAAATGGTCGTGAATTGGTAGATAACGCCAAAAAAATTTACAGAGTTGAATTGAAACAATAATTTAAATTTATAAAAAATAGAGTACTTGTTATTTCGAAGATGCTCTGGAAGTCTCAACTGGAACAACTTGCTGGAATTTCGAGAGAACGAAATATGTATTTACTAAAGTAATGGTTTGTGATCGACGTGCACTCGAACTTGTCCTAAAACAAAAAAAAAAAAGTTTAAAAAACGGATAAGACGGGCAGCAGCTCTTTTTAGTAAATCGTGAGCATTCTGTTTTCATTGCATTTGAATTTGCATTAAAGGCTTTGTTTAGCTGTGGACCTCTTCTGGTACCTTCAGGTCTGAGGCTGTGCTAATCAAAAATATTCATTATTCATTTAATATTTGTTTTAGAAAATTAAATACGAAACCGAACCGGCCCACAGTAACTACTGACCGTTAATTGTTAGCAGAATGTACTACACTTCGCCTTACACAGAATAGCGACCAGACTCTAACTGTGGTTGTCTCCGAAGAAACTCACGAGAATTGTGAACTCGGAACTCTAAAGCGCTCGCTGTGGGGCTGAAGACTAAAGTGCTTATAATTATAGTCTATCAGATTTAGTACCTAGTTAATTTATGCAAATGTTTGTGCCATTTTAATACGGTCCGGTTTGTATGTTTTTTTATGTTACCGAGTGACAAGACGAGCAAGTCGCCTGATGATACCATCAGATGAATGAAGATGTTACTCAGAATTTTGTATTTCAGTTCCAATACACGTGTCCTAGTAAAATGATGTAATGATTTACACGTACGGCCTAGTAAAAATACTGCAATTTTTGCATTTCCTTCTGTGCTATCTGTTATTTTCCCATATCCTACGTACAAAACACACTCGACTCAAAAACATAAATAAATAATTACATGATTATGTTGAATGAACCTTAATCACCCGCTAATCACGGCTTTCGTCTACCCATGTGGGTAATAACATAATGACGTACGAGCGAGACGATGCTATATGGATGACCGAGGCAGCTATAACTGTATCGTGCCAGCTTTAAATTGAATTAACCGCGCTGCGTGCGCGCAAATTCCGAGAGAAAGTCCGTTGAAAGTTCGATATTCAAATATTATTATCGAACTAGTTGCGCCTTGCGGTATTAACGGCGAAATTACAAGCTTTTCAAATTTTTTTCAAAGTGCAGCGGTAGATAGCAAGAGATGAAATGCAACAGATGCCTTGAGGAGAAATCACTTTATTTTCTGGTTTCAGACTGTCATCGTTATTTTTGATACCTATATAAAATGACAGCATGGATTTTTAAAATGCTATTACCATCATTTCAAATGGTCCCAATTTTGATATAAGTAAGTATACATAATTATTTTGGCAAATAAGACTGTGTTTTGGGAGTCATGATGTTTCTATATATACTATTGTGTATTCTGTGACCTTTCCAAGTCATGAATTAATAATGTATTGTAGACTTTTGGTAAATTTTGCTGGCACCGCTCAGGATTAATTAATTTCCGAGCTTCCCAGTACTCAAATCGGAACTCGGTAAATCGCATGCACGCACCGCAGCCACACCTGTTGCGGCTGTTAGATAAGCACTGAGAAGCGTCGCACCCGCGATAAATACCTAAGTGAAACGTAGTGAAAATGTCTAATTGATTGTCACTCGGAGTAAGTTTTCTGGGGTACTGGGTCTTTAAGTAAGACTTCATCATCTTCATTAGCCGGAAGACGTTAACTGATGAACAAAGGCCTCCCCCTTAGACCGCCACACCAACCAACGACTTGCCACTAGCATCCACAGGTTGCCCGCGACTTTCACAATGTCGTCGGTCCACCTAGTGGGAGGCCTACCTACGACTTACTTTAAGACTTACTTTTATTTAATTCTTTGGTTATACTTGCAGTTATTGAAATCATGAATTTAGTAGATATCAGACAGATAAGCTCTTTGAATATGTTGCGAACATAATTTGCTCTATCGACAATCGCACGCGAGTTGCATTAAATTTGCTTAGTGATGGGAAAAGAGTCTGTGTTTTTGTGTTCTACTTATACTGTATGTACATTTATAGGAAGGTCATATTATAGAATTTAATTGAAATCAGAAATCACAAATATTTATTGCCCATAAGTAACATTGAATATTACAGGCGAGTCTCTTTTACAAATTAAACTATTAGAGTTAAATTAGGCAAACTAATCAATAATTTAAACAATTTGATAATATTGTGACAGGTAGGTATGTTGCTCACTCCGTTTGTTCATTACACAAAAATGAGGATTCCGTGAATTTTTCAAACAATTGCTTAAGAATCTGTTTAAATTTGCTATGGTTTAGTTCGATTATATAATTAGGTAATTTATTGTACATTAATATTTTGGCATGACGGCACTGTTTCTCAACTATAATGATATATTTATGCCAACAATGCCAAACAAAGCCAACAAATGTTTGTATAGTAGTGATAATTTTATTTGTGACTTTTTGTTCATTTTAACCTTATAGATGTCTATGCATAGGAGTATTGTTAATACCTAATTGGAAATAAAGATTAATTGAATAGTCATTTCAAGACTCGTAATTTCCCATCCCTAGCTTTTGTATACCCCATCCACGTACGTTTCAAGTCGATGGCACATTAGAAAGACTTCGTTGAGAGAATGCCTAATGGAGGTGACGTAGGACACTATTTAGGACTATGGTATTTAGCCTTGTTGATAAGTTAACGGATAAAATATACAATAATGTTTTAGGCCCAGACTCCACCAACGAGACGAGACGAGAAGAGAGGAGATATATAAACAACAAATTGGATTGCGTTATTTACTTATCTCGTCTCCACTCAGCTTCGGTGGAGAAGGCTGAGTAGAGAGGAGAGGAGATATCTCATATTTGCTTAGCGCGAACAAAACGGAGATGTGAACTTTGCCTCGCAACCTGGCGTCGGCGCGCAGCGGAGACGAGAGATGTGAGCGACGTGCGGCGAGCGGCCCCGCTAGTTACCCCGCGTCGCACAACCTACGGCATTAAGTACTTCTCGGTTCAAAATGTTGTTGGTTCAAAATGTATTGTTTAGTTTACATGCACTTCTAAGTTGTCAAGAGTGTGCCGAGACAAGCATTTGGTAGCGTTCCGTAGATAAGTTTACAAAAGCTCAGTTGGACATATTTTTTTCCCTGCCCCGATCCTGACGCATAGACCGGGTCCATCCGTCCTTCAAGTTAGGTGCCTAACATGATGGGGTTTTTAACAATTTATTTAATACATACCTTCATGAATAAATTAATACATACAAACTTTGAACTTCACATATTTATTTGTATATTACATTTTTACAATCCTAACTTTAGATTAACATAGGCTTATCATGTATGAGATTTTGTATGACGCTTTGTATGGACTGACAGTTGTAATATAGGGAGTTCTGAATCGCGCAAGCGAAGTTTTTTCCTCGAGAGGAATGTATTCATTTTCATACCTCAAAGCTCTATTGGTCCTGATACGACTGCGGCTACATTCCTCTAAATTATAATATTCGTTAGGATGTACCTACAAAATGTAACACAGTTCTTTATTTGACTTGTATTTTACCTATAGCAAATATATATCTTATCCATTATCACTTATTGATTTATTATGTTGAAGAATATATATATTTAACTTTACCTTACTATCATTATTTTTCCTTATCCTTATCCTTATTTCGATTACTTTTTTACATCTTTCTCCAGATTGGAATGGACGTGGTCCAAAGGTTTGAGAATTGTCAACACAACATACACAACATAATATCAAGTTTTAATGAGATCGCACTGGGCCAGCGCGGTGATTATGGCTCAATCACCTTTCGACCGACATCCCAGCAGTGGGATGTTAAAAAGGCTGAAGCAGAGAGAGATAGAGTATAATATGTATAGAAATATTGTACACTAGCTCTTACCCGCGACTTCATGCTCACGGAAATACATATTTTTTTTTCCTAGGGCCATGTCTGACCCTTAAGCTATATCTATGCAAAAAATCAGGTCGATCCGTGCAGCCGTTTAGCCGTGATAACGCGACAAACACCCAGACAATGAGACTGAGTGGCTTTCATATATTTTATAATATTAATTAGGATAATGATAAAAGATATACCTTAGAAGAAGGTATACTGTATAAGGTAAAGAAGGTATACCTTCTATGTATATAAAGCAGGAGAACATTATTTGTAAATAATTTTTTTTAGGTGTTCAAAATGTCTCATACAATAATGCTGACCACTTTTTAATAATTTTTTTCGTTACACCAATTACCCGTTCGGCCCTGGCCACAGCCATCATTCAGCCCACCTCACTTGTCATTCGTCTCAAGTACAGGTGTAATAATTTAATAGCCACGTATGAGGCTTCCTGCTCCGGGGTGGGATCATGCACTTGGAATGCGTTATGTGGCGCTTCCCAATTAATTAGATAAAAAAAATGAATGGTTTGTCGTTTTGGAGCCCGATAACGAGTGGATAAAAAAATTACCTTGTCAAGAGCATGTCAGGCCATGCTTAGTAGGGTTTCGTAGACGAGTAGGGCGTTTGAAGTGTTTAACAGTATTTTCAGCTTATCTCAAAAACTTATTATCAAATGTTGCCCGAAATAATTTTCAGACAAAGTTTTTAAAAAGATCTATCAACGTGGAAGGTGATAAGTTTCTGAAATGCATAGTTTTGAAATGGCAAATGAGTCATTGCAAACTACTATGTTTGAATGTTTGGTTTTCGACTCTACTCGTTATTTTGCAAACGGTACATCTGATAAAAAAATAGTGTAGGAAACCTTACCTTCGTTTTAAAAGACCTATTCAATTATACCATTGATACCCCACAAGTGAGGGAAAGGCGAAATATTTTTTTTATCCTCACTTTACTGTATTAAATAAAATAATAAATAACATAAAATTTAAAAAAAAAACGATGTACTAAACAATTAAATTAAAATATAAAATGATGTTTTTTTATTCTTTAAAAATGTTTTACTTTAAAAGACCTGTTCAACAAAAACCCACAGGATGGGGTACAGCGTTTTTTTCCCGTCCCATCTCTAAAAGTATAGGAGCTACCCCTATAACAATCACACTAATATTATAAATGCGAAAGTTTGTGTGTAAGTGTATAAGTATGTAAGTAGATAAGTATGTAAGTGTGTTTGTTCCCGTTCAACTCCGTAACGACTGAACAGAATTGAATGAAATTTGGTATGGAGGTAGGTTACACTCTGGATCAACACATATATACTTTTTATCCCGGAAAATATTCGATATCGAAATTTTTATATAATAGCGAAGGAATCCGCGGGGCGCAGCTAGTAATAAATAAAAAATTAAGCGAGATCTATACTTGCACTATCGTTGTTCAAATTTCATGCACGTACGCTTATAAATTTGAAAGTTTTAAGTCTATGAATGATTCCGACACATGGACATGAACTTATAAGGGTACCTTGTAGTATACGGAACCCTAAAAAGGAATTGAGTTTTAACACTAGACAATGTGGCGTTTCTGTTTGCTTTCGACGCTTTCTGGATTCCCTGCAAATATTGTATCCTAAGGTTGTCTGGAACACATCGATCTTAACGATGGGGCTACCAATTATTATTATTACTCTAGTCTAGTACTTGAGAGCGACACGATATAGTTACGAGAGATTTTGACAGATGGCGCAAATTTTTCAAGTCATCATTATCATCATCAGCCAGAAGATGTCCTCTGCTAAACAAAGGCCTCCTTGATATTTAGAATCATAGGTACTGTGTTAGGTTCACCCCCAATTACAGGATCCGTCGTAAGTCATGCAAATAGTGATTTAACTTGACTACGGGCATTATTACGCTATTTAATTAGGTTAGTTTTTTGTAAAGTTTGAATTTGAAAGACTTTTCTACACTGTTATACAGGGTTATAAGGAAAGAGTATGCTAAGCCGAAAGGGGCTCATAGTGCTCATGATTGTGAACAACTTTTACCATGAGAACAAACCTGAAATCGAGAAAAAAATATCAGCTGTTTCATAGAAAAATGTTAATGACACTCGACAAAATGTATGGAAATACATTTTGTCGAGTGTCATTAACATTTTTCTATGAAACAGCTGATATTTTTTCTCGATTTCAGGGTTGGTTCCATAGTAAAAGTTGTTCATAATGATGAGTACTACAAGTCCTTTTCGGCTTAGCATATCCTTTCCTTATAACCCTGTATAAACCAAATCTGGGAATTCAAGTAAGTAACCTACTCATATTCTTTACAAAGGAATTCAAGTTCACGAAAAAACAAAAACTTTTTGAGAGATAAATACAATATCTCTGTTGAATGTTTTTTACTTTAAATTAAAAAAATACAATAGCTATGGCGTACGTGCGCAATGGATTAAACAAGCGTACAGTTTTTATAAACTCTATTAAAGTAACAATGTCAATCACGCCATAAAACGTCAAACAATCTACCTTTGCCTAAAAAAAAACCAACTCTATGGTTTCACGTAAACAATAGCATATTCCAAACGCAACAGAGCAATAAACAACATTGCATTCAATTCAAAGCATTACAGGAACACTCGGTGTGGTCAAGTCTCCACTTTGGGCACAGTAGTATGCAAAGCAGCCGTGGAAGACGCTTTTAAACATAACTAATTCGTGTTATGCAGTAAGAATATTTTAATCGAGAATGCAGCGAATGCACTTACAAAACGCACGTTTTGGCGGGACATCTGACAGTTTCTTTTTTATTTTTATTTTATTGTTGGCAAAAGCATGCTGCAGCCATGATTCCCAAGTTGTTTTTAAATTATGGCAAAATCATACTAATGTATTTTTAAAATATTTAGATTTTGTTCTAAATCGTTACAGTGATACACAAAAAAGTGTAGAAAAAACGTTGAAAGAAACCCGGCCCGCATTATGAAAGTGATATATCGGGTTCGGGCACAAAAACTGTTATTTTAGAGAATTAGAGAAGGCGTTTCTGACGAGATGTCAGGAGCGATCCTTGTAAACCAAATTGCTATTTTAATTGGCCGTTTAAATATGTTTGGATTCGATTTTCGTATTTCGGAAGACACGCGTTTGAAACCAAAACTTTTTTGTTTGAAGAAAAAGTTTGGAATGTAGCAGCTGTCATAATTTCAGCGAGTGGCCAGTGTCATTTAGAATGATCAACTGATCATGTTTTTACCCGACTGCTTAAGAAGAGGTTAATATTTTTGGTGTATGCATGTTTGTGTGTTGTTAGTTTACCTCCTGTAGCCTAATCTTGACCGATTTTGTCAAGTGAGGTGTCGTTGGCTTCCTCATGACAGGCTACATTTTGCATGCATTTTTTGTTTATAACGTTGTATTTAACATTTTCTCCACAGTAACATAAGGCATGATTTTTAGCTAAATCCGATAAACAAATAAATACATCACAAAATATTAAGTAAAATAACTACTCATAAAAAAGGATAAACATTTGAATGGTCACATGAAATACACATAAAAATTATCAAAAATGTTAATGCGTAACTATATAAGTAGTAACTTATTTTGTGTCCATTGCATTCCAAAGCGTCCTTTTATTACGACAAAGGAAAAGTTTGCAAACAATTGACTCATCAGCCTCGAGGTCTTAAAGCATTTAACAGCCACACAAGGCCCTAACTATTTAATATGTATCAAACATTCTATCAAAATCGGTTACCAAATTGTCGAAACAACCAATCAAACCTCGATCTTATATCCAAAGTTGTAAAGTAAAATTCATACTGACAGAGTTATGTGTTGACACATTTTTACCCTTATCACTGAAGTTCCGTTTGTAAACCTTGTTCCCAAGGTGGCAGAGTTGCGTTTCCAATGATTTGTGATAATAGATAAAGATCTAAGCTCGTAAGAATCAATCTAATAAAGATCATTGATAAGAAAGTGTATTGTTAAGTGCCCAATTATAAGCTGGTCATGTGTTAAACATTAAATTCAACCTCGGAGATGCTTCCGCGAATTGAATTCAATGAACTTTTGCTCCGTATTTTGCTCTAGAAACTTTATGAAAACAATTAAACATTGTGTAAACATTGAACAATTATGTACTTCGTACTAGATACCGCAGTACATCGCAATGTCCCATTTAATTGTGGTCACTATGCCAAGCTGAAGCTTTCCTAACAGAATGTTCAAATTCAGTTGTTCAAAACAGCTGAGTAACGCAATAATAATTCATTCTTTTTTCTCTTTCCTCGTGAGAGGATTTTGGCGTCGCACGTCTTATGCATTTGCCAGTGTCAAGTATACTTATATACTTTCAAGTTTTGTTAAATAATATCAAACAAGTCATAGTCACAGTCAAAAGCGAGCAAATCAAGTCACGGTCAAGTCCAAGTCATGCCCCAGTAAAGTGGTGAAAACTTAACTAGAGCCTTCTATGGAGTTTTGGAAACAACACGAAAATTCACGTTTCACGACATTATACCATTCACCAGCACTCGTGCATGTTCACGAACACTTAACGGGTAAAAATTCACCGTTTTTACACATTGACACTCGAAATAACACAAGTTTTGGAAAATAATAAAATGACGCGACATGAATTCTTCACGTTCCCGCCAAAACTCCCAATTCATTCTTCTTCAATATGCTATTGCTATCAAATCTCCATCGCTAACTGACAAAATAGAAACGTCATCGTTTTAAATTTAACGGTCATCGGAACTGTCAAAAAATTCAGTACACCGTGA
Organism: Apocheima hispidaria; assembly: GCA_947579745.1. Classification (NCBI taxonomy): domain Eukaryota; kingdom Metazoa; phylum Arthropoda; class Insecta; order Lepidoptera; family Geometridae; genus Apocheima; species Apocheima hispidaria. Next base: position 8,942,464 of record OX388167.1, on the reverse strand, counting down.
AAATTATTTGTCAAACATCCCAACGTCACATTTTTTTATAACGATATTAATTTTATATTAGCAGCAGCATGAAAAGGAATCGACACTTCACAATATCATTTTCCACTTCATCTAGAAACCATTATGTTTGTAACACACATTTTGACAAATTTTAAATCGTTTTTACTACTTTGTAACTGCCTTTGTTGCTTCTGCATTAAGTTCAAACTCGCGTAAATTTAATTTTGACAATTGCAAATGTCAGTTTATAAATCAATAGCGATCAACAAAAGCCCAGAAAGGGAAAGACACATGTGTGAAGAGAGTAAAATGTTTTTTTTGACATTTTTTTGTCGTCGCAACTGGCAACTTCCAAGAAGGTGTAAAGTGGTCCTTATTTTGTTATTTATTTTATTGTATTGTTAATAGGCATGCTAAGGGGACGGGTGTCGGTTCGAAAACTATTAAATGCTTATTTGGAAATAAATAGAATATAATGGGCATGGATAATCGTTGAATGGGACCGTGGCAATCAGATGCCTTTGTTGTCACCAGCCAGCTTGACTTCTGACGTCTCTATTCTATTATAGCATTGACAAAGTTAATTTGACTACCCTCAATTTTAATGATTTCAAATTGTTACAGTTAAAGTTGAAATTCGCTTGACAATTTAGTTAACAAATTTGAATTTATTGACAAGAGATTCTCAATATCAAACTGCGGAAGATGTATATCGGCACAGTTTGGCGCCTTCTTAGAAATGCGTATGAAAGATAATTTGTATCGAATAAAGTGTCCTTTGTGGAGAGTCTCTAAGGTTTTGTATGTGACAATGTGTATGAGTATTTGGGGTATTGATGAAATGCTCGAGTTTTTGCATGATTTTAGACCGAATTGGATGTTACACGTCATTGCACAAAGTCATTGATTTTTTTTTGCGTGTAGGTACCTAGTTAATAGTCATGGACGTACTAGAGCCTGCAAATAGAGTATGTCGCTCGTGTGCTAATGCTAATTTAAATCTCGATCTCGTTTATTAATAACCGTTGGTTAAACGTCAGTTTCTTTTTATTATACATTTTAAACTCAAAAAATTGAAACTCAATTAATAATTAGTTGAAAATAGACAATTAAAAATTAAAATGGCAAATATAAGTACATTAGTAATGTAAGCGAACGGTGGATTGTAATATGAGGCTTAAAATGAAGAAGCACGATAGTGGTGAAAAGTGGTATAATATCAGATATTATATTATATAAACTTAATTTAAATATAAAAACCAATGCACAATTATTCTGTCGCACAAGAATTCTGCCAAACTGACAAGTTTAAAGAATAATTACAATTTTTAAAATAAAAAAGAACAAAGCATTAATCCAGCCAGTCGCCAACAGATAAATTAATGTCTAAACAAATAAAATAAAAACAAAGAAGAGAAATTACATAAATCAATAAAAATCAATTAATAAAAATAAAAGCACATGTCAACAACAATCAGTTTACTGTTTACAGTTCACTATTGCCAGCACAGCTAAAAACAAGATACTTGGTAGGTATCTACCTAGTCTAGCTACTCGGTTCTCTCTAGTACTCGGGCGCTACGAGAAATCCTAATATAAGTAATATTATAAATGCGATAGTAGATATGTCTCTCTGACTCTCTGTCTAGGTGTTTGTCGCGTTATCACTGCTAAATTACAGGCCAGATTGACCTGAATTAAGGTGCAACGTTTCGCACATGGCGCGAAATTCAATTTTTCTTGCGTTTTTTGTCAGTTACAGCTTAATTACACATCGTGGATTTATTGAAACCAATTTTGCGCCAATAAATAAGTTGTTTTAAGAAATTGCGGGTAAAATGATCACCTAGATAACATTGGTTTAGCTACAAATCTCAATAAGCTGATTTTCATCTTGGTTTTTGGTTTAATGAGAAATGTACTTATAACTAGCTTTCAACTTGAATTTTTGGTTGGTGTGATTTCTTGATGCGACCTATTTATTGTCGCAATTTTTTTTTCCATGAATGTACGATGTGTAATTACGCAGTAATTGGCAAAAAACGCAAGAAAAATTAAATTTCGCGCGCTGAGCGAAACGTTACACCTTAAGGTAAGAGTCGGAGACGAACATAGGCCACTTTTTTGTTGTTGGTTCACGCGCACAAAGTTGCGAGTAACAGTAACTAGCTAAACTACTTAGTATCTAGGTATATAAAAATAAAAATACCTATGTATAAATACAAAATCTTAAGTAAGTAAGTTAGTAAGTTCACCGTTATGCCACGACTCCTCTTTTTGCATAGACTCTAGTCATCAGCGATCGGACGTCATTTGTGGAAGTCCATCAGAGACTTGGAGATCAAAGCGATTTTTTTGTCAAAGACATGTTTTGATATAAAAAAATAATAGTGACAGCTACGATTAAATTTTTCAAATTTACCGTAGGATCGCGCCCCTGTTATACAATAGAAAAAAAACGAATTGCAGATGATTGTTTAAAATTTTCAATTATTATGAATATACAAGTGTCATAAGACTAAAATTTTAAAATAATGAACTGCATTTCAATAGTAATATAATAATAATAATAATATAACGGTGTTAACTTCACGGCCAGGCATTACGGAGCCAAATCGGCTGGAGTTGCACCCCGCTGTGAGGATACCCAGTTGGCATCGCACAGGGGTGGATTTCGACACCCAGTCTATTCCTTCTTTACGTATATCATGCCTTAATAAACTCTAATATACTAGTAGTTCGCGGCGAACTGAAACCTCGCGACCCTTATATCTTCACAACCTCTAGACCGATTCAATTCGAACTTAAGAATTTTATTGAAATGAACTACTTGCCTACAAAATTTCATGAAGATCGGATTAACGGTTCGCAAGTTATCATCGGACAAATAAACACACAAACATACATACAAATGCCGATTTGTCCCAGTAAACTCTGAGACCTTCACTTCGCTCAGTCAACAACCTTCCTTAAAACACTCATCATGGTTTACAGGCTAGGCCTTGACCACATCTCATCAGACGTAGTGTCGTCGAAGTAAAAGTAAACTTGACTACAGTAAAGCCAAATTAAGTAAATGATTTTACGTCTAGATGTCTATGAAATTGCAAATTGGTTAGCGTTGACATGCGTCTGCGCTACAAAAATCAATACTCAATTTCGTAGCCTGAAATATTTTAGCGTAAAAATCAATGTTGATAAGTTCGCAACTTCATACCCACACCCACACAGAACCACCAGATGGTAATATAACTAGATATTATGTGGTCCGTCGGTTTTTTAAATTTACTGCAATTGAATAAGCATAATTTGAATTGTCAGGTAGCTCTATATCTACGTATAGATAATGACTGGTTATTGCTTAACTTAGACATCCCTTTTAATTCCTTAGTGCGGCCCTGGAGCCGAATTCCTACTAATTACCCCAAAAATAATGGCCACCATAATTTATAGTCTATGGCCATAGACAAATGGAGTTTTAATGGCCTGTCAAAGCCACAAACAGCTATTGTCTTCTCTATGGTTTACCAGAAACTCTTGTCTGTGGTTATACAAACTACAAATTAGTGTCTATGGTTTACTCGAAACGTTTCGTTTTATAGCGTCAAAAAACTCAGTTTAGTTTTAATGATTTTTGAGAATGAATGAATTATGAGAAATTAAATGTGATTGGATTGATTTATTTTGGCCCTAATCGTTTTATGATTTTATGAACATCGTTATGAGGTAACTATGCGACCATATATTCCATACTAACGTATTCTGTTTCCTGATTATGGCAGTGGTAGCTATTTTTATGGAAAAAAATATTAGTTGTGTCATTATTCAGGGATTCAGGGTTTTTTTTTCTTTCTTTCTTGGCATCGCACTCTGTGCATGGATTCAGGGTTAGTCGCATAGTTAGTTAGCTCTTAAGAAGTAACGAATCGTTCGGCAAATAAAATGTCACCATAGAAACAACATTATTTCTGTGTAAGTTCAAACATAGACTTTTTTAAATCTTTTTGGCTCTACTCATTGTGCATTCGGTCAGTGTCAAGTTTTGTAACATGAAAATTGCTATGGCTGATAAGGGGGCTAAGTAAAAATGCTTTGTAGTCTTTGTAGTTGTAGTTTTAAGTCTTTAGTTTTTATATTCCATTTTAGTTGATAAAATATTTATTAAACTTGATAAATGGCACGGACCTCGGAGTCCGTGGAGCAATATTGTAAACTCACCGGAGCCATGGTACCATGGTATTTAACTATAAAGCTTACAATTACATAAAAGTACAGCGTGACTTCGGAGACCTTTTTCACTTTCACCGCCCTCAGTCCCAGACTACAACTAACACATAAATAAGTCACGGATTAATACCAAAAACAACGCAAATCCTGTCGGCTTCTCACAGGATTTCTTAAAAGCCGTTAAATGGTACAGAATAGACGTGAAATTGGCTCCAAACCTGTTAAATAGATCTCTGCCCCTGTCAGAGCAAGATTGAATGAAAACATTATCTGATGCCGGGTGTAGCTACAAATACGCCAAAATGCTTCGCTTTTTTATGTTTAAAAAAAACAGATTCCGTTTTGCATTTACAGTTAAAGAAAGATAAGATTTAGTTACGCAGCGTAGGCAGGCCTCCCACAAGGTGGACCGACGATATTGTGAAAGTCGCGGGCAACCAGTGGATGCAAGTGGCACGTTCTCGGTCGGTGTGGCGCTCTAAGGGGGAGGCCTATGTTCAGCAGTGGACGTCTTCTGGCTGATGATGATGATAATGACGATGAAGATTAAATGTGAATCAAATAAATTATTCTTATCAACCTACGAAGTCATAGGTGAAAAGGTATTTATTTTAACCCGACTGCCCAAGAAGTGTAGTGTTTTTACGTGAAATATTTTGATGGAATACCCATACAAAAACTTTAGAAAATGTTTTTTTATACACATAAAATATGACTGACCGACAGACGCATAAAAATGCAATACAATAAAACGATTCTATTAACAATTTCAAACGACACTCGACCAACAAGAGCCCATACAATCCATTTCAACGCAGAACAATAAAAACAAAACCAATAATAGATTTTTTCATGACCAAAGCGAATGTTTGCGCCCACATACTAACAATGGGTGTAAAATTGAAATCGACACTTCTCGAAAGGGACAAAAACTATCGCTGACTTTCGAGTAGATACTGAAAAAAAGAACACATCTGCTCTAAATGTATGAGAAGGGTGCGGAATTAGGCTATAAGGTCTGTTGGATCTTTGCGGTGGATCTTTCGCAAAATAACCCAGCCAATTTAGCTTTTGACCCGGAAGTAACTAATAACAGGATTATTTTTCTGTACATAATTGTAGAACCAGCCTCTCATATTAATATACAATAATTGAACAATATGCATATCCGGAACAGACTCAAATTTTACATTTTGCAATATCGTCTCTATTTGCGCTATGTCTATTTCAGATGACGATCGTGAGCACGGCAGTGAGTCGTCGGCGACGATAATGTATTATGGCTCAAGCATAAATGATTTATCTATGTTCCGTACCTCCAGACTGTTTTGTTGACCGAGCGAAGCGAAGGTCTCAGAGTTTACTGGGACAAATCGGCATTTGTATGTATGTTTGTATGTTTGTGTGTATATTTGTCCGATGATAACTTGCGAACCGTTGATCCGATCTTCATGAAATTTTGTAGGCAAGTAGTTCATTTCAACAAAAAAATTAAGTTCAAATATGAGCTGAATCAGTCCAAGGGTTGTGAAGATATAGGGGTCGCGAGGTCTCCGTTCGGCGTGAACTACTAGTTTAATTTAATTTAATGTTGATTCTACGTCAGAAAATTATACCAAACACAATTTTATACATATGTTATGAGTTATGTCCGATAATACTAAGTCCCGTAAATTGACTGGGCTAAAAAGAAATCGCGGAGAGAGCACGCGAAAGAGGTCCTAGACGGAGAAGGCAGCGCTTGGGTGAAGGAAGCTCCATCGCCCTGATACCGGGAAACCAGAATATGGTATTGTTATCTGCTGCCTTTTGTAAGAGCCTACTAAAGGGGGACCTCTAGGCTCAGGAAGTGGAGCTCTAACTATCTAATTAAGCAAGCCCGGGGAGGACCACAGCGTCGAGTGGCTGACGTTGTCGTAGGCTGCAGCGTATCAGGACAGCACGGAGCTGCCAGGGAGTAGCTGAAGCGCGATGCTGAGGGCTCCGTTGCGTTCCTTTGGAGATCCTGAAACCCTCTGTCAAGTACCAAGACAAGCCACCTGGGGTGTTTTCAGTGGATACAATCCCACTCAATTCAAGGAGGGTAGAAAATTTGAGAATCTGAAGTGAAAGACGTACTAATCATGGATTGCACAATCTCGGACCCGCAAGGTACAAATTACGTTCCAATAACACATAAAAACATCCTTGGATGATCATTATTTATGGTCACCTTTAATTTTTTTCAGCACCCAGGTGTACGGCTTTTGTCCCATTGTACGTGGTATGGCTTCGTATGGCTATTTCTCGTAAATGGTACTTTTTAATTGAGTGGTGATAATTTTTGAATGACTTTTAAATTGTGTGTGAAATTTGTATGAATTGTTATGGCTTGTGAATTAATGATTGATTATTGTTAAATATTATAAAAAAGGTTTTTTTAGTGAATCAATTTAAAAATATGTAAAAGGGATTGTACGGGTCATATAGCTCACTAGATAGTTGGTTTGTTTCTACCTACTTAAGTAATATGTTTAGACCTTTTATTGGCTGTACTATATGTTTGTTTAAGATTATTTTTATATTATGATTTTGTGCTGTTGTTCTATTAATAAATAAAAAAAAACCATGCGTTTACCATTAATTATTAAGATGGCATCTAGTGATGGTGGTGGACCGACGACATTGTGAAAGTCGCGGGCAACCGGTGGATGCAAGTGGCACATTCTCGGTCGGTGTGGCGGTCTAAGGGGGAGGCCTATGATCAGCAGTGGACGTCTTCTGGCTGATAATGTTATTTGCTGATGACGATCCTTTGGTATCTTTTTTTTCACCTGGTGTTAAGTAACGTTGTGATGCCTAGCCTGGAAAGAGAACGGGCATTTAAAATTGGCTTACCAAATTCTTCAACCAGCGACCGATAGTATCTACAACTTAATAATAAAAATAACCGTATTAAAATAATATCCTATTCACATAGTTTTTTATCAGTTCACATTGTGACATTTCTATAGAAAATTTGAATAGATTATAGCTCGAAACCCGCTGTGTAATGCCTTCCATTGTAAAACTACCTTTATATTTTAGTCATGTATGTTTAAGGACCTTGTCGAAGTAAAGATCGGAACAAGGTTTAAAATAAAACTGTAAGAGAAGATAAGAAACATTAAATTATGTAAGAGAAGTCTTGGAATATTTGTCTCGTTTTCGCTGAGCTGGTCTTTGTGTCAGAGATTTTAAACCGACCGAAAGTCTTTAAAAGTTTTTTTGTTATAAAGAGGTCATTTGTATGCCCTCATTAACTACCACGGTCGTTCTACAGGATCTCCGAACCACGGCTCAGTTGTAAACGCCATTTGCGGTCACCCATTAAATAAACTTACTGGAGGTTATATCGGTGTCATTAGGCCAATCAGTGAAACTTCAACGCAACCAACTTATATGCCAAGTAGATCGAGAGAGCCACCGTCGAATTTTTTGAACAAAAAGCAAGCTACCTTGTATAATATTATAATATGTTGTATGTATAATATTAGTTCTCTCATTTGGCCATCTGTACTGAAAAGATGGTCTCCAAACCACGAACGTTTTTGGTACAGTTATTGTGACAAAGTTGTAAATAATGTGAGGTTGGTATTATGGTAGCTACACAGCTACCTAATATCATTGGAATGAAGATATCAGTATGTAAGTGGAGCTATAAAATCTTTTTGTTAAGAAATGCGACAGGAAAGCCTATTTTATTAGATTTATTGTCAATTTACTGGTCGGAATTTGAATTATGTAAATTTTTCTATTGTCCGCCGTGAGATATGGGAGTATGATGGGTGTTTTTTATTTAAATTAGTTTAAACGGTTATTTTACGAAAAATTGAACGACTACAGTAAAAAGTAATATAAAAAATATGAAATTGGAGCTGCGCGAGGTTTCGTGTCTTTGTAGACCTATTTCTGGTTTTAGAAGGTTTTAAGGCAATTTTCGTTGCTCAAGAACCTAAATTTTATTTACAAAAAAAAATACCCTTAACGCTAGCATATTGATAATACATTCAATTTAAGTTTTAAAGGTTTTAATTTGCTTATAGACCATGCGCTAGGTTATCATCATCAGCCATAAGACGTCCACTGCTGAACATAGGCTTCCCCCTTAATGCGCCACACCGATCGTCAACGTGCCACTTGAATCCACCGGTTGCCCGCGACTTTGAGAATATCGTCGGTTCACCTAGTGAGAGGCCTGCCTACGCTGTGTCTTCCAGTTCGTCGTCACCACTCAAGAACCTTGGTAGTGGAAGGGCTCTCTTGCAGAGTCCGCCTGGGGAAGTTCCACGCCTTTGCCAGTTATTCAACCGCCAAGCAGTAGTGTGCAAGCATTACTGTGTTCCGGATTGAAGGGCAATGTTTCCAGCGTAATTACTGGGCATACAGAGATTTTATATCTAACATCTCAGGGTGACGAGCGCAGCGCATTGCCGCGCATAGTTTTGAACTGTTGAAGTTCAAAATTCTGGGTGGCACTGAAGTGTTACGGGCAAGCGTGACGCTTATCATCAGGTGAGCGACTTGCTCGTCTCGTCAACGAGTAACATAAAAAAAAAGCTTTTTTTTTCTCCATCGGTTATCGGTTCTTCGAGTAATGTGGTCTGTCCATTGCCACTTCAGCTTGCAAATTCTGAAAGCTACGTCGGTGACTAGTCTTCGACGAATATCCTCATTCAGGATTTTATCGCGCAAAGAAACTCCGAGCATAGCTCTCTCCGTTGCCCGCTGTTTAATTCTGAGTTTCTCCAAAAGGCCAGCTGTTAAGGACCACGTCTCAGTTCCGTATGTCATCACTGACAACACACACTGTTCGAAGACCCTACATAAAACAACATTACTTACAAATTAGAAATTACATAATTTGTAATTTTAAATAAATACCAAATTTTCGGTCAAGCCATAATAATACGCACTTCTGCCTTAAAGAAGGTTCCTATGTCAAAATTCTCTTGCGTATAAAATTTTAATAATAAGTGATAAAGGCGCGTTCACACACACCCACGAGTACGCCCACTGCGTACTGCTATGTAACCCGACACGCAGTTATGCCACAATCTAACGCACGTCCCGGCACTGACCTGAAACTAAAAGATGGATGAAATGTTACGTAGGGTAAAGTAGGGTTAGCCTTTTTTTCCGATTTAAATTAGATTTATGAACGGATTTAACCGATTACGACGAGTGAGGTGTGGATGAATCTCTATTTAAGTCCTGAGTCACATTTATATTTTTGTAGTCTGGTATTTTTTTTAAAAATAATATGACTGTGACTTGTCTGTAACTTCATTGATAAAAAACTAAATTGATCATGTAAAACATTCAATAGTAAAAATAATAAAAATAAAGAATATTCAAATGTCATGAAACATTTAGAGTAACAGATATTGAATTTATGAGAGCTATAACAAATTTTTATCGATATAAATAATAACAATAATACTTGTTTGCTAATTTCAGAACAAGCTAAGCTAATCTAAGCTCTCAGATTTAACCCAAACTGTTAAAATTTTAATTTAAACAATTAAACTTATTTTATCTCAAAATTGTCTTCAAGGGAGCCCGATATCCCAGCAGTAGGATGTTAAAAGGTTTAAAGGCAGATTTCTCAAATTAAATAGTACTGCAGTAATTTGGTAGTTTAAAAAAAAAATGAGACTTATTGCATTCATGAACGGCACTTGCTTAGAGTCGCTTCTTTGTAATTTAATTTAAAAAAAAAGTGAGAATAAAATAAATTACAAATACAAATAGCACCACTACAATGACGCACAAATAAAAGACAAGGTCTACACGAATGGTCACTTCACTAAATAATAGAGACATCACCCGCTACACAACAACAATACTTTATTCAAATTGAACGTAATGCGATACGCCAGACAGTGTGTACGTGTCTTTATAGCCGAGATCTTGTCAGTTTTAGGTGCTTTTTCACTTTTTTGGGTGCTTTTTTAAACTTTTTGTATCATTTTAAGTTATTGTGAAGAACACAGATGGCGCTAGATGGAGTAGATTTATGATTTGTTGGTTTTTAAAGAATTATACAATTCTTTAACGTGACAGTACGTGACATAATTTCATATTTTTATTTTTTTATTTTTTTATTTATAGGCTTGCGTTTGACTACCATCACGTCTGATGGTATACGAGGATGCAGCCGACGATGGAGCACGCTAGCCTAGAGGAAACCGATTTACTCGTGACTTGAAGACACCCAGATTATAATTATCAGGAAAAACCCACTCGGGAAGCGCATTCCACTGCTCAGCAGTTTTTACTGAGTCGTTGCCAATAATTCTCTTGGCACGTTCATGGGCTAGAAGTGATTTTATTTTGCGATAAGACCTCCAGTCTGCTTCTTGTCGTGTTGACAAGTAGAAAAACATCAGTTAGTTGACAAATAGCTCTCAAAAATGCCAATGAACAAAAAAAATAACAAATTCCTGTCAAAAAATACTTTTTTATCGCAAAAAATTAACACAGGCGAAGTTTGTTAATCTTCAGTCTTCTATGATCTGCGTTGACCAACTCGTCAGATTCCAGAAGCGCTTCAAAATTGACTAGCCCTGTGGCTCAGTGGGAGGACTTCCGCCTTCTGAGCTGTAGATTGTGGGTTCGAATAGTTTGTCCTGGGTGGACAAACTATTGTGTGACGAACACGATTGTGTGGACGTTTCTTTTTTGTCGGGGTGTTTCTATGTATTCTATGTATATATTTACAAAATTCATTTCTGGTTCCCGTAGTTCTAGCTTAGTTTGGGGCTAGAGGGCGCTGTTTGTGAAAAACGTCTACCGAAGTCTACAAATTATCAGTTACCACAACTACCTTTTACCGCTGCGTATCGCTGTATTATCCAAACAGTTATCTCAATAACCACAAGTTCTCATGGTTCACCATCTGTCACTAGAGGACGATAAACGTCGAAATTACCGTAAAACGTCAAGCAATTGTCTCGAGAACGGGTTCGAAATCGTTCCGGTTTGTTTAAATAGCTTCCCAAAAGTGCTTCGTACGTGTAGTTGATTTTGGGTTCCGTAACTGCGATGGAAAACGTAAACCGAAAAACAAGACAAAACCAACCTTAGTATGTGTATTTGTGTTCCTGTTTATATTACCTAGCCTAAACGGCTTGACCGATATTGGCGAGTCAAAATTTGTCTTTGCATTCCTCAGAGAAAGCTACATTTAGTAGTCAGGTTTTCATTTTTCATAAATAATATTCTTCATATCAGGTTTTATACAGAAATACAGAAATACAGAAATATTTATTTCGTAACAAAAAAATACAGACACACAAAAGAAACATAATAATGAATTAAATAAATACGTAATAGACAGGAAGTGTACCTATATATTTGTCACGAAACCGGCCCCAACTCAGCGTAAGCTGGCTGTAAACAACCAGCGCTGGTATTCTGTTGGGACCGGCAGGTGACGTCACGCGCGGTACGATGCAGTTGTGTGCGAAAATGTGCAGCGGAAAAAGAAAAATAGGGGGTACATAAAGAAACTTTAAGCAACATAACGTTTTAGGATGAAGCCTAACGCACACACACAAGCACATCGTGAGGTGGCTGCCATAATCCCCAAGCTTGGCAGGCGGCTTGGGGATCAATACAATTACAAGGTAACTAGCTGCTTTGATGTAGCAGATTATGTGGGATTATGTCTACTAATTATGGTTCGTCTATTTTTTTACTCTTGATATAAAGATCGCTTTTCGGGCGCCTCCTGTTTATCCTAACTAATATTATATCGTCGAAAAACTTTATTTGAAAACTTACACAACTAATTATTACCATTAAACTGATTAGTATGTATTAGACTTTCGTGGTTGTTTACAACATTACTATTAGTACTCACGGGATATTTACCACGGTTATTGTTTTTGTTGAGTTCCCGATATTTCGGCACAGTTGCATGCGCCATGTTCACGGGTAGACTAAAGATGCGGGTGGATGATAAAAAAGTTACGAAATTTAGGAGCAGACAAACCGATCTACCCCCTTTCTCAGTCTTTTGCTACGGGTACCACTGGTACTAGAACTCGATTGCAACTCTCGACAATACACACTCACAGTATCACTATGCATTGTATTTTGGTCACATTATGTGCCGAAATATCGGGAACTCAACAAAAACAATAACCGTGGTAAATATCCCGTGAGTACTAATAGTAATGATTAGTATGTAGTCCTAAAAACAGTAATCCTAAATAATACTACACAGAAAGTAACACCAAAGTAGTTGTTTGATTCAGGCGTAACTTTGCGGAAGTTTATTTTCAAACTGTGTCAAAAATAACCAATATGTAGTGTACAGTTTGAAAGTAACTCTGTTAATCTGTCTCTCTGTCTGGGTGTTCGTCGCGTTATCACGGCTAAACGGCTGAACGAATCGACGTGAATTTTAACACAAATATAGCTTAAGGTTCGGCGATAGACATAGGCTACTTTTTATTAGGTCTTTTCGATGAAGTCTTGGGTAACATCTATTAATTAATAATAATAATTCGAAAGTAACTCTGTCTCTCGGTCTGGGTGTTTGTCGCGCTATCACGGCTAAACGGCTGAACGGATCGAGTTCAATTATTGCATAAATATAGCTTAAGGGTCGAAAGTTTGTTTAAGTCAATGCGAACGAAGTCGCGGCTAACAGTTAGTTAACTATAATTAGTTAAGAATGTGCACGTATACGCTTTTGCAAATATGCTTAGAAAAAGACTTCAACGCGCTTCAACGCGCAATCGCTTTTAGAAGTCGGTTTTTTTTCTTCTAAGAATTATTTTTATTGTACTTGACATTATGTCAATTTGTATTTATTTTTGTCAATATTTTATTTGCCATTTCATGAAATATATTTTTATTTATAAGTATTTTAGTGATGATATGAAAAAATTACACGTGTGACAGTTACAAATAAAATGATTATGGTTATGATCGGTCAACCCCCACCGTCCACTTCCTGAGATCGTGAACCGTGAAAATTTTATTTACAACGGCTCACCTTTGTCCACCTGGATGTCTCAATCCCCAATCAGCGTCATTATGATTACCTATTTAAAATATGCTAATTAAGATCTGCATGTTATTGTTTGTTTGTTAGTGTTGTTGTTGCATTAGTTATCTAGCTGAGGCTGTAGAAAGCTGGAAAATATCCTGTCCAAGCCAAACTTTGCCCAAAACTCCCGCTTCTCAGAGGCAGTGGGATGGGCCGCTCTGTGAGTTAGAACTTAAAACTCTAATTAATACTTCAAGTTCTCCTATAGAGCGTGCTCGCCTACTTGCTGTCACTCGATGGGAGTCGGGGCTTTGGCTGCATGCTCTGCCATCCAAAAACATTGGTAATCTTTTAGATAATAATACTTTCCGGTTAGCTGTTTCCCTACGCGTAGGTGCCCCTTGTCAGGTTCCTCATCGTTGGGTGTGCACTGAAATGGCAGATCGTTTCGACCACCATGGATTGTCATGCGTTAAGAGCGCAGGGCGAATACCGCGGCACGCCAGCTTAAATGATATCATCCGTCAGGCCTTTGTTAGTGCGTCCCGTCTATTTTAGAACTTAATGGGCTGATGCGGGACGACGGCAAGAGACCCGACGAGATGACCCTCATCCCATGGAAGATGGGGCGGCCGCTTGTTTGGGACGCTACATGTGTTGACACACTGGCGCCGTCCCATCTTCCGTTAACAGCAGGTCAGGCTGGCGCTGTCGCGACTAAAGCAGAAAACCTCAAATGGCACAAATATAGTTATTTAGACCGGTCGTACATGTTTGTGCCGTTTGGGGTTGAGACTTTAGGTCCATGGGGGCCGGCCGCTCACGAACTATATAGGTACCTGGCCAAACGTTTGGTGGAGGTGACGAGTGACCGGAATGCTGGGGCCTATTTTGGGCAAAAACTCAGCATTGCCATCCAGCGTGGCAATGCTGCCAGCATTCTGGCCACTCTCCCCTCCACCAAGGGGCTTGTAGATTAGATTTTTTTTGTATTTATTTATTTTTGTTTATAATTTGTTTTAATTTTAAGTAGGTAGGTTATATTTTATTGTAAATATGTATATAATTTATGAATAAATTGACATGTAATTTAAGATCTGCATTTACATAATGTATGCAATAAATGTATTGAGTCTTTGGGAAATATTTAGTTTCCACCGTCCACCTTGTTAACAAAACTCTTCAGATTTGAAGTACATAGAGATTATTGGCATATTTTAAATGATTTGTTGACATTTTTTGTTCAACATTGACAGCTTATTTTCGGATAACTTGTTTATATAGAAAAAAATAAAAAATAAAATTGAGCATGTATCTGTGGGGATTATTGCCAATTTATCGTTATTGCAAAATGTTTTGCTACAGAACCTAAAAAAATATTTACCCTCTCACATTCTTCACAAACGGATGCTTTTATTCCGCTAATAGGTAGCATAAAACACAAATGGCGGCTATACGCTGATAGAGTGATAGCGCGATGTGAGGTGATAAGCCGCGCCGTGGAGCCGGTACCGCTGGTTTCTGGAAGATCTTATGACCTCACGTTCACTTACATGGCGTTCACTTCACCGTCACTCTGTCCTGTCATGTGTGCCACAAGAAGCTAGAATCGCCACTAATAAATACATAAATATTAGTGGATGTTTTTCAGACACAGCGCCATCTAGCCCCAAACTAGGCAAGCTTGTACTATGGGAACCAAATAACTGATAGTATATAAATACTTTTTTTTAAATTGCTACAACCTATAACTCTCTTTCACACACTGTTTTGAAGACAAAAAACACGTGTGTAAATTAAAAAAATAAACAGCATCTATTTATCTTTAGAATGCCATTGCACTCCTCTTTCGCATTTTGAAACTAAAAGTGATGTAGATAATTTTAGTCCAGTCATATTAATTTAGTCAGTCGCGTCTGTGAATAAATTGAAAATATCTGAAATGGATCCCACAGTGTACGCTTCCGCAGGTTCCTATACTTGATGTGATCTGATATCATTCGAAAGAGATAACCAGATAAGCAATTCAAGGAACAAGCTATGCCCTTGTTAATTGGTTTATTTTACTCGCATGAAATTTCGATCTATCTATCTCGCTTAAATTAGAAGAGCACACCCAGCATGAGCACCGCGAAATAATCTTCTGCACTCGCTCTCTCATGTGAAAAATTAGACAAACTTATATATAATCGTAGCCGTACCCTGTTTTAGCATGATACTAGAACAAGATATTAGAGAAAAAATTGCCTCGGCCTGCGTGCTAAGCTGCGAGCGTAAAGGTTTATAAAAAGTAAATTGACGACATGTAAGCCTTGCTTGTGACGGAACTAAGAGAACGCCAAAAGACGTTGTCACACGCCACACCACACGGTCTGATAGAGCTGGTTTCCGTTATTCCACGTTAATTTCATCGAACAAATCTAAAGTTCTAGTTTCTTTTTAGTAATTGAAATAACTTGGTCTTAATTTAAAAAGTATTTGTGTATTCTATCAGTTATCTGGTTCCCATAATACAAGCTTGCTTAGTTTGGGGCTAGAAGGCGCTGTGTCAAAAACGTCCACCAAAATTTATTTATTTATTTTAACGTTCTTCATAAAATGTATTTTGATTTATGAAATACTTGAATACCTTTTCTACATCGCGACAAAATCATCTCTATTACGTATATTGTGCGAAAATAAGATAAAACGTATGTCTATTCGTAACCGTTTTCTGATTTTGCACGACAAAAAGAGTAGAGATTTTATCGCGGCAACATGCTAGGTCAGCAACTCACTGTAATGCATGCTATCTCTTTCTTGTATTTATATTAGTAAAAGATAGCAATAACACTAAGTTTCGTTTAGCGAGTTTACGTGGAATCTACGCCGATTACCACTTATCGATACGACCGATAGTATGTATGTCTTGCTGTCTCCTAAATTCGCTTGCACAATACACATCAAGCAACAATGGAAACAAGCACTTCTCGTTTATCTAAATAGCTTCTCGGTAAAGTACGTGATTTCTTGAGATAACACAAATGAGCCGAGTCGACGCATGACCTACGTGTGAACCGCTCAACAACTCATTCGTTTGGGGGTTTCCCAAATGTAAGTACACACGTCATAGCTTGCTAGCTAGGCTTTACTAGGTAGATATACAGTTCAGAGCGTGAGGCTAGGTTTTACTAGTTATGAATAAACGTCATAGCTTGTTTGCTAGGTTTTACTAGTTAGGTAAAACCAAAGCTTGCTAGATAGGTTTTTACTAAATAGGTATTCACGTTATAGCTTTCTAGCTATGTTTTACTAAATTAGTATACACGTTATAGCTTGCTAGCTAAGTTTTACTATTTAGGTATACACGTCATACCTTGCTAACTAATTTTTATTAGTTAGTTATAAACGTCATAGCTTGCTAGCTTTACTATTTAGGTATACACGTCATACCTTGCTAGCTAGGTTTTACTAAATGGGTATTCACGTCATAGCTTCCTAGCTATGTTTTACTAAATTAGTATACATTTTATAGTTTGCTAGTTAGGTTTTAGGTTTAGGTATAAACGTCATAGATCGCTAGCTAGGTTTTACTAGGTAGGTATAAACGTTATAGCTTTCTAGCTATGTTTCATTATTTAGGTATAAACGCGAGAACTTGTTAGCTACGTTTTAATAGTTATGTTATTTTAGTTTAGTTATAAAAAAAAGCGCTTGCTCTTTTCCACGTAAAGTAGGATTTTCGTATTGGGTAAGAAAAAGGATTTCAAAGTATACGATTACCACGTGCCATGACAACTCGTCAATTTTAACCAAGTCATGCTTTTCCTAGTTAAAAAGCTGTAATAGTAGGTGGCCGTTTTAGTACTTTGTCAAAATAAAAATGTCGAAAACATATCAGAATTGTAAAGAAGACGGAATAAAATTATTAAGGTAAGGCTATTACGCGCTGCTTCTGTAAAACTTTCTTTCGTTTAAAAACTAAACACGATTCTAATAGCTAAGTGTAACCCGTGTCAAACGTTTAAAAACAATAAAATTAACTTATTTTAACAAGTGTCAAACCTACAAGGTGATTACGATTTTACATACAAACATTTCATAGTAGAAAAGAAGCGTTTACGTTATCGGAATACAGATTGTTTTGCTTTTAAGTTATTCTGTGAGCGATGTGAACTGAACGATTCGGACGAATTGTTTTACCGATTTAATTCTTTGTAATTGATTTGGTATTTGTAGTCTAGGTAAGAATTATGTTTTGGTTCTTGAAAGAGCTGTAAATTTAATGACAGTAACCCCCGAAAACTAAAACGTTTGTTAACTTTGACGACAGATTAAGTCTATTCCTGTCTTTGTCATTTGCTTAGTGCCAGAGAAAGGCACAAAGTTAACAAACGTTTCAGTATTCAGGGGTTAGTAAGATACATTCATATATAATAGAATGTCAATACAGACATAAGACGATTCTACACGAAGATAAAAAATTATACATATCTATATCCTAAGTTATATTCTGTTTAGGGGTAAATGTTTTCTTTTTCTCTCTAAAATACTACATACAGACGTCCAAAATTGATAATAGAGAAATAGAACCTAGAACTATACGCTCCGTCGCGACTGAGCAGACAGCAGGCTGCAGACCAAATACCCACGACTTTTAATGCATTGCGCACACACATTCAAGCTTGCTAGTAAATTGAGCGCGTGCGCAGCATGCTAGTTGTAGCTTAACGGTAGCCGAGTGTGACGCACGTACGGAGCAGTTCGGTGAAATTATGGCGTTTCCATTCTAATGACAGCCACACAGGGAGGCCTAATTTACTACCAGTATTTAAATGTATGGACCCGAGACTCAGGCATATCCTAAAACCGCGAACAGTAACACCGGAGGACGGGCAGCAGTACTTAGTAAACGGTGAGCCTTCTGCGATCCCCAAACCGACTGCCAAGCGTAGGGTAATCCCCATGCTTGGCACCTCACCCCCTTTTCTAGGGGTCACAAAGGGGGGTGGCCTAATTTAATACCAGTATTTAAATGCACGGACACAAGACACGGTTATGTCCAAAAACCGTGAGCAAAACCACCGGAAGATGGGCTGCAGCGTTCTCTTAGTAAAAAGTGAGCCTCCTACGAACCTCAAGCCTTATGCAGAACTTGGTGATTATGGAATCCCTTCTTTTTTTTTTGATGGAGCTGAAGTCCAAAGTCCAAAGCTGAACAAAGGTTCAGCTTTGTACTTCTATTGGCTGATGATAGATAGATAGATAACTCTTTATTGTTCACACCAGAAATTACATGCATAATACAAAAATCTACTTAAAACTGGCAGTGTAACAATTGGCGGCATTATCGCTTAAAGCGATCTCTTCCAGCATGGAGAGGATGAGGTTGATGATGATGATTTGAATTTGGTAGCAAAATGGTCCTCAAAAGCTTTCCCATAAGATAAACAGCTTATAACTTAGCTCGACCAGGTGTTCCCAGCCGATCACAGATGTTAAACAAGATGTTGTTGAGCTGTCAAGTTGTGAAAAAAGTCTAACAATCTATAGAAATTGCAACGACAGGACCTTCGCCTCCTGGTAGGCCTCATAACCGGTCATTGCAATTTGAATAGTCACTTGTACAAAATAGGAGCTACGGACAGTCCGCTGTGTCGTGGTTGCATGCAGCAGAACGAAACAGTGGAGCATGTGCTGTGACACTGTACAGCCACGGAGGAAGATAGATAGATAAACTCTTTATTATTCACACCAGATCGTACATAGCTAGGACAGAAAACAAAATATTTTAACTAGTGTAACAAATGGCGGCCTTATCGCTGAAAGCGATCTCTTCCAGGCAACCTTGAATACAGGAAGCTGCAGGTTGCTTCAGGGATTTTTTTATTAATTTAAAAGTTCTTTATTTAACATAATAAAATACGTACAAACTAGAAACAGTCTAAAATATTGTATACGCCAATATCGTGTAAATAACTTTTTCAGGTTAGCAACGCCTCTGTAAGTCTTTTAAAAACTAAGTTTGATTTTAATTATATTTAAATCCATGGACTATTTAGTATTAGTGAAAATAAACTATTAATAGACTTAAATTTACGGTAAAAAGCCTATTGCACCAGATTTTTTTTATCAAATTGCTTGCTCATTTGCTTGAGGCAAGGTTACAAACAGACAGCTTACGGTGCACCCAACAGTGTGTTCCGACAGCCTCATTGAGAGCCAGTTCCTAATCGAGGCCAGGCGTGTTTGCCATATAGGGCTACATTATCACGTATGTAGGCTGGCTTGGGTCAAACTTCTAATCTATCAACCAACAAGTTATATTATTAACACACCCGACTCAAAATGTAGCATATTATTACGACACTCAACGCGTAATGAGGATTCCAATGACACCTTACTCGTCAAATTCAGTCAAGCCGTCTGAGCTACAGAAAATAATTTAGGAACACACACAAAATTACAAAATTTGAGAACGGGTTCAGTCGACCATTTCAAAATATGTGATACGTCAACTGATCCCGCGGTTTCGGTTGGAGCGGGGTCAGTTGACGTAAGAGCCGTTTATTCAATACTTACATTCCTACACACGCCCCGAAACATTATCCTTCGTAGGCATTTGGTGAGAAAAAAGTTACTTCCTCGTTTGCAATATAGTATGGTAACGTTAACCTATATATTTTAGAGGGGGCAAATCAGTTAATAAATTTGTTGCTAATTCAAGTTTCATTATGTATCTTGTAGCATCTAAACAAAACTGGTCAACTCTTTAAAGAACAATGACGACTCTCGACCCAACGTTTAAAAAAAAGTCCCATTCATGAATGCAATAAGTATCATTTTATAAAAAAATAACTAAATATCTCGTATAGTTTTAGAAGCAGGCAATCAAAAGCTCTTAATAAGTATTTATTACAAACCAACGTATATACTTTGCGTGAAATAAAACGCAACAAGCTTAGTTGAAAAAAAACACCGATAAATAAATAATATTATTTTAATAATTTTTTTATTTTTTATTTTATTTATTTACAAAATCCACAGCCCTTAGTGAAAAAACAGACAAAAACTTACAAAACTTAACTAACAGCCAATTATGGATTTATATTATATAATTTGACTTTTAACTACAGACATAAAGTTATCTATGTGTGTGTGTGCGTGCGTGTATGTTTGTGGGTGCGTGTATGTATGGGAGGGTGAGTGCGTGCTTATGTTTGTGTGTGTGTGAAGGAGAAGAGTGTAGTGTGAGGATGTATAAATGCAGGTATTTAAGTTACACAGTTAATTGTCATGAATAATTTTAAAGATATCCCTTTTAAAAATTCCCTTATTACAGTGAAAGATGTCAACTAAGTTATTAAATTTCGTATTGTAAGTTATATGTAGACGGCTAATAATTGAGTTCTGTGCATAGTTAGTCCGAGAATGTGTAACTGCAAATAATTTGGTGTGTCTAGTGCGCTTTGATGGCGCACAAAAACTCAGGACTCTACTGGTCAGGTCAGGACTATCAATATAACCGTTACATAAGCCATGGAGAAAGGCCATATCCAAGATCGTACGTCTATTTTTGAGGCTAGTTATTTGGTGATACTTACAAGAATCTTCATAGCTTTGCGAATATATATGTACCCTATAGTTGAGATGTTTTAAAAATTCCTCTAATCTGTATCTTAATGCACTAAAGCTAGACTAAGCCTCATAGCTGTAGCCACAATATATAATTATACTACGTACTATAGCAATGCTTCGTACTACAGGTCCTACCAACAATATAATATGAGAGATATGATAGCTATATGTACTACTAACATAACCTCAATTATTTTTCCCCAACTTCTGCAACCGACATTCAATTTGCTATATTGATGCTTAGGATGTATTAACAGTAGTAAAAATATCTGTACTGTACGTCGCCGAAAAGGCTAGGTCTCAAAATGGAAAGTCGCCATCCTTCTTTTCCACACAATTTCCGAATCGTATAAAACTGAAAAACATAATCTAAATATTTATGTCCCATTCCTATTTTTAACACCTACATTGTTGATCGTGTCCCATCTCTAACCCACCCTAGAGGTCAAAAACGATAGACATACTGTCCAACACTTTATTGAACTGTCAATTTTTATCGACAACATCCATTGGTGCACATCTCACCTTAAATCTACACGAACTCTGGACCGTTGTCAAAGAATAAAAAGATCTACTACTTCTACATTTTTAAAAGACGTTTTTAATTTGTTACTTTGACATAGTTGTTAAACGTATTGATATTTACAAAGCTGTTAGAACCAACTTCATAGAAACGGTCTATTGTATTAGATATAACCAATAAAAAAACTCAGGGCATCCTGTCTCAATCACTTTTTAGCCTCTAAATGGGTTAATTAAATAAATACATGGGCTTACTTGGAATATATAATGTATGTGGAAATGTTATATGTTAATTTTTATATAACAATGGAGTTTGCATTAAAATTGCGGTTCGAAGTAGGCATGACATCATGGAATCGTTTTTTAAACTATGTAATAAAAGTTTTAACGAGCCATTGAAGGTTATACCAAAGTTATAAAAGATAGTAATTTACTTTTTATATTGTACTACACTTTTTAAGTACTTGTTGTTAAACGTGTTTATCTTATTCCCTCAATGTTCTCACAAAAAAAAAATTACCCAATAAGTCTTTATAATCGTGGATAAAGCTATTTGTATAGCTATTATATAACTGTGGATGAATTAAACACAAAATGTTATTTAGATAACATAATTAAGGCTGCTAACATATTACGCTCTCTCACGCGCATAATCAACATTAAAAAAAAAAGCAGGAAAAAAGTTTCAAAATCAAATAATAAGCGTATCACATAAATACGCAAAAGAGAAAATATATTTTTGTTTAACTCAAATTAATTAAAATTACACGGATCACCATGGGATAAAGAAAACGTTGCAAAAATAGTTTTCAATATCACCCTCAGTTATTTTATTATTAAAAATATAAGGCTGTGCGTTATCTGTCAGACAATCGCTAGATTTAATATAAATATTTCATATAAAATAAATACTTTTAATTAATATAACGCACAGTTCTCCAAACTACGAATTTTTACCACTGGTAACCGTCGACCAAAATACAATTAATTTATGGCTATAAATACCCGGCTATGTCCTAAAACTACGACAAGAACCACCGAAGAAGGGGCAGCAGTGTCTTCTTAGTAAGCGGTGAATAATCTGCGATCTGCAAGCCAAGCGTGGGGATTATGGTAACCACCCCTCCAACATGGGGAGGCTTCGTCCAGCAGTAGACGTGTAAAAGCCGATATATAGTTTAAATATAAGTACTACCCCACAAATTATAACCACTAAGAACTACCCCACAAATTATAACCACTAGGAAGGAACTACCCCACAAATTAGTATAACTACTTAACTATCACTAACGACCGACTCCCATAAAAATTCAATATATTCCGCTTTAGTACCATTCGATAATTCTAAATATCACATATTAATTCGATGGCTACCGAGAAAAAGCAGTTAAATAATAAAAATATACACCTTTAGTTGTTTTATGGACACTATAAAGATATAAGGAGCCGGGAGCCAATGCAGTTTTTAATTACTTCTGGGTATTTCTATTCAACCCTAAAGAATGCATTTAATGTTTTACTGAAGATTATAGCAATATTGAATTGTTCTTAATACATGTTAGAAAAGTGGAAATCATAAATATTGAAGTTTACCTAACAAAAACGTTAAAATTCAACTCTACGTGTGCAAGTTTACGTGTATGATAACTATGGTAACTTAATTATAAGATAAAAACATTTAATTGAGTTAAAGTATTACATTATCATAAGTTTTTGTTAATATTATGTTATGTAATTTGGAAAAATAAATCGTTAAATACGACAAATATTTATAAAAAACTTTTTAAAGTAAAATTTTTAAATTACCATTTTACCACTCCACACAAGTTACTAAAACTTATTAAAATTTTCGTACAGGCAAACAAGATTTAAAAAAAAAAAAAACGTTTTTTAAAACTATTTTACATCAAGTGAGCGTTTAATGTAGCTTAATCTCGTCACCATTTTATTTATTTTATTTATTTATTTAGGTTCACCTACACTGTGCACACCAATACAATGTCAAAAATATACACAAATAAAATAGAACTAAATGTCACAATACTTACAGGTGAAGACAGCATGCAATCCATTATCAACAATTTTCCACACAATGCTGGGTATAGGTCTTCTCTTCTGTGCGCCTTCATTTACGGATCTCTTTTAATCTCGTCTACTAGTTTCCTGCTGCCATCAATGTAGTCCGACCAGAGAGCTGGGGGTTGACGAGCTGGATGAGCAAGCTGGAGGAGGTAGAGTTGCTTTCCGTTCTGCGACCACCACTCTGTGACTGCATATCTACCGGTTAAAAAAAAACCTTAATTAGTGACTAAAACTTTCATCGTCTCCCAACCTAAAGATACAGCCAGAGACAGTAGTCAGTTAGAGTACCACATACTGAGAACTGGAGAGACAAAAATTTTCAAACGCTCATAAAATCCGTAAGAAATAGCCTAATAAAGACAATAATTCTGTTCGTATTCTCACTCAATGGGACTTCTGAGATGCCTCTGCGTAATCTTTTGTTTAGGAATCATTATTTTGAATATATTTTCAGTTCTATGGGAAATAACGCTGACGGCGTTGTTTACTAGCTGGTCCTGAGAAAGATCACCGACGATACTCAAGCAATATTCGACTAGTCTCCTGATAGGTGACCGCGAGTGAAATAAGAAAGACGCTGATGAATACGCTACAGTGATAAATATGGGCTATAATAATTCCCTGGGCCCGTACCGTGAGGTGCTTTTTGCGATGATTGTTAGGTTCAGCCGACAACGCTGCGCGACCATACACCTTATCCCGTGAAGACACGGTTCGTGGTCGCGCAGCGTCATCGTCAGAACCTAACAATCGTCGCAATAAGCACCTTACGGTACGGGCCCTGGTCTTTATTAGAGTTATTAGCGTTATTATTTTTACTTTCTTTTTTTAGGTTATATTTTGGCTCCACACGTTGTGTACTGAGCCAGTGACAAGTTTTGTAATATTTAAATGGAACCACGCCATTTCGCAATAAAAAAAATATATATTCAAAAACTAAAGCCCGCCTACGTAAAATAATGAAACAAAAATATTATTCAAATTAAAAATGGCATCGTCCATATTATAAATAATATTTTTCCAATGAGTTTTGTAGTCCCATTAACCAAGTCTAATGCATTAATGGACACGCTGCTCGTCCTCCGTTGGTTCTAGACGCAGTTTTAGGACATACCGTATCCATTTATAAAATACTTCCATGATAATTAAAACGAAATAGGAAAAAGGATCTGTACAAAAAAGATTTAAAACCATGGAACATAATATTCTCTATACGACGCATTAGCCCCGTGAATTTAGCGTTTGACCCAGAAGTAACTAATAACAGTTTTTTTTTTCCGTACTTAAGTGTAAAACTAACCTTTTATATTAATATACAATAATTAAACTATATGCGTATCTGGAACAGACCCAAATTTTACAATTTGCAATATCGTCTCTATTTGCGGTTTGTTAGTCTATTTCAGACACAGAAGAGAGAGAGGTAAAAAAAAATCCTCTTCTATGATTTCAGATGACGATCGTGAGCACGGCAGTGAGTCAATGGCGACGATAATATATTTTGGCTCGATCATAAATGCTTTTTCTATGTTCCGTACCTCCAGACAGTTTACTTTAATATAAATAAATAAATATCTGGGACATTTTTGCACACACGGTCATCTGACCCCAAACTAAGCAAAGCTTGTAATATGGCTGCCAGAGACTGATATACGTACATATATATTTTTTAAATACATAATTATATAGATATTAACACACAGACATAGAACAAACACGAATGTTCATCAATGGGATTCGAACCCACGCCCCCAAACACAGAATGTAGGTTCACTACCAACTGAGCCACCGGGGCAGTCAATATATACTCAATATTGATTCTACGTCAGCAACTTATACACAACACAGTTTTATATTCATGTTATGAATGATGTCCGGGTCCTCCATACTAAGTCCCGTAACTTGACTAGGCTACTAGGTAAGATTCCGGTTTAGATATGGCCTGCGTTTTTCTGGCATATATTCTCAGTCGGAAATCTTTGCTATTGACCGTACTTAGACAAATGCCCGGATAACAGCTAGTAATTTGCTAATTAATTTACCAGTCAGCGAGTGCACCATTACAGCTTTCAAGGCTTGCAGGTTGAAGTAGCAATAGGCAGGCCACGTCGCTCGAAGAACCGATAAATGGTGGGGAAGAAAGTTCTTGAGCAACCACGAACCGAAAGACACAGCATAGCTATAGGCCTTCCCCTAAAACCGACGCCATTGTGAACGTCGCTGGCAATCGGTGGATGCAAATGGCAGATAAGGATAAGGAGGAGTCCTTTGTTCAGTAATGGACGTCTTCTGGCTGTTGATAATGATGATGAGTCCGCCCAATAAAATTTGATGGACAGTTTTATAAAAATGTCGAAGTCAAGAATTAAACATAATTAAGTCTTGAGGTGAAACTCTTGTGGTATTTTTACATCATTATAAACATATTTTAGGATGTTTTGAATATTTATTAAGCGGTTATTGACTGTTATTTTATAATGATTGGTGTTAAATAGGGATGTGATAAATATTCGACATATCAGCGGCAAAACTGTGTAGCGCAAAATGATTACCATATTAATTAATATTGGTGATAACAATGACTGCAATTTGGGTATACCTACATTACCTACCAGTAGTTTACTTGTGAATATCCGGGATAAAAAGAGATAATTAGCACCAGCCACATAATTGGAATAACCATATAGCCAGATAGATTATTAGTATTATAAGGTCGTATCGAAGTCTTGTCTCCAGGATCCGGCGAAACCAAACCAATCTTACTACGAACTGGAGCGTAAAGCCTATTATACATAAAATGTATAGCTTTGAGGCTTTATAAAGGACACTTTTAAGTTTAATCTAGTCTAAAGCTTCGCTCTATCCGTTCGACGTGATTCCCGGTTGTAGGTATCTATAGTTTAGTAAGGTTTCGCTGTGCGTGCTAATTATATGATGTAACGTAACTAGAATTTCATTTATACAAATGTCATCTCGGAGTGAACTTTCAGTACTTGTATTTATTCTGTGGCGTAGCCGGCAAAGTCTCCACCGGGCACATCTCTAGTTTGGTCTCGACCGAGAATGTGATTCGTGATTTATTTAGTCGTAACTCTACACGAATTCCTGCACATTGGTGTTAAATAGTTCGGACCGAATTGACCCACTAACATATAGAACTGGCAACCAAACAAAATTGTGTGTGGTGATTCAAATTCAAAATCATTTATTTCAGCTTAAATTTTACCCATACAAGAAAATTAAAACAAATTACATAAAACATTCAAAACTCCAAAAAAAAAAAAAAATAACCCGCGATTTCATATATGTGTTAATCCAGTGTATAAGCTACCACCTTACCAAATTTCATTTAACAGCCGTTACAGAGTTGAACGGGAACTTACATATTTACATACTTACACACAAACTTTCGTATTTATAATATTAGTGTGATTTTTGTTGTTGTGCATTTATAATATTAGTGTGATTAATTGTATTGTGTAACATGGGTTTCTGCATGATACCCACAGGGTATCCCCATCTCATCCGCTACTATGCAAAAAAAAACTTTGAATTTTAAATTTTGTTTGTAATAACTTTAGTAAATAAGTTTTCCGTAGAGAAAGCGTCTCTGCCATTGATTGGTATTTTTTTTAATTTTTCTTGACTAATGCGTTTGTTTGTTGATTGAACTTTTAAAGTATGTAATAGTATCTATAATGTGCACATATATGTATTTAAACATGGATTCACTAGCAAATACTAATCTTCGAATCGTTCGTGAAATCGAGCTTCGAGCTCTGCATATGAAAGACGTGACCTTCTTGAAGTGGCTAGGCCAACAAACAGTCCGCTTCGAGACGAGCAAATGCTTGGCCTGACCGTAAGCGTCATCTGGCTCTTACGTCTCCTTGCCCATAACAGTTGTGCCACATAGAATTTGAAGTTCAACAATTCCTGAGATATTAAAAGTTATTATGCTCAGTAGTTTTACCGGAAACATGATTTCCCTCAATCTGAAACACAGTAATATTCGCGTACGCTTATAAGGACTTGGAGGCTGAATATCCGGCAATGGTATGGCCCCGCCCTATCTGGACTGCAAAAGAATTCCACCACTACACCATTTTTTCTAGGCTTGTACCACAGATCACACTAGATACCGCATTACGAGATTCGTTGTTCCTAAAAAAAGTCACCAAAGTTTGAGGAAGGCGCGGGTCGCGGGGAGTGCGACCAAGCGTTCTCATTGGCTATCTCAAGGTTACGACTACTCGTGCCTAACAATCAACCAATCAGAGTAATTTCTTATAAGTTTATTTAGACTTATGTGTGGTGCTCTTCGAGCGTCCTGAATGCTGAATCTAAGGTGTGATCTGTGGCCCCAACACTCGTGTAAGTTCACGAACATCACCACGATATAAATCCACCGTCCTTATACATTTACACTCGAAATAACACATAGACAACACACACTACGTCTTGAATGCAGAATCTAGGGTGTGATCTGTGGCTTGTACCTACAATTTTCTACAATGCTATCACTGAATGAGCAGTGATCAAAACCTTAGCCTGGAATCCAAGAAAAAAAAAAACGTGTCCAGCTTCAATCAAATAATCACTGAGCCAAAGTTAAAATAAATTAGGATAGGTAGAAGTCGGGAATATACCGTTAGTTTGTGACATTAATTTATGTTGAAAACAAACTCCCACATCAACCTCGGACGGAGAAAATCAGTACTGCGCGCCAAGTCATTATCGACCTAGTATATGCTGGCGCCGAGATGCCTGATACGGCGATGTAAGCACTATTTCCGTAACTCACATAGCCTCTGTGGTATAATATTTCCAAATTACATCAATTTTATCTTGCATTTCTGACATGAGACCCCTTGCCAAACCGATTAGACGTACATTGAATTCACGTCAAAAATTGCAACTAAAGCTATTATTTTGTACATATTTATCTCTATAAAATAATTTCCAAGCGCGCCCATTCTACAAGCAAAGCCACATTATGATCTGTAATGTCACAATTAACATAGATCTGTCCCCAGAACGGCCATAAACGGCTTTAATGCCCATTAATAAGGCGTAAAGTGTCATTAATTATACTAAAACGATCTTGGGTGACATTATACCTGGTTACCGAGGACTGAGTTACTGGTAAACAGCGGTATGGTCAAACAAACGGTACCTAAACAATAATTTACAACACTATACCTAATGGTTTTCTCACATTTTGTTTTCATAAAACGAGGTGCAAGACGAGGTCGCGCGCGCGTCACGCTTATAGCATTCCTTGATAAAAGTCACAGAATGTGATCGAAACTATAGTCGGAATAACAGACTCAATTTAACGTGAGTATTACTTATTAAAAGAAAATTTACAACCTACAGTATATTTTATGTATTTGTAAAAACATGTGTTTATTATACTGACTGGTAAAAATATAAAAAAAAGAGTAAGTATTTAAACTAATAACCAAAACTGTAAGGCAGGATTATGCAAAACTGTTTCTTAAAATATGGATATTGATTGAAAAAAGTATCTACTTGTTGGTTGGTACTTGAAAACGTTGTTTGCTCTGTGAAATGAATTTGAATGCGCAAATTTCTTAAGCCTTTGTTGTCTATTCAACGTTAGTCTGTATTTGAAATTTTCAGCTATAGCAAGCACATTCAATAGGTTTCTACAAGGTAGATGCGCCGCATTCTTCTCGCTTCATACTCTGTGTGCAAAACGTCCAAAAACCGTGTTTGTGTTTTATTTCGTTTTTTATAAAGGTTAGAGCTATCCAAGCTTAGTTATACCTTTAAAACTTAGCCAGTTTCGGTCCCTACTTACTCTGCTTAGGTTGATTTTTTGTGATGAATGACAGATTTGAGCTTTAAAGTCCATGTGACTTATAAAAGTGTCTTAATGTGGGTAAGATAATAAAAGATATTTATTTAGTGGGAAAATCCACTTTATGGCCCTAAATAGCCATAGCTACAAAGTACGAACAGTATAATTCAATTTAAGAACATCTACTGTAGTTTTAATGTGGTTTTTTTACCCGACAACGGCAAACACAAAAGAAGGTATTGTTTTTAATAAGTTTATGTCTGCTACCGCATTCAACCTCAACGCTTTAACCGATTTTGACAAAATATGAGGAGTCGGTAGTTTTATGTAACTTTAGGGACGGTCAATGGTTAGGTTAGGCTATTAAAAATGCAATTATCATTTACCATCAGGCGGATATCCTGTAATGTTTGCCGCACTGTCGTCTTGCTCCCATACTGAGGGATGGGAATTATGGGATTATTAGGTATGAAAATTTTTATTTGACTGTTTTTAAAATTCTAGGTATTATCGAGTCATCCTCATCATCATTTTCAGCCCGTAATAGCCCACTGATGAGCACTGCGCATAGGCCTCTTTTCTTGTACGCCACTTATCCCGGTCTCGTGTCAATCTTTTCCAGGTTCGAGCTGTATAGGCCGACCAACGCTTCGTATACCGATACGCGGCCACCAATCCGTCAACGTTTTAGTCAAGTTGCCGTCATTCTGCTTGGCAACGAGTCCTTCCCAACTCTTGAGTTTTGTGATTGTCGTCCCGATGTCATGATCTCGATATTTCTCACAATTAATGAGAAGCTCTCATGAAATGGAAGTGCGGTTTCATACGTCATTGTTTTAATAGATGTACCGCTTATGTGTGGTGGTCCAAGCAGGCGAAACCACGGGCTGCAGCTACCAATAAATAAATTATTAAAAAATCTTGCCATCTTATAAGGGTAGCATAACAACATCCAATATTTGATCAACGATTTTTACATCTTCATTTATACCAAAAGCGGTATAAACGTCAATTCCACCAATACCGATATTTTATTGTGCCATAAACAACAAAATTGTCTATTTATGAGACTATCAACCAGCCCGTTTCAAACGACTTTTGGACACTTTTGGTTTCTTTTGGCAAGTGTTGCGTTACAGGTCAGTGATAAAGGTACATTCAGACTGAACAAGATTTGGTGAGTTAATGATCGGACGTCCAGAGGTTCAAAAGATAGTTAAAAGGGTGGTTCATATTAGAGCTTGACTTTTCAGCACCAATGTTTTTTTATGCTATTTAGTCGCTCCTGATGATAAGCGTTTTGCTTGCCCACAACAGTTCAGTGCTAATCAAAACCACGCGCAGCAATGCACTGCGCTGGTCACCGGCGATATTAGACGTTTAAATCTTTGTACTCTGTAATTTACTATAAACATTGCCCTTAATTCTTATATTCTTATATATTCTTATTCTTATTATTCTTAAATCCGGAGCACAGTAATGTTTTCACACTACTGCTTGGCGGTTGAATAACTGGCAAAGGTGTGGTAATCCACCGGACGGGTTTTGCAAAAAGTACTACCATTTCGAATCTAATAATTATACGAAATGTATAGAAAATAAATTCTTAAATTATTTCGAGCATAGTGGTAAGGGGAACCAAAATTTAAAAAAAACTTTAAGCCTTTTTCACAATTTTGACTTTGTTCTTGACTTTATGTCGTCTAGAGCGCGCCATATTCAATTCAATGTGACGTCATATAGCCAATAGACGATGAAGACACTTCCGACGACTACTATCTCATTTGTCAAATTAAATGATAAATTAGAAGTTATGGGGGAGCTTATACATACATATATAACGGAACAAAAAAAAATATATATATTTCAATCTGTGTAAAAGGCTCTTTACTAACAAATTTCCGTGAAACAGTTTATTTTATTATATTGCATTAAAACTCGCTTAACTTAAATGGCGCTCACAAAATATCAGGTGTCACACACAGATGAGAAGAAATATGGATGTGGTATCTGCTAAGTACTAAGTAGTAGAGACAACAATGCAGTGCGTTGCAGGGTCTCATTTAATTTGGTGACTTTATTTATTTAGGTTCACCTACACTGTGCACACTAATACAATGTCAAAAATATACGCAAATAAAATATAACTAGTGAAATTTAGTTATATTTCATTTAATTATGGTGACTTTATTTATTTAGGTTCACCTACACTGTGCACACTAATACAATGTCAAAAATATACGCAAATAAAATATAACTAGTGAAATTTAGTTATATTTCATTTTATTATGGTGACTTTATTTATTTAGGTTCACCTACACTGTGCACACTAATACAATGTCAAAAATATACGCAAATAAAATATAACTAAATTTCACAATACTTACAGGTGAAGACAGCGTGCAATAATATAGAGCGAGGTACTATAATAGTAAATAGAATTGAGTCATCACACATAAAAACAAAAAAATTAAATTGAAAACTAGTAATATGAATTATCATTTATTGATTTATCATTATTGACTTTGCCATCATCATCATCATAAACAGCCGGCAGACATCCACTGCTGAACTGCCTCCCCCTTAGACCGCCACACTTAACGACAATATGCAATAGGCATCTACCGATTACCTGCTTTTGCCAAACTCCAGCCTTTGCTATGTCTTTGCCAAACTCCAGCCTTTGCTATGCCTTTGCCAAACTCCAGCCTTTGCTATGCCTTTGCCAAACTCCAGCCTTTGCTATGCCTTTGCCAAACTCCAGCCTTTGCTATGTCTTTGCCAAACTCCAGCCTTTGCTATGTCTTTGCCAAACTCCAGCCTTTGCTATGTCTTTGCCAAACTCCAGCCTTTGCTATGTCTTTGCCAAACTCCAGCCTTTGCTATGCCTTTGCCAAACTCCAGCCTTTTCTATGTCTTTGCCAAACTCCAGCCTTTGCTATGTCTTTGCCAAACTCCAGCCTTTGCTATGCCTTTGCCAAACTCCAGCCTTTGCTATGCCTTTGCCAAACTCCAGCCTTTGCTATGTCTTTGCCAAACTCCAGCCTTTGCTATGTCTTTGCCAAACTCCAGCCTTTGCTATGTCTTTGCCAAACTCCAGCCTTTGCTATGTCTTTGCCAAACTCCAGCCTTTGCTATGCCTTTGCCAAACTTTAGTCAGTTACTCGTAAAAACGGGTGTCTCGTGGTACAAACACAGCACACCTCATCATATTTATGCAAATATATCCTATCTTCAGTAAAATATCATTGGTTAGAAACGAAGTTCGCCCAAGTTCTATTCTTGGCTCATCCCCGTGGAAAAAATTACTAAAAAAGTATGGATAGCATAAAAACGCCATGCTATGGCATACTTTTTTAGTAATTTTTTTGTGTGCTTAACTTATGGCAATAAATAATACAACACAACGTGCAAAGCGAGCTAAGGCAAGTAACTGAGTAAAGTTGAACAAGTATAACCACCTCTTATTACGTAGAACATGATAGCACAATGACTCTACTACAAGTTCTCTGTTTCTTACATCCATGTCTAGAGAACATTGTTAACAAAAGTGAACTATTTCGCTGCCCACACAACTTCATTTCTTTATTTATTGTCATCTTTATTTCAAGCTATACCACATGTACTATACAAACAGTATGAAGGTTAGGAAATTTTCTTCCCAGCCGTCACACCAGTGTGACAGAGCAGTGTGAAGATTAGTCGATCACGGTACGATACTTTTCGTACCGTGTTTTTATGTAACTTTACTAGCTTGCCCGCTCGGCTTCACTCGCGTAGGCACCCCATTTCACCCCCTTAGGGGTTGATTTTTGAAAATCCTGAGATATGTTTCATTATTTTTTTGTATTCGGTACACGAACCGAGTGAAATGCGCGAAATTACATACTTAAATTAATTAGTTCAATTACCTACTATTATCTTAAAATGCAAGAATCTATAACCCAAAAATAAGGGCCGAGACAAAAAAAAATAAAAATACGATTCAATAAAATACGAGTCACTCCGTAATAAGAAAATAACAGTCGACTTGGCCACCAGCCAGACAATATTTGGCTTTACAAAACAAGAAACTTGACGGTAGCTGAAACACATGCGAAAAATAACATAAGGAGTGCGTTATTTACCTCATCCACCTAAAGTAACATACCTACTTACGTATTTTCTACATTGTTTTGTACTTGCTACATACTCACGTGCTTGCTATATAGGTACTCACTAACTTGCCATATTCTCACTTACGTGCGTTTCCCTATGTGAGAAAAACGTAACACTTACGTTTTTGCCACGTTGGTATTTGCTTATATACGTATTTGTTACATGACATGCCCGTTTCTTTCAGTTACTTACTTTATTTTTTACTATATCCTAACTTAATTTTTTTTTTTTTTTTTAATTCTCTTTTTATTGGCCAACATTGGCATGTCAGTCCCATCGTAACTTAAACTGTA
The DNA here is from genome assembly GCA_947579745.1 of Apocheima hispidaria. NCBI lineage: Eukaryota > Metazoa > Arthropoda > Insecta > Lepidoptera > Geometridae > Apocheima > Apocheima hispidaria. Next base: position 8,908,716 of record OX388167.1, on the reverse strand, counting down.
CACACATCAAACAGGAAATATAAAGTCGTTACATAAACCTCGACTTTAAAATGCGAATGTAACTCTGTCTATCTGTCTCTTTGTCTATCTATCTCTCTATTTGTCTGGGTGTTTGTCGCGTTATCACGGCTAAACAGCTGAACGGAACACCCTGAATTTTTGCACAGATATAGCTAACAGTCGGAGATGGACATAGGCTTTGTAGGGACATGCGAATTAACCCGCGCGTAACAGCTAGTAACGAATAAATAAGTGATTACGCGTGTTGAATGCAACTTGATCCATAAAAAATACCAAATAATCTAAGCCTCAATAGTATCATAATAAACAGATTTTATTTTATTTATATTCTTCACTATAAATGTCTACTAGTAAGCATACCAACTTAATCAAATGATATAAAACGAAACCTTACACTCGAACATTAAATATAATAAATATCATACTTACTAAACCCGTCTTAATCGTTAAATTAAATAATTTGTTTGTATGATTCCCACCATACATTGGAAAATAAGGATGAAAACGCACCAAGACGCATCGCGTCGTGTTTCATCATCACCAGCAGGCCTAGCACGGGCGCCGGAATAAAGTTATGTCCACCCGTTTTGTCTTTGCGTCAACGTGGATCCGTCAACATCCGTCTCGTTCTCGCGGGATAAATATGGTGGACAAAATTTAGGCCTGCAGCTATAAGACGTCCACTATAGAACAGACACCTCCCCGTTGGATGCCATGATACACAAGCTTGGCAGGCATTCGCCCCGCGTCAAAATATTATAAGAAAGAAATGATACATTTTACTCGAGATACTATTTTAATGCCCCTAAAATGGCCCCGCAAAATCTGTCTTTTAAGACTGATTTCATTATTGCTGTCTCTTTTACTTTTCACATGTTCTTTCGAATTCTGACAAAACTAAGCTAAGTTACAATGAGCTTTAAACAGACTGCAGCGGAACCGAATTCAAAGCGGCATTTTTAAGGTAAACCCCGTTCTTAGGTAAAAAAATATAGTAAAAAACAAAATTCAGTCACGTGTAAAATCGTCGTCATCGTCGTATTCATCATCATTAGTCAGAAGACGTCCACTGTTGAACAAAGGAACTTAGAACTTATGGGTGTGGGTTGCCATAATTCCCATGCTTCGAGGCGGCTTGGAGATCGAGAAGCCTGCGTGTTGTCCAGTTGTTCTGGGCCCCTAAACGGAGATATGACAAATTGATGTCGATTTCGAGATTCCAATCTCGACTGTCTCTCATCTTGATTGCCTCCGACCACTCGATGTATCTCGTACGCTTGCCATCATGAATATCTCGAAAAATAGCGTTGAGAATAAGAAATATCGAAGATCGAAATATTTTCGAGACGAGACTAAATCTCAGCTATTGAGAATAGGAGGTTCTAGTTGCAACAATCGCAACGGGTAGAACATACCCGAGTCCGTGGTGCGCTTCTACCCTAAAATAAATACCCATGCAGTATACCATGGATATGGATAACTCAATCTAACACTTGGGTAGTATCAGGTGCAATAAAACACTGTAGTAATGCGCTACATGGCCGCGAGATCTGTGGAGATCGACGATGTTTTAGGGGTTCCGTGGAGGAAAAATGAAGATCGAGCTACAAATGAAATGAAATGAAATCAAATCATTTATTTTTGACATAAATTAACAAGTACACAAATTATGATGAATCCAAACTAGTTAAAAACTGTATTTTATGAGCTGATGGCCTCTCCTAATAAAATAATATAATATTAGTTAATATTATGCCCGATCATTAAAGTAACATACAATTTTGAATTTACACAATACATATAACCAAATGTGATAGCCAAAAAAAACAAAATGACAAGAAAAAATATAATATTTTACTTAAACACTTGCGATAAATAAACAAATTAATGTATGTATAATATGTATTTATTTAGTATATATGTATTTGTATGTAAGTTTGTGTGTGTGTGGGTATGGGTATGTGTTTTCGTGTGTGCGTGTTTGTGCGTGTGTCTGATTGTGTATGCCTATGATTCCATAATATATGACTTTCTGTAGCCTAAGCGGCTTGACCGATTTTGAAGAGTGAGGTGTCGTAGTATTCCTCTTTGCTTCCGGAGTGATATAAGGCTACATTTTGGAGTCGTATATTTTGTTTTTCTTTTAATTATATTACTTCTATAAAATAAGAAAGTGCCTATATTACTTCAACAAAATACATACAACTTAAATAAACTTAGGCTACTACACAAAAATTATAGTTTATTTATTTATTTATAATTTCTTTTCCATTCGGTGGGCATCACAGGTTACCCCAATTAGCCCACCCATGGATCATTAGTTGGATTACCCATGACACAGTAATCATAGTACAAAGTCGTAGTTCCGAGAAAAACTCACCAATTGGTAGTTGGGGTGATTTGTGCCCAGACACCATTGAAGGCTTCAACATAATCCAAATGCTCAAGCCCAACATTTCAATGAATAAAAAAAATCATTTTTTTGATTGAAATATTGTCGCCGATTTCTCGAAATAGTCATGTATAAATCAAACCTGAATTTACATTAAAACCCTTCTCTAAAGTTCCGCTGACCCCTAAAGCCCACGTCCAGTGAAAAATCACATTAAACATTTCAATTCCTTCCTAAAAGGCTCTTACGTGGTTTAAACGTTTGTCTTATTGTAAACGTATCAAGTTTCTGATATATCGAGGAGTCTCGGTATAAACTCGGCTTGTGTAAGATCGAAGGTTGAGATTGTTGACACCGAGATTTAGATGCAAGTTTTAAAGTGTTAATTTTGTATTGGGTGCCGATAAGTAAAGATATATCCAAGCTAGGCTAATCTAAACCTATTAAACCTGGTATGTCCTCAAACTGCGACCAGCAGGGCTAGCATGCGCACCGCGACAAAATCATCTCTACTCTTCTGGTCGTGGAAAATGCAAACTTATTCATAATCGAAGCTTTGTCCTGTTCTTGCATAACAAAAAGAGTAGAGATGATTTTGTCACGGTGCGCATGCAAGCCCTGCAGAAACCCTGGAGGATGGGCTAGTATCCTCTTAGTAATCAGTGAGCGGTCTACGGTCCCCAAGCCGCCTGCTAAGTTTGGGAATTATGCCAGACCATGACAGATTGACCATGACAGTTCAGTGTGGCGCTCTAAAAGGGAAGCCCTTATTCAGGATCGGATACCTTCTGACTGATGATGATAATGCCTATTTGACACCCTTATAGCAGGGATGTGTTTCAGGAGAATGGATTTTATTCCAAAAATACTTCTTATTCCAAACAACCACCCGCGTTACGTTGCCCCTTAATCGTGTTCCCAATAAGCGTCAGCTTTGGCATGACAATAAATAGAGCCCAAGCGCAGATCTTGACCACGGCAGGTGTAGAACTACTTTTCACATGGGTAGCTATATACTGGGTCTTTCTCGTCTCAGCAACGCACAGAATCATTTCGGGTGCGGTCCAAGTATAACCACAAATATAGTCGATGGTTATAAAAAATTAGAGCCACGCGATCGAAATCGAAACAACCTTTCATTCCTTATTTAAGAGGGATACTCCTATGAAATTAATGTTCAAAAATCCTTTCTTAGGCCAATTTCACAGCGGGGCTAAACGTGCGACGCTTACAATATCGTTATACAGCGACGCTGCTCCGTACCGTACGGAACAACTTCCTAACAAACCATCCGCGTCCCGTCCGTGCGCGGACATTCCGTACGAGTACGAGCAGTAGAATTATCTTATCTTAAGACAGAAATAATTATTGACTCATTGTTGACAACATTGAATTGACCTATTATTGTAAAAATGGTTTCATGTATAAACACTTTGGAACTTTGGTACTTTGGAATTAAATATGTACCAAATAAATAAAAAAAATAAAAAAATGTTCTTTATTGCCATGTTTCAGATTTTTTATGGATGAGATTCTGGGTTTTTTCTAGTTGAAAACTGAAAAGTCTGATATGATATGATTGATAGGGATGGCACATTAATTACAAAAATGCATTCCCCGGCACTTCCTCTGGTAAAAATAAATTCAGAACAAATATTTGCTGTGATAAATGATAATGTGATTTAACCTAGCAAATACACACAAGGAGTTCACAGAGCAATTTACCATAGAGTAAGTATAAAGGAGAGAGATGAACTTGTAGGCCCTATCGGGGCATCGTTCGTAGAAACGGATCGAGGGGAGGGCCCCCCGCTGGCTCGGTAATTCACGCTCACACCTCCGTGGGGCTTGGAGATTATGAGTCGACTAGAACGGATTTGATACTTGATTATCGAAGTTATTAAGGTTATTTGCATTTCTATTAGACAATATAGATTACAATACTTACATTGTTGCGACTAATATATATTTTAACTGCATGTCCTTGTTCTTCTAAAACTGCGGGACAAAATAAATGAGAAAAATAATACTTTTCAAGTCTAAAATTCGAGTAAAGTATGCTCCAGTTATTGTCACTGTCATCAACTGAAAGTCCAGCACGGGCGCCGGGATAAAGTTATGTCCACCCGCATTGTCTTCGCGTCATCGTGACAAAGCCAGAATATGGATACATCCGTCTCGTTCTCGCGGAGTAAATATGGTCGACGGAATTTTATCCCGGCGCCCGTGCGAGGCCTGCAGAGGTCTGTGAGACGTAAATTCGTGCGGGAGTAATTAAAGCAGCATCCATTTTAAAGCCGCTGTAAACAGTATTAGTTTCGATTAAAATTGTATCTTTGACGTTGTAAAAATCTAGGGTGAGAATAAAAAAATTCAATTGAATGGGAAAATTTCATTTATCCTCGACGAAACGTATAATAGAACAGCAAATTTTTTCACGATTTCAAATTTGATCCCATAGTAATAGTTGTTCATAATAACGAGGACAATGATCTTTTGGCTTAATAGTACCGTTGCATGATATATATTTATTCTTCATACCAGACATTTTATTAATGGAACTGAAACTAGTGTTTTTTTTAAATTATTAATCCAAAGTTTTCTCCACAGACTCTGGGGTCCGTACCTTTGTCAACTAAAACTTAATTTAGAAAATAAAGACTTTAATTTTTTTTTTTATATTATATTATTACAGACTTGGTTGCTACTTATTACTAGATTTGCGTATACACTCCGAGCAGTCCAGCTCCGGCAAAAGTAGTGTTACAAGTTGTAACTTACAACTGGCAGCCTTTTCGCTTGAAGCGATCTTACCCATGTTTGTCTGGACAATTTTTCAAGTATCAAGACGTGTTGGTTCCGCATGACCGTGTAATATATTGATGATGGTGTAACACTCTATTGTGATCTTTTGTTAGATTATGATAACCGAGATAACTTATTCCCGAGTTAATGTAAACGTCTGACAGCTCGCGCGGACTCAACACTATGGAATGGACTTTAAATCTTTTAATACGTTTTAGATTTGTTCATGCATACTTTCAGAATAGGAAGATGGAATTTCAGGAGGGTATTGTTTTTGCGGAGTATACACAGATCACACTAGATACCGTATTAGGAGATTCGTTGTTGCTACAAAAAGTCACCAAAGTTTGAGGCGCGGCGCGGGTCGCGGGGAGTACGACCAAGCGTTCTCATTGGCTATCTCAAGGTTACGCCTCCTCGCGCCTAACAATCAACCAATCAGAGTAATTTCTTATAAGTGTATTTAGACTGATGTGTGGTGCGCTTCGAGCGTCCTGAATGCAGAATCTAGGTGTGATCTGTGGGAGTATATAAGTATTTTTGTTTTAATAAAACGGGAATAATCACTCAATAGTATATAAGTACGTGTGTATGTAAGTATTTATGTATGTATGTTATATTTGTGTGTTCTTATATAACGGTACTAGCTTGGCCGCATGGCTTCGCTCGCATAGACTACAGTAAATGACACCATTTCTCCTCTTTAGAGGTTGATTTTCAAAAAATCGTGTGACATGCTTTTCATATTTTTTTATGCTTAGTACACAAACGGAGTTTCATTGGCTTAGCATGACAATTTTTTTTTCCATACTAAGTTTGGGGCTTTCAAACTTTATAAGCTTTTAATGCTTTTAAGGTTGGGGTATAATTTTGCAAAATCCGTTGTTATTGTTCATCTAGACCATTTGAGAAATAACTTAAATTTCACGTCTCTTTCATAAGCGGTTTGGTGTAAGCTCGATGATATATATATAGACTAGCTGCGCGGGTATAGGGCTCAGAACAGAGACTCTGCTTTTGCCATCTGAAATAAAAAGTAATAATGACAAACTTCCACACAAAGTATCTAATCTATCCACAAGTATCTAAGGGATAAATCCCTTAGATACATTGAGCAACTCCGTACCGGCCATCTCTACTTCATGTTTTATTTGAATTATATTGGAATACTCACGTTAAATTGAATCGGTTATTCGGACGATAATGTCGATCGCAACCAGTGATCTTTTAGCAAGGCAAGACGAGGACGCGCGCGCTTCACGCTTGTCACACTCCTTGAAAAAGTTCGGCAGGTGTGTGTGTTTCTTCATTTATCAGATATAGGATTATCTGAGCAAGCAATTCCGTTTTTTTAAAATATATTTTGGCACTAAACAAAATTCATAATGCCTCTAACAAACACACAGAAACAGATAATTCATTGTTACACTATGACTGAATTTATACTAGTAGTTCGCGGCGAACTGAGACCTCGCGACCCCTATATCTTCACAACCCCTGAACCGATTCAGCTCATATTCGAACTTAAAAATTGTATTGAAATGAACTACATGCCTACAAAATTTCATGAAGATCGGATCAACGGTTCGCAAGTTATCATCGGACAAATATACACACAAACATACATACAAATGCCAATTTGGCCCAGTAAACTCTGAGACCCTCGCTTCGCTCGGTCAACTAACAAAAATTTGAAAATAAAAGTATAGCTTAGCTAAATTACTGAATCGCGAATAGTTATAGAGGTTATAGTTATTAATATTATTTATCACACTGTTTTTATTATTATAAGCGTATAATTTTATAGACGTCAGTGACTAAGTTTTTCTTTTATTTGACTTTTGAGAATATATATTTAGCCCTATCCACACTAGTGCCCCAAGCAAACGGAGAAACAAAAAAACACACAGGTGCATTGTAGCGCGTCTCGCCAGTCATAGTTTGTTTTACATGATAATTGGGAAGACTTATGGCTTAGCCCGACTACAGATGAGAGATACGACATTTATGTACCTATTTAAAAAGAAATTTTACAGATAAATTAAATATTTATATATATATAAAAAATAATAATAATAAAGCCTTTATTCCCAGTTTAAATTTTTCTTACATTTTTAATTTACATATTTACTTGAATTTACTAATAATACTATATATATATATATTCTTTTAAATGTTCTCTTTGGGCACCCAAATTTGGGTAAAGGCCTCCTCCATACAGTTCCATGGTCGTCAGTTCCATACCTATATTTATAATTGCGAACTTATTGACCGGGCGAAGCGTAGGTCTAAGAGCATAAGAGAAAAGTAGGAGCAGGAGGAGCTGAAGCGTGGTGCTGAGGGCTCCGGTGCGTTCCCTTGGAGATCCCGGAGCCCTCGGTCAAGCACGAAGGCAGGCCACCGGGGGGGTTTTGGTGGGTATAATCTCACATAACCCGGTTGCACCTCAAAGCAGACGGGAATCTTGGTGAAGATTTCTCACTCGTAAAAAAAAAGAAAAAAAAGGAGTTTGTATGTTAGTACCTATATTTACCCGACGATAACTTACAAACCGTTTATACGATCTTCATGAAAATTTGTATACAAGAAGTTAACTTTCAATACAATTTTTAAATTACAATAAGAGGAGAATCAGTCTTGGAGTTCTGAAGTTATAGGACCCGCATTAGGATATATAGGATCTCAGTTTGGAGCGAACTACTAGTTTAATTATATAAGTGTAGGTACGTTAGTCTTGGAAAAGGCCGTAACTTTCCGTCGAGTTCCAAGCGAGTGACATGTGAATAATTGGGAACTTTTTTCCCATCGAGTAACACTGTCGACCTGGGTGTGACTCGATGGGAACCCTTTTTGACATATACTTTGTAACTCGTAACAGTGTGACTTGATAGGGATTTTAGGCCATCAAGTCACACTATTTTGTAAAACAAATAATAGTTCAAATATTCAATTTTGAATTGGCCAAAAAAAAAAATAGTATATCTAAACAAAATTAAATTTAAAAAAATCGTTTGTTGCCCGTGGTGCAACCGCATGGTCCTATTGGTAGGACCACGGGCAAGTCGTATTTCCGTAGATCAAACGCGTAGTTTTACTAGTAGGAACACGGGTTTTTTTTCCCGGTGGTCCGGAGAAAGGACATTCTAGTATCTACTAAAAAGTACACGTACGGTGTCATGATATTTTCCTTCACAGGTAGCTCAAGGGGATGGTTGGCATTTGAACCTACGCCTTGTGGTATGCGATCTGTACACGTTAACCACTGAGCTATCGTGGCTAAAATCATGGTGAAAAAACGAAACATATTCATTGAGTATTATTATTATGACTGTAATTTAATAGTAGTTCACGGCGAACTGAGACCTCGCGACCCCTATATCTTCACAACCGCTCGACCGATTCAGCTCATATTCGAACTTAAAAATTGTATTGAAATGAACTACTTACCTACAAAATATCATGAAGATCGTATCAACGGTTCGCAAGTTATTTATTTATTTATTTATTTTCCAACTTACAGCTATCATTACAGGTCACTACCTAATGCGATAGCGAAGCTAAGTATACATAGTTAAGAATAACAAATTCAATCATAGCACAATCAAATAGGTCAATTTCAACCGCAATGACGTTGAGAGTGCGAAGTGCGAAGTTATCATCGGACAAATATACACACAAACATACAAACATACATACAAAACCGATTTGTCCCAGTAAACTCTGAGACCTTCGCTTCGCTCGGTCAAATATTGACTTATATAATGATATAATTAATAAGGTGTACTCAACCTGTAATTAAAATCTGTGACGTGTAACCTATGGTTATAAATAAATGAGTATAAATATGAAAACATTTAATGTATTTAAAACAAACACTCTTGTTTTTTACCCGTTCTTTTTTCCTACTTTCGCATTTATAATTTTAGATATGAAGTGTCATATATCAAACATTATGTTAAGTTATTTGTGTTGTCACTTCGTATAATGTCAGAGTTTCGATTCCGTCAGTTTGTCTGTAGGTACAAACGGTACAAAAGTTTATCTAGCCACATTGCTACGGCATGCGTGAAATGAAACGTGTTACGATATTGTTTTGATGTGTGAAACGGAACGGTTGTGGTGTGAGGTCGAATAAAAAGGTAAATAGTGTTTTGGTACTGTTTTTAATATTCTATGACTATTAGATAAAATAGTTCATTCCCATCTGCCCTCACACGATTGTTTCCATCACATGATCGGATTTTATTCCACTCTGACCCCAGAAATTTACTTTTGGTACGGATAGAAATTTATAAATTTGAATAGTACTAAAAGAAGTTCGAGCTAGGCTCGAAGCGTGACACGCTCACCACCTAGACCCCAAAGAGGAGACGAGACGAGCGGAGAGTATATGTGTTGAAACAACCAAAAAAGGAGTTTTGGCGGGAAAGTGAAGAAGTCATGGCGCGTCATTGTATTATTTTCCAACACTTTTGTTATTTCGGGTGTTTTGTTGTACTTTTGTAAAAATAGAGGATTTTTATCTGTTAAGTGTCCGTGAACGCGCACGAGTGTTGGTGAATATTAAAATGTGACTCTTCGTGTTGTTTCCAAAACTCCAATGAAACCTCTAGTAAAGTCTCCACCGCTTTACTGGGGCATGACGTGGACTTGACCGTGACTTACTTTGCTTGACTTAGATTATGACTAAGACTTATTGAATTGTGAAATATTTGACTTTACTTGAAATACAACAATACTTGACACTGGCTAAATACACAACGTGTGGAGCCAAAAATAAGAGATAAAAATAACAACCAAAAGGATTTCGTTGCTTACACATCTAGTTTCAGCTTATTTTCGGTGGAGACCGTTGAGCAGAGATGAGAGGAGACTTCTCATATTTGCTTAGCGCGAAAAAAAACAGAGATGTGAGCTGAGCCTCGTAATCTGGGGAGGGGAACCGCTAGCACGTCGCACAACCCACATTTTGCAGTCGGGTTATTAGTTTTTGTTTCTATAATAATTTATTTTTTTACTTGACTCCGAAAAATTAAGGTTATGAGTTGACAGTTTATGTATGTATGTAAGTAAGTATGTTCATATGTTCCTCTAATCTCCTAAACCGCTTATCATATTTTACAAGATATTTCTGACGGAATCTGTATCAAACAATCGAACAAACCGACAAAAAATAGACAAACCAAAAAAAAAAAAAAAAAACAACCTCATAGAGCAACATTCGTCTCCGGCCGGTTCGGGCCCGTACCGAGTCGCTCAATGGTTTTCCCTAAATTATTTGACTGACTTACATCTAAGTAACATGAAAACAGAATGTCAAGGGCCCAGGGGCTTGATGTCACCATAAAAACTGACAAAAACGACACATTAAAAGTTATGTACCTGTGTTATGTAGTTAGTGATCAGATATCGTATTCCACTAATATTTATTTAGTTATTAACATCAGTATAGTACCCAAAACAATTTAAGTAGGTTCTAGTGGCGCAAACAACTACCGGCGTCGATATATCATGAACTTGCTTTCTTCTTTTAAATAATCATTTATTTATTTATTTATTTTATTTCCAAAAAAACAAATAGTAAGCTAACAGTATACCAAAATTAAAACTTTTTTTTTTTATTAATTATTTGATCACTATCTGATTATTGGTATCTAGAACTATACATGCGATGCTTCTCGCCCATCGGCCTCGCCGAGAAGGCTCCTTGAATTTAGGTAGGTAATTGACCGAGCGAAGCAAAGGTCTCAGAGTTTACTGGGACAAATCGGCATTTGAATGTATGTTTGTGTGTATATTTGTCTGATGATAACTTGCGAACCGTTGATCCAAACTTCATGAAATTTTGTAGGCAAGTAGTTCATTTCAATACAATTTTTAAGTTTGAATATGTCCAGGGGTTGTGAAGATATAGGGGTCTCGAGGTCTCAGTTCGGCGCGAACTACTAGTTAAATTCAATTTATGAATTCAGAGAGGCATTCCTGAATGCTAAGCTGCTCGTCTTCTACCTCTTCTATGAATCCTCTCCATCCTAAGGTTTCCTGGAAGAGATCGCTTTCAGTGATAAGGCTGCCAGTTGTTTCACTTCTTTTTAAGCCTCTTTTTAAATTTATGTAACATTTTGTGTGAACAATAAAGAGTTAATCTATCTATCTATCTACGCTATGCTACGCCAAAATAAAAGAAAGAAATAAAAAAAAAAACAAAATTTTACATCATAACCGACTACCAAAAATAGGAGGAGGTTCTCAAATCGACTATTTCTTTTAAAATGTTTGTGATCTCAGAACTCCGTTATTTATAAACTTTGTTTTTTTTTGTTTGTTTGGGATTTATTTTATTTGTAAGGTTATAATTATGTTCTTCCAGAATTGTCCTATTTTTATGAAAATCCAGTTCTGATAATGGGATGTGGGAATGGGAAGTGGAACTGATGAAGATCACAGATGGCCACCGGAACTCCACAATAATAAGTTAGAATTTCACGGTATTTTCAGGTATTTGCCACCAAGAACATCTCGATAGTGCATTTTTCCAAATTATTTTGTTGAGGTCGGTTTTTTGTAAAAATTATTAAAAAACCAGCTGATGCCTGCCAGTTCGCACGCGATGAAGCCTTCGGCCTAGCTAAACTCGCCATTTTATATGGCAAACCTTGTCCAAACACAACAAAAAATCATCAACATCGGTCAACCCGTTTTTGAGTTTTAGCGAGACTAACGAACGGCGTTTAATTTTTTTATATATACAAATAAAATGCTTTTATTGTTGTATTTTATTGTTTTATTGATGTATGTTTTAGGTAACGACGCTAGCTCAGTGTTTAGCGCTTTCGGATCGCAGCTCGCAAGGCGTGGGTTCAAATCTCAATATATAGCTTTGAGCTACCAGTGAAGGAAAACGTCGTGAGGAAACCATTGCCTGCAATACTACTCGACTAGCTAGACTAGCTAGATGAAAATCTGTCGCCGAACCGTCTGTCTTTCTGTCTGTGTTTCGGCAGCCTGACTTGAGAGCCAGTTCCTGAAACAGGCTAAGTGTTTACCGTCTCCGGCCAACCCCATAAAATCAGGTGAATTTGTGGTCAAAGTCAAACTCTTTTATTCCATATAGGAGAATATAATTCCATTTGCTTAGACACACTAATACTAATATTATAAATGCGAAAGTTTGTGTGTAAATGTGAAAGTAGGTAAGTATGTAAGTAATATGTAAGTGTGTTTGTCCCCGCTCAACTCTGTAACGGATGAACGGATTTGTATGAAATTTGGTACAGAGGTAGCTTATACCCTGGATTAACATATGGGCTTTTGCTCTGGATAAATATTCAGTTTCTGTAGAATAGCGGGTAAAACCGGAGTGCAGCTAGTATTAGATATATCTACATTTACATTTCAGCTGTACCTGTTTGTATGGGCAAATGTCAAACATAAAAAACCTATGAGGTTTGGTTTGGTATATGTACCTACTAGATCAACCCACACCCTTTTTACACGAAAGTTTTGGTTTGCGACAAACTTTAGATAAATATAACCTTTCCCCAAACGCGGGTCGTTAAATACTTTAACAAGTTTATTGTCGAAGACGTCCAAACATCTTGTAAAACGCATTCGTTTACATAAAGCGCTGGATATAGTATGACCACGTCGACTATAAGAAACTAAGAAGAAGTCTATTACATTAAAAAAACAAAGATAAAATAGTGAGACAATTTAGGAAAGGCAAACAGCAAAAAAAAACTGAGGGAAGCATGTCTATAAAGTTTAAATTTTTTTTTTAAGCTTTAGTTTTGGGCACGATGCCTGCTGGTAGCGGTTTATTAGATTAGGGCTAGTTTTAAGTTGTATATATATTTATGTTTTATTTTTACTTAGGGTTTATTTCAATTTATTTATTATTTAATGTTATTTAAGTTACTATAATAAAATAAAGTTTTAATTATAATTGAATGGTATATTTAATCTATTTATATTTATCTGGTCTAGGTGAAATACAGAATCATAATGCAATTTTTTTTTTATGATATTGGTTGATGAGACGAGCAAGTCGCTCACCTGATGTTAAGCGTCACGCATGACATCAGGCTCAACTGGCAAAATTTGCTTTCGTCTGTCCGTATGTTGGTACTCGCACAGGTCGTATTTTTCAACAAAACTGAATGAAACTTGGTGTACAGGTTCTACAATTTTATAGTATTTTTAAATTTTTATTGCATATTTGGTATTTTGCCCAAGAGGGGGTGAAGTTTGCTGATGCGCCATTTACCGGCCGATGTTGATAATATGTGGCAGAAACATTTGGTACTCAATTCTAAACAAGAATTTTGAATATGAGTAGATATTGTACGAATTTTCTGCCAAATATCTAAATCGGCCCGTAAATGGCGCCGCAGCAAACTTGCCCCCTTTTTGAGGGAAATACCCCTGCAATTAGCATACCAATTTACCATAGAACAATAATTGTTGTTGAAGGTTGTTGTTGAATTGTAGATTGTTGTTTCTCGTGCTGTTGTGTATTGTTGTTGTTGTTGAAATGAGGTTGTGCAAAAAAGTTTGTGATCGCGTTTTTTTTATTTTATTATTTATTATTTATAGGCTTGCTTTTGACTGCCATCACGTCTGATGTTAAACGAGGATGCAGCCTACGAGTTTTTGGTATATCAACCATGAAACCGTTTTTACCGTTTGCAGAGCTAGTTTATTATCGTGGTCAAGATGTATCAACTAATTGAATCCTATATCGGTGTCAAGTTGCAAGGTATAACGATAATGACTTAATCTATAGATAGATAAGTATACTCTTACATAGGTTTACTTATTATGGTAGCTATAAAAATTGTTTGGTATAATTTTATCGGTATGTTTTCTGTTTGGCTGGATTTTGTTCCCTGTTTTATTATTTTATTTGATATGTGGTACTTATTTATTATACCCATTCTTAGTACTGGAACATTCCAAAGCTTAACTAGCCGTTCATCGCTTCCCTTAGAGTGACATGGCCTGACCTGACATCGTGTGAAAGGGACAGCTAGACTTGAATTTCACGGGAGCAAAATAAACAAACTATTAAGGTTATAGCTTCTCCGTTTCGCTCCCCCAAAAGCTTTTATATAGCCATCTCTTCCACACGATGTCAGGTTAGGCCATGTATAGTCACACTTACCTATAGGCTATCTATTCACATTCGTACGTAATTTCAACATTTCTTGATTTATAAAAAAAAAACAAATATGTCGATATACATAAGGGCTCATAGCACTCATAATTGTGAAAAAAATTACTAAGGGACCAACACTGAAATCGAGAAAAAAAATCTGCTGTTCCATAGAAAAATGTCAATGACACTCGACAAAATTTATGGAACAACTGATATTTTTTTCTCGATTTCAGGGTTGGTTCTGTAGTTAAAGTTCCCAATCATGAATACTATGAGTCCTATTCGGCTTAGCATATCCTTTCCTTATAACCCTGTAGTATTTAACGAAAAATATTTTAAAGCTATTTTCATATTGATAGTTTTATTATATTCAATTATAACGAACGAGAAGAAAAAAAACAATCGAAAAATATTTTTTTCCTTGTCCTTCAAATGTTGGAAATGTGCGAAAGAGATAGCTCTTGGGCGCGTGGCCTTAAGAAACGTTCGACTGAGCCAGCCATTGGATGGGTGACCGCTAGGTGTACTTTACTAAGCCTGGGTTGCACCATCTATAGTTAACTTTAAACTACTCATAGCTGCAGTTAAGCAGAAATGTGCTGCACCATTTAGCTATGGCCCAAATGACGTCATAACTAAACGGTAACATTAACTACGCAAGATTGACAGGTTAAAGTAATCGTTACAGTTAAAAGCTGTCAAACAAAGCAGCTAGAGAGAGCTATGCTCGGAGTTTCTTTGCGCGATAAAATCTGGAACGAGGATATTCGTCGAAGAACCAAAGTCGCCGACATAGCTTTCAGAGTTTGCAAGCTGAAGTGGCAATGGGCAGGCCACATCACTCGAGGAACCGACAACCGGTGGGGAAGAAAGGTTCTTGAGTGGCGACTACGAACCGGAAGACGCAGCGTAGGTAGGCCTCCTACTACCGACGACATTGTGAAAGTCGCGGGCAACCGGTGGATACAAGTAGCCAGTTGTCGGTAGGTGTGGTGGTCTAAGGGGGAGGCCTATGTTCAGCAGTGGACGTCTTATGGCTGATGATGATGAAACAAAACAAACTTAGCTAACTATAACAATAAATTATGATGGTACAGCACAAGCTGGCTAAACTTCATGGTTAAGGTTAAAGTTATAGTTAATTTAAACTATAACAGTAACTTTAACTGGGATTATGGTGCAACCCAGCCTCTATGTAAATTCAATTCGGTATTTAGTATCAAACGAGCTACTCTCTAGTGGTATAGCCTATAAAGCCACTAACCACTTGATAAAACTACTAGCGTACATAGTCTGTAGGCGTCCTTACGACGAGATCTCACGGGTTCTTCCAAAAACAACCATCCATCTAGCCAGAGTATTCCCCTGAATTGACACTAGGGCCGTGCAGTGAGCCAAACGAAAAGAAGCAGATGTATTAAAATAAATTCTGCTTATTAAAACAATAGCAATTTAGTTAACAATTACTTGTGCCATAATTCAAACTGTTTTAAAGCAGATATATCCAGAAACATTAAGAAGCGTTCACACTGTTTGCAACGCAACAATAATTATTAGAGAATAGCGCCGTCTTGTCCATACAAAAAGCGTAGTCTGATATCCACCCCAAAGTTGTTATCCGTACAAAAAGCGTAGTCTGTAACCCAAACCTAAAATGTTGTCCATACAAAAAGCGTAGTCGAATATCTACCCCTAAAATGTTGTTTATACAAAAAGCGTAGTCGGTTACCCAAACCTAATATGTTGTCCAGTTGTATACAAAAAGCGTAGTCTGATATCCAATTATCCACCCCTAAAATGTTGTCCATACAAAAAGCGTAGTCTGATATCCAATTATCCACTCCTAAAATGTTGTCCATACAAAAAGCGTAGTCTGATATCCAATTATCCACCCCTAAAATGTTGTCCATACAAAAAGCGTAGTCTGATATCTACACCTAAAATGTTGTCCATACAAAAAGCGTAGTCTGATATCCACCCCTAAAATGTTGTCCATACAAAAAGCGTAGTCTGATATAAATAAAAAAATGAACCTTAATAAATAAATAAAAATTAAAACAAATATTATCTCGACTAAAAGGGAAATTATCTAGTCTGTACGCGGCTTAAAGCAGAGATACATCCAGTAACGTAACAGACAGACGGACAAATTTATAAGCGAGCGCTAACGAGATCACGAGCCACGCGGATACTAACACATCTGATATTTTACAGCTTTTACCAACATAATTACATAGAGAATAACGTAAGTAATACGTTGTTTCTCTATGTACTTGATTGTTATTTATTTATTTATTCAATTTTGAACAATTTTGAACAGTTATGAACAACTGTATGTCTTGTGAATTTATGTGTCATCAAAAAAGTAAGTAAGTATAGTTTTTAAGTTTTTCTATACCTACAACTGCGTGAAAACTAATATCGTTGTAGACTATTTTTATAAATTGTGAAAAAGAAAGACAGGAAAGATTATTTTAGTGCGTAAACTCACTTTAAAAACCTAATTACTGTAATCTTTATATATTATCTTATCTGATTCTCGCAATCGCACGGCATTTTTCCGGGATGAAAAATATATCCTACGTCACTTATCAAGCCTTCAACATACATAATTGAACTCATATAAAAATCCATTGCTTTGAAAAAATTAAATAAGGACAGAGAAACCAACAAACAAACACATTGTTATATAATTATAATATTGTTAGGAATAGGTAGACGATTATTTACAGTGTGTATTTACTCGTATAATAATTATCATATGAATTGTAATAATTATTTACTATGGATAGTTACAACAAAATTATCTATTTTAGATTATCGTCACTGCCGTTAGTAGGTATTTTTTATTATTTACCATAATTATTCTAGTATTACGTTCAATATATCATAAAGTTTCAAATTTAATTGCTCTATAACACTTACCTCTTTTTTCTTGTCAACCGTCTAACGAGCTTTTAAAATAAGAACACGACAAACAAATAAACAATCCTTATAATGTGCAGGTGTGAATAGGCTTAAGCTGCTGGTGAGAACGAGACAGTCACGCTACATTTAACGGGAGTAAAGGAGATAGCTTAATAATTGCCATAGATGTAATATTTTATAGAGGTCTAATCGCTGTTCGATCGTTCGAAACAGTGTTACAGTGAGAAGTATTTCGTGGTTGGATTGTCTAAAATTATTAGTTTGTTAGTGGTGTTTAGTTTGGGTGGTAATTTATTTTCGTTAAAGATATTGTCGGATTTGTTTTTACTAGCTTGATTTGTCTTCTTATCTGATCTGAAGTTTGATTCTTATTTTGGACTATACAAAAAAAGGTTACAATAAAATAAATTCACTTTTACAGTAGTCTCGCTCACACATTTTCACATTATTGAAGATATAAAATCACCAAGTGACAATTTTCAAAAAGTATGTTGTTGTCTTTTTACGATTTAATATAAATGTAAGAAAAGAAACGTACAAAATTATTTATGAAATAATCCGAATAAACTTTCGCACAAATATTTTTCCTTGTCATTTGACGGAGGAAATCGCAGTCTCTACAGTAGAAGCATGCTCGCCTCACATTCGTGGGGTCGTGGGTTCGAACCCGGGCGGGCCCGTACTAATGAGTTCTTTGGAACTTACGTACGGATATACCACTGGTTTTCGATGAAAGAAAACATCGTGAGGGAACCTGCATACTTCCGAAGAAGAAATTCGATGGCGTGTGTATCCGCCAACCCACACTGAGCCAGCGTGGTGGATATGACCCGATCACCCTTCGAGGCTAACCCGATATCCCAGCAGTGGGATGTTTAAAGGATACAGAGGTAATAATAATATCTAGGATATAATCAAACAGAATTTTGATTGATTTCCTGGTTTAGTTGTAATTAGCAGTTATCAGATTTTTTTACTAGCGCGCGCTATATCAATTTCTTTTCATCTGCTCGCGAAAGCGCGCTATCCTTTTCTCGAAATAGCCTCTGATGTGGTAACAAAAATACTTACACTCTTACACATAAACTTTCTTATTCATAATATGAGTAAGATAGTAGGATTGCACTGTAAATACTAAGTATTGTAAATATCTCAGAAATACGTCTTCTTTTACCCCAAGCTGTGTGTGTAATCTCAAACTGCGAAACGTACATGGTTATTCGTATTTATAATTTAATTATTAAAGAAAATGGTCACATTTGAAGCATTTACAACGTCTTGCGTTCATAAGTGCGGCAGAAAACATATTTGTTAGTCCGTTCAGAGATGGGCAAACGAGATAACTTCAACAAGGCAAAAATTATAATGAATAAAAAAATTATGTACAAACATTAAATTTAATTATTATAAGGCCCAGACTCCACCGATGCGGAGATGTGTGAAGCGGAGACGAGATGCTTAACAGCAGCTAGGGTGTGTCCACCAAAGCTGCGTGAAGATTAGTACCGGAGCGGAGATGAGTATTGGAGAGCGGAGCTGAGCTGCGTGCGGCGTTGTACTAGCGAGAGTTGAGTGGCGCGCTGCAAGCCGCTCACATCTCTCGTCTCCGCTGCTGGCCGCCACCAGGTTGTGAGACAAAACTCACATCTCTGTTTTTCTCCCGCTAAACAAACTTAAGACATCTCCTCACTGCTCAACCATATCCACTCAAGCTAACCGGAAACGAGAGGTGTAAATAAGGAAATCCTGTTGATTGTTTTCACATCTCCTCTCCTCTCTTCTCCGCTTTGGTGGAGTCTGGGCCTCAACGTTTTAAACAAAGTTAATTTTGACTTTTGTTACATAACAAAAGTCATGGACCCGTCCGTGGAGTTGCACCTATTAAATACACAGATCCACATATTCGCAATAACAGTGTACGACCGCTTTTTAAAGGTACTCAGCTCATCAAAAACGGTAACAAGGAACCCTTATCGTGAGACTCCGGCGTCTGTCTATCTGTATGTGACAACATAACATAAACACACGTAAACATAATTTATTTCAAAACAAAAATAGGCTACTTACAAGAGATAGCTTGCAACGGATTGGTTTCGACTTAAATTTGGCACCAATCTAGACATCCGATCATTATGATTGAAAATTTTCTTGGTTTTCTTCTGCTGAAAATAGAACCTGATATGTTGAAAACGTATAAAGCTGGATAATTTTATCACGAGGTGCAGGTATCTTATGAAAAGTGGTTAAATTAACTCGAAACTATTCTTACTTTTATGTTTTCTACTAACTTTTACTTCTACTTACTTTTTTGTTTTTTTTTTATGTTACTTGGTAACGAGACGAGCAAGTCGCTCACCTGATGTTAAGCGTCACGCTGGCCCATAACAGTTCAGTGCCACCCAGAATTTTGAACTTCAACAGTTCAAAACAATGCGCGGCAATGCACTGCACTCGTCACCCTGAGATATCAGATGTTTAATCTCTGTATGCCCAGTAATTACGCTGGTTACATTGCCCTTCAATCCGGAACACAGTAATGCTTGCACACTACTGCTTGGCGGTTGAATAACTGGCAAAGGTGTGATACTTCCCCAGGCGGACTCTGCAAGAGAGCCCTACCACTACAAAAAAGTGTACAAAACAGAACTATACCACCTGATAAGCCGTCGCAAAATGTGAATTAATTTGAGTGATTAGATCATGCAAAGTTTACACTAAAAATTAAACGGAATACATATAATCATATGATTTTTTTTTAAATAAAAAATGTTTATTTTTTCAAATTAGTACGGAACCGAAAAGCGAGTTTTGCTCGCATTTTGGCGAGCTTACTTATCTTTTATTTCATTATCTTAAAGGTGACAATCGAATCGCATACAAACCTCGCAAAAAACGTCGTATCTGCAAATTTTTGTGTAACAATTTTACATTCTGTGTATACAACTTAGGAATTAAATTTCAATTGAACAGTTTTCAGTTGTGACATATAATTTGAATGTAAAAGTTAAGCGCAAATGTGTCATACGCGTCTTTAATAAAAGGGGGTCTTAATTTGTGTTGGTTAGTGAGTTTATAAACGTGATTTTATCTTATTGATACCTTTTTAAGACGGTCGATTTGTTCGAACGCCTACGGATACAGTTTTTGTAGCTAAATTAAGGTTTGCCGGGTTTTGGGATCTTTGACTCGTTTTTTTAAGCCTTTTACCTGGGTTTTGATTATCTCTGTAAGTTATGAGGAATTTTTAGGTGCGTAAAATAAATATCGCTTTTAAAGCCGTTATAAACGATTTTATGTGATTTGATGTGAGTGTTTTATGTGATTTATTTTGAAAAACACCACTTCCTAAGTTAAGCTTTTTACTTTAAGTACGATAGTAGTATCGTTATTCAACTATTTAGTAGTAAGATAGATTACGATAATGTTAAAAAATATGAATTCTATCTATTTTTAGTTTATTTCATTGATTTAGAATACACTTAATTGGCCGAGTAAGCTTCAACTGACAAAATTGGTACAACATAACATAATGGGGGATGCCTCATTATGTTATGTTGTATTTTTCAATCAATCTTGATCAAACTTGATAAGGTTCTACAATTTTATAGAATTTGGGGTATTTCCTCCAGAAAGTTGGTAGTTAATATTGTATAATAAAAAGTTAATATATATATTTTTCATAGTTTTCATTTGTATGCATATTATTGTTATGAAGCGTGTTTTGTAGTAATAAACAAAGAAACAAAAAAAAATTTTTTTGCGGCGGTGGTTACCGGCCAATTTTGGTAATATCTGAAGTGATAAGATATGAGACCGATTTTTTTCTGCCAAATATAAAATATACATTATTGCCGGTAAATGCCCCCGCCGCCAACTTCCTATTTTAGAGGAAATACGCTTCAATCAAAAATCGCCGACGACAAAATGAAACTATATAATTGTAGCTTAGCTAATTGTACATAAGTTGTGCAAGAAAAAAATTTAAAAAATGTGTGTGGTCTACTAGTTTTAATTATATTTAAACTTCGTTTGGTGCTTGGTTCTGTTAATGCTTTGGTCTTCATGTTTTGGTGATATATAGCACAGTCGTTGTTATTATATTATTATAATTCCATATTATATTATTCTATTCCCAATAATAATAAAAGTTATGATGGTTCCCGGAATAGCCCGGGAGTGTTAATTTTAATCCGAAATATTTAATTGACATAGATCATTAAGTATGAATTTTAGAATAAACCTCTAATCTTTCGAGATAATTGAATATAATTTCCATATAATTCGGTCGTAACTTAAATTAAACATGTGAAGGTGCGATAATCATCTTTTAAAATACAAATTAGCTCTTATTCGGGTTCGGCATTAAAGTATTATAATTAAGTCGTTAGGACGTTCCATGGGATAAAAAAATACTTCAACTTTTTTGAGTATAAAAATACTTGTAACGAGCAAGATAAGATAACAATAAACCTCAAATTCCTGGGTAGCATTTAACCCTTTGACCGCCAATGTTGGTGTCGTTTAGAAGCGCCAAAATAAATATGAACCCGCTTAGCAAAAACGTGACGATCCACGCGACAAATTCTCTTCTCTTTATTATAAAATGACACTAAGGTACCTACATAAATAATCGTCTGCGTGCCCTGTTTTTCCACAACAAGAAGATTAGAGGAGATTTTGTCGTGAAGCGAATGCTAGCCCTGCTGAAAGTCATTGGCGATTTTTAAATATATATATATGTTTATATTTTTTATGTTATGCGGTTTACCGCATAACTCTTTTTCATAATATACAGGAAAAAAACATATATATTAAAGGATTATCCTTTATTAAATTTTTTATTAGCTTATCTAGAAGTTGCTAAATTAGAAATTATGAAGTTTAGGCTTGATGCTTGCTTTGAGTTTTTAAAATTCAAGAAGCCTTTAATTTATTTCAAAACGATCTTGGCGTTGAGAGCGCTTCTCCTAAGCGTAACCCGCTCCGTTCAAGGGTTAAATTTTAAAGTAAACCTGCCCCAATACATTGAAATTCAAGTGTGTAAAAAATTTCATTGAAATCAATTCATAATAGAAACGCAGTGGTATCCAATGAGGTTCATGAACTCATGTTGATCTTATTGGTCGTGTGATTTTATGGTTTTTTCTTTTTAATATTTTGTACAAAAATATGATAATTTCACCAAGATCGGGAAGAGAAGAAAAGGAAACAAAACCTTTATCTACTTTTGTTTAATTTAGATATTTATACCGAAAGTAATTTTTGTTTTTAAGATTGTAATCTAAAACTTAGTACTATAAATATACAATAACTTATCCAACTTTAATGACCTGAATCTCAGCTTTCTTTTTTAATCAAGCCAGGATTTAAGAGTCAATCGTTTAATAACGAAACAAAACGATACTGAGACAAGCCGGCCAAAAAATAATTTGGCCAAAAAAAAAGTGTAAAATAAATAAAAAATAATAAACGAAAGCTCACACCGAGGATGTCAGTGGGCCTGGTTTACGAGGGGCCATATTTATTTATTCAGACGATTCGGACACGGTCGTGTACATATTGTGAGAATTGATATTTAAGCCCATAATGGATTCGAAATAAAATCTTCTGATTTAACTTAGCGGCAAATAAGCTAATAGGATAACAAATATAATAACTTTACTGTGGTAAATATCCCGTGAGTACTAATAGTAATGTAGCAAACCACCGTGAAAGCTTAAAACAGTGTTTAGCTAATAGGTTATTCGTCGAAGAACCAAAGTCGCTGATATAACTTTCAGTGTGCAAGCTGAAGTGGCTGAAGTGGCTGGCCACATCACTCGAGGAAACGAAAACCGGTTCTTGAGTGACGACCACGAACCGGAAGACGGAGCGTAGGCAGGCCTCCCACTAGTGGACCGACGACATTGTGAAAGTCGCGGGCAACCGGTGGATGCAAGTGGCCCGTCGTCGGTCGGTGTGGCGCTCTAAGGGCCTATGTGCAGCTGTGGACGTCTTATGGCTGATGATGATGATGAAATAAGCTATTTAAAAATAAAATTTTCTAAAAATGTATATTGCAGTTTCTACCAAAGTTAACAATTATCTAATGTTAAAGAATTATTTATATCTGAGGTGCTCTGAGGCCAGGAAATTTGTCCTGGATCTGGGACGACGTATGAGGGAAAGAGGAAGGGATCCTCGGTCAGGGTGGTTCCTCGGTCAGGGTGGCAACTCCGCGAACGTGTTGGGGACGTTTGGGCCCAGGGATACTGCGCAGGGACTAGGCGACTGAAAGTACCTGTGACTATTGACTGTGTTTTTCATGTTATTTGGGTTCGTTTTAATTTAATTTAATTTTTGACATGTATTTGTAATTATAAATTATTATCGTTAAAAATTATTATTATTATTATTTATAGTTATTCTTTCGAAATTCTCTTTATTATTATTATCGTAGAAATTTTGACATTATTATTGTAACATAACTTTGTAGATATTACTTTATAATTAAGTAATTCCAAGAATTATATCAGCACGATAGGTTGTCCTCTAAAAAGAAATTATAAATAAATTATATCATAGAAATAAACTAATTTTATTTAGTTTTAATTTCACAGATACGATTCTATGATTCGATTTAAGTACCTAACCCTAATCAAATAATTGAATTTTCTGCGTGTTGCTGTTAAATTACAGTGTGATTTTATTTCAATGAAGTAACTTTAGGTACGTAAGGGGGAGGCCTATGTTCAGCAGTGGACGTCTTCTGGCTGATAATGTATGTATGTAATGTAACTTCGTCGGTCTTTTTTTAAAGAACTTATTTCCTTCTTATTTTTTCTTCTTACTTTCCTGTTTAAAACCTTGATTAGATAGATAGATAGATAAACTTTTTATTGTGCACACCAGATCGTACATAGCTAAGACAGAAAAAAATATTACTAGTGTAACAAATGGCGGCCTTATCGCTGAAAGCGATCTCTTCCAGGCAACCTTGGGATGAAGAGGATCGTAGAAGTTGTAAATGGCGGGTTGTGCAGTAGTGGAAATTATGTGACGTGACAATTATACTCTAAATTACAGTTAATACTCGTATAGACATATTACAAACTTATAGTAATACATACTAATAGAAAAACAATATAATAATATATAATATACAATATATATAATATATATTTATTTTATAAAGCAATTAAAAAATAATAATACAAAAAACAAAACATGCATATTTACCACAATGGCAAGTGCCAACTTATCAATTCAATTCATTTTATTTCCAAATAGGTATTAAAAATACTCTTATGGATAGTCATCACTAGATATAACTAGGTTAAATAAACAAAACGTCACAAAAGCAAAACAAGAATTATCAGCACTACACACATTTGTAGGCTTAAAATAAATGTCAATAGTACATAGTACACACACAAGCAGGTGAAATTATTATTATAATAGAAAAATAAATAACTAATAACACTTTAAATCACTACAATAGGTATGTAAGTTATTGTAACGATGAAAAAAACTCTTCAAATAATCCTAAGCAATTTAGAAAGCAAACGAAATCCAACCAAATCTTCATTGCCAAATAAAAAAGTAAACACGATAACGTTCACAAAACGCATTATTTTAATGGTCGATCAGATTTCGTTCGCGCGTTTGTTTTATATTACAATAAAATTGCTTCCCATAAAAATATATTTCAATATCGGCATCGAACAAGTGCAATTTGATATTCTACATGAAAACTGAACAGAATAATCAATTGATTATTTTGAAATTGGAAATTTGAAAAAAAGTTTTGAAAATTGAATAAAATAATCAATTGATTATATTGAAAATTGAAAAAAGTTTTGAATTTAATTTAGCATTTGACCCGGAAGTAATAAATATTAATGTTTTTTTTCTGTAAATAATTATAGAACCAACCTGTCATATTAATATATAATAATTAAACAATATGCTGCTTGTTTTGCTGAAGCAAAATTGCCTTTATCTATATTCCGTACCTCCAGACTGTTTAATTTAATTTAATATTGATTTTACGTCAGCAAGTTATACCAAAAATAATTTTATATTTATGTTATGAATTACTTACTTAATAACTTTAACGACAGATTAAGTCTATTGTTGTCTTTGTCATTTGCTCAGTGCGAGACAATGGCAGTATTAGAATTAATCTGATGTCAATGTTAACAAACGTTTCAGTATTCGGGGGTCAGTCCGGTAACTTGCCTGGGCTTTAAATTAATACTTAAATAAAAAAACGCTTCAACCGCAGAACTCCCCGGGATTTCCTACGTGAGGGACGGCTTGGAGCACAAAGAAACGGACAACTAACATACAGACCCAAATCAGATTACAATTCATCATCCCAACATCTGTCTGGAAATGGAATCCGGGACGCCGGGACCTGTGGGGTTATCCCGTAACTCTGAAAGTGATAGTGATAGTGAGCGAGCGGGACCGCGCGTGGTGCGATTAAGTTGGTACGAGCGGGATGGCATGCTCTCGCAATAAGAATCACGAACGTTTCAAAGTTAGAGGATAAGCCCGGAAAAACAACCAAGACCGAAAATTTTACGACACAAGGTAGCACTCACTTTTAAATGCCACTCGCGGTCTTGCGAAGAGTGACAATTAGGCGTAACATGATCACCGCGAGAAAAAAAAAAAGAATACAAATGAATTAAAAGAAAAAATACCCAACTGCAAAATGTAGGACGTATCCATGATGAGGAATCCAACGACAACTCACTCGTCAAAATCGGTGAAGCCGAACAAAGGAGGTAATATACGAGCACTCAAACATACATACCTACGGACATGCTTATATACACTCGAAAAATACCACCCTCCTTCTTGGGCATCGGGGTAAAAACAAAATTTACTGAGTAAGCGTACAACATTCAATTATACCTTCCTCATAAAATTAATCATATTTCTACCAAAAGCAGAACATAACAAGTCTTAAATTCGAATAAAACTGTTAATTGCCTCATTAAATATTTAAATCATTTTTATTATTTCACACTTCATAGATTTACATATAACTTTTGATTAAAAAACTGACGATAACGCTGGAAAATACGGTTAAAATCTTGAACTTACACTTAAAAGGCTATTATGGCCATAAAAATTTGCATTTAATATTTTATGGACGAAAATTAATACGAATATACACGTAGCTATGACTTAAGCACTATACGAAACCTGTGATTAGTGCAAATCAATTACTGTTATTAAAGTATAATAGATAATTATAAACTTTAAAAAAAGCATTATAAGATTCTATTAGATAAGTGCCCTATTTGCAGTGTGGCATGATGCCTGTGACATTAGCCGAAACGTTCCCTTTTCACTCTTGATAGTTGCTGCGATTTACAATTGTCTACAGATAAAATCGAATTAGAGAAAAATGAAGCAAAGTGTTATACGTGTAACGTAACGTCATAGATTAGTTTTTTTTTTTACTCGTTGACGAGACGAGCAAGACGCTCACCTGATGTTAAGCGTGACGCTTGCGTAACTGTTCACTGCCACCCAGAATTTTGAACTTCAACAGTTCAAAACTATACACTGCGCTCGTCACCCTGAGATGTTAGATGTTAAATCTCTGTATGTATGTAAACATTGCTCTTCAATCCGGAACATAGTAATGCTTGCACACTACTGCTTGGCGGTTAAATTACTGGCAAAGGTGTGGTACTTCCCCAGGAGAACTCTGCAAGAGAGCCCTACCAATACATTAGTGATGGGATGTATTGCTATGATGGATAGTCGGTAAAGAAAACAAGTTTTTTTAGTACAGTAGTAATGTCACTTCCCTAGTCATGTGATACTGACAACTATCACCTAATGTCACAGGTACCATGCTACACCGCAAATAGTGTAGTTATTATATCTACTTATCCTAAGCAGCCGCATCAAAAACTTATTAGCGACCAGCTAAGGAAAATAATTTCGTCCACAGTAGTCTCACTCGCGCATTTTCGTTGAACATATAAAAATTACGAAGTCTGAATTTACAAATGTATATGTCGTATCTGTTTATAATAAGATAAAATTATAATTTAATATAATGATAATTTTTTTATCTTTTTATTTGACGGAGATCGAAAATCGAAAAAAAAAGGTTTTTCTAACATCATCAACCATAAAGACGTCCACTGCTGCCCCACTTAGAACAAGGGTGGGTTGCCATGATCCCTAAGCTTGGCAGGCGGCATGGACGTTTCTGCTGCTCTCCGGTGGTTCCGGTCGCTGTTTAAGGTCTTACCCTGGTTTTTTAGATCTTTCAAGATATCAAAACGTAAATTTCCTTAAAATATTTCTGATGTTATGATTTTTACAGATAAGAGATACAGTTTTTGAAAATGTATAATTTTTATACAAACTAGCAAATGTATGAGTGAGATAGCAGTGGCGCTACTCTATACTCTTTACAAAAAGTTATACGAACGCTAAACAGCATGCCCGTAAAATTATACTACCAAGGAACTTGGTATACCAAGCGCCCGGGGGCGCAGTCGGGCGCTGTGACACAAAAATATATGGCGCTCTATGGAGCAGCGGCGGGCGCTTGTTGTATTTCGTCCCATAGAGCTCCATACATTGTCCCCTAATTACTGGTACTGGCAGTAATTAAACATACCTTTTGTTTCACAAATGCATATTATTAGTACCCTATAGGTATCCTATAGGATTTAAAGTTTTCAGACAAAATTAATCAACTGGATCTCCCAAAATCCAAAAGCAATAATTGCACTCGTTCCTAGATGTTCATCAAACAACCCTGCAAATCCTCATTAAAACACCACACCAGCACCAGCCCAGTAAAACCGCATCCATGAAAAACAATAATTATAAAAATTAACATTTTATTGGTCAATTATAATAAATGATTTAGAAAAAACCTTACGCCAGTTAACGATCCCGGCTCCACGGTGACGGATCGTGATTAAAATGTGTTTAAATAAAAATAATAATCGCTTTAAAAATAAATATTCACCTTTTCGAGTTCGCCACTGTGTCGCTTCGCCATAATGCCGGTCTGTTCTGTTTTATAAAGAAACAACGAAACTACATGCGTCCTTGTCTTTCTTGTAAGATTTTGGACGCATAGAACATTGCCGTCCCTGTCTGTTAAAGCTGGCAATTTGCTGGCGTGTTGTTAAGTTGCAATCAATTGGCATGCGCAAACAGACGCCTATGATATATCCCATTAAGTCGGCCTTAAGTATAAGGTAGTAGCTGCAATTTGAGCGATTATTTCTTTATTAAATGTCATTCTTAAATACATATAAGTAATGGGAATATTGATGATATTTAAATTGCTTCTGTCATTTCTTACTCATATCGGTGTACTTATAAAATTCAGCTTAGGGTACAGAAAGCGATCGATGGAGTAAAGGGTTATTATAATTGGTTTAATGGACTTTATCTGTGTTTTTTGTGTTTTTGATACGCTTTCAAGCGAAACCAGCTTTTTTGGCTACAAATCTGTTCCTATTCATACATTTTAAGTACTAAATTATATTCAAACAAGAGTTTGAAAATGATAATGACCTACTGCTATAGTGAAAAGGAATTCTGTTACATGATTAGACATTATTATGATGGCTCAGTGGTTACCGTATTCGGATCGCACACCGCAGGGTGCGAGTTCAAATCCCAAACACGAACTTGAGCTATCGGCGAAGGAAAACATCGTGAGGGAACCATAACATGGTGGTGGGATTCTTCCTTGTACTTTGCTGAATAAAAATCACATTCAAGTAAAAAATACGTCGCTAAGGCTGTGTTCCGGCAGTTTCATTTGTGAGCTAGTTGAATGTTTGCGGCGTTATCACGGCTAAACGGCTGAACGGATCTTGATAAAATTTGATAAGGAGTTACCGTAAATCACAAAGACTGGCATAGGATACTTTTTTTATGACCATGCGAACGAAGTCGGGGATAAAAAATAAAAATATTTTTTTATGTATGATGGCCAACAGCTTGGCCTCTAAAGGCCTCTACTGCTATAACCGGACTTTGGCGAACGCAAAAGGCGTTGAGCCCTAAAACTATTTTTACCGTGAGGGTGACTAGCGCAAGAGCACCGACTGCGGTACGAACCTCGGCTTGGGCCGTCAACCGGGAGGGGGATATCAAACTTGCCCTGGCTCCCCGGAAGGGGTGTGCCCTGGAGCCCTAGCGGTTTGGTTAATATCTGTTTGATTATTTGAAGAGAAACTAATCGATCTTCGGACAGATCCTGAGATTCTTCGACCACGACGGCGAGGTCGGTGTATAATTGTGTGCCTTTGGTAACCGGCGCCTATACCAAATACTGAATACTTCCTGTTTGCGAGAGCTGTCGGATCGGTGAGGGTAACAACTAGTCAATACATAATTTAAAATGATCGGTCTCCGATAACCAATACCGATAATCCGGTCCTGATAATAAAAAAAACTAACTATGAGCTAAAAATACACTAAAGAGTCAAAAAGATACAGAAATAATCTTGATAATATAAAAGAAAGTGAACATGTAGCTTCTTAAAATCTACAAAAAATAATTGTTCTTGTATTTTTCACATCCTACCTTTTTCGCGGGAACCCAAAACTGAGGTAACGTGCAGAAATTTACCGTGTATTAAATCTCTGAACAAACAACTTGTTCGCGCTTACACGCTTATACGCACACACGCACGCACACACACATGGAAGAGCAGGCTGTGAACATAGTGTCGTACACTGTGGAAGGTAGCTCATAGCTTTTTAAATGTGTTAAGGGGTATTCAAGCTTTAACATACATTTTTTTTGTCATATGTTTAAAATTTGTAAAATGAATGCCTGATAGTAAATGTTAATGGTTAAAACAATTTTATTCGAAATCGTTATCAAACAACCTAAACCAACATGTATATGTTGGCTTAGGTTGTTGATGTGACAAAATATCTTTACATAATCTCAATTACAAACGAGTTTTTTGGCGTGAACGTGAAGAAATCATACCGCGTCATTGTATTACTTTTCAAAACTTATGCTATTTCAAGTGTAATGTATAAAGAAGGTGGATTTTTATTCGTTAAGTGTTCGCGAACATTCACGAGTGTTGGTCAGCACAACAGTATACAAAAAAATACAAAAATACAAAATTCTTTATTTTGGAACAAAAACTTAGTGAATAATGCAAATAGAACGTTGCTACCCGCAGTAGTTAAATAACTGTGTCGCGGGTAGCAACGCCCACCTCCGAAACACCCATTAAACGGGAGCTCCAAAATTAAGAGAGTAATTACTTAAATTTTTACAATTGAAATATATTAAAGTTAAATAATGTCGTGATAAGTGACTTTCGTGTTGTTTCCAAAAACTCCATAGAAACCTTTAGTAAAGTCTCCGCCACTTTGCTGGGGCGTCACTTAGACTTGACCTAAACTTACTTTGCGTGACTTAGACTATGACTAAGATTTCTTTTTGTTTTGAAATATTGAGGCTCACTTGAAATGTTACAAAACTTGACACTGGCTAAAAACACAACACGTGGGCAAAACTAAAGAGAAAAATGCTAAAAGAATTTCTCATTTGTAAGTAATGGCGTCGTTTCTGTTGTACTATTTCTTAAAATTAACTAAAATTAAATTCTCTGTAACTATTCCCTTGTTTTTGCACTTATTAAAATTAAAATAAACGCAGATAATTTTAGTTATGGCAAATTAGTTTAGCTTAGTCAGAAATATGAGAGAATCAACGCCAATATCTTTCTCAGTAATTAGATACGCAGTTCGAAAAAATAACACAATATTTTATCTAAAAACACTGACAGAACTGAAACTAAAAATAATTAACAAAAATTTTGAGAGTACTTCGCCTTAACGCACACATCTAAGAAACGCACACATAACAAAAAGCTGTAACGTGTCGATACTAAACGCAGCAAACTTGATATTTGTAACAGTTAGCGCTTTAAAGCCTTCGATCTTAATAATCACTATCTACTAGCTTTTAATAAACTGATGAGGTGTAAAAACTTGTATTCGATTGAAAATTGTGTTAAGGTTTGTATTTTATGGAATCTTGTTTTTATTTGTATTTATGGTATGGTTCAGAAATCGCTTTAGAGAATCTGATGATGATCTGAAGAGGATTTTTACCTTACTGGGATAATACAGAAACACACGTGTGTATGTTTTTACGTACACTCCAAAAACATTACTCTCTTTTTGGACAGTAGTGTAAAAATACGGTTTAATTATACTCAATATTTATTAATTTATTATTTATTTGCTGCCGTGGTTTCACTCGCTTATATACAGAAATCGAATATTTTTCCGAAATAAAAAGTAGCATATCTGTTAATACCAAATTTCATTTAAATAGGTTCAGCCGTTAAAGAGTTGAATGGGAACAAACACACTTACATACTTACCTACTTACACGCTTACACACAAACTTTCATTGTAATATTAGTATACGCAGAGTGGTATACGCATTTATAAAATTAGTGTTATATTCAATATTTCTCAATCTACGGTACAAACTAAGGTAATTTAACTGCCAAATAAAACAAATCTGAGGAATAATACGGCGGTTTGACATGTTTTCTATATAAAAGATGTCAGACCGCCATATTTATTCCTCAGATACGCTATCTCACGATTGAAAGATCTGCCCTTAGTCATTTGAATTATGCTTTTTGTTAGTCATAATATGTTTACTTATTGCTCGTTCTAAAATTCTATAAGTATACAAACATAGAAATCGAAAAATAATCAATTGAAAAAAGGGGGCTTACCTAATTTCATGATTATTGATCGAGTGAAGCGAAAGTCTCTGAGTTTACTGGGACAAATCGGCATTTGTATGTATGTTTGTGTGTATATTTGTCCGATGACAACTTGAGAACCATTGATCCGATCTTCATGAAATTTTGTAGGCAAGTAGTTCATTTTAATAAAAAAATTATGTTTTAATATGAACTGAATCGGTCCAGGGGTTGTGAAGATATAGGGGTCACGAGGTCTCAGTTCGGCATAAACTACCAGTTATTTGTAACTCGTAACTCTTTTCCGGGCGACATAACTACTCCATTTACATATTTATTATATCATAACCTTATAAATATCGCTCACTACGATTGGCCGAGCGGCTGTCAAAGTGACATCTGTCTAATGACGATTGACAGGTCCATCTAGATAGGGATAATCAAATTATGGGTAAGAATTTTTAACAACTTTACCTATTGCTATTTGGAAACCTTTATAACTCCTAGCACAGAGTCTATTTTGAGGAAAACTTCGTTTCAAACTATTACTTGTTTGTTTGTCTATTTATCTTATAATCTTTAGTTTTGCCGACAGTTCTTTGCGCGCATTCAATGGATTAAAGATAGATGTTTCCTAAATTAGTTTGTTGTTCAAAAATAAAGTATTGTAATGATTGTGCTGTTTTTTTTTTTTAAATAACCCTCTAACAATCATTCTAATTTTTAAAATATTCGAGTTGTAAATACTTCATTTACAATACTAGGTATTAGTGTAGAGATTCGACATCGACAGACACTTATTTTTAATGTTTGATGAAGTTTTACGGAACTCGGGCGCAAGTCTTCAGTCTTCAGTGTACCTATTGCAAGACGAGGATTATATATATATACATATATAATTTTATACAACTGATCAGGATGACACCTCTTCCTCTAAGAATGTTTGTTCCATTTGTATAAAATTTTATACGAAATTTGATTTTACTAATTATACTTAATTAGTAAGAAATAGAAAACACATTTGTATTTTATAAGGACACGTTTCTAGTTCAGAATAAATATTTATATTTAAAAAAATGTGTTCTTTTCAAATTACACAATAAACATCCTTGTTTTGATTAAAAAAATACATGTATTTGAATCTGTAAAAAATACTTAGAATCATTATGAAATTGGGTTTTTTTTTTAACGGGCAAGTGTCTGGGCAAGTCTTTATTAACTAACCAAAATAGATACAAACTAAAACTACTTAGCCTTCTACATAAAAATTACAGTTGGATTATCCAGAGACCATTCAAGGTAAATTAATTGGGTATAAAGGCTTTTTTCTGTGAAAGTATTAAGTATACAGTATTAAGGTCATCTGCATTTTGGTACTATTTTGTATAAATATGTAGTAATATTTAATATGTTACCAAAAAGCAGAACGATGCATATGACTAAACAAAATATCATATAAATTTTACAACTCCCACAAAACTAAATCATTCACACATAATCTGATGTGTACCGACTATTAATTAATTATTAAACCTATTTAAAGCCTGACATCTGTCACACTTGTCACCGCGAGCTGACAAACTTACTTTTCACATTGGCGTTATTAATTTAGACCTTATGACCTTAGCACTTAGATGTCAATTACGGTTCCATTCATGTATTTTAAGTTGCTAGTGAAATCTGTGATGTGCACCGAAAAAGATTGACTAAGTGTAATTAATTAAGTTGAAAACAGATTTGTTTTGATTGTATCTACAGAATATGGTTTTGTTTTTCGTATGGTAATATTTAACAGAACTTATTAAAAGCTCCAGTTTTAACGCTTGTAAATTAATAAGTAACTTACTAACTAGCAATAAGAAAATTGTCGATTTTGCAGATACGGGGTTGTACCGTTCGAGCCGTAGAAATAAAATTTCCGAAAAAAATAACATTTTGATGTAATGAAATTATAGAGGTCACGTATTCAAATGTTAAACTTTGTTGATTTGTTGAGATCGAATAGACAGTGCAACAACTTACGACTTTCAAATTATATATATGTTAATCCGTGGCACAACTCACATATTTCTTCATGAAATTTTATCTGAAACCGCTCAGCATTACGAAGTCGTGTCAGAACAGACATTTTCACACACCTACTTATACATAGATTGTATTTACTTTTACAAAATAAAGTTTTCTAACAATACTAGCTGATGCCTGCAACTTCGTACGCAGTGCTTAGCAGGCTTAGCGCTCAGGATAGGGGCTGGCCTTTGGCCACGCAAAACAAAAATGACAACCTTCCATACAAACTTTCTTCCTCTATTTAAACTATTTAGAGAATTTCAAGAATTCTTTCTTAATGCTCATCTTTGTTATTTATGGAACTACGGTTAAGATTAAGTTACTATTTTGTACTCTGCAGGCTGAAAAATATTTTCATTTCAGTTTAGTCTAGTCGAATCTCCATGCGCACGACGTGGTCTCCTGTAATTGGGGGTGCACCCAGCTTGATGCCTATGTTTCATAATGTGAATGTAATGTGTAACTTCTGTTAGGGATCCATATTCTACAAAATAAAAAAAATATTGATTATTACTTGTTGTTGTCACTTTTGAGAAGCTCGGTGTCAAACATCGGGCAATGGAGAAAGCTGCGCTCGAAGTATCTTTGCGCGATAAAATCTGGAACTAATCTGAATCTACCAGCGCTACATCGCATCTACGATTGCTGGTGTAACGACTATGCGTACATTCGCACACACAAACACTGGTCATCATCACTGCGAACCCTGACTATTACGAGTACTTGAGTATCGCAGTGATGATACCCACACACACACACCCTCACACATATTATGTAAAGATGTGCTATATTAAGCAAGAGTAGGGACTCTTAACACAGGCATTTGTATGCTTAAAGAGTGTCCCTAGTTGCTTAGATCTGTTTTGTATTGTGTATTTACTGAATAAAAACTTATTATTATTATTAAACTTATTATTATTTTAAATGTGATAGGAATCCCTCCAACGAACGTAAAGTCACCAGGTCATCATCATCATCAGCCAGAAGAAGTCCACTGCTGAACACAGGTGCCCCACTTAGAGCGCCATATTGAACGATAATCTGCCATTTGCTTCGGTGATGTCCGCGACTTTCGCTGTGTCGTCAGTCCACCTAGTGGGAGGCTTACCTACGCTACGTCTTCGGATTTGTCATCGCCACTCAAGATCTTCCCCATTGGTTATCGGTCGAACGATGTGGCTTATCTGAAAGCTATATCGGTTCCTTTAAGGCCTCGCTACATGGCCTGACCTGACATCGTGCGAAAGGGACAGCTAGACTTGAATTTCACGGGAGTAAAAGAAACAAATATAGCTTCTCCCTTTCGCTCCCCCAGAAACTTATATGTAGCCATATCTTTCACACGTTGTCAGGTCAGCCCATGTAGCGAGGCCTTAAATTCTTCGGCGAATAACTTCGTAACGGACGTCAAACTTTACCTGACATCAGTCACGTCAAAAAACAATAGGTACGTAGAAGTTGTAGGACATTGGCTGCACAATCCATATCATATCTATATCCAAATCATGTCACTATATACCAGCGCGTCCTTTATCGCGGCTGACTGTTCGGCGACGTGACGCTGACGTGACTGACGTGTGTGCACGCCATGAACCCTTATTATTTCAATGTGATATCAATCCTACACCTTTCTATCATTTCCTACTTGATGGAGTTTTGTCTGGCTGATGACGGGTGGTTCAAATTGGGTGAAATGGGGGTTTAAACAGTAAACACCCACTTAATCCATCACCGAGTGGGGCAAGTGGGGAATTGGAATTATAGTGCGTGCACGTTGTGCTCCGACTTACTGACCGTCGCCGAATGTCTCTGAATCAAGTCGGCGTTTGTATGTACAATGTCCGATGATAACTTGAGAACCGTTAAGCCGATCTTTATGAAATTTTGTAGGCAATGAAAACTGACGTGGTTTTGACACATTTTGTTTTAATAAAACGGGAATACTCACGTCAAATTGAGACGGTTATTCCGACTATAGTTTCGATCACAGTCAGTGACCTTTATCAAGGAATGCTATAAGCATGACACGCGCGCGACCTCATCCAGCCTTGGACCGCATAGTCGGAATAACCGACTCAATTTAACGTGAGTATTCCCGTTTTATTGAAACATTAATTCATACCTTTTTGTCTTTGGCCTAGCCAATGCTGTCTCTATCTATCTTGCCAGTCCTTTGAAAGGGCATTACGAGCCGTAGGACGAGTAACGCGGCTACACTTCGTCCCTGCCAACTTCCCTCGCCGCTTCACTCGCCACTCGTCGACTATGTGCCCGCAGCATTTCTAATTTTCTGCATTACGAGCGGTAGGACGAGTAACGCGGCTACACTTCGTCGATGCCTACTTTCCTCGCCACTTTTCGAGTATTTGGCCGCAGCATTTCTAATTTTCTGAGCCGCAGAATAAGCTTCGAGTTACGGAGTTACTTTATATCCGGTTTAAAAATCAACAAAACAATGAAAACGCGCTCAAACCACCCCATTTGTATTAAATATAATCCAGCCCACTTATGGGAAGATGATTTGGAGATTAATAGCAATTTATTACGTAATAGTTCTCGTTTACCTTCCCTTTGTTTTATAATACGTTAAAAAACATCTGTTTGTGGTTTAGTAAAAAAGTTGGAGAAGGTGCAACGGGGATCTCGTTAGGAAGAGTCCAACTACTGCGGTTCGTCTTATAAATGTTTCATAAAAGAAAAATAATAATTGAACTGTATAATACTTAAATTAAATAACATTTAAAAAAAAACTTCTAAAACTTTAAAAAACTACTTCTCTCAAATGATATTTAACTAGTTGACGCTGTGTTACCTATATATTAGCAAGATATACTTATTAACAATGCTGTGTACAATGTTTGGATTAGCAAATTTAAAATGTATTTTCTGTGTTTCTGTACTTATGCTAATTATTTTTGTACCTATCTTATAAAAATAAAAAATAAAATAATATTATAATATTTGAGGAGTTAATTCCTCATGGATCCCATTATCGGAACTGGATAAAAATGGGACAATCTGGAAGTATATTATTTCAAATAAAAAAAGAATTTAAATAAAAAATTATATATGATGGAGTTCTGCGATAACAAACAAATAAAACGGTCGACATGAGAACCTCCCCTTTTATTTGGAAGTCGGTTAAGAAAAACAAAAAAATATGAAGGTACACATTATATAAAATTAAGTGCCTATTTCAACGTGTTGTAAGTTACAACAGCTTTATTAAAGTTTCATATTAGTAAGAGAAAACAATAGTTTGTTTTATTTGAAAAATATATTTTTACCTGACTGCCCAAATAGGAGGGTAATGTTTTTGCGATGTATGTCGGTATGTAAGTTTTATGTGTTTAAACTTCTGCGGTTCGTACCTAATAAACGTTTCATAAGAAGAATGGATGCGGAATTTATAATTATGTTTCTGTTTCTACTTCATGGAGTTGTAAGTTTCAACTGAACTGAATTAGGATAGTTAGGACTAGTAATATATATTATGTAGATTAATAATTTGTTTTAGGTCGATCGATAATTATATTTCAAAAACATTGCTTGCTTGCTTCATAAATCGTTCAGAGTCCTAATTTGAAACTTTTGTCCTAAGAGGATTTTGGCGTCGTAAGTCTTATGCATTTGCCAGTGTCAAGTACACATATATATTTTCAAGTTTTGCTAGATATTATCAAACAAGTCATAGTCACAGTCAAAGGCGAGCAAAGCAAGTCACGGTCAAGTCCTAGTCATGCCCCAGTAAAGTGGTGAAAACTTTACTAGAGCCTTCTGTGGAGTTTTGGAAACAACACGAAAATTCACGTTTCACGACATTATACCATTCACCAACACGAACACTTAACGGGTAAAATTCACCGTTTTTACACATTAACACTCGAAATAACACAAGTTTTGGAAAACAATAAAATGACGCGACATGAATTCTTCACGTTCCTGCCAAAAACCAAAATTGAAACTTAATTAGGTTTCAACTGTACAAAAGCACCAAGAAGATTATATTTGACATCAATTATTTTACTGGCTCACTTTTATAGATTCTTATCAATATTAAAAGTCAATACAATCAAATCAAATAATCAACAATAAAAAATATGTTCTGCAGAATATTCAAAACCTGTCAAAACATCAACCAAGGTGTTGCCAATCATGGAATGAAATCACGGAAACCATGCAACTCTATCGCTTTACTAAAATCATTGCACTCTTTAAAAAATCCATAGAAAGTGCAAATAATTCACTGTGACAAGGTACCAAAGCTTTCTGCCTCATTGTTACTTGAAAGCGGTTGAATCTTTGTCACAGTACGAGATATTTCGATTTAAGCAATTAGTAGTAGATAATTTCAGGATATTTATTGTGACACGATAGTAGAATATGTTACATTGTATCATGGAAAAGTCAAAGAATTGAACGCTAAAACAGTTCAAATATCAGTGGCGTGGGTCATCTCTCACGATCTTTGTGGCACCGTTATGTGTGGCGCAAGTTACATGATACTTACCTACTTCTAATGAACTCCATAGAAACCTCTAGTAAAGTTACTACTACTACCACTAGTTTACTGGTGCATGACGTGGACTCGACCGTGACTTTGCTTGACTTAGACTATGACAGAGACTCATTTTAATTCTGAAATATTTGACTTCACTTGCAATATTAGAATACTTGGCACTGGCTAAATACACAACGTGTGGCGCCAAAACACAAGAAAAAAAAACCACAGAGTTCAGAACTGAAACCACGAATGGACAAACGAGAGATTGGAGAACCTCAAATTCTGAATCGCTCCCAATATTTCGCACGAAAATATCATTCGAAAAACGACTTTCGAAAGAATATTCAAACAAAAGTCGCGTTTTTGAAATAATCATACACTCGCTAATTAACGACTGTTTTTAACCTTTCGAATTTGCTTCGATCAATAGAAAATCTTTAATTTCGCTTAAATATTTTCCTGAATCATACGAGCGATTCAAAAACAATAATAGCGCATAACAGTATAATATAATAGCGCATAATGGTGTATTCCCGCTGACCCCATCGCCTATGTCCCAATTACTAGGGATAATAGAAATTGCAAAAAATTATTATGAAAATAGTTGTCCCCATTTCTCTATCCCATTGATAAACAGTGGGAAAGGAATAAAAGCATTTAAAATATTCGCGTATAAGGAACTGAAGAGTTATATTTCGCAATATTATCGAATTTCATACAAATTTTGAATTTCTTTATTGAATTGAGTGTAGGTAGGTATGTAAGTGTGTTTGTTCCCGTTCAAATCTGTAACGGCTGAACAGATTTGGACGAAATTTAGATGGAGGTAGCTTATTCCCTGGAACACATAGATAACACATAATATATAACAACATATTTTTATCCTGAAAAAATTAACCATTCCTGTAGAATAGCGGGTGAAACCGCGGGGCGCAGCTAGTTCTACATAGTATGTGTATTTGCGAACGTGAATATCTATATAATATAATTGCTACTTACTTCGTCTACAGGAAATATTTAGTTACATATTAGAACTTGAAATAAGTACTACCAACTCAAAAGCTATAACGTAACATTACACCCTTAGCGACATACTATTGAGTAGGAAGCCATGCGAGCACAGAAAAGTTCCTGCTGCCAATTTAGACTAGTTTAAATCTTTTTATCACATTAATTTTTGACCGAGCGAAGCGAAGGTCTCAGAGTTTACTGGGACAAATCGGCATTTGTATGTATGTTTGTGTGTATATTTGTCCGATGATAACTTGCGAACCGTTGATCCGATCTTCATGAAATTTTGTAGGCAAGTAGTTCATTTTAATACAATTTTTAAGTTCGAATATGAGCTGAATCGGTCTAGGGGTTGTGAAGATATAGGGGTCGCGAGGTCTCAGTTCGGCGCGAACTACTAGTTAAATAATGTTTTGAAATCGACTCTAAAACCAGCCGCAGTTTCTAAACCATATTTTCTTAGCTATAACTGCGGTCAATAGTAAGCGCTGTGCGTTCATGACTTGTACCCATACCTCCGAAATGACAGAAGGATAACTACAACACAATTGCATGTTAAAATTGTCTGACAAATCGAAACGAGGCGAGTCCCCGTTTTAAGGAACAACAACCTGCAGCTCTACAGTCTGAAGCATTTAACATAATTTGCAAAGTGAAAGAGCTTTTGACTCAAATGACATGCACAAAATACCGATAAACCTAAATAACATAAACCAAAATACCTATTCCTTGACGTTTTGGTTGAAATTACTGACCGCATTCTTATAATTGGCCTTTTTCTTTTTACCCGACTGCCAAAGAAGGAGGGTAATATTTTTGGAGTGTACAAAAAAAAACCGTCTACAAAATACAGCCTATGTCACTACGGATGTAAGGAGGAATCCAACGACACCTCTCTCTTTAAAATCGGTTAAGCCGTTTGTTTGTTAGGCCCAACAAAGTATTATTTGCTCACGTCACTTGGGACCGCCTTGCGGGACGTCGGCCATGTTTTGTATTCTAGCCAAGCTAGAACTTTAGCTGTCAAAAACTCAAATGTTTTGAAGTGTTTAGGAAATCACTAGTGAAATGGAGGGAGTTGGCGCCATATTCGTTTGTTGCCCGTGTTACTACCAGTAGTACCACGGGTAAAAAAACTTCCCGTAGAACTACCAAGCGATTCAGTAGTACCACGGGAAGTTCTTTTACCCGTACTACACTCCTAGTCGATATGTCAAGTGCCGTGACTTGTAACAGGCCCTGTTTTTTCTTTCGTCATTTTGATAGAGGCGTGGGTTCAAATCCCAACAAAGAGCAACCGGTGAAGTAAACCATGGCATTGTAGTAGTACTTTTTAGAACTAGGCTGGCGTAGCTACCACCCTCAAAATTCAAAATCTGTCGCTAAGTACGTAACGGTATGATCCAGCAGTCTCATTTGAGAGTCAGTTCCCATTCCAGGCTAGGAGTGTTTTTTTTCCTCTTTCCTCCGAAGAGGATTTTGGCGTCGCACGTCTTATGCATTTGCCAGTGTCAAGTATACTTATATATTTTCAAGTTTTGTTAAATATTATCGAACATGTCATAGTCACAGTCAAAGGCGAGCAAAGCAAGTCACGGTCAAGTCCAAGTCAAGCCCCAGTAAATTGGTGACAACTTTACGAGAGCCATCTATGGAGTTTTGGAAACAACACGAAAATTCACGTTTCACGACGTTATACCATTCACCGACACTCCTGCATGTTCACGAACAATTAACGGGTAAAAGTTCACAGTTTTACACATTAACACTCGAAATAACACAAGTTTTGGAAAATAATAAAATGACGCGACATGAATTCCTCACGTTCCCGCCAAAACTCCGCTAGGAGTGTTTACCATCCTCGACTACATCGTCACTTTTTTTTATCTAATTTTTATTGGGGCTTTAGTCGCCATGTGATTATGCCTGCCCCGTTTAACAACAATTTTAACATCAAAATGGATTGGGGTCCCTACGCTGAATCAGTATGTCCGAGATCTTGGCATACAAGCTCGTCGCAGCATCACAGGTGGGTGCAGCCAGGATTCCATGAAACATGTCAACATCTCGGCGGTGTAAGCCAAACTCACACAACTCAAATCAAACTGGTTGAATGCCTAACCCGTCAAACATAAAGAAACGGCTAAAAGAACTTTGTAAAATCAAAAAAATAAAAAATAAAAAATTGTAAAACATTTAAATGCAAGCAACACTATTATTATTTTTAAAACCACGCTTTTAACGGTGAATGCTGTAAACACCTGTTACTGGTGTACATATCAGAACTGTATCTGATTTAAAAAGTGTTATCCCATAGATGATAATTAATATGTATATTGTTGGTGTTTCTTTAAATAAATAAATAAACTTTAAAACAATAAAATAAAAAAGTACATAACTATAGATTCTGGCCATTTTGAGAAAATTTAAAACTATGCCAACCATACCATTATACCATTCAATACCAACATGGGCTATTACCACAAATCGTTTTAAGCCAACCATGACAAATTAAAAAAAAATACGAAAGTCACCGTTTAATGGTTTTTCTTTTATCCGAAACAGTTAAATTCAAAAATTGTTTCTTTCTTTTGCTGTATTGAAATGGATACAGGATTAAAAAGTATTAAAATCAGCTAATCTTAAATGTAAAACGCCTTTAGCGATAAGCCTTCTGACTTTTACCGACTTTCTTACTGCTCTTACTGCTACTGAAGTAAGAAAAAAGAAAGAAAAAAAGAAAAAAAAATAAGAAAAGAAAGAAGAAGAAGTAAAGAAAGAAGAAGAAGAAAATAAAGATGAAAGAAAAAAAAATTTAAAAAAATCGAGCCAAGAACTAGAAAGTACCAACTACCACCACCATGCAAGGGTAGGTATTCCTTTTATCATCATCATGAGTCCATGAGTCATCATGAGTCCATATTTTGTCCAATGCTAGATGTATACAAGGTTACACGGCGCGGTGCGCGGTGGTAGATACTAAGCCGGAAGGAGCTCTTTGTACTTATCATTATAAAATACTTTTACTGTAGGACGAAACATGAAATCAGAAAATTGTACTATAGGACCAAAACTGAAAATAAACAGCTATTCCATTCGATTTTTACTTATTTTTTATTGTATTTTAGTTGACTTAACAACATGATATTTATAACGTTGTGATATCCTCTGACTTTGACTTAAGAAAAATGTCATTCACACTCAACGAAATTGACTTTTGCATAGAATTGACTTATTTAAAATAGCTATGTAATTATATTTTTTCTTGTAGGTTTCTTTAAGCCCGCACCCTATTTATGTAAGTTCTTAATTCTAACTGTGGGCATGCCATCCCGCTCGTACCAACTTGCACCATGCGCGCTCCCGCTCGCGCACTATCTCTATCACAATCAGAGATATCCATAATAAGGCTGCCGTTCTCAATTCTATAACTCTAGAACGCTTTTCATAGATATGTTTGTTCTCTTAATCAGATAAAACATATGAGATTTGTGTGAGATGTACTTCTAAGCCAAAAAAAAATAGGGGTAAAAACACCTGAAACTTAATACGGATTACAAACACCATAGAAAAACCACAAAAAACTTAACGCAATTTATTCATTAACTTCCTAAAGCACCGCCTTCACTCAAGCAAGAAAAGTCAAATGTTTAAAAGGATTAACTCAAGTCCTACTTAAAAGGCAGGTAGTGAATTCGATTCCCAGATGTGGTTGATTTTCTGCGAACATCGCGGGTGGCAAGTTTTTAGCCTCATAGATTTCACAAATAAGTTTTAGATAAGTAGTGAGAAATTACGTTTTTTTTGGCTTTTTTGTGTCTGTGATGGATTTCTGAGATTAAAATTTGAGTGTTTGCAGCCAATAAATAAATAGGTTATATTTTATTCGTTTGGATGGTGTGATATAAGCTATTTATCTGTGGATATAAGGTATACTAATAATATATAATTATATATCCTAATAAAATTTTACAGATAATAAGTTTTTTGTGGAAAAATATATTTTTTCAGTCAAACTTTATAAAAGACTGAAAAACCTTTCTTCCCTACGTCGGTTATCGGTTATCCGAGCTATAATCTGTCTAGCTGAACTCTGTCTAATATTACGGGTATGCTATAGATACATATATGATTTTTATGAGTGACTAGCTCAAATGAGGCTTTATACACGTAGTAGTGGGAATCGGGCTTCGGCGGCGCAGGTGTGGGGCTCGGAGCTGAGCCTCGGCCTTCGGTCTCAAATACAAACGACACGCGAACGCATAGAAGACGAACAGACAAGCATACAACTTTGTTTTTTTATATGGAAGACTAGTTGTTACCCGCCACTTCATTTGCGTTTGTGATATACAGTAAGTCCTTATCCAATTTTATCAAGCTCCGTTCAGCCGTGATAACGCGACAAACATCCAGACAGAGAGACAAAGTTACTTCCTGGTTCTCGAGATCCACTTTCGTGCATTTTTTGACGTTTTGTATGAAATGACGGTTGTCTCTAAGTCACGGTGAAGTCCAAGTCATACCCCAGTAAAGTGGTGGAGACTTTACTAAGGGTTTCTATGGAGTTTTGGAAACAACACGAAAAGTCACGATTCACGACATTATACTATTCACCAACACTCGTGCATGCTCACGAACACCTTAAGGTATGATTCCGAACACCGCTGCACACAGCGGTGCTGCAGCAGCAGTGCTGCCAATGTGGTGCTGCGCAGCAGTGCTGCCTGCCGTGCTGATTCCGATTAGGGCGGCAGTGTTGCGCTGTTCGTGGTTATGCGCTGTTGTGTATTCATTCATTTGCTTTGAGTTGACAAGATGTCGATTGATGACCAACTTTTATTG
Source organism: Apocheima hispidaria (assembly GCA_947579745.1). Taxonomy (NCBI): domain Eukaryota; kingdom Metazoa; phylum Arthropoda; class Insecta; order Lepidoptera; family Geometridae; genus Apocheima; species Apocheima hispidaria. The sequence continues at coordinate 8,864,245 of OX388167.1, read as the reverse complement.
ACCGAGCGAAGCGAAGATCTCAGAGTTTACTGGGACAAATCGGCATTTGTATGTATGTTTGTGTGAATATTTGTCCGACGATATATTCCGAACCGTTGATCCGATCTTCATGAAATTGTGTAGGCAAGTAGTTTATTTCAATACAATTTTTAAGTTCGAATATGAGCTGAATCGGTCGACCGGTTGTGAAGATATAGAGGTCGCGTGGTCTCAGTTCACCGCGAACTACTAGTTTATATTGTTTGAAGTTTATTAATTGTTTCTCTTCTGAATCATCTTTTTCACGTACCTGGGTATGATTGTTGCGGCGGCAGACGCGACACTACTGGTCTGTCGCGGCGGTGGGGCGACACTGCCGCGCAGCAGTGCTACCACTGCATTGCTGCCGCGGCATTGCTGCGTAGCTCGGAATGTAATCTTAATAAACAAAAATTCACCATTTTTACACATTAATACTCGAAATAATATAATGACGCAATATGACTTCATCACGTTCTCGCCAAAACTCCGAAATGACAGTTGTAATGTATTCATTTTCATATCTCGAAGCTTTATTGGTGCTGATACGACTGTATTTCTCTGAATTATATAATTATAGTTTAAGAGTTAGGATAGCTAGGCCACGATAAGCTTCTTTTGCGTCTTCTTCGCGTCTACTACCAACTCCAATGACTTTTGGTATATTTACTTAAATACAAGAAGTTAATTAGGTAGATATAAGATATATAATTATTAGGTATAATTAGGTAGGTAATTATACTACTCTACTAGAGGTTCGAAGATCACACATTTTAGCCATTCCTAGTTATAGAACTCTTGCGGAATCCGCCTGGGGAAGTATCACACCTTTACCAGTTACTCAACAGCCAAGCAGTAGTGTGCAAACAGTACAGTGTCCCAGGCTGATGAACAGTATTTCCGGTAAAGTTACTGAGTATAGGGAATAATCAAATTTAATAATGAAATGAGCGCAGTGCATTGCCACGCAGAGTTTTGAGCCTTCTATCTGTGTGAAGCTGAATTGTTACGGGCAACTATGACCCTTACCATCTGACGAACGTCTTGCTCGTGTCGCTACTCAGTAGATAGCACAAAAAAACCACGACAACGATTTATTAAATCAGCTTACAATAGGGATACTGGTAAGTATGAAAAAGGTCTTTAAATTTCAGTGTCTATTCTTAATCAGAAGTCAATTACTATTCCCGGCGCATCCCTATTCTGCATTCGAGTTGCGTATCTGTCATCATTATATCGATGCAGCGATGACGTCATCCTGCTGTTTGTGTGGTCTGATGACGTAGATTCTTTTTGAGTTCGCCTCAATGAATTCTAATTCTAATCTGTGTAATGGTGTCGATTCTGTCGTACCATTCTCTAAACTAAGCCAATCGGACAGGACTAAAATTATCGACGTCTCTTTTAATTTCAATAAGTGTGAAATGGATGGCAATAATTTCAGAGCTGTCAAACTTAGTTATGTTTAGAAAATGCAGATTAGATTTTGAATTTATATTTGTTTGTGTAAACTTGTAGTTTATTTTAAGTTGATTTTAAAGCTATATTATATATGTGAATATGGTGAATATATAGATATCGGTTTCAAAGAGGTGGTAGAAGTCCTCGTTTATTTTTAAGAAACTGTGAATTATAAAAAATATAGGTACTTTACGTATTTTAAATATAGGATTACACAAACAAACATACTTACAAACTTACATATAGGAGTTTTGGCGGGAACGTGAAGAAGTCATGTCGCGTCATTTTATTATTTTCCAAAACTTGTGTTATTTCGAGTGATAATGTTTAAAAGTGGTGGAATTTTATACATTAAGTGTTCGAGAACGAGCACGAGTGTTGGTGAATAGTATAATGTTGTGAAACGTGACTCTTCGTGTTATTTCTAAAACTCCATAGAAACCTCTAGTAAAGTCTCCACCACTTTACTGGGGCGTGACGTGGACTTGACTTACTTTGCTCGACTTAGACTGTGACTGAGATTTATTTTTGTGAAATATTTGACTTCACCTGAAATGTTACAATACTTGACACTGGCTAAATACACAACGTGTGGAGCCAAATCATAAGAGAAAAAAAAACTTGCATACAACTCCAATACATTACCGTCCTTCTTGGGCAGTTAGGTTAAAAATTAAAACGCAAAATAAATGAGTAAAAACATATATTTTATATCACTCGTCGTTAAATAACTACAATTTTCGGTACTGGTAGATGAAACAGAATTTCCACAGGGTAGATACAGTCACGGAAGAAACTAGCTGAATATACACACAAATACGTCTTAAACTGTATTTTTATGAGGAAGAAAGACTGAAAACTCCTAAATATTGGGGTGGCTAGAAGTCGGGCTTCCACCGCTAGTTTTTGAAGAAACGAAACTACAACATTAATCGCGGACAGAGAACATCAGAACTGCGCTGTGCTCCCTACCTCCCCACCACCATGATCATCGACCTAATTATGCTGGCGCCGAGATGCCCGATACGGCGTTATAAGCACTATTTCCGTAACTCACATAACCTCCGTGCTATAATAACACTTCAAAATACATAAATTGTCTTAATTTAATTCCTGACATGAGATTCCTTGCCGGACCGATTCACGTGAACAGTTCATCATCAGCCATGAGATGTATTGTTAAACAAAGACCTCGCCCCTTAGAACGCGACTGAACGACAGACTGACATTTGAATCCGTTAGTTATCGCTTTTTTAAATAATCATTTCACTCGCAACTAGTGGTTTGAACCATTAGAATTTGTTTTGTTTTAATAAAACGGGAACACTCACGTTAAATCGAGTCGGTTATTCCGACTATAGTTTCGATCACATTCGTTTCGTTTTAACGTGAGTATTCCCGTTTTATTAAAACAAAATTTATCAAAACCAGGTCATTTGAATTTGCTTAGGTATCAATTGTAAATCTTTCATTTCGCATGATATTATCCTGCGAAATATCATACGAGATATTCAAAAATGGAGTCCCAGGGGTTATGAAGTTATAGAAGCCGCGAGGTCACAGTTCGGTGCGAACTACTAGTATTTTAATAAGTTTTCAATCTTCCCTCTTACACTATCCGTTAATCTATCTAACACGCAATATTTACAAATAACTAAGTTAAATAATTAAAAATTTACATTTCTTTCTTAAATAGTTGTTATTTCATATGTATAATAATTATATTATTAATAATATTTACACTCAGCAACTATGGCATGACCCATGACAGAAGGAACATATTTTTGTAAAATAGAGAAAATGTACAATATTTTTCTATACTTACATAGTTCCTTAATTAAGTACGAAATAAGAATAAATAGTTTTATTTACATATCCAATAGAATTATTGGGAATCAACTTACGGTGGCTTTTGAGACAAAAGATAATGATAATGATTTTGAGATAAGTGGCGTTAATTCTATTTTACCAGTTACTAAACTATACGACCATATTAGAATTATCGGCGTCCCTTTTCATTTTGTTTATCATTTCCTGTAATGAAAAGGATGGCAACACTTTAGAGCTGTCAAATTTATATCAATTTTATATACAGTTTAGAGCAAACCCTACAATTACAGTACGTTTTATAGATTACTTTGTTTAATCAATTGTATAAATGATAATTTGATTACATGGGTAATATTCATGTGACCATGGCATAATGATTTATTGCAAAATTATTTTACAACACATACTCAATGAAGTATGGCCACGCTACTCGTCTCGCCTTGGCCACTGCTCCCGATTTTTTAGCGCGAGTCAAAGGACGGCCGGTCTGGCGCAAGTGCCTAGTCAAATAAATAGACTCAAACATATATGAAACTTGTACTAGAAATAATGACGGCTATCGCTGTCTTGCTCTATCCAAGGCTTGATTCTATCACACTATTTCTAGTACATGTTTCACACAATTGCCTTTTTTAATTTTTCTCTATGGAAGTCTTGGCTCTTAAACATAGTTCGGTTTAAAATGCGCTCACAGTGCAGAAACCACAAACACTGATATCGATCGGTTTAAATTGTTAGTACGCTAATAGCGCGCCAACAAATTAAACCGTTCAATAGCGTGCCTATATCAGATAGGTTTAATATTTCAGGTTATCTGTCTCAGTGTCTAATAAATATTTCCGTTTTGTCTTCACAAAAGGCAATCCATTTTTTTCGATAAAAAAAAACCAGAATGATGGAATTAACGGGTGTCAATTTAAATTTTACGTTAGCGCACACCATGCACGCTAAAATGACGTTACTCATGACGTCATGCGGCTAACTAGAACCATGAATGCGCATCATAAACCAACTTCTTGCACGCTAACAGTGCAAATGATAACTATGTGCGCATTTTCATCCGTACCCTTAGTAAACGCAGTGATGATATTCTCTTTGGGACCGGCGAGATAGATAGAGATAGAGAGATGACAGAGCCCAAGATGTAAAAGTAATGAATAGTGCGAGGCGAGAGTAGAGCAATGTGTGGCTGCCACGCGAATATTCGCGTGCTCTTCTTACTAGAAGAGCACAGCACAGCTGCAGGGTTAACATTGAAATATATAATTATTATTATCATTTTGTTTTAATGAAACGGGAATACTCACGATAAATTGAGTCGGTTATTCCGACTATCCAAGACGATGTCGCGCGCGTGTCTCGCTTAGCATTCCTTGATAAAGGTCACCGAAATTATAGTCGGAATAACCGACTCAATTTAACGTGAGTATTCCCGTTTTATTAAAACAAAATGTATCAAAACCACGTCAGTTTTCATAGTATTATTATCATAAGCGTTGGTAATTTAGGAGTATTTAATTTGCAGTCACAAACTTTAATACTGAGATAATTTTTGTGATTAATTATATTTTCGCTCGTTATTCTAAAGGAACTCTCTTAACTACAATTAATTTGAGCGAACGTATCTATCTATAAATATTTAAATGTTAATTATCGGCGCCAATTCTAATGTACTTTTCTACAAACTTAACAATCTAAACTTGAAAACCGACGACTTATTGAGCATGATGTTATCTGTCTAACAAAAACAAAATTCCAAGAAAGTCAAATTTAAGAACAGTCAATTGATTTTTTTTGTTTAGTTTGATGAATCGTACAACAGAATTGACATCATTAAATTATTATGACCCTTTGACTTACAAATATTTAGTTGTTTATCTAAAAATATTAAAAAACAAAATGAAAAAGAAAAAAAATTGTTTCGCACCGATCGCCGACTGATAAACGAGAGAAAAATATATTTTCCTCTTACTTTCTCTCGTTGGTCTTCGGTATGTGGTTGACAAGTGTGTTAGGAGTTGTAGTTTGCAATCGACACCAATATATACTCCATTCCACATAGCATGGTGCGGGTGACACATGGGAGCGGCCACCCCAAAGCACAATGAAGTGTGTGAATATTTTGTTCCTATTCAGAATTTTCTTTACCTAGTAAGTCTAGTCTTTACTAGGTAAAGAAAATTCTGAATAGGAACAAAATATTCACACACTTCATTGTGCTTTGGGGTGGCCGCTCCCATGATGAACAAAATATTATATACTTACATAGAGACAATATACTTATGCTTACATAGGCAAAATTTGTGGATTGGAGTCTATAGAAGCTCATATAGAAAAAAAAAGTAGGTACAATTTTAAATGGTTCCATTGATGATAAAACACAGAACAAGAAAAGGAAAATCTAATTTAAAAAAAGTTTCATTTAAACGCAATCAATTTGCCTTCTCTACACTTTACAAGATTGATGTATCGCGGACAATCATTTTAAATGAACAATCTCGACTCGTTTGCAACTAAGCACTAAATAAGTTGGCATACACATAATCCAACCTATTTGTTAATCAATGGCTCTAGAATTGACATCATTTTGACAAGAACCGCCGCGCAATTGGTTAAAAGTTTCATTCTTGGTGATTTTTGCGAAAGGGATGGCTAGAATTGAATTACGTCGGATTAAAAAAAACTGAAGGTTTGATTCCGTGAAATTAATATGTAGCTATCCCTTAAGCTTATCATATCCGTTCATATACAGCCTTGAAACATTTGCCGTCGGTACATAAAAATAGTTTTAAAAAAATTGCAGTCACTACATATCAACAAACACTTTAAAATGCTCGGGCGAGATACTCTCTCGAAGGAATAGAAATTTATATCGATGTAACACTGCCAAGCTCCTGTTTTTTTTTTCAATAAACTTATTACTAATGATTTTAGTTTCATAAATAAAAAATAAGAAAATCAGCTCCATCAATAAAAAAAATAATAATAAATGGAGCATTGCAGATGTAGACCACAGAATTCTCCTTATAAATCTCTCTTTGATGTAGACATACATTTTATAAAGAAAATATTTTCTATAACGTCATTAGAGGAAACAGGAGAATACTTTTGTATGGACTAATCGATCGCATAATAATAATGCTATTGAGTTGTTACGTTCTTTAACGAATATATATAGGTATCTACCTATATATACATCCTACTATCCATCATACATCCATACCTATCTACCTATATATTGATATTGAATCTTCAATATTCAAAATCCAAAGCGTCTTGGGACACTAGAGATTTGGAAAAGATGGGTACAGTTTTAAGATGGACTTCCCCAAAGAAAAGCCCGATTCAATAACTAAAGCCTGAACCTTCTTATGTTTTGAAATGGTAAAGTAAAACGATGTTGCCATTTCTATCCGGAGGTAGGAATTCTAGCCATTTTCCAGTAATAAAAGCCACAATCGGCTGCTATAATTAAAAGCCAGCTCGCAAGAATAGATCGTTAAATTACGAACACGGTCGCTAATCGCAAACACTTAATGAATAAAATCGATAATTATAATCGACTAACAGTTAATTGAGCTGAAAATGGAATCGAGACTTTTAATTCCGTAGCTGTAATTCGGTTGTTAGGTTTAAATTGCGTTTTTCATTTCTAACATACAAACCTTCTTATACCTACTTTGTTTAATCTTTCACTTTATGGGGGCAGCTGATCACATTACAAAGCTAAGTTGAAAATTTGATAGCTCACATTTGATATGCGATTGCGTGCAATTGAAAAGAGATGGATTTAGCGTGTGCTATTCAATAAATAACGATTAAACTAGCAACTCAATTAAAATACCTCACCTGTATAAATTACAATTACCTCGCTATTAGATTAAAACATTCGGTGAAAGAATACATCGTGAGGAAACCTGCTTACTTCCGGAGAAGAAATTCGATGGTTGGTGAATCCGCCAACCCGCACTGGGCCAGCGTGGTGGATATGGCCCGATCACCCTTCGAGTGTGGGCTGATATCTCAGCAGTGGGATGTTTAAATGGCTAAAGCAGAAGAAGAGTAATAATTACATGTATATACGTATGTATGTATATATACAGTAGGAATTCAGAGATCTAGCGAAAACTGTGTGTAAAATTCTTGTTAATTTTTTCAGAGACGACAGAACCAAAACAACATTTTAATATATCTAAATTATGATCTCTAATCTATCTATTCAATTAACTATACATATATACATAACGTAACGTGGCGCATTTTTTTTTTAGTTTAGCTTCTGGATAGTAAAGAGAACTCTTATATTTTTCTATATTGATAGTAAAGTACCGAAATAAAACCACCCTATTCACTTGTAGTAACTATACTATAAAAACAACTCTCAAATCTGGCGAATATGTAAATAAATAAGGATTTTCTAGACAAAAAAAAATTGACAATCAAAAACCTATCCATTATTTAATATTTAGTTTTTCCTCCTTTATTTTTATATTTTATCCAGTCTTCTGATGCTATACATATATGTATACAGGAATAGTCACTTCATAGCGTGTTCAGCGGACCAACGAGAGAAGATGAGACGACCATGTATGTCTCTTCACTTCTCCCACGTTTTTCAGACGGCGGCGCGGCGGACCAAGCGAACCAAATTCGCAAGTCGATATCAACCGCTTCTTTACAGATTTAATTTTCCCCCAAAAATAAAAGTATCATTTTTAAACGGAAGAATTAATATTTAAAAAAAACCGCTTAAAAATCAGAATTAATTAGTTTAATTTATAAACTGTGTCGGTTCAGCTATAAAATTACATTAAATTTTGCAATAACAAGGGCAATAACAAATAAAATCGATTTTTAAAATCGATACGGGAACGGTTAAACTGATTCGAATGCCGATTCGAACGAGAACTCGATAGTCGTAATCGTAAATCAAAAGAACAAAAGACGGAAAGGGAAATACAAATTAGCCTTATAATCGCTTATTAAAAGCGGGTTTTGAAGTTTTAAGACTCGCTTCGAGAGTACGCAATACAATGGACTCGGGTTGCACATTAAACAGTGTTCATTTCACTGAGGAAAAATTAAATTAAAATTTTTAAGCTTTATATACGGTCTCTTACTTAGCCAAAAAAAGGGAAGCTTTATAAAAAATTGGATGAACAGTCTTCAAACAAGGATTTTACCCGAGTTCTAAAATTAAATCAAACATAGGGCTGTAGAAATTACTTACAAATAACTAAAGTACGCGTTCATTACATTCGGTTCTAATATTAAACGCGATTTCCCACATAGCAAAAATTATTACAAAGCTTTTTTCTTAATTTGAAATTGGACAAAGCAACGACCATTCATCCCAATCTAATCAAAGACGTAACCACCTATTGTGTTCTCTATCAGCTTTCATTCGATTCGTGATTTATCGAACATTAAAACTCGTTCCTATTCGTTACCATTACCGTTGTTAACCTTCCAACGCGTGAAGGAAAATATAAACAGCATCATCTATAGATTCTTATCTCGAATTCTGAACGCTCGTAGACAAATAGCCGAGAACAATCGTCAGCAGTTTAAAAACAATTTGGTTGCGTCGCGAGCAATTACGAAACGCGATCCGAGGGCCAGATAGTTTTCGAACGCATCTCTTAATAATACACCCGCACAATAATCGCATCATCTCTATTATACACCCATCTCGCTCGCTCGTCGGAAATTTGTAATATCTCCCTCCTTGTGCTCCGTTGACAGCTCGTTTAGAAACCACAGACCCTGCCTATCAGCGTTTCAAATCTAAAACGTCTAATTATACCCACATCAGTCGAGGAACGCTTCAAAGGGTCATTTTTAATTAATTTAGGCCCAAAAACTATTATAATACGGCCAATTTTGTTATCTAATTAGCTGTGACGAGTTAACAAGGCCGCCATCTTGGTTTGTGTCGTTATAAATGGCCGTTTACTTCGGATCAAGCGAGATAAATCATCGCTAATTTAATTGGATAACGCCCAAATATTAACTTAATGGGACAAAATGTAGTTATGTTTTATTAGTGACAAAGTAATTTCTTTTTTAATAATAATTGCTACATGGATTTGAATTATTTCAGGCCGTGTTTAATAGACATATGGCAATACTTTGATAGGTACACCCAACCTATTGCAGGTATTACATTAAGATACGAAAAAAGGCAGAATAATTTTCAATTAGGACATCAAATTAACAATGTAATTAAAAGTCACCTTTGAATTAGTGCCGCAAAAGATTTGATTGTTCGCATTGTAGAAATCGTATTGTGATTTTTTGATAATATAAACCATAAATAATTTGTTTCTATGGTTTAAATTATCAGCATTTAAGAATGTATTCTTTTTATATGGTAATTAATTTTATATTTGTTTTTAGCCTCAATATCGTCAATTTTAGAGCCATTAGGTATTATAACCTCTCAGTGTTTTGTAAATCATAAAATAAATTATCACTAAAACTACTTTTACAATTAATATTTACACTTTGCAACACTAACGTGAATTACGTTTCGTTTTCACTGTCACTTAATTCGTCCATGTCCATATCAATAAGTTCTTCGTCCTCTTCTTCGTAAGAGTTGTTGAATTGACTTCCGTCTTCCGGTTTGGAGGAGGAACCAGATTTGGTGCCGGTTTTGGCTTCTTCTTCTTGCTGCATTCTTTTGTGTTTCGTTCTTCTGTTTTGGAACCACACCTTTACCTGTGAACAAAGAAGGAAATGTTTAATTACTTTGAAATAGTAAGATACTTTTTTTATCTTGTGCATTTTTTTCAGCAACTGTCTCTTTCTGATTAATTTCAATAACCACGAGTACAAAAAAAGTTAGGATAGAGTACGTATTAAAAGTCGTGGTAGCTCAGTAGGAGAACGCTCGCCTCACATTCGTGAGGTAGCGGGTTCGAACCCGGGCGGGCCCGTACCAATGAGTTCTTTAGAACTTACGTACGGATATCCCACCGGCTTTACGGTGAAGGAAAACATCGTGAGAAAGCCTGCATACTATCCGGAGAAGGAGGATTTAAATTAGATGGCGTATGTGAATCCGCCAACCCGCACTGGGCCAGCGTGGTGGATATGGCCTAATCACCCTTCGAGGGTAGGCTGATATCCCAGCAGTGGGATGTTTAAAGGTTTAAAGTGAATAAGCCTGATGGCATTAGCTAACATTTTTTTTTGTGCTATTTATGCCTTTGATGCAATAAATATCTGAATAATCTTCTAAAAGAAAGGTCCCTTACATAAACTAGCGTAATAAATTGATACCCCATAAACATACATGTCCCCATCGCCAACGATAAAACCAATAAAAATATAAAACAGGAAATCCTATTATCAAAAAGGTCCATGTACGAAAGTTCACGGTAAATCTAACAACAATAAAGGGTTACCATAAAAACTATTCACTACACCCCTCCGACGATATTTCAACATCTATTGAAAGAAAAAGAAAATTCGGGAATTTTTCCCGGTGTCAACAATAGGTTCCCGCCAAAAATTCGGCCGCCATCTTGTGACAGTTTGTCACAGAGGTAATGGCGTGCAAAATGTATTCAGATATTTTTATGTATAGCGAACTATCTGTAGAGTTGGATGGTAGAGCCACGATCGTATTTTGTGAACTAAATCAAAATTATCTCTTGGACAAATTTAGTTCTCTTATTTGGCGAATTCTACAAATATACTTGTATGTATGGTCGTTTTGTAGTTATGAGTATTGTATTGTTTTCAGTTATAATATGTACTTATCTTAAATATATGAAATTACGTCCTATTGGTAATATTCTAATTGAATACGAAGGGGTTTAATACAGGTACATGTCAATACTTATGTTTAAAACAAAAAAAAATATATAATAATAATAATTAATATGTGGTTAGGTACATTGTATAAGTACCAACATATTTCCATTAATTTTCTAGTCAATTTATTTAATATTTTCCGTAATATAATCCTGAATTTTACTGCTGCAAATTTATATTTTTACAGCCGTATAAAAAACTTATCGAAATTCCATTATAAAGTCAATACATCAGTTAAAACATCAATACAATATGTTAGTTATATCGCATAGCGTGAAATTGCATCCAATCATACGTTATTTTATGGTTTATTACAATTTCATACAAGTAATAAAATACCACCAAACAATTTCATATGACAAACTTAGTTACGTAAAACTTATTAAACTGAGGCTGTACTTTACAGTATACAGGCAACGCAACTCATCAACTACACTTTGGGTTAAAAAAAACATATAGAATACAAAAAACTGTTTTTTTTTTTTATGTATTTGGCTTTACTCGGCTTGTGCGTTTCAGCTTACATCTCAAAATATTTAAATATAAAAATACAACAAAAATTTTCAAAATCTGTTTTCATCAGTAACCAAAAATATATCTAAATTTTACAGAACACACATACGTAAAGAAAATAAATATAAAAATAGAAATAGAAAGTTACTTTCAGCAGCATATTTTTTTAATAAAATTTCTATCAAAAAATACAGGAGTTAATCTCGAACGCGCCATAATAGGGAACTTCAGAAAAAAAAACCCGATGAAATTACAACCTCCTTTTCTGAAGCCTTAAAACTAAAGCTAGCCATTTCCTAAAAACGCTCTGAGCACTAAAATACCTGCAAAGTATGTAAAACTACACTTCCCAGCACAAGTACTCGAACAAATAGCATCTTTAACACGTTAAAGTCTGCAACAGTAATCCATCATTAGCCGCCGATGTGCGAACTTTCGCAACCCATTTTGTACACTTTAACTACTACACACTAACAAAAGAACGTACTAGTCCTTTTGCGAAATACATAAAGTCCAAAATGACGACTATTCACTGATTTATGAGATAACTATAAAGACGGGTTAAGAAATATCTGACGTACACAAAGTAAACATTTACAGAGAAACACCAAAGCTTATAACTCCAGGCACTTTACTACAGTCATCCTTACTAATAGGCGTCTGCCCAAATTCTCATTTGATGTTAGTTGACGATCGAAGGTGGTAAAACTCCTAGCCTGATTTGATAAATTGGTGACAGAAGAAAAAAAAAACATCATCGTCCCGACGGCAACCTACGCGATCTTCGAAGAGACGTATTGCAAACACACATCGCTACAAATGTGGAGTAATTTACTAAGACTAGAAAACTAGAAAACTGGCATAGATTTGACACATGTTGCTTTTTTTTATCTTAAGTTTTGGCTCTACAAGAATTGTTTTTAGTCATTGTCAAATGTCGTAATATTCCAAGTGAAGTTTACATTTCACAGTAAGAATAAGTCACAGTCATAGTCTAAGTAAAAGCTTTTAAAGTGCAACGTATCGCGCATCGCGCGAAATTCAAATTTTCTTGCGTTTTTTGTCAATTACAGCTTAATTACGCGTCGTGGATTAATTGAAACCAATTTCGCGCCAATAAATATGTTGTTTTAAGAAATTATGGGTAAAATGATCACCTAGATAACATTGGTTTAGCTAAAAATCTCAATAAGATGATTTTCATCTTGGTTTTTGGTTTAGTGACAAATGTACTTATACTAGCTTTCAACTTGAATTTTTGGATGGTGTAATTTCTTGAAACAATCTATTTATTATCGCAAAATTTGTTTTCATGAACCTACGATGAGTAATTAAGCAGTAATTGACAAAAAACGCAATAAAATTTGAATTTCGCGCGCTGAGCGAAACGTTGCACTTTAACAAGTAAATTTTAAAAGCTAGTCATTTCCTGGATATGATTTCGATCACTTAAACAACACTCAAATATAAAATCTGCAAAATAAGAACACAAAAAGCACACTTTCCAGAACTAGCACTCGAACAAAGGCAAAGACAGTTAACAGGCTAGGCATTTGAACACAAACTCAGAGACGGTTCAGGGATGATTAAGACCGGGAAAAATTACGATATTAATGGATCCAGTGATCTTTTCAAGCGTGACGCGGCGATCTCGTCTTGCCTTCATCATCATCGTCTTACGTTTTACAAGTTTACTCTAGCAAGAACTATTTCTCTGATAATTTACTTCTCGTAGTACAGGGTAGTTATTAAGCACTAGTAAAGTTACCAAGCGTTTGTCAAGAATGTAATGTGTTGCAAGTATTATGTCTTGTTTGCGGACGTCGGTGTGACAATGAATGGTTTTATAGTTATGGCGGATGATTTAACATGATTTTTTATCTACTTTTCGTAGACATTAAAAATATACGTGGAAGAGTTTAAAGTTTTTGAAAAATAATGCTCTCGAGATGATGCATATTAAAAGACAAATAGGTACACATATGTTAACTTTAGAAATCTCCTAAAAAGTTTAGGAAAGGTTTTTCTCTAAGGCAAGGACTGATCGTGATTTGAAATGAGTATAGTCCCGCTCAAAGTTCTAAGGTTTAAAGTTGAAAATAGCATATCATACTTGATCATAAAACGGTAAATTGTAGTTTTTCATTGCTTTTTTGCCGATTATCGGAAATATACAAATCAAATATAAAAAACTACCTGGTTCGCCGTATAAACCACTAGCCTGGATATTTAATTTGTAAAAGAAAATTTGTAGTTACCGCTGAAAATTCAGAGCATTTGATTTTAGAAGGGTTTTTCAGGGGGTCATTTTGCGATTTTTTACTTTGTAACTAAGACAGATTTTAGAAATTTTATTCGGTTAAACGTAATTTCAGTTTTATTTTCTATCTGCAGTATTTTTTGCACCTGATTAAGTAATCTCGTCACTCCGAATAAAGCGCTGAAAAATGCTACTTTTTGTTGTTTTGCGATTGGACCTCGCCTCCTAGGTTCACAAATCAATTGTTTTTAACAGTATGTCACCTCATTGGATTTAAAATAAGCTTCAAATATCAGACACTTAAAAATTCCCCCTCCCTTTCAAACTCATCCCCTCTTCCGCACCATTACCTTGAGGGGTGGAGATCGGAAGCAAGTCGATTGATATTCGATGTCGATGAGCGCCGGTAATGGCCCATGACGGCTTGTTATTGTGTTTCATGGCCATTGAACAACCATAGACACTGACCCTTAGCCCGGGATAAATAAATGTGTGTGAAATTTTAATGGAGTTTGTTACAAAATTAGGCAATCGTACGAAACGTTTTCTTTAACAGAACAAGCCGGTTTCCGTTAAGGCTTAAGCACCATGTACCATATACACACGCTCCGCCAGATTATAATAGAGCTTTCGTCCTGCAGAAACGAGCCCTGCGCGCCATATTCGGAGTCTCTGACGATGTTTCGTGTGTAGACTTTTTCAAAGAACTCCGAATACTTCCATTGCCATGCGAGGTCATCTACCAACTAGCTTTGTTCACACATCCACACTTGCAACTGTTTAAAAAAAGGGGCGTAAACGGGACGCGGAACTTGCGTAGTGACAAGAAACGGAACCAGCTTGTGACGCCGTTCCATAAGCTCGTGAGGTCGGAGAAGTCTGTCTACATCGCGGGACCAGCAATCTACAACCGACTGCCTGGTCATGTGCGTGACGCACCTTCCCTCGCCGCTTTTAAGATAAGACTGAGACACTGGCTTCATGAACAATTATTTTACAATAATAATGAATTTATGAAGTTCCCAGAATTAATTTAAAATGTATTTTTTTATGACAAATTAATTTTAGACAAGTTTTAAGAGATTATACAATGATTATTTTTATTTTAACAATTTTGATTGACATGTAACTATGGAGTTATAAATAAATTATTGTATTGTATACAGAAGACTGAAGAGTATACTTGGCCATTATGCCTGGCTATTTATTTATTAGGTATATTAAAAGAACAAGCAATTTTCTAGGAATCACATGGTGAAATTTGAACCCAATAATTCTCAAATGCCATAGACAATAATAATGATAATCTGTCTCATAAAAAGTTGTACACATAGTAAATAGCTGTTTAAAGTGATGATTTGATTCATAGATTGATAGGTAAGTAGATAGACTAACCTTAAACATTAGCTTATTAGGTAGGTGTATATAATGCTATTTATGGAGTGTTAGCACTCGAACAAGATATTCTGTATCTCGGATACTAACGTCTTCCTGCAGTAGGTTTTTTTTTTAAATAAATAAAAATGGGTTTTGGGACATTCCACATCCAAAGGGGTAAAAAAGCCAGTTAAACTTGGTGTATGCAGTAATCATACAAAATAAAGAATGGCATATCTCAGGTTTTTTCGAAAATCAACTGATTCCTAAAGAGGTGAAATGGGGTGTAATCCAGTATTCAGTATTTTATTGCACAAGTAGCTGGTATAATAGCCTATAATTTATATTCTACTACTATGTATACATGGACCTGTATGTGGGTGGCGCAAACTTAAAATATTTTAGTTATTGTATTTTACAATTTTAACTTAAAAATAGGCAAGTTTAAATTTTGAGTTTATAACTATGACGGCATCATGGACTCAAAATGTCTTTTCACTAAGATAATCCTGAATGCTTAGTAGCATTTATGTATCAGGAACTGTCTAAGCTGTTTTTGGAAAACTATTTCTCTGTGTTCGTTTCTAATATGTTTGGGTAGTTTAATGAAGATTCTTATCAACATTTACTTCCGTAGCCTATGCAGCGTAGCCTTGCGGGCAAGCTAGTGGATCTATATTTGACCGTTTGTAGACTGTTCGTTTTTGCTCTGCTAGCGAAGGGCCTGAGGTTTCAAGTATCGATAAACCACCAATACATAGCTTATATGCATAGGAATAGCTAATTTTATTTCAGATATACTAATACTCATTTATTAATAACCATTGGTTACACGTCAGTTCATATAAAATTTGTTAAAGAGTAAACATCAAACAAAAAATTATAATAAAAAAAAAAAAAATGGAATGGAATTTATAAATTGGTTAATTAATGTCTAATCAAATAATAATAATAATAGAATTCACATAAATCAATAATAATCAGTTAATAAAAATAAAAGCATAATTATGCAGTATTATAATTATATACAAAACGGATATCAATCAATCTCTTAATGAGTATTCAAAATTATAACTAAAAATCTGAACTGGATTGTAATCCAAAATATGTGTATACAGAAAAATAAAACAATGAGACGAACGTGATGAAAGTAATAAAGTGATAATAAGTAAAGTGTGCGTCGTACTGTACAAATACACAAATACACATATACACGTTTAAATTTTCGAGATAAGCGTAATCGAAGCGATTTTTACCTAAATCCCTGAGAGTGAAGGGTTAGAATCTAACCCATAGATGATATGCAACTTCTAACTCGTCACTGTCCGAAGGCACGGTGACCGACATGACGCCATTATGTATGAAAAGAAAATGGAATAAAACGCGTTACTATATTATAGTTATAAAATTATAAGTGCGCTGTATCGTTTTATTATGAAGTAGTGCGATATTTACACAGAAAATAAAGTTCGTCAAAGCCCGGTAGAACTCTATTCGAAGCTTCTATAAAGGTTCTAACTAAAAAATTAGCAGTTCTGCCAACAGACCTCACGAGCATAAACTATTTTGTACAATTTTAATTCTACAATTTCATAGCTTTTTTTGGCGTCGGCTATTTTTGATTAGGGGGATATTTTAATATCCGCCAAAAAAAAAAAAAAAAAAATGTTTTATTAATTGATATAATTATAACCTCGTGAGGTTCTCAGTTGGAAATATTACAAGACAACCTTATTTACAAGACTTATTGACAAGCTCTTGGCCGATGTTGCTCATATATGAAATTCTTGTTTAGAATTAAGCCCGCCGCATCAAACGTCGCCCTATTTTGGGGGAATTACCCCTCTCATCAAAAATCACCGACGACAAAAAATATCTATGATATTGTAGAGCCTGCATACTTAGTTTATGATTGGACCAACAGACGGACAGACGAAAGCAAATTTTTCCAGTCAAGCGTTCGAGACCTTTCGTTCGCTTCGCCCCGGTCAATAATATAAACTTTTTGTTAAATTTAATAAAAATATTACTTAAATGTCATAACTATATTTTTTTTAAAATAATGTTAGTACCTAATTTACTGCGTACTTTCATAAAAAAATTATATTATTGTCCTGAGGAGAGACCAATTAAAACTCCGTAAAGGCATTACACCAACCAAAGCTACACAAAGACATTAATAACCGAGCTCAAACGATTAAACAATTATCACATTTTAATGCAAATTTCAAACCCGAATTCAACACAATAATAAACTTAATTCGTTTCACGAGATACATCTGCTCGAACATTCGGAGCGACCACCGTAACTTGAACCCGTTTACTTGAAATGACCCTTTGTAACGAGCTTAAAGAAGCTCTACCCCGCGGTGTTACTCGAACTTTTCCAGTAGCCTAGGCCCATCCTAATGATGCACAATACTTCTGTGTCAAATTCCGTCATGATCAGGTCAGCTCAGTACTACTTGGGCCGTCTGGGGCAGTATCAAACCTACGTTTGCCAGTTATTCAAACACCAAGCAGTAGTTCAAACATTACCTTGTCTCCGGCGAATTACTGGGTGTAGAGATTTAACATCTTAGGCTGACGAGCGCAGTGCACTGCCGTTCAATATTCTAGGTGGGACTGAACTGTTATGGGCAAGCGTGACGTGACCATCAGACGAGCGACTTGCTCGTCTCGTCACTCATTTGTATAAAAAAGACACGGTAGCTGAAAGAGACAGAATGGCTATTTGTTTCTATTTTACTCCTCAAAAACTAAACGAATATGGATCCAATTTGATATAAAGGTATGTAAAATAAACTTGACAAGAAACTTTTCATTGTATTAGCAAGCCAGGTAAAACCGCGTGTACTAGTAGGAACATAAAGTTCCAAAATGATAAAGATTTTACGAACAAACTGCTCTAAGTTCAGAAAATTGCAAGACCAACTTATACTGGACGTAATGTACCCAGAGGTCTTCGTTCGCTGGTCAAATGATAAAAGTCATAAGTCTCCGCAAACAATCGTTTTAATACGAAGGGTGCCTTAACACCCGTACTAAATAAATAGGGTGCCTTAACAACATGCCCCCAAATGCGATTAAGTACTTATGTACGCGATTATACCCCTGTGGATTACCGACAGAGACAGACACCATCTTTCCTACGTGCAAGAGAGAGATCGCGATAACTAGGGGAGATTGGGGGAGATACACAATTAAGGGGAACAGCGTGAATTGGGCCAAAATTTAAGCGCAGCTATTTATCAGTATATTACTTTATTGTCGATCCATTACGGTGCGAAAGAGATAGCTTGCGAAAAGACGACAAATTGGGGTTGTTAGTGCTGCAATTTTTTCACCCTCGTTTACGCGAATAAGCGAGACAGAGATGCAAAATTTTGCATGAAAAGAAAGAGATAGATATTGTTATTATCTATGGTTACGAGTTACAAAAGATCAATTGCGAGGTAATAATGAACGCCTTTGTAGTATAATTGAGAGTTGGGTAATATATTATTGTAGTAGGTTGAGTTGATTAATGTTTGCTTTAGAAAATTATCGGGTAGCCATTTTGTTGGAGTAATCTTTGTTAATTATAGTGGAGCTTTGTTTAGATTATGCATCTTGGGATTGTTGGAGTTAAGAAATTATTGGAATGGCTTCCGCTTGTTTAATACCGTGTGAATTTCTTGTAAAAAAACAAAATCAAATAATGTGACATAAATTGCTCAAATTATTCACGTTCGCTCGATTTGGACCCGGGGTTATCCTAAAACTGCGGCTAGAATCACCGGAAAATGGGCAGCAGGGTCCTCTTAGTAAACCGTGGACGTTCTGCGATTCCCATGCCGCCTGACAAGGGAGCCAATCTTGGTAAAGTTTGGGAAGGAATTATAGATTTCATGATGACAAACATCACACTAATATTATAAATGCGAAAGTTTGTGTGTAAGTGTGGAAGTGTGTTTGTTCCCGTTCAACTCTATAACGGCTGAACGGACTTGGATGAAATTTGGTATGGAGGTAGCCTATTTCCTGAAATAACACATAGGCTACTTTTTATCCTGAAAAATTTAACTGTTCCTGTAGAAAAGCGGGTGAAACCGCGGGGCGCAGCTAGTAAGATATATTTTTATGTCGAAAAATTATTATTCGGAAAAAAATTACTAAATTATTAATTATTATTAGTGAATAATTAAAAATGAAACTGCAGGGCACGTTTAGTTTTTTTTTTTTTTTTTTTTTTCGTACAAGAGACTTCAACGCGTTCGTCATTAAAGTTGCTTAGACAAAATCATCAAATAATGAACATAATTATAACACTACGTATTTGTTTTAAGAATGATGTCATTTTATTGTACCATAGGCCGCGGAAATCGCTTACCATCAGGCGGCCCATCTGCTTGTGTGCCACCCATGGAATTAAAAACCAAACTCTTAAACTATTTGTTGTCATTTTTTAAACGTTGAAGTGAGGCTTGGATAATCTGTAGGATAATGATAATTGATAATAGGGCACGACCCTGGCGAGCCTTTAAAGAAACTGGCAAAGAGACTGCTGAGAAAAAACGGCGATCAAAAGGCTTACAAAATCCAAACCACTGCAAAAGTTAACCAAATAAAATTGTTGTATTTGCAGTCTGAAGAATACAAATTGTCCTGAAACTTACAGTTGAGATGTTATCACCTAAAGGCTTGCGATAGCCGAGTTAAGCTCGGAAATAGCTTTCCGGCTCGCCCGGTTTCCGGCTAGTTAGCTCGGTTTCCGGACAGTCGGACTAGTTCTGGACGGTTCTCTGCGGATTGCAGGAATGATACACAAAGAAAATGCAGGTTTGATGATTGTAGAGTGCAACATTTTCAAAATATAATGTAATTTTGTTTGTAAATCGAATGTACTTTATAAAATAGAATGTATTTTTGGAAATTTGTTTTTGTGGAACTTTATTTATAAAAAGTGTTAGTTTACCGAACTTTATATCAAAAACTGTATCTATAAAGAAATGTTAAATATTTTCCGCTAAATTTCAGTTTAAAAATTATTGTAATGTACACTTTCAAGTGTACATTTTTCCGCTGCAATATAACATGAAAAAATAAATTATTGGTGCACTATACGTGCAAATAACGTGGTTTTAGGCGGTAAAAACAAACTTTTCATCTCAAGCTCAGACAGATTCTATGTATCATTCTTAATCTGAGTGCGAAAGTGCATTTTATACGACAGTGTGGAAAGAGTTTTCAAAATTCGAACATTTCTATTCAATAATTTTCTATCATCATCATCATCATCATCATCCACACCCTTCCTTATCCCACTGCTGGGTATAGGTTTCTCTCTTGCTATGCCGTCTGCCTCGGTCCTGTGTCAATCTAGTCCAGGTTCGACCCGCGATGGTGACGATATCGTCTATAAAGTTAGGCGCTAATTTAAGACATTGTAACTACACCTTCAACTAAATATTTTTCATTTACAAAGTGTAGCCCCAAAGTTAGGCAATAACTAGGCGCTAATTTAAGACATTATAACTACATCTTCATCTAAATATTTTTCATTTACAAAGTGTAGCCCCAAAGTTAGGCAATAACTGGGCGCTAATTTAAGACATTGTAACTACATTTTCAGCTAAATATTTTTCATTTACAATGTGTAGCCCCAAAGTTAGGCAATAACTAGGCGCTAATTTATGACATTGTAACTACATCTTCAGCTAAATATTTTTCATTTACAAACTGTGGCCCTAAGATAGGCAATAACTAGGCGCTAATTTAAGACATTATAACTACACCTTCAGGTAAATATTTTTCATTTACAAAGTGTAGCCCCAAAGTTAGGCGACAACTAGGCGCTAATTTATGACATTGTAACTACATCTTCAGCTAAATATTTTTCATTTACAAAGTGTGGCCCTAAGATAGGCAATAACTAGGCACTAATTAAAGACATTATAACTACACCTTCAGCTAAATATTTTTCATTTAAAAAGTGTAGCCCCAAAGTTAGGCGACAACTAGGCGCTAATTTATGACATTGTAACTACATCTTCAGCTAAATATTTTTCATTTACAAAGTCTGGCCCTAAGATAGGCAATAACTAGGCGCTAATTTAAGACATTATAACTACACCTTCAGGTAAATATTTTTCATTTACAAAGTGTAGCTCCAAAGCTAGGCGAAAATTAGGCGCTAATTTAAGACCTTATCACACCTACAGCTACATAAAAGTAAGTTTTTTTTTTTTTTAAATATTATTATACTTAAAAGGCTGTTTTCGCGCGTGACGCTCCTCATCAGTTATGTCATATAAGTTGACGCAGCATAGATTAGTTGACGAATAGGGTTGATTGTCTATGGTCACCATTAAAAAACGCCCAACACAAGACGGAAACTAGTCTGTCGCGTCCGGTTTTCCTTAACATCCGAGGCGATATTAATAATATTTTTATAGGTCCTACTCGAATGTTTCCGGTCGTAAAATCATCATTGTAGCGGATTTTGGAGTTATTACGCCATACGGCTGTTCGGGGGTCGATGAACTAACTGCCTTCAATTTGTGTTAATAAAATTGAATTAATTAGATGTTTTGTAATTTAATGTTTCTTATCAGGACTTAACTACGTTAAAATATATATAAGAAAAATAGTTCGAGGTATATAAATGAAAAAAAAAATAGTTTTAGGGTGGTTAAGTCCTGATAAGAAATATTTAATTATGTGTTCAAATCGCGAAAGCTTAAAATATTGATGTTTTATGTCAAACTGCGTCTTGTGGTTATAACTACAATTCACTTAGGTATACTTTATATCAAAAATTATTCGAGTGCTTTTTTTTTTAATAAAAGGTATTCCATTCTGATGATAGGAACTACTTTAATGCCGAATTTCACCAAGATCAGTTAAATTAAATCGTTTAGTTTAACAGACCGAAAGACAGAGAAGTGTGTTTTTAAATAAATATTCCATATTTTGTCTCTTACCGTCATAGATATTTTGAACGCAATCAAAAAATACAATGATTTTACATCACTTAAATAATAATCCTAATCCTAACTAATATTATAAACGAAAGTAATTCTGTCTCTGTTTCTATCTGTCTGGGTGATTGTCGCGTAAATACAGCTAAACAGCTGAACGGATCGACCTGATTCTTTGCATAGACATAGCTTAAAGGTAGACGAATACTTTGAAGCCACTAAGGCTAATAAGAAAATATGACGATCTGATCTCTTCATCTCTCGGTCCTTATTTTTATCGAAACTATTTATTTAATTTTATAATATTAAAAAACTTTGAAATGTAGCGTCCTCATAATTTTGCAATGCCCGAAATGGGCGACTAAGTTTTGAGTGCGTATTATATTATAATAAGACCTGTGTACACTTAGTGGCAAATAAAGAATATGAATACGACGGACAAATAAGCGAGTTCTTAGAGCTAGTTAAAGAAAAAATCGATTTTCTGCTCTTATAATAAGAAAAATAAATAGGCAAAACTACATACCTATGCATCGCGAGCTTTATCCATTTACTCAGAAAGTAGCTTAGCTAGATATAGACAGATAGCTCTAGCTACAATCCCCGTTCTACATCCTACATCATCCCTTATCTCCCTGCCACCCCGTAAACTAATATTAGATTTGCGGCGCGCAGGCGCGAGGCTATACTGGCTACAATGTGTGCTGTGGCTCGGGGCGGAGTCCTGCTGAGCCGACACGCACCCCCGCGGACTGATGCGCAGATTTATGACGTCACAGAATACTGATGTACCCTCGCATTGCTATAGTGGATTGCAGAATGTAGAGACGCAGTATTCCACCCTGCAGCGATCAGGATAAGCGAAATGCTTTTATAAACTGGGACCCTATTCCTGTGCGCTCGAGATTATCTCGATCACTCTCTCTAATTAAGAATTTAATGGGAGTGAGAGTGACCGAGATAATCTCTAGCGCACAGGAAGAGGATCCTTGCAAAATCAACAGTTGATCACCGAAATTCTCGAATTATCCATTAGATACAACCGACTTTACGTAGCACATTCTCAATTTTTTTTTTTAAATTATGTAATGAAATTATGTAAGGACTCTTGCATAGTCCGCCTGGGGAAGTCCCACACATTTGCTAGTTATTCAACCGCTAAGTAGTAGTGTGCTAAAATTACTATCAGACCGAAAGGCAAAGTATCTAGTGAAATGACCAAGCGAATAGAGCTTAATATCTCATACCTGAGGTGACAATTTGTTTTGAAAACTACAAAAAAAAATATTTAAAGAAATTTCTAGCATTTGGAAACTATAATGGTAGCTTCCATATTTTTTTTAAAAAACTTAGTGCCCCTAAAAAGAATTAGATTGTTTTTTCTTTTATATTTGGCTCAGCACATAGGCTATTAAGTCAGTGTCCAGTTTTTTAATATTACATGATGCGAAGTAAATTTAAGTAATATTTCAACATTTAACATATCTCAGTCAAAGTCCAGGTCAAGCCAAGTAAATCACGGTTAAGTCTAAGTCATGCCCTAGTAGAGTAGTTGCGAGTAATCTAATAACATATTTGCTGTCAAAATAAACAATGTTTAGCAAGAGCGCGCCAAGCAATCACACTAATACCTATTATAAATGCGAAAGTTTGTGTGTAAGTAGGTAAGTATATAACGGCTGAACGGATGTGAATGAAATTTGGTACGGAGGTAGCTTATCCCCTGGATTAACACATAGGCTACTTTTTATCCCGGAAAACTATTTTTTTCTGTAGAATAGCGGGTGAAATCGTGGGCCGCAGCTAGTCCATAAATATACAATTTTCAAATCCGCGCTCAATAATAAAAAAAAAAACATAGATTAGTAAAATATCAAATAATAAGCATTAAATCCATCACGCAATACGTTTTAAGACTCGAATATTCGACTCTCAATAATCGAATTAAGTACGGTAAACATTAGGATTTTGTATACGAAGGCACTGGCAAGCAGCTGTGTGTAATTTACTTAATAATATAAAATTACTTGATCAGACCGACAACTTATCTATAGAGGTGGCCAAATGATGGCACTAAAACTGCTTATCGGTTGGCTATCAGTTTAGTTTAGATAAAAGGATAGTGGCTCCATTCAAATCTACAGAAGATTAGTTTGTCGTTTGTATAGAGGTTTAAACCTGTGGTACGTCATTGGGAAGTTAGGTGAAGAGCAAGCGTTTAGTTGTGCTCAGGGTTCTGTATAATTTTAAATAATTCAATTTTTGAATTAGTTGAAATTAAGTTCTACCCAGAGATTGTGTGCTAAGACGGTAAAATTTAATTGTAAACAATATATCATTATGATAAACTTTTACAATGACCAACCCTGAAATTTCGATGAAAAAATAAATGAAGAATGTCATATGCATTCCACGAAATGTGGCAGTTTACCAACCGTCGCTATAACCGAACTAACACAGCTCTTAATCTCCGTGGACGGTCTCTATGGTAAATAATTAAATTCGTTAAATATAATGTACAAGAAAATGAACAAAATATTTTTATAAAATAGAAATTACTAACACGTATGTAATTTTGTAATGTATGTTAATAAATTACCTACGGCAGTCTAAACGGCTGGTCAGACTTTCACTAGTGAGGTGTCGTTGGATTCCTGACATTCCTGACCGGAATGGCATTGGCTACATATTGCAGTCGGTTTTTTTAAAAGTAATAGATACTTTGTTATTTTAGGTCAGACACATCAGGAATTAGGCCTAAAAGGATAATTTTGTGTTTTTATTTATATAGACTATACAGGGTTATAAGGAAAGGGCGTGCTAAGCTCAAAAAGGCTCATAGTACTCATCATTATGAACAACTTTTAGTATGGGACCAACCATGAAATCGCGAAAAAGATGTCAGCTTTTCCATAGAAAAATGTCAATGTCACTCTACAAAATGTATGGAACAGCTGTTTTTTTTTTCTTGATTTCAGGGTTGGTCCCATAGTAAAAGTTGTTCATAATACTGTATATATTTTTTGTGTACCGTGTGAATTAAAGGGCGATGTGGTCACTGAGCGACAAAGCTCTTCAAACAAATTAAAAAAAATAATAAGTATCAACAAGGCTCTTTTCAATGAGGCATTTTCCAAAAAAATGAAATCCTGGTAATAAAAATACCCAATAGATGGCGTTAGATGTACCTTAAGGTTTTCCTGTCACTGTCAAGACATGAAAGACAAAAAAATGTACGTGTGCCTTTTTTTTCTCGTGTTTTTTGGCTCGACATGTGTATTTAGACAATTTCAAGTAATGTAACTATGTATTTGAGTTCATTTGAAATATTACAATGGTTGACACTGGCTAAATACACAACGTGTGGAGCCAAAATTTACGATTTAAAAAATAAACATTAAATATTTCGACAGAAATGACAATGACAGGTAAAACGATAGGACTATTACGCCATCTAGTAAGTATTTTAGAACTATTTTTTTTTTTTGGAAAACGCCTCATTCATTAGCAACTAATGACTCGTTTACATCAGTTCATACTAACTGTATATACTAACTATATTCAAGCTGTAATAGATAAATTCATTCAAGCCTCATTACACAGTAATTTCGTATGTTAATATCTAGTGATAGTGACGTGTGGGTATAATGTTGGCACAAAAAATAGCGTTTGTTACTTGGGCTGGTTTTCTATGAGAGACGGCTTTAGAAAAAACAAGTTCTTACCCGCGACTTCGTTCGCGTGGACATAAAATAAGTATCCTGTGTCCGTCTTTTTGGTATACAGTAACTGCATATCAAATCAAATCAGTCGTTTTGACAGCATGAAGTAACTATTTATTTAATACAAGTTGTTACCCGCGACTTCTTTCACGTGGACATAAAAAAATATAATATGTCCATCTTTGTAATATGCAGTAACTTCTTGACAAATTTTATCAAGATCCATTCAGCCGTTTAGCCGTGATAAAGCGATAAACATCCAGACAGAGAGACAAAGTTACTTCCTACAGTTCGCTAGATGGCGTTGAACCATATTCGTTCATTTTTTGACGGTTTGTATGGAAGGACAGTTGTTATGTAGGGAGTTTTGAATTGCGCAAACGAAGTTCTTTCATCGAGACGAACGTACTCATTTTTATACCTCGAAGCTTTATTATTGCGACTATTTTCCTCCGAATTATAATATTCGTTGGGATATTAGGATGTAAAAAACAGGTAATAGTAGACACAGAATAATAGTACAAGTTTTTTTGCAAATGAATGACGAGTCGAGCATGTTACTCGCCTGATGGTAAGTCACGCTTTT
The DNA here is from genome assembly GCA_947579745.1 of Apocheima hispidaria. NCBI lineage: Eukaryota > Metazoa > Arthropoda > Insecta > Lepidoptera > Geometridae > Apocheima > Apocheima hispidaria. The sequence continues at coordinate 8,837,692 of OX388167.1, read as the reverse complement.
GCAAAACAGTTCAGTGCTGCGTTGCGCTCTTCACTCTGTGATATCACACTAATATTATAAATGCGAAAGTTTGTGTGTAAGAGTGTAAGTAAGTTTGTTCCCGTTCAAATCTGTAATGGCTGAACGGGTTTGGATGAAATTTGGTATGGACGTAGCTATGGCTAAGAATGGACGGTTACATTCGGGATAAAAAGTAGGCTAAGTGTTAATCCAGGGAATATGATTAACACATGGCATTCTTTTATCCCGAAAAATTAAACCGTTCCTTTAGAACGGGGCGTAGCTAGTCAGATTATAAATCTCTTTAAGGTAATTTTATTGGAAACCATGAGCGTAGCTACAGCCGTATCTGCCGTATCAATTATACGGAGCCCCCGCGCCACGGGGGCCCCCAACGTGCGTAAGCAAAATTTTTATTAATTATTGCTTAAACTTCCCAATTTTTTTTTAAATAAATATTTCTTTTAATTTTATGCAAACTTTTTTTCTTTTTTTTTTTTTTTACGTTACAGCGGAAAGACACTACATATTTTGGTTATTTTTGACAGTTTTCAAACTTTTTTTTTTCTTTTGTGAGAAATCTTTACCCTTCCTAAGGGCCCCCAAACAAATTTTTATACGGGGCCCCGCCAAGGCACTCTACACTTCTGCTGGAAATATTACCATTGCGAAACATCCAGAACACAGTAATGTTTTCACACTACTGCTGGGCGGCTGAATAGTTGACAAAAGTGTGGCACTTCACCAGGCAAAAGATTCAAACCACTCCAAAACAAGTACAGAAGACCCATTCCGAGATTCACTCCGAGAAATTCTAACAATCTGTACTCGTAAATGTTCCAATAAATAAATCGTTCAATGCAATGTGAACAAACTTTAAAAAATGCTTATATTTACTGCGTTATTGTTGCATGAAGCGAACGTACAATATTAGTCGAGTTAGCGGCGTCAGTCATGTGCTACGTTTTTTCAATTGATTTTACTTTATTTAAACTAGCTTGCCCGCACGGCTTCACTCGCTTAGGCTACAGTAAATGAAACACTGCATTTCACCTCTTCAGGGGTAGATTTTCGAAAAATCCTTAGACACGCCTTTCTTTACTTTTACAATAGACAATAGTTTATTTGTAGCAAAAAACATAGAAAAATAAATTAAAAAGTGAAAAATAAACAAAACGTACACAGAGTTTTTTGCCACAAACCAGCCCAACTCAGCAAGATGCTGGTTATACCCAACCAGCGCTGCAACCACACAACAACAACAACAACAACACAACAACAACAACAAACAACAAGCTTACAAGCTTTTATTTAACTTGCAAAGTTAGTGTTTTTTTTTTTTTTTATGTTACTCGGTGACGAGACGAGCAAGTCGCTCACCTGATGTTAAGCGTCACGCTTGCCCATAACGGTTCAGTGCCACCCAGAGCTGTAATTGACAAATTGAATAAACTGACGTTTTTAATTGATATTGCTGTCCCTAACACACATAATTTACAAAAGACTATTACTGAGAAAATTCATAAATACACAGAATTGAAGGAAGAAATCATTAGACTTTGGAACATGAAAAGAGTATACATTGTGCCTCTGGTGCTCTCCAGCACTGGAGTCATCCCCAAACACCTCCACCATTATCTACAGCAAATTGACTTACATTGCAATACGTACATCACCATGCAAAAAGCAGCCATACTAAACACCTGTCGAATTGTTCGGAAGTTTCTGCAGGACGAATTAGTTGCGGAAGATAATCCTCACCATGAACTCCACTTGGCCTAGGCCCGTGGTTTTCATAAATACCGAAACTCTTATAGTTTCGAGAAAGAGAATCTCTTAAAAAAACATAATAATAATAATAGCGTAATAACTGGGTATAGTTATTACGCTGGAAACATTGCCCTTCAATCCGGAACACAGTAATGCTTGCACACTACTGCTTAGCGGTTGAATAGCTGGCAAAGGTGTGGTACTTTCCCAGGCGGACTCTGCAAAGAGCCCTACTACTACACAAAGGCCACTATGTTAAGGTCAAATCTTACAACTGAATTTAAGACCAGTGGCCCTTGTTCAATTGAGTTGAAATTTTGCATGCCTTTCAACTTCCGATAACAATACAATATTATGAGAGCGAGCTGATCTGATGATGGAGACGGAAGGTGGAAAACGGAACTCCTCAGTAACTAACAGTAGATTGATGGAGTTTGGACTCATTTTGACCAGCTTACAGTACCAATAACGGATTCCATAAAAACTTGTCTGGTTTTTTTTTTTCACAACCACTTATGCTTATTACACAAGCTTACCATTAAAAAAATATTTTATTTCCATACAAAATTTGCGGGTTAATTTTACCCCTTTAAAGGTGAAATTTCGCAAAATCCGTTCATATTGTTTACATACACCATTTGAGATGTTTGCGTTTGAGATTGGGTTCAAATTTCAAGTCTATCATAAGCGGTTTAGTCTGTGCGTTGATTCCCAGAAAAGGGCTTGCTTATATATATTTAAAAATAGATAGCATGCTAGTGAGATTATAATGAGCGGATATACTATTTTTCTTTATACTTACTTGCGTGGAAGTTCGTAACATAGATACAAAGTTGCAAGTTAAACTTGCTCATGATTACAGGGTCGGAGTCAGTACTTACTTTAAAAGAGGCATAAAGAGAGGAAAAAGATGTTTTGGCGGGAACGTGAAGAAATCATGTCGCGCCATTTTATTATTTTCCAAAACTTATGTTATTTCGAGTGTTATTGTGTAAAAACGGTGAATTTTTAGCCGTTAAGTGTTCGTGAACATGCATGAGCGTTGGTGAATGGTACAATGACATGAAACGTGTTGTTTCCAAAACTCCATAGAAGGCTCTAGTAAAGTTTTCACCATTTTACTGGGGCATGACTTGGACTTGACCGTGACTTGCTTTGCTCGCCTTTGACTGTAACTGACTTGTATGATAAATAATTTTTAACTAAACTTGAAAATATATAAGTATACTTGACACTGGCAAATGCATAAGACGTGCGACGCTAAAATCCTCTTAAGAAAAAGAGAAACAAAAAACTATTTTTAATCAATTTGTCCACATTTTTGTGTAATTTCAAATTTAACACTATCTATATATGCCTATAAAAGGCTTTGTCTGACTGACTGACCTATATAGACAACATAAAGCCTAAACCGCTGGACGAAGATACTTGAAATTTGGAGGGTATGGTTATTGAGGGGTGTAAACGCACTCCAAAAAGGATTTTTCGAAAATCAACCCCTAAGGGGGTGAAATGGGGTGTTAAAGTTGTATGTCAGTTAATTAAAGCAATCAAGTTATCTGCCATACTGGTAGAGAAACAACAAAATTACATGGAGAAATTATTGATCGAGCGAAGCGAAGGTCTCAGAGTTTACTGGGACAAATCGGCATTTGTATGTTTTGTAGTTTAATTGTCTTTTGGTGTATAATAAAGTTGTATTGTATTGTATGTATGTTTGTATGTTTGTGTGTATATTAGTCCGATGATAACTTGCGAACCGTTGATCCGATATTCATTAAATTTTGTAGGCAAGTAGTTCATGTCAATACAATTTTTAAGTTGGAATATGAGCTGTATCGGTCCAGGGGTTGTGAAGATATAGGGGTTGCGAAGTCTCAGTTCGCCGCGAACTTCTAGTGTATAGAGTGCCAATGGCCATAGAAATATACGTAAAACGATTGTAGTTACCGATAAGGACGTCCTAAGGACATGGTGTTTAAGGAGCTAATTTTGTTGTGACATTTAGCATTCAAAATAGTAATTGTTTGTAACTATGTAACCGTCTAAAAACTATCCATAAAAACATGGGATCATGGCAGCGGTAAATAGAAATTTTATAGCAAAAAAAAAACTGTAATTATTGTCATAATTTATTAATATTATGTTAAATAGTGGCAGTGTATGTTTTTTTTTCTTGGTTTTTGGCTCCACACGTTGTGTATTTAGCCAGTATCAAGTATTGTAATATTGCAAGTGAAGTCAAATATTTCACAATTAAATTATGTGTCAGTCATAGTCTAAGTCAAGTAAAATAAGTCACGGTCAAGTCCAAGTCATACCCCAGTAAAGTGGTGGAGACTTTACTCTAGGTTCCTATGGAGTTTTGGAAACAACACGAAAAGACACGTTTCACGACATTATACTATTCACCAACACTCACGCACGGTCACGAACACTTAATGAATAAAAAAATCACCATTTTTACACACCAACACTCGAAATAACACGGTTTGGAAAATAATACAATGACGCGACATGACTTCTTCATGTTCCCGCCAAAAAACCCCAGTGTATGTTGTTGTTATGTTATTATTGACTGTTTTGGCAAATAATACAATGACGTGACATGGCTTTTTCAGGTTCCCGCCAAAACTCCAAGTAAATAGTTGTTTAGTTCCTCAAATTGCCACCGCCAGCATATACTGGCTAGTCGCAGTGTACACAACTAATCAACTAAGTGACAGGTACATATAGAGTGCGGTTTAAAATGTGCACATAGTTACCATTTGCACTGTCAGCGTGCAAACAGTCGGTTTAAGATGCGCATTTATAGGCTCCTGTCAGCCACATGACGTCATGAGTGACGTCATTATAGCGTGCTCACGGTGCTCACAACAATGAGGTAGTGCACTGTGTGCGCTAATGTCAAATTCAAATTGTCATCTGTGAATTCCGTTATTATCTGTTTTTTTTCTAGAAAAAAATGGATTTAATGCAGGCCACAGTCTTCTGTGAAGATAGAAATGAAACTGTGCCATCAAATTATTAGACACTGAGACAAATAACTTGAAAAATGACACTATCTGACATAAGCACGCCAATGATCGGTTTAATTTGTTGGCGCGCTGTGAGCGTACTAACAATTTAAACCGATCGATAGCAGTGTTTGTGGTGTTTGCACTGTGAGCGCATTTTAAACCGTACTCATAGACTCTCACATTAATCTCACAACTAGTTCACAAAGTTCTACTTTAGTAAGTGTATCACCATTAGCAGGGTGTAGTTTCTCGCCATATCTAGACTTCACATAATTATCAGGCCAGGAATTCTAGCTTATGTATGGCATACATTAAAACTTTTAGCGTCCTCGTATGTTCGGAGTTACGGCACAGAATAAACGTTAGTCAAAATACAGAGACCCACTCCAAATGACAATTAAATAGTCTCTCGCAATAATACTAGATTATACGAGTGAAAAAAAGATAAAGATCCCGAGAGCAGCGAAGGATTCTAGAGTAGAATCCCGAACGTGGCGAGGGATACTAGAGTCCGCCTGGGGAAGTACCAAACTTTTGCCAGTTATTCAACCGCCAAGCAGTAGTGTGCAAGCATTACTGTGTTCCGGATTGAAGGGCATTGTTTCCAGCGTAATTACTAGGCATACAGAGATTTAACATCTAACATCTCAGGGTGACGAGCGCAGTGCATTGCCACGCATAGTTTTGAACTGTTGAAAGTCAAAATTCTGGGTGGCACTGAACTTTTATGGGCTAGCTCGTCACAGAGGATAAAAAAAAAAACCTGTGCAGAGTGAGATAAAAAAAAAACACGAGTTTTTTTCTTTACTTTTCTTCATCCTAATCCTCATCCATAATATTTGCGTACGAGGTACGAGCAGTCAACCAGTTGTATGGTCTTTGGTAAAAAGTGTTAGGAGACGTTCAGCAATGGAATTCTCATTTTAATCGGAAAGGTTTCCGTTCGGATACGCATTCTCCGTTTCTATCACCCTGAATGTAGAATACGGAGACGGATAATGTGGATCCGAACGAAAACCTGTCCGATTGATTTGAGAATACCTCTGCAGGTCACCATCCCGGTAATTTGACATTGAGTAGACCAGACTTTCGAAATAGGACAAAATAGCACTAGAATAACCTTAGCATTATAACATATAACATCTACAAAATAAATCAGTTAATTATTACATATTTCGTACATAATTAATTTCCAATATAATTAAAGATATCTAATCAAAAGCCACAATACAAAATAAGTAATAATCACACTAAATATTATAAATGCGAAAGTGTGTGTGTAAGTATGTCAATAGGTAAGTATGTAAGTGCGTTTGTTACCCTTCAACTCCGTAACAGCTGAACGGATGTGGATGAAATTTGGTATAGAGGTAGCTTATTCCCTGTATTAACATATAGGCAACTTTTATCCCGTTCATGTAGAATAGAGGGTGAATCCGCGGGACGCAGCTAGTAATAAATAAATTTATCAAATTTAATTTGTTTATATCTTATAATTAAAATATGTCCACTGCTAATTATTCCAAAATAAATGTTATAAATATTATTAATCTCATCGTTATCAATATAAATATAGACGTAACGGATCTGAATTAAAAATATTAGCTTCTCTGACCACACCCTTACTACCTGATTAACCCAACTGACAAATCAAAATGCAAGACATTTGGCAACTTAATGTTATAATCTAATTATTACAATCATTTCATTTTAGCTGTCCTCCTCTCTTCTAGTTTCGCTGTGGCCGACGGGGTCCACTTTGTACTAAAAAGTAAATATTTTGACTACCTTATATTTAATGATAGATAGATTAACTCTTTATTGTTCATACAAAATTTTACATTAAAAAAATGTAAAATAAATAATTAAATTTAAAACTAAATTTAATTTAATTATTTATTAATTTTAATTTCATTTAAAATTTAAAAACAGGCTCAAAAAGTGGTGCAACAACTGAAGGCCTTATCACTAAAAGCGATATCTTCCAGGCTACCTTAATATGGAGAGGATTCATAGAAGACGTAGAAGACGAGCTGTGCAATGATGGAGATTATGTGATACTTATACTCTATTATAAGTAGATATAATTATAATTAATGGAAGCTCCATTATAATTAGCAATAAACCATCTGAATCTTATTGATGCAACGTCCTTAGACAATGAAATCGGCTAAGTATCGACCGCACCTAATTGCAAAAAAAAAAAACAGTTAAACTCCTTCATAATAGCCGCTTCATTACCCAGTGGCGTGTGGGTGTATGGACAGCAGAATCACACGCTGGTGCTAATGAAGTAATCGAGAGCTCGATGACTTATGTTACTAGCTGCGCCCCGTGGTTTCACCGGTATTCTACAGAAATTTTGACTAGTGACTCAGTGGGTGCATTTCCGCCTTCTTAACTTAGGTTGTGTTTTTTTTTTTTATTATAATATGGATCCCCAACAGAAGTAACACATACATTCACTTTATGAAACATAGGCATCGAGCTGGGTGCACCCCCAATTACAGGAGACCACGTCGTAGTTCGATTCACACCCAGGAAAAACATTTGTGTGATGAACATGGATGCTTGTTCTTTGTCTGGGTGTTTCTACGTATGTATGTATTTACAACAAAATAAAGTATTTATGTATTCTACCAGTTATCTGGTTCCCATAGTACAAGCTTGCTTAGTTTGGGGCTAGATGGCGCAGTGTGTGAAAAACGTCCACGTTTATTTATTTATTTATTTATAGAAACCGAATATTTTCCGGGATAAAAAGCCTTTGTGTTAATCCAGGGTGTAAGCTACCTCCATACCAAATTTCATTCAATTCGGTTCAGCCGTTACAGAGTTGAATGGGAACAAACACACATACTTACCTACTTACACACTTATAAGTCATTTATAATATGTCATATAAATTATGTTTATAATGTCGCGCGGACAAATACTAAATATAAAAAATAAATTAAACTACTTACATAACCAAAATAAATATTGTGAAATATAAAAAAATATTGATGACTACAATTTCTGTGAGTATATTGATATGATATAAATATTTCAATTTCGTTTGCACCTATGATGTTCGTTACTTTAAAACAAATGCTATTTTATATACAAAAAAAAAATACAAGTTTTGGAAAATAATATAATGACGCGATATGACTTCTTCACGTTCCCGGCTAAACTTCCCAGGCCTAGTTCCTTTGGATCATGATGTGGATCAGATACTGCGTTGCTATCCGTACTGCATCTAGGTGTGGTCGGTTACAGGCACAACGACCCAGTTTCGGTCCGCGAGTATTTTTCAATCATTAGTCGTAATTAGCCACTAATTACTAGTTGCAACATTGTTTCCACAGCCGGTTTTCTATTTAGTTAATAAATTATTATTAACCGACTTCCAAAAAAAAGGAGAAGGTTCTCAAGTCGACAGTATTTTTTTACCGGCGAGGTTTAGCAACTGCGGCAAAATCATTGCGACGCAGCGCAGGTAGGCCTCCCGTTAGGTCGACCGACGACATTGTTAAAGTCGCGGGCAAGCGCTGGATGCAAATGGCAGATTGTGTAGCAGTGGACGTCTTCTGGCTGATGATGATTAGGAATGTAAGTAGTGCTATTAACTATAACCACAAAATATCTAAATATTTACAGAAGGCCGGCTCCATACAACCAGCTATTACACATAACAGGCGGACAAGCTTATACGGACACCGATCTCGGGTCGTGTTGGTAAATACGATTAACTGACTTTATTATATTTTTAATTAATCTGATCAATACAATATGGATTAATGCGAATGTGACCTAATCATAACAAGACACATACCTAAACTTCCCTCCCCCACCATTCACGGGAGACCACATCGTGCACATAGAAGTTTAACTAGACCAAATTGTGACTGCATAACAGATATTTGATGATATCCGATTGTCTTCCGTACGCATCTGTGTGTGCGTGCGGCTTTTATAGTTCGTTGTGTGGAGGCGATCTCCGGCAACTACTTATTTTGTGGTTACACTATCTACATTATTTGGACTTCATTACCATAAATAACAAAAATATAAAACTGAAAAATAAACTTAGAAGTACCTAAGTTTACTTGATCCAAGATTTTCTTACGTATGCGTTTGAATGTTATAGCTTGTTTTATGGAGTCGGCCTTCTTTATATTATATTGTGGTTAAACTTTAATTTTAAAAGTATATAACTCAAAATTAAGTACAGGGGTAAGTTTACTTGATCCGAGGTTTTCTGTACGCGCCTATGTGTGCGTGCGGCTGTTATAGCTCTTATGGAGTCGGCCTTCTGCAACTATTTATTTCGTGGCACTATCTACATCATTGGACTTCATTAACAAGAGATAGATTAAACGTTATTTACGTCAAATTGTATGATAAAACATATTGCTAATTAAATATAAAGGTCAAGTGTGAATGCGTCATTACTATTAAATATGAAAGATAATTGGTTATCGGGTTATTTTGTTTTGCGATGTTTCATAAAATTAACATCATTTTGTTAATTAGGTTACACTTTGTGCGATAAATTTGGTTGCAGCTAACATTGTGATAGATACCGTAAAATACTTAGTGAACGGAGTATGAACGAATTTTCATTAAGTGTAAAGGAACTTTTACTGCTTTTATAAAACATTATTGGCTAATTATTATACTTAGAACAGAATTTTAGTGCATTAATAATACCTGTATGTACAGACTTGATCTGATTTTTGCGTAAAGGATAGCAAATACAACGCTAGATTTCGCGTGGTCTTAAGAGGATAATAGTTCCGCGAGGTTTTGGCGCATTCGATATTTGAAATTGTACAGCTGTCGCTCTGTTTCTTGTGCGTGAAATTTTCCTGACTTTTTGATGTAATTAATTACGCGCGCGACCTCGTCTTGCCTTGCACGAGGCCGCGCGGTCTCGCTGAGCATTCCTTGATAAAGTTTACCGAATGTCATCGAAACTATAGTCGGAATAACCGACTCCCGTCAGTTTCATTGTAAAAAGAACATAACCCTTGAGCCTCGAAAACTCGTAGGAGATAACATGGGGTATTTTCGTACAGCCCTTGGTCTGAGCAACCTATATTTTTTTCGGAATGACGTCACCATTTGGACCATCCTGTAGATCCCGTTTGATCATCGTTTGTGATTTTGGTTTACTATGATGTAACTTCTAGTGACTGCCCCGGTGACTCAGTTGGTAGTTTGGTAGTGAACCTACCTTCTGTGTTTGGGGGCGTGGGTTCGATTCCCATCTAGGACAAACATTCATGTGATGAATATTTGTGTTTGTTCTATGTCTGGGTGTTAATATCTATATAAGTATGTATTTAAAAATATCTATGTACGTATATCAGTCTCTGGCAGCCATATTACAAGCTTTGCTTAGTTTGGGGTCAGATGACCGTCTGTGCAAAAATGTCCCAGATATTTATAATTATTGTGCTTCTATGATTTCTTACCTGTGTCTCAGTCAGGCTGAGTGCCTGCGCGAGCTGCTTCCTCTCCGCTCCCACAACGTAGTGGTTCTTCTCGAAAGCGTGCTCCAGCTTCAGAAGTTGCGAGGGAGAGAACGCTGTTCTGATCCTCTTCGGCTTTCTGAAGGGCTGGAGGAGGAACCCGGGGATGTCTGGACCTGGAAGAAAGACGAAAATAATGGAACAGCGAAGCGATGGCGTTTGCCACGGTCGGATGCTAAGCCGAGTCCTGTTTCAAATACCAGAAATGGGTTTGAGCTTTCGGAAGTAAATGTTTTTTTTTGGACCTTCCTACTACTTATTTCTTCATCTATTTTCAAATATCTATCAATTAATAGGTAGGGCTCTCTTGCAGAGTCCGCCTGGGGAAGTACCACACCTTTGCCAGTTATTCAACCGCCAAGCAGTAGTGTGCAAGCATTACTGTGTTCCGGATTGAACTGAACTGTTATGGGCAAGCGTGACGCTTAACATCAGGTGAGCGACTTGCTGGTCTCGTCACCAAGTAACATAAAAAAAAAAAAAAAAAAAAAAAAAAATATCATTGCATTTTATATATATATAGCCCTTTATATAAGTTTAGACGCTCGCAGAAATGAATAATATTCATTGCAATTCATTTTAATATGTTGGCAGCGTTGTGGTGGTTGGTGGCGCATTATCCCAAAAAACCCCTTTTGATTTTTTGGCGTGAATGACTGCGTGAATGATCAAACTTATAACTCTTCTTTTTCGTAGTCGGGTAAGAAGTCATGTCGCGTCACTGTATTATTTTCCATTTTTTATTTATTTCGAATGATAATGTGTAAAACCGGTGAATTTTGATTTATTAAGTGTTCGGGAAGGAGTGTTGTTGAATAGTTTAATGTGACTTTTCGTGTTATTTCCAAATCTCCTTAGAAACCTCTATAGTAATGACTCCATCAATTTAATAGGCATGCCCTGGACTTAACTATAGTATACAAACATTGTAAAATATTTCAGTTCACTTGAAATGTTATAAAATATGAGTGGCTAAATGAATTCATTGCTTGAAACCAAAATACACGAGAGAAAAAAACAGTTTTCATTTTTATTTTCGACTTAAGCCGCGCGTAAGTTGGCTTTCTTTTACCGTATACGTCATTCAGGGCCAGTTTCAGTTCATAATCGCGCCTACTATCCAGAGCACATAATAATTTTTAAAAATACCTCGGCTTCAACATTTAAATATAGAACAACCATACAAAACAAATTTCCGCACGCTGTATGCTTGTCGAGACGTCCTACTATTAAAATTAAATTAAACAAAGATTACTGCTAAACGACCGCTCAGGGTCCATACACACACATCCATCCATCATCCACTTACGCTGTACATGTCGAGAAATATGAGGTAATGAAAGACTACAAATTATAGGGGAGAGAACAGGAAATTGTAACTCGGTTTGCGTTGGCCATCTTTGGTTAAATTTCCAAACGTGGTTAATTATTGGTAAATATTAAGTTATAATGGGAGGCATTTGGTTAAATAAATAGGAAGTTTTAAGCAGTTTTGGTCTTCTCACAAGGAAACACTTTTAGAACCAAACATAGAAGAAGCGTGGGTACCCATAATTTTAAATTGTTTAACATTGCAGCATAGTGGAATTATTACGTTTTTTTTTGTATAAAATGTGAGTTTTTTTTTATTTTAAAGCTATAACATATTTACAGTCTAGAACCAACCAGATCATGACTCTACTTATAATTATTATTATTATTATTATTAAGTGGTGCCTTTTAATCGGCTAGGGAGCCGTTGTAGCCGGTGTGTTTGAGCCGGCCGTTGTGGGGATTACTGGTATGGTGTACACAAGATAACGAACCAACGAACATTTGTTCTACGACTCTTGAAAATTGACGAGAAAAATAAACTTGGATATACCAATAAAATGTATGGAAAATCTGTTTTTTTCCCGTGCATTTTCAAGTCAACAAAAGTTGCCCCTTTATCTTGTATACAACATCCTCGCAACCGCTCCCTAGGCGATTAAAAAGCACTATCACTCTAATATTATAAATGCGAAAGTTTGTGTTTAGTATGTACGTAAGTGTGTTTGTTCCCGTAACTCAAATCGGCAAATCAAAGCAAATCTGTAACGGTTTACCGAATTTGAATGAAATTTGATATGCTGGTAGCTTATACCTGGATTGACACATAGGCTGCTTTATTATCCCGGAAAAATATTTGGTTTCTGTAGAATAGCGGTTGAAACCGCGGGGCGCAGCTAGTATATAATAATTACAAAATTAAACACTTTTTCCTGTTGTTATGTTGTTAGTCTTATATTATCAGTAATAGTTAACAAAAAATGTAATAGTTGACAAAGGGCGTCGGAGTCCGTGGAGTTATTATTAAAAAAAAAAAAATATAAGCACTGTAATTAACTTGACTGTAATTGATTGATTGATTCTTTTTCTAGTCCCTGCTTCATCAAAAACTAAGTGTAGGTGATGAATTAACGTTTTTGGCATCCTATATGTGTGAAATAATAACTGTCCAAATGCGTTCCTAATCTCTTTGATAAGTAACTACCAACAGTTTTAACTGACAGTTCGTAAAAATTCTGTTTTTAATCATTCACGTGGCAGTCTTAAGTATGTTTTGGTCGATGGATAAAAGTTTAAAAGAAACTTTGATCCACCTGTTTTGAACGCATGTCGGTTAATGCAGCGGTAATTAAGTTAATTCCTAGAAGCCTTAATAGCCACATCATCGGTTAAAATTGCCTCAACATATTTTAAGAGTCATAAAGGTTAATACAAACCTCATTATATGACGTCATTGTGATGTTCTCTGTACGGCAGTTTAAATACGTCGTTAAGGGTCCGTTCCCCATCGAAGGCTATCTTGATCGTATATTTTAACATTTTTGAAGATGTGAAATGACTGAGAGAATATTTGTAATAAAAACATTTATTTCATTGTATTATAATATTTAAGATAATAGAAGTACTGGGTGTTTGGTTAGACGACTAAAATATTCTTGTACTCATTGAACATCATTGTACTTATCATGATAAATTACTTTTCCTATGGGATCAATACAGAAATGTTTTAAATAAATAAATAATAATTATTAGTGAACGTTTTCCAAACAGAGCGCCATCTAGCCCCAAACTAAGCAAGCTTGTACTATACCAGATAAGTGATAGAATACTTATACTTTTTTTTTTGGTAAATACATACGTAGAATACATAGATACACCCAGACAAAGAACAAACATCGATATTCGTCCTGGTACACAAAAATTTATAATAATAGTTTAATTAGTAAAAGTGACTTGCCTGTAATATTCAATGTTATTTATGGCCAATAAATATTTCCGATTTCTGATTACTGATATTGTATCTGAAATAGCTACAAGACATTCATTTCATCCTTTGCTGGAGACAGAGATATTGATATAAAAATCTGTATAAACCATTGTAATGGAATTTAAAAGGAAATTTTAAGAAATATTTCGAAAAAATCACACAGTAAGTTTGGACTTACAAAAAATACAAAATATATTTGTTTAATATTTTCGTGTTTGACCATGTCCTGCCTGATACAATGAAGTCCAGTGTGAGAGTTTTGGCGAGAACATGAAAAAGTCATGTAATTGTTTATTTTCCAAAACTTGTGTTATTTCGAATGTAAATGTGTAAAAATTGTAGATTTTTATCCATTAATTGTTCGTGAACGTGCACGAGTGTTGGTGAATAGTACAATGTTGTGAAACGTGACTCTTCGTGTTGTTTCCAAAACTCCATAGAAACCTCTAATAAAGTCTCCACCACTTTACTGAGGCATGACGTGAACTTGACCGTGACTTACTTTGCTTGACTATAGCTGAGGCTTATTTTAATTGTGATATATTTGACTTCACTTGAAATATTACAATACTTGACACTGGCTAAATACACAACGTGTGGAGCCAAAACCTGTTTTGGCTGTTCAGTATCTTAGAGCACGCTTATCTATAAGGTACCTCTTTAGTCTTAACGTAGAGTAAAGACTTTGAAGACACCCAAATTTTACTTTTCGGGAAACACAGACACCGGTAAAGAGTTCCAAATCCTCGCAGAGCGTATAAAAAAAATGGAAAAACCGTACGGTATACAACAAAAATAAAATACACGTAAACTGAGAACGGGCCCTTAATTTTCGTGGGTGGCGTCGCCCGCACTAACCTTGCACCAGCGTCCATTTCTTGACATTTGCTAATGACATTATAATTGTGCAGCACCATTTTAGCCAGGCCTCTTGAACGTTTTACACAAGCAATCTTTCATATGTCAAGATTAAGTGGCGTTTATAACCGAAGTATATCAATTACCGGTGCCACGGGGACATTAAAATTGAGATATTATCGTTATTCTGTTATTCGTAGAGACGTAATGAGGTAAGTATAGTTTGCAATACAAAACACGTAGACCTGACTTGTTTCATTGTATGCTTTTACACGATATTGTGTGACTGTTGGACATAGACTTATTACATCGACCGGCCATAGCAACTTCTTCAATGGTATCAACTTACAACGCACAAGTTTGGTAAGCAGTTAAGGACCAGTGTAAATCAGTGCACGTACGTAATTAGAAGAGATTTCCACAGATGGCGCTAATTTTTCAAGTACCTACTAGACAAATCTGGATACGGAGTTTTGGCGGGAACGTGAAGAAGTCATGTGGCGTCATTAAACTATTTTCCAAAACTTGTGTTATTTCGAGTGTTAATGTGTAAAAATGGTGGATTTTTATTCATTAAGTGTTCGTGATCGTGCATGAGTGTTGGTGAATAGTATAATGTCGTGAAACGTGACTTTTCGTGTTGTTTCTAGTAAAGTTTTCACCACTTTACTGCGGCATGACTTGGACTTGACCGTGACTTGCTTTGCTTGATTTAGACTATGACTGATACTTATTTTAATTGTGAATTATTTAATGTCACGTGGACTATTACAATACTTGATACTGGCTAAAACACAAAACGTGTGGAGCCGAAAAAAATATAGAAAAAAAAAAACTGGATACAAACGTTCGAATGGGCAAATCCTTACTTTTTATATCTTTGCTGTTAAAATTATTATTTTGTCTGTAGGCAAAGCTCGCTACTAATTTAAAGACACAGTAAAGCGTAACTACTCGCATTAAATACCAACAGGAGTTAAAAGCGGTCGAGAAGGTTAAAGCGATTGCAATCAGTGGATCAGATGTAATAGCTACCTCGAGTGCGGGTTTTAAGTATAAACATACTTCACAACACTTCGCAATCGTGTGATATAAAGCTCTAGCCATAGATACTACAAACATACTGATAAACGTCTGATTATTTTGTGAATGACAGCAATTTTTGGGTTACACCACAGAAGTGGTCACACAGATTGGTGGACGTTTTTCACACACAGCGCCATCTAGCCCCAAACTAAGCAAGCTTGTACTATGGGAACCAGATAATTGATAGAAAACATAAATACTTTTTTTGTTGTAAATAAATACATAGCATACATTGAAACACCCAGACAAAGGACAAACATCCATTTTCATCACACAAATGTTTGTCCTGGGTGGGAATCGAACCCGCAACTTTCGGCTCAGAAGGCGGAAATCCTCCCACTGAGCCACAAGGCCAGACAATTGGATAAACTGGATCCGCCTAAGGTATTATAATTTAGAATCACTTTGCAAAATTAGACTATGCGATATAAGTATCTTCAGTACTAAATAAATGTTATGCAATAAGTTTAATTGTGTAATTGTGTGTACTTGTTTAATACTGAGCTAAACAGTGTATTAAGTACCCGAGTAACTGTAGGTAACTGTACACGTTCCTGCTCGGCCCTCACCTCAACCTAACAGGCTTAGAGCTCAGCACCGAGGCTCGGTCTTCAGCTTCACCAGTGGCGGATTTACCAGCAGGCTGAGTAGGCTTGAGCCTAGGGCGGCAGAATTTAGGGGCGGCAAATTTCGAGGACACCTTTGTAGCAATTCATCTAAACCAAACATCAAAGATTTCTGTAAGACGGATTTACCTGTGTGCATACATACTATTTTAAAGTCGTACGTTGAGCTTTAAATAGCTCATATACGCAAAAATATTTCCGTGCAATTTAAACAAAATTACGATAATAAAGGCAACTCCAATTGTAGAGCTAAGGGCGGCAAAAATTGAATAGCCTATAGTAGGAAAATGTGTAAATCCGCCACTGAGCTTCACAAATACCCACCTGCATGTCTGACATCCAACTGGTGGGATATCGGCCTACCCTCAAAGGGTGATTAGGCCATATCCACCATGCCAACGATGTTTTCTTCACCGAAAAGCCAGTGCTATAAAAATTTACGAACTTCCATACAAACTTTCACACTATTTAGAAGGTGAATTAGAAATCTTATTTTATCAGTTCATAAAAAACCTGCAACTACAACTAGCAAAGAGTATAATCGCAATTTAATGACAATTTAATAAAATGGCGTCGTGAAGTCACAAATGCGAATATCGCGTGTTAGCTCCGCGAAATGTAATGTTATCCTCGTAATGAATATTAGCGGGCCTGGAATTTAATGCAATTTAATTAATAATAATTGCTATCTAGAAAAAATATTGGCTTTTAGACGTCCACAGCTGGACGAACCAATTGGGCTTGGAAATCGTGAAGAAACCTACTTACATTATTATTATTATTATTTTTTAACTAGACGACCAAGTCGCTCTCCTGATGTTAAGCGTCACGCTTGCCCATAACAGTTCAGTGCCACCCAGAATTTTGACTTTCAACAGTTCAAAACTATGCGCGGCAATGCACTGCGCTCGTCACCCTGAGATGTTAGATGTCAAATCTCTGTATGCCCAGTAATTACTGGAAACATTGCCCTTCAATCCGGAACACAGTAATGCTTGCACACCACTGCTTGGCGGTTGAATAACTGGCAAAGGTGTGGTACTTCCCCAGGCGGACTCTGCAAGAGTCTACCACTAAAACATATTTCCGGAGAAGAAATTCGATGGCGTACCTATGTGAATGCCAACCCTTACTGGGCCAGCGAAGTTAACAATACGGTCCATTCACCCTTCGAAGGTAGGTCAATATCCCAGCTGTGGGATGTTAAAAGGCTGATGTAGTAGTAGAGACCACAATTAGACGAGACATTACAATGTACTGCGCTCTCACATCTCGTACGTAGTACATACTGATTTGTATTTTACTAGCTGTTACCCATGACTTCGTTCGACCTACAAAAAAAAGGTGGCCTATGTCTGTCTGCGACCTACAAGGTATATCAATGCAAAAATTCAGGTCGATCCGTTCAGCCGTTTCGCAGTGATAACGCGACAAACACCCAGACAGAGAGACAGAGAGAAAGAGTTACCTTCACATTTATAATATTGGTTAGGATTAGGGTGTCTATACATGGCCTGGGACCCTATTCCTGTGCGCTCGAGATTATCTCGGTCACTCTCACTCCCATTAAATTCTAAATTAGAGAGACAGTGATCGAGATAATCTCGAGCGCACAGAAATAGGGTCCCTGATCATGTGTAATGGACAGCTAGATTTGAATTTCACGGGAGCAAAAGAAACTATTAAGGTTATAGCTTCTCCCTTTTGCTCCCCCAGAAACTTATATAGCCATCTCTTTCAAACGATGTCAGGTCAGGCCATGTAGGGAGGCCTTTAGACTAGTGATGGATGTCAGTGGTAGTGCAGTGGTAGCTCAATGGAAGAAGCAATTAAGTTCCTAAGTTAAATATCGTAATAATATATTTAATAACAGTTATTTTGTACAATGGAAGGCCCAAATAAACACTTATTATCTTATAAGATAACCCAAGACGTAACGTGTCACGAAACTAATAAAGACTGTTTATTACCATAATTTTATGGGCGTTCGCCGAAATCTAATAATTCACAGATAAAGTGGAAAAAATATTCGAATTAACAAACAAACTGATAAATTATAAAACACATAAAGATGTAATGTAATTAAAGACCTGACCGGCGAGTAGTGACGAGGTCAACTTAAAACACAATTATGTGCTCTCGTGAGAGGGTTCCGCCCACGTGTTATTTCAGAAAATATGTGATTACTTAGCTGGAAAGTATTAGTGATACTTAATAACTCTATCAGCTGTTATTGTGTAATTAATAGAGCAGTGTCGGGCTACAATACTCACCATAAAGTGGGTATTGTCCTCTATCACAGATCAATCAATAGCAGTAATATTATGAATGCTACCACCACCTCAGTACACAAGCAAGCTTACGTCTGTATACGAACGCACACATGTGAATGCCTCCGGAATTTCTATTAGGCATAGATAAAATGAATCTTGAAATTTGAAAATTAAACAAGTCAAATTTCAAATGTCAAATATCAAAACTCAAATTTTACATTGAAGAAAATTACTAATTACGCACATTTATTATTGCCTTGCTATTATTTTCTCACAGGATGTGTTAATAGAGTAGACTCCTCGGGGATAAAGCTATATAGCAAGCGTCTTGAATCCCACGCTGCACTCAGGATTCTAGTCTTAAATTAATCTAGTCTTCTAGAATTCTTCGTTTCCCTCGGGATTCAATATGTCGCCCGTGACACAAGACACTGCTTAATCCCCTTGTGCATAATCTACTATGATTGAAAAACTATAGATTACATTATAAGGATACATAATTTACCTACATACATAATTTATTATTACCAACCCTACATAATTTATACCGAAATATAAATCCAAAGATTTGGTTTTTTTTTCTATTATTTTTTGGTTCCACACGTTGTGTACTTAGTATATTATATTATATTTAGTATATTTGTATCAAGTAACTTGACACTTCGAGTTACTTGATACAAATATTACAATAGTGGACACGAGTCTTTCCTTCGTCTAAAATTTTTACTCATTAACACTCGAAATAACACAAGTTTTGAAACATAATACAATGACGCGACATTAATTCTTCACGTTCCCGCCAAAACTCGGTTTCAATGTTTAAAAACTTTGTTTCCTACGGAACTCTAGACAAAAATGTTTTTTTTATCTATGGTTCGATTCGATAGTGAGTCCAACCACTCGTGATGAATTAAAATTGCTCGTCATCGATTAAAATAAGTTAGCTTCATTATATTTATTACTATTCGATACTATTAAATTAGGAAGTAATTGACCGTGACATAGACTTCATTTTGGCTAGTCCGATTTGTATTTTCGTACCAAAGATAAAGATATTTTTTTTACCAATTTTTATTTAAATTTCAGAAAAAAAAATAGTTACGAGACCATTTTAAAGGTTATATATCGAGTTCTGAATATTATTATATTATATTATAATTAATTATATAATATTTTTGGAAGAATTTCGAGAGATTGAAACAGAGAGGGAGATATTTAATGTCAAATTAAGTAATATGAGTTAGGTAAATCAGTTTTTTTTTGTTAGCTGCGCCCCGCGGTTTCACCCGCGTGAAAAATCTCTCAGGAACCGTACATTTTCCCGGGATCACAAGTAGCCTATTTCACTCTACGAACATTAAATTATATTCATGCGAAAAATCAGGTTGATACGTTGCTATGTTGTTGCGTAAAAGAGGAACAATCAAACCAAGAAACCAACATAAACACTTTCGCGTTTATAATATTAGTAGAGATTTACTAAGATGTCATAATTAAAAATAAATGTATAAGGTAATCAAAATTGTTAAAAATAATACATTACATTAAAACTGTAAAATTTATTTTACCTACCAATTTTATACCTTTTATAAAGAATTTAAATAGCTCAGTAAGTATCTACGAATAATTGGACGCGGAGATCTAACTGACTTCTGTATCAACTATAACTCAATTTAATTAATCATAATTCTTCGAGCCGAGACCTCGACATTGTAAATCACTCGTCTAACTACCTATCACATCACTAACGTTTCAAAATGGCTGCTCCAGTGTTACCAACCTTAATAAATCGTTGCTTTTTAAAACCCACCATCGCTCAACTCACAACAAAGTGTGCTCAAATTACACCCAATTATAAGCCATTCAATCCGTTTAGTGGTAATATTGTGAAAAAAAATGTGCTGCAACAAACGTTGGTAATTAAGAAAAAGAACGCGTAACGAAAGATGACGTTTGGGTGCTACCAACTGCTTAACGAAGTGCCTAGTGTCGGGACGCTTACGATAATTCGGACTAATTTATCGTCACGACACATCTGTTTATGTGCTAAAGTTATTTTTTAATGATAAGTAGAATACACCCTCTTCTGTACCTGTTCCGATTTTCTCGAAGCAATTATAAAATAGGGACATCACAGGAATTTTATACTTTGTCGACTTCCGCTATTGTGCTACGATAATAATTATTCAATAATAATATTAAGCGTTAAAACATTTTTGCATTGCCGACCAAAACGAGCAAAAATAGTTTTAAAAAAAAAGTTATACAACTAGAGAATACTATTCTACACACAGTAGAGTCCACTGTACAAGTGTTTACCAGTATGGTAATGTTTTCATTACAATCGGTACATACCTACTTAATACCTACAAAACAATAAAATAAAACGGTGCACGGTTCAAGTTCTTCGAAGCTCATAAAGACCTAACGCAGACTGCTCGATTCACTGTCTACAGTTCATCTACGGCCGTTAGCCTGACTCATGTATTATTTACGCATTCCATCTCGAAGAATCGAAAATATCGCATGTCAATGATACTTCATCAATTATTTTAGAAATGTAATAAAATTATAATAAATAATTGTTAAATTATCTGAAGAGTTATTAAATGGATTATAAACCAAAATAGGGACAAACAAAGGCACACGGCAATCGACAACGAAGAAAATAAAGAGAGAAAGACGAGGCGTTGCTTTGGGCTCTGGGACATTTTGTAACGGGCCTATTTTTACTTGTTTACTGACCTTATTCATATAAGTATATACAGGAAATGAGCAACGAAGTAATTTCTATTGTTATAAAAAAAAAAAACTATTAAAACAATGTAATTGGTTAAAGAATACGTTATTTTAAAGTTAAGGTTCAAAAGACTTTAATACCTAAAAAGATAATAATAAGTCATGAACCCAAGCCATGAGTACATAAAGCTAGTACTAGTACTAGTAAAGTAAGCTAAATTTAAAACATCTTATTTTTTACAGTTTTTAGCAAGTACCTAACTAGTAAAAGTTCTTCTCATTTTTGTGTTTTTGGGTATGTCGATACTTCCTAATAATACAATAGAAAAAAGGTGTGCAACATTTTTAATAACCGTATAATTTTTGAATACCTAGATTTATTTAACGATTTTAGCGCATAAAAAGTATCTCTATTCTATGCCGATAAAAATACATCGACACCGGAACATCACTAGGAAACAATCAAATTTCGAACACAATGGCGTCGGTTGATAATCGCGGGCGTTCAGACCCCGCTTCGTCACATAAAGACTTCTTTGTCAAAGCTCCTGTGTAGTTATATTTTTTTATTTTTTTTTTACTTTTTTATTCTGACGGCGCATGACGTGATGCGCGTTAAACCGGTTTAATTAAAATTGGGTCCTTTTGTAAAGTAGCATGTTCATAAAAATAATATTGTTGATAAATAGGGGAGGCACTCAATTGAAATTGGATAAGGGATGTGCAACTGTACGGCGTTTATTTGCCGAACAAGGGCGGGCGCGAAAAAGGGACAAATTATTGGATAGGTTTTTTTGTTGACATTGATAATGGCGCGAAATTGAAGCTTGGGGGTCGGATAGGTATAGCCACCGTTTCATGAACGCATGAAAAGGTCACAGAATTATAATTTTATTGGTAACCCTAGATCATCATCATCATCATTTACTTAATTTAGTAGGTACTTATTTTGCTGAACAGCGTCAGAGTTACCCATGATGTGGAGTACAAAATATTTATTTACGTACTTTGAAAGTACCTTGCGTAGGCACTTAATATGTAGGTGGGTCCCTACCACACCAAAGGCGCGGTCCGAATAACCCCGACAGCGCCAACGATGCACAGAGCTTATGAGATTCAGAACCAACAAGGCGGCGCGGCGGCGCGGCGCGGCGGCGGCTCAAAACAATTTTCTTCGTGCGTTGTTTGAGTTGGCGTCGTGCGGCGTATTTCTGATCGCGCCTCAAGTTTCATCAACATCGGACGACAACCTTATTAATTTCGAAAAATTAAAATCGTACGTTTATCTGAAATGACGTCGATTCCGTTGTACTATTTTCTAAACTAAACTAAATATGACAGCTCTAAAATTATTGCCTCATTATTATTATGTGTAAGTAGATATTAATCCTTTTCTAACATATTGAAATTAAAGAAGGTAAATTTAAGACCTGTCAGATTGGTTTAGTGTAGTGAGTCGTAGAATTGACGCTATCGACAGAACTAGGACAGACAGAACTTGCCCTTCGGCCTCTTAAGCCTAGCCACTAATACTAAGCTTTCACAAGTACATACTAAAATTAAATACAATTTTTTTGGGTGCTTTTATGTACCTTTCCACATTGGTAGATTAGTAGCTGGTTACCTATAGGCGTTTATCTACGAGAACACCGGTAGAGCGATAGTTCTTAAACTACTCTTTCACACCAGACCTTCTTTGACATACATACAAACATTATTAGACATTAATCATTATCGTAAGAAGTATTATAAATGCGAAAGTAACTCTATCTGTCTCTCTGTCTGGGTGTCTGTCGCGTTATCAAGGCTAAACGGGTAAGCGGTTCGACCTGAAAGACGGACAGGTTACTTTTTTATTTAGGTCCGCGTGAACGAAGTCGCGGGTAACAACTAGTTTATGATAAATCAAGGCTTTGCTACAAATATCAACATACATAATTATGTTATCCACGTTTTAATTACAACTAATGAACGCGATAGCAACTTTGTAAAATGTCAGAAGTTATCTACTTCATAATTATGAAACGAGGTCTATGGTCAACTGATTGAGATTCTAATACACAGACATTTATTAGAATAGACACCGCCAGTCTACCTACTTTGCTTGTCCATTTAGTAGCATTGCTCCAATTAGCACGCCCCAAACAGCGACGCCAACTTAGCCCTTTCTCTGCTTGGTTCCCCCCTAAAAATGACATAGCCTAAATTTACCTATTAACCTTAACCTAAATTTAGTCCTAAAATCTCATCAGCAAAACCCCAGAGAAGCAAAGAACGAAAGGTTTAAGGCTTTACCATATTGTACTCTATCATTGTGAAATTTCTGAATGTGTTGTATTTACAACCTAGAGAGGGGGGGGGGGGCTGTACAACCGCTGGGTACACTCGTTCGTTCGTTTAAAAACAAAATTTAGACAGAACTATGTCTCGTTTTAGCACCCTTTTTAAATTTTTGGGCATTTTTAAGATTCGATCTAGCCCAGATACCTAATACCGAGTTAGCAACACTGGCCCCAAAATTCAGACTTCAGTTCGGTCTCAGTCATCTTCGAAGGAGTACGTCAAACGTAAATACAATAATTCATAATTGAGCCATAGGTACACTTTGACTGTGACTATGACTTGTTTGATAATATCTAACAAAACTTGAGAATATATATGTATACTTGACACTGGCAAATGCATAAGACGTGCGACGCCAAAATCCTCTTAGGAGGAAAGAGAAAAAAAAAACTTTTCAACAGCTGTTGGGCATCCGAATTGACAATTAGTAAGTACTTACGTTATTTTAATACTTGGCACGCTAGGTTTTCATACAAATCGACGCGCTTGCGGTGTCTATTCTTATAAAAATATGTATATGTCTGTGTTCTAATAAGTATTACATTGACACAATGAATATTAATATTAGAATATGATAAATACTTATGTGCACATAATACCCACAATAATACTTACATACTTAAACTAATAGGAAGAATTCTGTGATAAAAAATAACAAAATCTACTTACCCTACTTCACAAAACGAACAGCTAGATTGCCCAGAGACCATTGAAGGTCTAAAGAAAGCAGGTATATTAAATACTGTATAATAGTCACATTAATATTATAAATGCGAAAGTTTGTGTATAAGTAGGTAAGTATGTAAGTGTGTTTTTTCCCTTTCAATTCTGTAACGGCTGAAAAGATTTGGATAAAATTTGGTATGGAGGTAGCTTATTCCCTGGAATAATTACTTACTACGGTTATAACCGTTCCTGTAGAATAGCGGGTGACATCGCCGGGCTCAGCTAGTGCTATATAATTTTTGGCTATGTATCCAGATCCATAAGCTTTTTTGTTTCAAAAACCATCAGCCTTTTGTGGTCAATCATGGTATCAAATGGTAATCGTCATCTGAAAGATCAATGACATATAAAATTTTATTTTTATTTCATTTTATTTTATTATTTTCCTTCCATTTAATTTGTACTTAAAAAAAAAAATGTTAGCCTTGTTTTATTGTTATACCTAGCACATACCACTAAGAATATAAAAAAAAAATAATAAAAAAAAACCTGCTTGTTTTCAATTTAACACAAATAATTACAACATAAGTTTGACTAAATGTCATGTTGAAACTTACGAGTTAATAGTTTGCAATGGTCCTTAAGCCAAAAGTTTACAAAGTCTCCAAAATAACTCTGAATCTTATTTATCTTACTGCTACTAATTAATAAGTATGCACTTATTAATTAGTAGCAGCACCCTGCGGATTCACCCGCTATACCATAGGAATAGCATATTTTCTGGGATAAAAAAGCTGCATAATACAAGACATAAGCAACCACCAAAACAATTTTCATTCATATCTGTTCAGCCGTTCAGAGCTGAGTGGGAACAAACAAACTCGCAAACAAACTATCGCATTTAATGTATGAGTGTGATTTAAAACCGTTAAGTGCATCCTTTTAAACGGACAAAAAGCATTCTTAATTCGAAAAAAATCTATGCATTCTGATTATTTTAAATAATTCTCCATTCATTTGTGATTTGAGTGAAATTAGCTGTTTTTTTTTTTCGGCGGCATGTTTTACCGAATCATTATCTCTTGTTTAGTAATCCCATAATACCATTTAACAGACAAACTTTGTTTCATTTAAACTGTTTAAAATTATATTCAAAATCATTTGCCGTTCCATGGAAAAAGTTTTTAATCCTTATCTGAAGTGTTTTAAAAAATGGTTTGTACCAATTCTTTAACGAAAACCCTTTTTTTTCATCTGTGCGCTAATCGAAATGGATACAAGACTAATTAATTTAGAAAAAAAATATGGTAACTTAACATCTGTAAAAAAATCATTCGACATTTTTACCAAAAAAAAAGCAATTTTGTCCTAAATCCGACTAAATCTGTTTGTTTAAAAAAAGTGTGGTCCTATTCGTTTTTTTTTTACGTCTTTTGTGTAAGCCCCGACAAGGATTTCAACGCTTCTGCCGAAAACTTTGTTTTATCATAATGGACGTTGTTTTAAGATAAGATTCTAAGTTTTTTGTACAGTACACCTAACTCTGTCACCGAGAGCTCTTTAGACACGCGATGACATGATGTTATCTCGTTTTTTTAGGCTTCAGATTGTCGACACATATTTTTGTTGTGGATGTGGATTTTAAAATGACAGAAAAGTTGTACTTATCTGTAAATACATTATTAACAATTTTAGAAATAATTTGGTTTGACACGCGGCTGTATATTTCTTAGACATACCAGGGCCGCTAGTCTCGACTTTTCGCTATGCACTTTGCGACCGAATTCGGTCGCTATGACGCAGAATTCAACGCTATTTTTGCGTTTTTTCAAAACAATTAGTGTTCGTCGTCGAATTTTGCGTCATAGTGACCGAAGTCGGTCGCTATGACGCAAAATTCAACGCTTTGTTTGCGTTTTTTCGTTAACAATTCGTGTTCGTTGTCGAATTTTTGCGTCATAGCGACCGAATTCGGTCGCAAAGTGCTGTAGCGAAAAGTCGAGACTAGCGCCCCAGTACCGACGTCAGTCAAAGTCGGGATTAACATGTATGGAAGGTATGTAAGGCAATGGTAGGGTGTCAAGCCAAGTTTGGATAAAAAATGAAAAGATAAAATAAAGCTTTCGACGACAAATACTTTACTTTTATTTACAAACTAAAACAAAAGATGATAAAAGGACACCTGCTTTTTGATTATTACTAATTATTCCATATAAAATACGAACAATGTTGATTTGGACGAAGGTAATTAGATATAATTATGTACCTACTTTTTTTACAGAATAATGTTTGGTGTGTGGCGATATCTTTATTTTTTAATTATTTTTTTATTAATTCTTCACAGTTTAAATCTTAGAAATAGAATATCTTATCTTAGTATTAGTTTTAATTTAGAAGTGCATGTCTAGCAGTGGACAAAATATTAAGTAAGTTTACAATGACGACGATGACCTATTTTGCTAACGAGAACGTATTTATAAACTCATAAATATGCTTATTTAACTGCTCTAAAGATACGCAACAATATTGCAAAGTGCAAGACAGTCATTAGTGGCATTATTCATAATCATATATCTAACTGTCATAAACAAATGTGTCTTTTGTTGTTAGGTTGGCAACAGTGATAAACCTTCAGACTACACAATCATATAACAATTCTAATGAAGTGTTGCCATCCAAATTTCTTTCTCTACCTTTCGAAACACAAATAAAATACCATTTTTTTTTATTTGTTAATAAGCTGGGTAGTATTGAAAAATCTTTTTGCAACATTTTCTTCAACCCTACAACATCTTATATGTATAACGTTTTAGGTATCTTAAGCTAATTTTCCAAGTTGATCCATAGGTACATGGCCGACAAGATATTTTATCTATTGGTCAGTTATTAAGTACCTGTAGGTGCCTAATAGGTAGGTAAGTACCTAGGTAGCAATGATGTTAATACTATTAAGTATGGATAGATTGAGCAAACGGTACCGGCCGTGCAAATATATTTGTGTTTTTTAAATTTCAGCATCATATAAATTTGTGCAAAAATTATGTTAAAGCGGTTACAGGATGCTCTATTATTTTATTTATTATGTCCTTTGGTATATACAATGTTTACTTAATACATTTTTATAAACCACAATATGTATATGATAAATAAAATCCCTTCGGCCGTGTAACGGAACCTGCGCTACGTAACCAGTCTTAAGCTTATGACTACTAATAATTAATCTTGTTAAAGCTAAAAATATCTCTAGCTTAAGCAAAATTTTAGGAAAGGTGGAACGTGAGTTTTTTAGGTGTCACATAAAAAAATTACTATAGCGCTACGACGTGTCTGTGCATCGAATTCATTTGAATATAACATAACTTTATTTTGCACAACTTAAAAAACAGACAATTAAAGAAAACTTAAAAATACTAACAAAAACCTAAAATAACTGTTAGTAAAAATTAATTTCAAAGACCAATATAATATATGTACTACAGATTTTTTTAGGGAAATCAAAGCATAAAAATATTACGTTTTTTCTAGCACTAAATCGCCTTTCGTTTAGATAGCAAACCACTTAAGGGCCAAAAAAGCATAGCCACGATTGCTGTGCTAGGTATTAGGTAGGTATGCCTATGCATATATGTACCTAATTACCTATGTACCTAATAGGTATGCAAATGCAAATACAAAAGAAATTAATAGAATAAAAGTGTATTGCAAACTTGAACTAAGTAGCTAGATTAGTAAAGTAGAGTGCTATCAAATTTAGCCTATAAAGGTGTGTTTTTAATATGGATTAAAATTAATGAAAAAAATCCGCTTTTAAATTAAAATAATAGGTATGTATTGTTTTGTTTTCAATAATATGACCTGAACTTAGTTTCTATTTAAGTAAGTAGATGCTGATTGATTTCATTATGTTCCATAACAACGCACAACCTTTGAAACACTTATCACATGACGAGTGCGAAAATAAGATTACATTTTAAAATAACTCACCTCCCGGAAACCGATGAGGGAATATCCTCCCATGCCTGTTAATCAGCCACGGGTATAGTTGGTAGGACTCTCTGGGCACGGGTGCAGCGGGATGAGGTGGCGGGTGCGGAGGAAGAGGTCCTCCGAAGCTTTGCTGCTGATGAGCTAACGCAGCCGCCAGCGCAGCCCCTTGGAAGTGCGCTAAGAACTGGTGATGATGGCTCTGAGCCTCAAGATATGGATGTCTTTTCAATTCGGGAGAGTGAAAAACAGCCGGTAATGCGCTCGGTCGCAGCAACGGTCGTGGAGATGGACTCCGAGGAGAAGCGACGGGAGAAGGAGAACCCGGGCTCGCCAGCGGCGGAGACGCGTGCCTCGGTCTGTCAGACCCACCGACTATACTGTCTATACTGAATCCGATCTTCGGTTTCGATGGCACCGCCACCACAGGGGTCGGTGCGAGAGGCATCATGCTTTCACACACAACGGGTCCGTCACAAAAGTATCACAAAAACCACATGTCACACTACACATTCCATCATGACGCGAACGCGCGATACGAACGCCAAGGCGGCGCGCGGCCGAATGAGCCTTCCGCTATCACCAGACGCCCGTCGACCGGTTAAAAAAAAAACTAACATGGACTCCTGCGATCTTATTGGCTGGAATTACACGATGGGTGTCGACGACGCACCATGCTGCACTCTTTATTTGAATATCTTTGCTGTTATTGGCCAGTAGCGATCTTGAAGGTGTTGTTTGAATTAGGAACGCTTTCGCAGTGGGCGGTATTAGTGAAGAGCTTGTGATTTAACCGCCCGGTTGGCGTGTTACGTGGGATTTGTCTCGCTTCGGCGACAGGTGGAGCTTTTGAATTTAGCTGGCTATGATTCAATTAGGGCGTCGATTGGGTGAGGGGACTTGCTCGTTTTGGGATAGTTGAGTGACTTGGCTGGTGCACGGTCGCGGGCCGTCGGTGAAATACTTTTTAATTAACTACGATGCTTTAGGAGCTTTATATCGTCGCATAAGTGAGAATTTTTCAGCGAGTCTTGATAAATTTTAAAACAAAATGGCGACTCGTGACGACGCTTACACAACACTACCGCCGCGAACGACTGTTAATTTTTATCGTCAGTAAAATAATCAGGTGAATAACATTGTTGAATTAAATTTTAATGAAACTCGATAAAGTTTGAATTTCACGCAAATTTTACGCTATTATAAACTAAACTGTGTTTGGTAAATACTTTGATTTTTTAATTAAAATCGTTATGGTTGGACTTTAGATGCGTATCTATAGGTATGTGATTGATTTTTGTTTAATAAATATTTCTTGTGTAGCAGTTAACCTGCACATAAATCGTTTTATTTTATAGGTAAGTGGGTAGGTATTGTAGACCAAATTACTTAAGTATAACGTTCATCATCATTATCATCAGCCAGAAGACGTCCACTGCTGATCAAAGGCATCCCCTTTAGAGCAACCAACGTATCCACCACCACCACGCCGTAATCCCCACGTTTGACCGCCTTGGGGATCGTAGAACGCAAACCGTTTCCCGGGTATTATACGTTCATAATTAGGTACCTACCTACCCATATGATTACCGTATGTATAAACCTATTATCCTATAAACGTACCTGTATACCTACTTAGGCAGAAGTTCACCGAAACTTGACAGATGATTAAATTTTTAATTGCCTGTTTTTGACAGTTCTCTATCCTAACTAATACTTTTTATAAAAACGAAAGTATCGATATCTCTGTCTGGATGTTTGCCGGTTTACCACGGCTAAACGGCCGAACGGATCGACCTGAATTTTTGCATAGATATAGCTTAAAAGTCGAAGAGTAACATAGGATACTTTTTATTTCGAGGAAATATATGCAATTTTCCACGCGGGTAAAATGCGAGGCACAACTAAAAGTCATAAATGTTAAAAAGAGGCGGTTAAATATTTAATCGTCTGTTAAGTTTCGGTGCACCCTAAGTAAGTACCTACTAACTACTGACATTACGGTATAGAGTTACATAATTAATTATACTTATATATAGATATTGTCTAGGACAGGTTACAGTTTAAAAAAAAGTTCCTTCGCCTACGCCGCAGCAAACTTCCTCCCTTTTTGGCGGAAATACCCCACCAATCAAAAATCTCCGACAATTAAAAAATTCAAAAAAATCGTACTTAGAACCTGTATACAAAGTTTCGTCAAGATTATTTGAAATCTCAGATGCAGTACTACAGAATACTGCGTTTGTCTTTGGATAGGTTGTTCAGTTCCGAAATAGGTACCTACTTTCGCACTAAGTGATTTTCTAGCACATGCTTAATGCTGTAGATCTGGTTAGCAAAAATAATATTTTCATGCAAATACTGCGTTTCTTGTTAATTAAAAAACACACTATATTAAAAAATATAACCAAAATAATTAACCTTTAATGGTCTCTGGATAATCCAACTGTTATTTTTATGTATAGTAGGCTAAATAGTTTAGGTAGTCGTAGTTTGTATGTATTTGCTTAGTTAATAAAGAGGCACTTGCCGGTTAAATAAAAAAAAAATAAAAAAAATATGTATAGATTATCCTCGTGGGATACTATTTCTGCAAAAGTGAAAAACACAAAAATGTCGATTACTGCAAGTGCAATTAGTATGGTAAAGTAGATACAAGGTGTTAAAAAATCAATA
The DNA here is from genome assembly GCA_947579745.1 of Apocheima hispidaria. Classification (NCBI taxonomy): domain Eukaryota; kingdom Metazoa; phylum Arthropoda; class Insecta; order Lepidoptera; family Geometridae; genus Apocheima; species Apocheima hispidaria. The sequence goes on along the minus strand of OX388167.1, from coordinate 8,806,834 downwards.
TTAATACCTACAAAGGTTCATGTACCTAAGTATGGACCCGTCGTCGGGCACAGCAACACCAGAATAGCTTAATAATTAATAATTATTGCTTAGCTTAATTTAAAAGGTGTAATTAGCCGTTACTTATATCTGAACAATTTTAGAACACCCCGGAGTCTCATCATTCGTTGATTTTCATAATAATGTTAAACTGATTTTTGCATTAGGGATCAAAAATCTTATTTAGGGATATACTTTTTTTTGTTCTGTCATCTAGTATTTATTGCATGGCGGGAAACCCAAAGAAGAGAAAAAGAAAAATGAAGTGGGGAAAACTTAAGTATGACATTGTCTCGATAAAAAAAAACATTTAAAAGACCTCGATTTACACAAATTTTCGCTGGCGCTCGGAACCCCTACTGTATAATTATTCAAGCTATTTTTACCCTAATAGTGAGGTATTCATATAATATCTAGGTTTGCATGCAACAGAATTCTTAATGATTTTCTGTTTTAGATATACAATTATCTGGTGTTTTGACTAGTGCGCTAAAGCCTTCTCTTTTCATCTGCGCGCGAAAGTGTATAGCACTATCTTTCTCTCAAAATACTCTGTAGAGTCTTTGATATAGCAAGCACCCAGGGCACGCGGAATGGGCGCTCTGACACAAAAATGTATGGCTGTTTGGAACAGATTGTCTTGGTCACTCTCACTCCCATTGAATTCTACATTAGAGAGACAGTGACGAGATAATCTCGAGCGCACAGGAATGGGGTCCCTGGCCATTTCAGGAATATTGGGACCAAACTACACGTCGCCATCGTAAGCGGAGCCCGTGAGTTGGTTCCTAGAATATTCCCCGAATACTGAAACGTTTGTTAACTTTGACAGCAGATTAATTCTAATACTGCCTTTGTCTGGCACTAAACAAATGACAAATAATAATAATAATAATAATAATAATAATAATAAGTTTTATTCATGAAAAAATGAGTATTCATACAATTTTTGAGAAGCTAAATTACAAAAATACCTTAGTCTTTATTGTAAACAAACACTTAAGCAATCGATATGCAAGAAACTGGATATCTAATATAATAGAAGAAAATTCAACAAAGACAGCAATAAACTTAATTTGCCGTCAAAGTTAACAAACGTTTCAGTATTCGGGGGTAAGTCACGTTCAACGTTGAAACTTGAAAAACTTGCTTTTTTGAAATAACGCAAAATCGCGTAGGCTCCACTAAGTATTTTTCCATAGATTCAAAAAATATTTTAGTCTGGAATTCTTATAAAAGTTTTTTTTTAGCTTCTTTATAGCTTCATATTACGGCCCCCGCGTTCGTTATAATTTAAATGACAATAGCGTGTCATTTAGAGCCATATATAAAAAGTTATTGTTTTTGATTTGGGAGAGAAACAATAGAAAGCTGTTTTTTTTAAATATCTAATAGTTAACATATTTTTTCCTGTGATTGGCTGCATCTAGATTATGCGAATACTTGTATTCGCGTAATCTAGTTGACCTTGAAATACACATGATCAAACGCGATGGGTCTGTGGCTGCGCTCCCATGTTTTCGTAATATTAATTGTCAAAAACTTGTCTCCGCGTCTATACAAATTAAAAAAATTATCAACGGGTTCAGGCGACCAATTCAAAATATGCGTTACGTCAACTGATCTCGCGGGTTCGGTTGGAGCGGGTTCAGTTGACATAGAAGCCAGAAAAACGACGGATTATTAAAAGTCATGGAAAAATTCCTAGAATGAATAAAAAATATAGAATCATACTTATTTTAGAAGAAAAGAACGGAAACGGAACGAAGACCAAGGTGAACGTTCTTAGACCAGTTAAAAGAGGCGTCAGACAAGGTGAAAACGCTCACAGGAGACCGACAAGCGTGGAAATTAACGCTAGAAAGAACCTAAAGCTAGACGCGGCGGTGATGGAGGCCCTGGGCCAGGAGTAGGCGATTGAATTGTAAAAAGATTGAAATGTAACATTTGTATTATTTATTTATTTTTATAAGTTTTGTGTGTATACCCCAGAGCAATCACGCTCACTAAAAAGCTTCTTCTTGCGGCGGCGTCGTGTGGCGGGTCGCCCTCTTCCCTCCAATATGGTAGAGAAGAGCGATGGCTGGCACATGCGTCAACTCGTGAACGGGTGCTTGCGGGAGCTGGACTGCTCGGAGTATATACGCAAATCTATAATAGCACTCAGCTCTTTATTAGTATATTCGTTGGTATATTTATTTTGTAAAGTCTATAGTTTTTATATTCCGTTTTAGTTGATAAAATATTTGTAAAATTTGATAAATGGCACGGACCCCGGAGTCCGTGGAGAAATATTGAAAAAAAAAATAAAAAATTGCTAAGATACGTTCTTAAAAAAGTTGTTAGGTATAATGTAGGGAGGGCAGCTGCCAGCGTGAGGCCTTGCGTTATTAAATTATTAAAAAAAAACTACTTATCCATGAGTAAAAATGGTAACAATTTGAAACGTCATGGGAGTACCTATTAAAACTTTAAAAGGCTGAGCAACTCTTAATGGTGTTTGTATTTTCTGTTAGCTCACGTTTCATAATGTAATGAACTCGGAAACACTATTTTAGCATTAGCCGAGTTAATATTGTACCGAGTTTTATTGTGGTTTTAGTGATGGGATGTGAATTAGTTGATATCGATACAGTTATTTGATAATTTATATCATCAAATACCTACATTTGTTACTACCTACTAATGGTATCAAGTACTATCTACTACTGATCGTCCTCCCATAGATTCGTGTCCCAGTGAATATTATTATTATCAGTATTTTTCATTTCGTTCTTTTGTTGCATTGTGCTGCCATAAGCAGAAAAGCTATATTTCATTACTGTTGAAGTTTTTATTTTATGTTAATATTGTGATATTTTTTTTTATGCCAGACGATTGTCTAATTATATCAATATCTCACAATGTAGGCATTTTTTCTTAGAGTAAGTAGGAACTTGTTTATTCTACTTTTGTTAGTCGTTTGTAATACGTTTAGTCCCACAAAAACGAAATTATTTTTGTGAGCGTATATACATAATAAATACATAAAATTTACAAGACTAACTTATTAAAAAAAATTAAGTTAGAACAAATAACGGTCATATTAGTAAAAAAAATATTACCTACTCACTATCGACTTCGGCATTCAACTATCGACATCGATAAGTATCTCATCACTAACATAATGCCGGAATCAATCATAAACCCCCTTTGTTTCGCAAGAGGCGTGTGCGGGCCACGCGGGCGGTCCAGCGACACATTAGCCTTTTGTTTGTCGATATTATTTGGGCAAGGTTTATCGTTTTAATTACTACCTACTAACATTATTTTATCGATAATGTCATTATGAAACCCTAATTTTCGTCCCATTACTTCTAATACTTTTAATTGATATTATCGTAAAGATAGTACACTTACTGACAATTTTACAGAAGAATAAAATATTACTAAGTATATTTAATAATTACAAGAAGACAAGAAACACAAGGACAAGGATCTTCAACCGATGCGTGTTGCCAGTGATGACATATGGAACTGAGACGTGGTACTTGACCACTGGCCTTTTGGAGAAACTCAAGTCGCACAGCGGAGCAATGGAGAGAGCTAGATATTCTCGGTGTTTCTTTGCGCGTTAACCTCCGGAACGAGGATATTTGTCGAAGAACCAAAGTCACCGATATAGCTTTCAGAGTTTGCAAGCTGAAGTGGCAATGGGCAGGTTACATCACTCGAGGAACCGATAACCGGTGGGGAAGAAAGGTTCTTGAGTGGCGACCACGAACCGGAAGACGCAGCGTAGGCAGGCCTCCCACTAGGTGGGCCGACGACATTGTGAAAGTTGAGGGCAACCGGTGGATGTAAGTGGCACGTTGTCGGTCGGTGTGGCACTCTAAGAGGGAGGCCTATCTTCAGCAGTGGACGTCTTCTAGCTGATGATGATGATGATGCATAAGTATCTACAAAAAGACACCCTGGGCATATTTACAGGGTAAATAAGTTTTTTTTTACATAATAACTTAATAGGTAAAAACATAAAACTTACCCTCCAAGTCACATAAGTTAAAAACAAAGAGGTTGAAAAAATCGAAACCATTATTTTATTGACTAAGTAAATAGTCTGCAACGTAAGTCTGCAAGACAAAGCACATCCAGTAACTGTACCTATATATATTAAATAACACAGACCATGTAACAAGTTGACAGCTCGTGCCTCTTCCCCACGAAAATATTACGCGCAAAAGCATCAACTTGCCAATCGGATACCTTTGCCTATGGTTGGCGAATCTAGGCTCAAATTGTGGAACCACAGAAGAAACTAGAATCGCTACCGGATTGCACGAGAGGCCACTTCAGAATCCACGTCACCACAACAGCACACAACACTCAACGTCAACACAACAGCTCACAACACACCACAACATTGTTTTTTACCTCATCTGTAGCAACACTAATACCATTATATTTTGACGAGTGAGGTGTCGTAGAATCGCTCTTTAGGGACGGAGTCGATCTGGCGAAAGTGCCTGGTAAAAAAATGAGACTGAACATGTATGAAACGTGTACTAGAAATAACGGCGGCTATCCGCTGTCTTGCTCTATCGATGGCTTGACCTTATCGCACTATCTCTATCGGTATTCAGTTCTAGTGCTCGTTTCATACAATCGCCTATTTCTATTTTTCTCTATGGAACTCCCGTCTCTTAGACGTAGTGATGATATTCTCTTTGTCCGAGTGAATAGGCAACATTTTGCAGTCTATTATTTTGTTTTTATCTTGATAGTACTATACTACATCCTACTACTGCCTATTATTTACTTGTATAGAGCTTTTTTTTCTGCATGCACGATCAAGTGATTTTTATTATCTTTAATATATCTAGGAACGTAAATCGTGTTTTTAATTCCCTGCCCTATCGTGGCACTGAAGGGCGTAGACTGTATTAACATTGAACTCGGTAGATAACGTATTCTTAGAATTGTGACTGCAAAAATAGGGTTGGTGGTGTAGGTAAATGTATCCTTGAAAAAATATATGAAAATACATACATAAACCTACTGCAATAAATACATACTATAATATATGTACAATATATACCTACTATAAAACTAATAATTAATAATAAAACTATTACATAATTATTCAAAGGAAAAAAAAAAAAAAAAAAGTTATGATAAAAATCAAAGCAACACAAAGAAGTGAATATAATTTTAGAGTTATGTACCTATATCTTTCAAAAACATACTCATAAAATAATATAGGCGTTAAAGCACCTGTCAACGAACCTATAAATTGATCTGACTTGATAAAAGGCTTTAATAAAAACAAAAGCTAAATAATATCTGTACATGAACCAACAATGGCTCATTAAGACTCCACCCTTGGGCTAGGCATAAATAACAACCCCTACTTATTTCTGTTTGTTAATTCCTTTAATTGCCTACCAAAAGAAACGTTCAATTATTGCATGAAAAATAAACGATGAACGGATAACCAGTAAGGATACTGCCATACCTGCATAGAATAATTCTGATACATTACGTCACTTCCAAATCTAATCATTTTTCGTTGACAGGTGACAGGACACTTTCGCGCGCAAATGAAAAACTGGCTTTAGCGCGCGTTACTCAGAAAATCTGATAATTGCTAATTTACAACTAAAGGAAATCCATCAAAATTCTGTTATATGGCATAGAACACAATTTGGAATAATAATATCTAGGATAGCATAGAATCTATGCTATCATTATTACTATAGAGAGATGCCAGAGGCCATCCCCTTAGAAAAGGACAGTGGGTTGCCACAACCCCCACGCTAGCAGGCGGCTTGGTCAACGTCCAACGTTTGGGTTTGTTAGGACGCTGCTGCCCGCTGCTGCTCGCTTGTATATTGTTTTTCAATCGTCGAGTTTCTATACTGCTGTAACGTATGTATTGTGTCGAAACGCCACAATTCGAGCTGGAACTATTTATTCTTAATTACTTATAACTGAGACGTAACTCACGCGTTGAAAGTACGTATTTTAGACGGTTGGCTAGGACGTTGATGTATTATGGGCGGTTAAGGGATGTGTACTGTGATGTGTACCTTTATCGATATTTTGGTAAGTATTTCAAAACAAGATACCAAAGTGTCGATGTTTTAACGTGGCACGCACGACGTATCGCACATACCTACATTTATTAGACGAGTATCTATTAGGTGATAATGAAGTAATGTCGATGAGTAAATATATATTCTTATCATAAATCATCTTGTACACCTATATAAGTACTTTAGTCATGATGTAAACTATAGAAACATAATATATTTTTTTGTAGTGGTAAGGTTCTTGCAGAGTCCGTCTGGGAAAGTACTACTTACACCTTTGCCAGTTATTCAACCGCCAAGCAGTAGTGTATAAACATTACTGTGTTCCACATTGAAGGACAATGTTTCCAGCGAAATTACTACAGTTTGTACATTGTTACAGTACAGTACTACAGTACTACATTGTTTACAGAGATTTAACAACTAATATCTCAGGGTGACGACGCAGTTCATTGCCGCACGTGGTTTTAAACTGTTGACGTTCAAAATTCTGGGTAGCACTGAACTGTTATGGGCAAGCGTGACGCTTAACATCAGGTTAGCGACTTGCTCGTCTCGATAACCAGTATCATAAAAAAAACATCAATATACCTAGATAAAATTATGAATTACGATTAAAACCGGCTTTTTGGGCTCCTTTTTTTCGGGCCTCGTTCTCTACTGACCTAAATTACCGTGAGTGGTAGAATCCGTTTTTTTTTATTATTAATTAAATTAATGCAAAATGAAGTGGTAGCTTTAATGAATTCAGTGCTTATTCGTTAATTTTCTTGGATATTGAAACAGCTATGAGATACTTATAATTTATTTTATATATATTACGTAATTACATGGGTACAGGTACCTACATTATGTAAGTACAGTTGTCATAAAAATTGCACACAACCTTTTTTACCGTTTAACTAATTTTACATGCGAATCTCACAAAGATCTGTTTAAAAACTGTCTACATTAAACATCATTTTATCGACAAAACTGTAACAACCCTATTATTTACGCACTTAGGTAACTCCAAACAATTTTTGTAAAGTTGGTCAAATGATGGAACTAAAGTTAGCTAGTTCGTAAATAGTGAGTGGCCAGCCCTATCGTCAGAGTGTTAAGGACTCTCGAAGCCCTCCATTGCTACAGAAAAATAACTAAGACCTACAATTTGACGTGTAATTCGAGAACTAAACATTTGTCTGTAGATTTTGTATAGAAAATACGATGTTGGCTCCACTTCTTTCGACTCCAATAAGCTTGTTAGGTCGTCGTAAGCGTAGTTTAAGGCCCGGCTCCCCTGATTATTCCTATCTCGTTTCACTTTAAAAAAAAATTTTTTTTGTAAAAATTACAGAGATGAAATTAGTTTTTTTTTAAATCGTTTAATATCTTTAAAAAGCCATTGCCAATGCTTTATAACAATTTTCATGTAATAAGTTTTTAATTTGGCGAAGGGAAAGGAAAAAAAACAGTTTTTCCGAGTTTATTTTCTTAAAAAATACTAACATTTTAATTGCTATAAAACGTAGCATTTTAATTGCTATAAAACAATGGTGTTCTATACGAACACCATTGATCAAAATTCAATGATCAACTTTTTTTAAATCCATTTGAAATTTTAAAAATGTTGAAATTTCAGAATGAGATAGCTGTATTAGGGGAACCCGCTCTTAAGGCCTCGCTACATGGCCTGACCTGACATCGTTTAAAAGAGATGGCTATATATAAGTTTCTGGGGGAGCGAAAGGGAGAAGCTATAAACTTAATAGTTTGTTTCTTTTGTTCCCGTGAAATTCAAATCTAGCTGTCCCTTTCACACGATGTCAGGTCAGGCCATGTGTAGACACCCTTAAGCTGTGGTATTTATATTAACAGACTGTCAGTTGAGTGCCAAAGGCTCTGGTCCCAGGCCCGTTCAGCCATACCATGTAATTAGGTGCGTATACAAACTTTGGGTAATTAATTGTGTTTTCTGTGGACACGACTGAAGCTTGTGTGTGTTAAATTGATATTTATTGTTGACATTTCGTGCCGTGAGCCGCGATAGTTAATTATACTTAATTTTCTTGAGGCGGATTTTTTAATTGTTATGTACTGGTAATTTTAGTTTGTTTAGTAGTGAGGACGTAAAATGCTTAGACGTATTTAGCTTTATTTTGTATCGACACTCTTGAGCCATTTATTTTATATTGGCGGAAGGGGATTATTGGACAAAGTCTAGAAATCCCCTTAACCATTTATAATTATGAAAATTAATTAGATGATTATGAGGAAAATAAAGAATTTGTGATTACACATTTACACACTTTGTTTTCGAATTTTTGATAAGTTGTTTTTATTTTATAAAAAAAAAGGGGGGATTTCTGGACTTTTGTCCAATGATCCCCTTCCGCAGAAACAAAATAAGTGGTTAAGGGGATTTCTAGACTTTTTGTCCAATAATCCCCTTATGCCAAAATAAAATAAATGGCTCAGGGCAATTCTGGATTTTCGGCCAATAATCCCCTTCGCCTCTCATGCTCTGATGCTAAGGGGATTGTCTAAAGGGATTTCTGAAGTAACCCGATAATTGTCTAGTTTGTGGTGTTGTATTGACTGCGACACTCCGCGGTTCTCTTTGAGTCAGTTGGTCTTATTTTGTATATATCTAAGGTGCCTATTTATTTCACAGCTGGTACTTTCCTACACTTCCTTTTTAGATATGCATGACATAAAAGCACCCAGACAAGGAACAAACATCCATGTTCATCACAAAAATGTTTGTCCTGGGTGGGAATCGAACCCACAACCTAGATCAGAAGGCAGAAATCCTCCCACTAAGCAGAAGGCTAGTCAAAGGTACCTTACTTCAAGATACCTACCTAAATCGCCTGGAAAAGATCTCTTTTTACCCGACTATGAAAAAGGAGGGTTATTTGGCAATGAGGCCGTCACTCAAGTCATTTTCGATGCGAACCAAGGGCAATTATAAAGTAATTACATAGGTACTTTCTTTTGACTTGTACATAAGTTTAGTAACATATTTCGTTATCTAGATAACTACTTTATTGACCGAGTGAAGCGAACGAAGTCTCAGCTCTGGCAAAATTTGCTTTTGTCTGTCCGTGGTAGGTACTCGCATACTAGTCGTATTTTGCAACTAGATAATCTTGATGACACTTGGCACCTATGCGAAAAAAATGTATAGTTATTTTTTTTGGCATGGCGATTTTTGATTGGATTTCAGGACATCTGAACTGAGACCTCACGACACGACATTAAAATATATTGACGGCCTCTTTACTGATTTTGTTCTTATTACTAAATTACTTACTAAATTCTAAACAAGAACACAGGTTCTTGTTTAGGCCAAATATTAAGTATATCGGCCTGTAAATTGCGCCGCAGCAAACTTCTCTCCTTTTTGTGAGTAGGTACTCCTCCAAGCAAGTTTGCTAGTGGTAGGGCTCGTCTCCAGAGTCCACATGGGGAAGTACCACACCTTTGCTAGTTATTCATCCGCCAAGCAGTAGTGTGCAAACATTAATATGTTCCGGATTGAATGGCAATGTTTCTAGCATAATTACTGGGCATAAACAGATTTAACATCTAATATCTCATGGTGACGAGCGCATTGCATTGCCGCTTATGGTTTGAACTGTTGAAGTTCAATATTCTGGGCGGCACTGAATTTTTATGGACAGGCGTGAAGCTTAACATAAGGTGAGCGACCTGCTCGTCTCGTCACAAAGTTTCACAAAAAAAAAACCGACAAAAAAAATTTAATTGTAGAATTGAGATTGTGCTAAAAAGTTTGTGCTCGCGAGGTCAACTGCTCTTAGAACTGGGTACTAGTAACTCAATAATCGATACATGGTTACCCGGCTTATCCTCCAACTTTGAAACGTTCGTGATTCTGATTGCGAGAGCATGCCATCTCGCTCGTACCAACTTAGTCGCACTATACGCGGTCCCGCTCGCGCAACTCTCGCTACCGCTTTCAGAGTTACGAGATAAGCCCACTGAATTCTTATTCGTAATTATTAATAAAACTCTACCTGTTAATTAACAATGCAACAATAACAAACCACATCACATCGCCATTGTCCCATAGGGTGGTACTTAAGCGTATAATATCACCAGAATAGCGTGCGTAGCGGCCATTCCTTGACCATTAATTAGCAATTCAAACATATTTAGCTTAATAACAACGGCTAAACTTAGTGCTGATTGCTTGGTGTAATTAATACCTTCCCAACAATATGGGCGCCCCCACACGGCGAACTAAAGTACTTAAGGTTTAAAAATGGCGCATTTATGACTAGTGATGTGCCTGCCTGCGGCCAAGTCTTGAAACTTATCGATATAATAAAATAATTTTAATATTCTCGTTGTCAACACATAGTGTTTTTTTTTCCGGAACGTGAAGAAGTCATGTCGCGTCATTGTATTATATTCCAAAACATGTGTAATTTCGAGTGTAAATGTGTAAGGACGGTGGATTTATATCGTGGTGGTGTTCGTGAACTTACACGAGTGTTGGGGCATAGTATAATGTCGTGAAACTAGACTTTACGCTAACAGTGGCTTGACACTTTATACTGGCTAAATACACAGTGTATGGAGCCAAAATGTAAGCTACTACATTTTTGAATTTATTTACGTCTCGTGAAAGTGTCCTTGTCTCGCGACGCCAAAGTCCTGTAAGGCAAAAAAAATAAATTGTGTCCCCTTTTTTTTTTCTTTCCTCCTAAGACGATTTTGGCGTCGCACGTTTTATGCGTTTGCCAGTGTCAAGTATACTTATATATTTTCAAGTTTTGTTAAATATTATCAAACAATTCAGTCACGGTCAAAGGCGAGCAAAGCAAGTCACGGTCAAGTCCACGTCATGCCCTAATAAAGTGGTGAAAACTTTACTAGAGCCCTCTATGGAGTTTTGGAAACAACATGAAAATTCACGTTTCACGACATTATACCATTCACCAACACTCGTGGATGTTCACAAACACTTGACGGGTAAAAATTCACCGTTTTTACACATTACCACTCGAATTATCACAAGTTTTGGAAAATTATAAAATGACGCGACATGAATTCTTCACGTTCCCGCCAAAAACCTGCAGGAAAATTCAAATTGTGTCCTTTTTTTTTTTTTTTTTTCTTTCCTCCTAAGAGGATTTTGGCGTCGCACGTCTTATGCATTTGCCAGTGTCAAGTATACATTTATATTCTCAAGTTTTGTTAGATATTAGTTAGGTATATTACAAGTCATAGTCACGGTCAAAGTCGAGCATAGCAAGTCACGGTCAAGTCCAGGTCATCCGCCAGTACAGTGGTGAAAACTTTACTAGAGCCTTCTATGGAGTTTTGGAAACAACACGAAAATTCACGTTTCACGACATTACACCATTCACCAACACTCATGCATGTACACGAACACTTAACGGGTAGAAATTCATCGTTTTTACACATTAACATTCGAAATAACACAAGTTTTGGAAAATAATAAAATGACGCGACATGAATTCTTCACGTTCCCGCCAAAACTCCATTTTGTCCTTGTAAAACAAAAAATGACGGTTGATATTTCTGTAGCATTGCTAGGTTTGGAACTTTCCGCAATATTGGAGTAAAAATTACCCTTCGAAGATATTTGTCCTCCAGGTAAGATTTTTCTAGAACTCCTTGATACACAAACACAAAAATGACGGTTGATATTTCTGTAGCATTGCTAGGTTTGGAACTTTCCGCAATATTGGGGTAAAAATTACCCTTCGAAGATATTTGTCATCCAGGTAAGCTTTTTCTAGAAGTCTTTGATACAAAGACTATTTACGATTTATTTTATGGATTTGGGTCGGCATTCAAGAATGTCCAAATGAAATGAAACATGAAAACGATGTAACTACTAGTATAATTCCTCTTTACTTATTATAATAATATTATATTAAAGCTTTAATTATTTTGTCGATATTTAATTTCTAATAATTATGTATCGAAGAATACACAATATAGATAAACTCAGGACACCTTTTTTTATGAATTTTGTACTAGACCCAACGTCCATAGTTTGAAATAATATCAGTCTGTAGCAGGGAAATAATAATTTACTATTTCCCTAATGAGGCGTTTTCCAAAAAAAAAGAAATCCTGGTTATAAAAGTACCCAATAGATGGCGTTAGATGTACCTTGAGTTTTTTCTGACACTGTCAAGACATTAAAGACAAAATAATGTACGTGTGCCTTTTTTTTTTCTCGTGTTTTTTGGCTCGTCATGTGTATTTAGACAATTTCAAGTAATGTAACTATGTATTTGACTTCATTTGAAATATTACAATAGTTGACACTGGCTAAATACACAACGTGTGGAGCCAAAATTTACGATTTTAAAAATAAACAAAATATTTCGACAGAAATGATAATGACAAGTAAAACGATAGGTCTGTTACGCCATCTAGTAAGTATTTTAGAACTACATTTTTTTTTGGAAAACGCCTCATGATTATTAGTTTATCAATTCAAAAACCTTAATAGAACCATTTTTAATTTATCAACCAAAGAAATACTTAGTTCGGTTGTTTTACCTTTATAATTATATTAACTTTATATAATATGATTTTCAGTTTCTAATTTCATCAAAAAGAAACATAAGAGGATATTTTTTTTGAAACCGTGCTGCCAACCTACACAATGTCTAAATGTAGGGTAATAAGTAAAATGGCTCCTGGCAGTTCTATGCAGATTTGACGTTGACTTTGACAAATAGCTTGCGATGTGAATGTCAGTTTGATTGATTGTTACTTTGACAGCTTTAATCATAATAAAAGCCGTGCCGATTGTTAATTCCAGGAATTTTAGATTTTTTTAATTAAACCTTAAAGTAATCGTGTAAATTATGAGTTTTATCACTACAAATACTATCGCCCGACACATTTATTAATGTACCGAGGTATCACTTTAATGGGTTACCGAATAAGCAGCTCAAAATGTTTAGTGACTTGTTTAGTGTTAACTTTTATCATGGGGTGCTATTTAGCGTCTTTACCCATACAAAACGGTGCGTAAAACTCTAAAATCTAAATTCTCCTTTCGCAACAATCGTTAGCTCTCGTTAAGAAGCAGTAATCTGGTCAAAATTTAATCACCTCACACAATATTTTCTCATTATTTTCTTTTAATTTTACAGAAAAAGAGGCATTACCTAGCAACAATCGCTATCAAATTACATCCAAAGAGTTGGCAAAGAAGCGTCTAGCCATCCTCGTTCCCTTCCGAGACCGATTCGAAGAGCTTTTAGAATTCGTCCCACACATTTTTAATTTTCTCGGAAAACAGAACATTCCCTTTCACATATTTGTATTACAACAGAAAGATGGCTACAGGTTCAACCGAGCTTCGTTGATTAACGTTGGGTTTCTATACACTAAAAATGATTACGACTATTTAGCGATGCATGATGTTGATTTACTTCCTCTAAATGACAATTTGAAATATAACTATCCAAATAACGGGCCTATTCACATATCGTCACCGCAGACGCATCCAAAATACCACTACGAAACGTTTATTGGAGGTATACTGCTGGTTAAAAGAGAACATTACGAGTTGGTTAACGGAATGTCAAATAATTACTGGGGTTGGGGGCTGGAAGACGATGAATTCTATGTGAGGCTGAAGGATGCAGGCCTCGCTGTCACTAGGCCCAGTAACATAAGCACAGGCACTGAGGATACTTTCAGGTATGTGGATATTCATTAGGTTAAAAGAGCAAATTTTCTAGCAAAATTACTTAGCACTAACAGATTAATTTGAATATGTTAATTAATTAACCCAAAGACCTCCATAGTCCTCTATACTTGACAAGCAATAGGCACTGGACCAATGATATCAATATGTGGAAGAATAATTGTTTACAATCACTATAATATTGATACGGTGATTACTTACCGACCTTTAAAAAAGGCTATAATGATAATGCAATATGTTTGGTCTAACAATGTCTACAGCATGTGCCAGAGAAAGTATGATATACGGAATGAAAAAAAATTATTGTATCCCTGTTTTTGTAGGAGTTTAGTGACTTAATACAGGGTGTAGTGATCTTAATTAATTGAAAAAAATATTTATTTATTTATATGATAAGCATGTAACATTTATATGATGTTCGTCACTATAACATAGAAAGAGACAAGAAATAGGGACAAGCTAAACGTCACCACAGTTATAGTTGCAAATAAGAAGTGTTATACAAATAAAAATATAAAATAGGTGGTATAAAGTTAAAAAAAAAATTTTTTTTTTATTTCAATCTAGCAGTGCACAGTTTCACTTTGCTACTCTACACCAAAATTCAGCCAAATCCATTCAGACATTACTGAGTTGGGAACAAACTACGCCAAGACCATTAAAAGAGTTGTTAGCAACACATTGTTACAAAATTGAATAAACTAATAATTCCAGACATGTCCACGACAAGGCATACCGGCGTCGTGACATGCGCAAGTGCTTCAACCAGCGCGAAGTGACGCGCCGCCGCGACCGGCGCACCGGCCTCCACGACGTCGCCTACAAGGTCCACGGGACTAACAGGGTGACCGTCGACGACTTACCGCTGACCGTCATTAATGTGGAGCTCATGTGTAATCGGACAGCTACGCCGTGGTGTCAGTGCCCAGAGCAAGTGAAACCTAAGAAACCTTAATTATTATTTTTACCATTCCTATGAAAAATTTCTTTGAAAAAAAAAATAAGAAAAATTCTTTTTTTTTGTACCTTTTTTTCTGTTATTTTTTGTTCTTTTATTTCTTTCGAAGCGCGCTTTGTTTAAATGATAGAACCAACTGCGAACAACTCTTGTTTCGAGCTCTGCATCACTCACTGAATCAAAGACTATGCATAACATATAAATGACTGTTGTAGATGTTTAATTTATGCATAAGTTAAAACTAAGAAACTTTGAATTAAGCTTAATCTTAAACCATTTATGTATATAAGATGTATTATAGTCAACCAAGGTCCGCACATAATCAAAAATTTGATGACCAGCAGGATTCGAACCTTCTACAAACAGGTTAATGCCCCAGTGTGGGTCTCCAAATGACGTCTTAAAATCAAAATCGTTTATTGTAAGCTGTGTTACATGTTGGTCGAAAAATTAACTTCAGTGTCAACAGCTACCCTTTTGGGCATACAATAGAGTAGGTACTTGAACAGCTAGATCAGTCAATAGTACATTAGATTAAATAAGAAGATACCATTAATGTCGTTTATAGAATTACAGTATTATTTATTCTGTAGAGCGCGGATTTTAATCGAGTATTTAGACGGTTAAAATAACAATATTACTTAGATGGTTTGAATCGATTAAATTCAGTGATCAGAGTGGGTCACCTATTGATCTCTCGTAAACAAAAAAAAAGGAAATAAAAATCAGAAAAGATGTTTGTAGCTAATGATAGTCCTAAAAAAATAATTTCCAGATTTCAAGAATTATGTAGAATAATAATCCTTCGGAAAAAAACGACTCGGGGAACCGTGTTCGGCTAACTAAAAATTGAGATTTTTTATTTCGAAAAATTGAATTTCGAAACATCGTTTATAAATTTGAAAATTTAAATATATTTGAGAGCAACCTGTGTCGCTTTGTAATTGAGTCATGTAAACGCGATAGTTAGTTCCAGGTTTGAATCCTGTCGGTCAACGAATTTTCTATGATATCCTTTCTATTTTAGTAGTGGTAGGGATCTTCTGCAGAGTCCGCCGGAGTAGTACCGCACCTTTGCCAGTTATTCAACCGCCAAGCAGTAGTGTGCAAAATTACTGTGAACTTGTTCCGCATTGAAGGGCAATGTTTCCAGCGTAATTACTGGGCATAAAGAGATTTAACATCTGATATCACAGGGTGACGATCGCAGTGCATTGCCGCGCATGGTTTTGAACTGTTGAAGTTCAAGTCTGGGTGGCACTGAATTGTTATGGACAATCATGACGCTTAATATCAGGTGAGCGACTTGCTCCTCTCGTCACCAAATTCCATAAAAAAAAAAAAACAAAAAAAATCCTAGCCTATCTACCCAGCATCTTCCAATTCAACTAAAACAAAAGACCAGATTATAAAAAAGTGAGGTAAAACTTAGGGCTCGTTCAGGGATACGCGGGGCGTTTTTCGACGCGTGAAGCGTCGCGTCCTTCGTGTCCTTCCTTCCGCGGCAGACGCCGTCATCCACCACGCGCCTTACGACCTCTCCGCTCGATGCCCGCGGCTTCATAAGCGAGAGTACATATTATTGCCATATGTTCAAAGTCCGGTTATAGCTGTAGAGGTCTTTAGAGACCAACAGCTTCGTAAAAATAAAACCATTTGTTTGTCTTTCTTTGAGCATGCGACGCCACCACGGGCCCCGCCTGCCGCTTCACGCGCCGCCTCTCCGTAAACGGAGAAAAGGTCCAGCTCCCCGCGCATCGCCCCGCGTATCCCTGAACGAGCCCTTAGGCGTTTTTCTGTTTAGCAACATTAAGAATTCTATCAAAAACACTTTAAATTATAATCGCTCACTTTTTATTACAGCTATGATAAAACTTTTAATTTTACGAGCAACCATGTAACTTAATTATAGTTTTATTGAGTTAATATATCTTATCTTTTCTACATTTAGCCGTCAAACAATTAAATGAGATAGATAGATAAATTGTTTGTTCACAACAGCGCGGCTAGTACGCGCACCGCGACAAAATATTTTTTTTGTGCAATAACAGGACAAGGCTACGTTTATGTATACTTTTGTCTAATATCACACGTTATGTTATAATTATGTCACACGTTATGGGGCCGGAGGTATATAATATGTTACCGGATACAGTAACAACCGCTCCGAACTTAAGTTGCTTTAAAAGCGACTGAAGCGCTGGATTATCGAACAAACATTTTATGACTTTAATGAGTTCATGAATAAATAAATGTAAATTGTAATTTGAGGAAAAAATTATGTTAACTTTTTTTGTTTACATTTCATGTTCTGACGTAATAATTATTATAGTTGAATGTTATTAACATTGTATTCAATGAATAGCCTCAACTTAATTTGCATACTATTGTATACAAAAGGTTATTATTTTTGACTTGTAGATGAATATTTACCAATAAATAACTTTGACTTTGACTTTAATTTCACGACATGAAGAGTAGAGAAGATTTTGTCGCGGTGCGCAAATCTTGAACTAGTGAAAAGCTTAAACTAATGTGACAACTGGCGGCCATATTGCTGGTCGCGGTCTCTTCCAGGAAACTTCTTAGATTGAGAAATCTGGGTGATGCACTGAAGCTAGAAATTATGACATTTAACCAGTAATATAATTAAAAGAAAATACCCGACTGCAGAATGTAGCCAATGTCACTCAGGACATAGACGAATCCAACGACACCTCACTCGTCAAAATCAGTCAAGCCGTTTAGGCTATAGGAGGTACTATAAAAACACAGTCATTTCGTGTTAGTTATCACACTAATATTATAAATGCGAAAGTTTGTGTGTATGTAAGTAGGCAAGTATGTGTGTTTGTTTCCGTTCAACTCTGTAACGGCTGAACGGATATAGATGAAATTTGGAATGGAGGTAGTTTATTCCCTGGAATAGCACATAGGCTAACCGTTCTTGTAGAATAGCTGGTGAAACCGCGGGCCGCAGCTAGTCCTCAATATATCCCTCTACATATATTTTTTTTTTATCAACTCTGGATTTTTTGCCAATTTATTTTTGAAAATTATCATTTTTATTTAATTTGTTATTCTTGTGAGTACTTTAATAAGATATAATTTAAACGAGATAAGTATGTAAATAAAATCCTACACGTTTTAATCAAGGTTGTAATAAATCTGTTTATCGCTGAATTTCGATTATTATTTTACCAGTAACTTCGCATTATAAACTTAATAAATAGGTAACCTATCTACTCAAACCTATCATAGACGACGAATTTTTGACTGACAGAGTCTCTCACTTGGACGAAACATCATATAAATCCATGGTCTCTCACATTCACACAAAAACAAACTTTTTTTATGCCATAGGTGTCAAACAAGCAGACTGGCCACCTGATGGTAAGCGATTACCGTCACCTGTACCTGTAACAT
The DNA here is from genome assembly GCA_947579745.1 of Apocheima hispidaria. Classification (NCBI taxonomy): domain Eukaryota; kingdom Metazoa; phylum Arthropoda; class Insecta; order Lepidoptera; family Geometridae; genus Apocheima; species Apocheima hispidaria. The sequence continues at coordinate 8,788,626 of OX388167.1, read as the reverse complement.
CAGGGGCATCACAGATACGGTTCCGATCTTTGAAAGACTGTTAACAGCCCTTTTGAAGAACCCCATGTTGTAGTTACTCGGAAATACCGCTGGTGGCAGCTCATTCCACATTTTGAAGGTTTGAGGCAAAAAGCATCGCGAAAACCACACACTGCGATCCAATCCATACAATATGTTATCACACTAATATTATAAATGCGAAAGTTTGTGTGTAAGTATGTATTTTGTTCCCGTTCAAGTCTATAGCGGCTGAATGGATTTGGATGGAATTTGGCATGGTTTGGTGGTGGCTTATACCTTGGATTAGCACATAGGAAACTTATTATCCTGGGAAAATATTCGGTTTCTGTAGAACCGTGTCGGCGTGTGGAACGCAGCTAATCACACTAATATTATAAATGCGAAAGTTTGTGTGTGTAAGTAGGTAAGTATGCAAGTGTGATTGTTCCCGTTCAACTCTGTAGCGGCTGAACGGTTTTTAATGAAATTTGGTATGGAGTTAGCTTATGTCTTGGATAACCACATAGGCTACTTACTATCCCGGAAAAATATTCAGTTTCTGTAGAATAACATGTGGAACCGCGGGGCGCAGCTAGTCTAAATGTTCAATTAACTATGGACGCGACTAGAGGCCTTAAGACAACAAATGAAACTGCAATTGAAAATAAATGTTTAATTTGTTTATGAGTATCACAAGCTAAGATTTCCCATTGTATACAATAAGCAAATATATGACAATGGTCATAACGCACTTCACCAACTCGACTAAAAGCAAAGCATTGCAATGTGGGTCCTAGACGTATCACGTACAGTAGAATTTTAAACAGTTTTTGGCGGGAACGTGAAGAAGTCGTGTCATTAAATTATTTTGGAAAACGTGTGTTATTTCGAATGTTAAATTCAAATGGTCGATTTTTATTCGTGACCGTGCATGAGTGTTGGTGAATAGTATAATGTCGTGAAACGTGACTTTTTGTGTTGTTTCCAAAACTCCATAGAAACCTTTAGTAAAGTCTCCACCACTTTACTGGGGTATGACTTGGACTTGACCATGACTTACTTTACTCACCTTTACTATGACTGAGACTTGTTTTAATTGTGAAATACTTTACTTCACTTCAAACATTACAAAACTTGACACTGGCTAAATACACAACGTGTGAAGCCAAAAATTAAGCGGAAAAAAAAAACGACTATACGAGGCCCAAGTGGAAGAGGATGCGCTGCAGAGGCGAGACAGCGATAAAAAAAACTAAATCTTAAACCCTATTTCGTCCATTATTTGCCATTTGAAATTTTGTCGAGGTTCAACAATCACACTTTTTGTCAGATCTGTGAACGGTGAACGCAAAGCATTTAACCTTGATCCCACCCTGGCGGCCTTCAAGCGAAAGTGACAGCGATCGCTCTCGCCTCCTCACACAAACACCGTGACATGTTCATTGCTATGATTATTAGGTTCAGCTTCACTGCACGACCACGAATCGTATCGCAGCGCGGTAAGGTTCACGATCGCGCAGCGTCGGCGGGTGAACCTAACATCGCGATACGGACCTATCGGTACGGATACATGAAGACAGTTTCCCTTCACTGGTCGCGCTGAAATTAACTTTATTGTCATTAACCCAGAGTCTCTATTTGTTTGTCTATTCGGATTGAATCTTCTGTAATTTTACAATGAGGCGTTTTCCAAAAAAATAAACTGGTAGTAAAAGTACGCAATAGATGGCGTTAGATGTAACTTGAACTTTTTCTGTCACTGTTAAGACATGAAAGACAAAAAAAATGTACGTGTGCCTTTTTCTTCTCGTATTTTTTGGCTCCACATGTGTATTTACGATATATATCGGATATATATAAAAAAAATCGGATTTTTGATAGTAATTATAAAAATCGGATTTTTTCAAACCCTGGTACTTACAATATACAGCATATTGCAATACTTTGCTTTTAGTCGCTCAATTAGTACCAACTGTATGGAGTTTATTTTAAAAAACAACTAATAACAGTACGCCTAGCATAAATACTATCGAAAAAACTTTCGTACTTAATCAATAGCAAAACGTATGAAAAATTGAACAGCGCCACCTGTCAGGCGTAAATGGAAACTAAATTATTCATACATTATCTATTGGAAACGTAACGAAAGTTGTTTCGATTGGAGTTAAGCGAGTTGTAGTAGTTAAGCGAGAGTTCGCAATTTTCTCACGAATACAACTGTAACGGTAAATTATAATAATATTACATTAATAACATAATATCTTTTGTTACTGGTAACTCATTAAAACTTAAAAATAACAGGAACAAAATAATTAATCGTTTTTACCAGTCAATAAAAAAAAAACCTATCTTCATAATATTAAGTACACATTGCATATGTATAACGTTTAATAAATGCGAAATAAACTATGTTTATACTTAAGGGCGTCCGTTCGCATCCTACGCTGTAAATTCAAGAAGGTGGCGTAATTCTTACGCAGATAACGCAGAGCTTAATCGGCGACCTTCTTGAATGCACACCGCGCAATGAAAAGCCGTAAAAAAATGGCATGCAAAAAAAAAAGATATCTATTAATAATCGTTGTACCTAACTGAGATTTCGTAAATTTTGAACACTAACCCCCGAATACTGAAACGTTTGTTAACTTTGACAACAGATTAATTCTAATACTGCCTTTGTCTGGCACAAAGCAAATGACAAAGGCAGCAATAGACTTAATCTGTCGTCAAAGTTAACAAACGTTTCAGTATTCGGGGGTTATCAATACAAAGGAAAATAGATAAAAGGCAAAGGAAAATCTATACAAATTCTGTCAAAAAAGTATCGGGAATTTATCATATGTTTATGGTTCCAATTCTTTTTTTTTGTTACTAGTTTGGCACAACTGTTTTCCATTTTGGCGCGGAGTTTGAGTTGCATCTGTCATTTAGATTAAATACAGTGCTGTTTTGTGTTGGATCATCTCTGTGTGTTGCGAATTCCATAAGAAACAAAAAAAATGGATTTTTCACCACGGCAATGCGCCTTCGCACAAGGCCATCATTGTGAACGAATTTTTGACCAAAAACTCAACAAATACCATACCATAACCACCTTATTCACCAGAAATGGCTTCTATCGACTGCAGATATCGTTTCTTTTTCTTAAACTCAAATTACCACTTTGTGGCACCCGTTTTCGTTCGGTAGAAGACATAAAAGAGATTCGCGGCGAGAACTGAACTCAATTCCTGAAAAAGCGTTTAAAAAAATGTTTCGATGTGTATCATTTCTGAAGGAGCAAACTTTGCAGGCGATGAAATAAATTTGGAAGAGTAACTAACATTTTGTGTATTATTGACCTTTTCCCGGTACTTTCTTGATAGAATAGTATATATAAAGGAACAGGCCTTTTTCTAGGAATCAACTTACAGACCAAACCGTCCGATAAAATTTTGTCCACCATATTTATCCCGCGAGAACGAGACGGATGTATCCATGTTCTAGCTTTGTCACGTTGACGCGAAGACAAAACCGGTGGACATAACTTTATCCCGGCGCCCGTGCTAGGCCTGCAGGGAAGCATTCTGGAATGATATAACCGACTTCCCCACATGTGGGGTATCATTGAATAGGTCTGTTAAAACGAAGTTAAGGTTTCCTACGACATTATTTTACTGATTTAACGCTTGTGAAATATGGGCGGACAAAGTTGTTTGCCCAGCCATTTCTAAACTATGCGCCTCACCCCCAAATAAATCCACCAAGGGGCTTGTAGATTAGGATTTTGTATTTATTTATTTTTGTATATTATTTAAGTTGTTTTATTTTAAATAGGTGGTTTGTTATATTTTATTGTAAATATGTTTAAAAAAAGTATCTATTTCTTCCTTCAAATTAAAATATATCAAAGCAAAATTTTACAGAATATTTCTGGTGTTCAACAATAGTTTTTTTTGAAAATTCACTCTTTCTACAAAAATATGCAAATGTGCGAGCGGAATAGCCGTGCCACGACTAACCCATCCCCTCCCCTTAAACTATTAAAATCTTAAGCAAAATGGAGACATGCTCTATCCATAAATATCCGACTGTTATCCCTATGTACATCTACAAAATATATTTTTTAGAATATGTCTTCGAATTAAGTGTATGAAGCGCACAACCCAACTTTTTTTTAATTTTACGAACAAGAATCCTTTCGTTTCAAACATGTTCGTTCTTTCACTCACACATTCAACATTTAATGAAAGTTACTAAGTTTCATATAAAGTTACTAAGGGTAACATAGAAAATCGTTTTTGCTATAAATTCTTTACTATACTATACTTTACATTTAGATATTCTTTACTATAACGTTCAAGTATTCTTTGGTATAACATTTAAGTATTCTTTATTATAAACATTTAAGCGTTACACCATTTTTGCGGCATTCACTGCCAATTCAAGAAGATCGCTCCATTCTTCTGCAGAGCTTGAAGTCTTTAATAATCTTATCGAAGGCCATCAAAGCCCTTAAAATGTCTTCAAAGTAACTCTCATGTTGATCCATACAAGTTTTTGTTCAATATGAATGGCAAAATATTTTTTTTAATGTGTAATATATTATGCTTACATTGAATTGAGAATTTACAACACATTTTAAACGTTGTAGTAAAGAAAACGTTCCATAAACATTTTTAATATAACCGTCAGTAATTTTAGAAATTTGATAAAATAAATGTGCGAGCGAGAGATCTCGTTTTGTGTGAATCAGGCCTTTAGTAATCAACCTCTAGACACTTTCCAATTAATAATGAATTAAATTATTAAAAACTAATTGTAAGCACAATATCGTGCATAGAAACTAGTCGCAATTAAGAGCGGACCGTTTGCGGCCTACACTGCCGATTCAAGAAGCATCATTCCTTCGCGCGCTTTGAGCTCTGCATAAAATGGCGGGACTTTCTTGATTCGGCAGTGTCCGTCAACGGTCTCCTCTTAAATACGTACATCAAGTATCAAAAAATGAAGCTGTTAGCTATTTTCGTTGAAAATTGACGTTATTTTGAGACAATTTGCTTTAATAAAACGGGACTATAATAGTCGGTTATTCCGACTATAGTTTCGATCACATTCGGTGACCTTTATCAAGGAACGCAATCAATGGGGTGCTTTGCAAGGCAAAGACGAAGTCGCGCGCGTGTCCCGCTATTAGCATTCCTTGATAAAGGTCACCGAATGTTATCCAAACTATAGTCGGAATAACCGACTCAACTTAACGTGAGTATTCCCGTTTTATTGAAACAAAATATTTTCGTTATATTTCTAGGGTACTATGGAATATTCTAAGCCTAGAGGACACCCGCCAATCGGCCACCAAAGCAGCTAGGCATAAGCGAGACAGCACTAAAATCGTCTATGTTTATCTCATTCACGCGGCGCGTCCCGGCAACTAGTTCGTATTCTGCGGCCGCGATGCTGCTACATCGGTCCGGCGGGCGGATCGGCGCGCGCGCAGCACGTCAGCTACAAGGCGCAGCCTCCCTACGCACACACACAACAACGTTAACGGGGGGAGGGGAGCATGCTCGAGGCCTACAGACGGATCAGCACCCTTAACATTGACAGTAGCTGAAAATACGTCGCGTTTGTTCGTCACTGACCACAGATCACACTAGATACCGCATTACGTGATTCGTTGTTCCTACAAAAAGTCACCAAAGATTGAGGCGCGGCGCGAAAAACCAAATACAAGGCAGTATGGCCTTAATGGCGCTAGCCAGCCCATTGGAAAAAAATAAAAACACATCTCATATTTTTTCGCGAGGGTCTATGATAAGGGTGCAATGACGCCGTACAGATTCACCAAGATCTAACTCAACGTGGTCAAACAACATCCTGTCGTATTTTCTCTAAAATAGAATTTGTTTTTGAAAAGCAAAACTAGATTAGTCTCGTAAAATTAGATCTTTGTAATATATAACTCAGTTAAAATAAAACTATCAAAATCTTGGCCAATTAATCATCATCATCAGCCAGAAGACGTCCACTGCTGAACGAAGGCCTCCCCCTTATAGCGCCACAATGAACGACAATCCGTTATGGTGTGCCGAGAAGGGAGGCCATAATTCCCACGCTTGCATTTCGGTAGGCGCTAAACTTTCATGCGCACACGTGGCCCTTACCATCAAGCGAAGTGCTCGTCTCGCCACTTGTGTAAAATAATGACGGCGGAGATGTTTCCAGAACTCCACGTGATTGATTTTAATTGAGTTATACTTCGGTATAATAAAGGACGTATCAAACTACATAAAAATAGGGGAAGTCAAATGACGTAAACTCGGTGCAAAAAAAGAAGCGTCGTGGAATGAGGCGTTTTCCAAAAAAAAAAAAATTGTTCTAAAATACATACTAGATGGCGTAATAGACCTATCGTTTTACCTGTCATTGTCATTTATGTCGAAATATTTTAGGTTTATTTTTTAAATCGTAAATTTTGGCTGCACACGTTGTGTATTTAGCTAGTGTCAACTATTGTAATATTTCAAATGAATTCAAATACATAATTACATTACTTGAAATTGTCTAAATACACACGTGGAGCCAAAAAACACGAAAAATAAAAAAACACGTACATTTTTTTGTCTTTCATGTCTTGACAGTGACAGAAAAACCTCAAGGTACATCTAACGCCATCTATTGGGTACTTTTATCACCAGGATATCTTTTTTTTTGGAAAACGCCTCATTGAAGGCGCGGGTGTTGCATGGACAACACTGTTCAAATCAAACTAGAAATGTTTGATACTTATGTTTGTTTGTTTTCTTTGGAACCTTCTCAGTTCTTACTAGTACTCTACTTTATGAGCCTTTAAACATCCCACTGCTGGGATATCAGCCTACCCTCGAAGGGTAATTAGGCCATATCCACCACGCTGGCCCAGTGCGTGTTGGCGGATTCACATAAGCCATCGAATTTCTTCTCCGGAAATATGCAGGTTTCCTCACGATGTTTTCCTTCACCGTAAAGCCAGTGTTATATCCGTACGTAAGTTCCAAAGAACTCATTGGTAGTACTCGGTTGCTACAAGTTAGGTAGCTAATCGTATAAAAAAATGTTTAAGTTATGTTACTTCATTGTTATGCCACGATGCTTCTTTTTTAGCACAGACTCTAAATACCGACATATAATATTCGTCAGGGCGTTTGACCACCACTCTGCAGGGACACTACAGACTAAAAGCAAGAGAAATAACATCGAAAACACTTATCAAAAACTACTAAATTAAGTATGTTAGTTATTAATAATCGGAAAAATCTTGTAATTAAAATTGAAGGCCCCTGAAGCTGTCTGTTCTCACCACCCACCACTCTCGGTTTGCCGCTAAGGCATCAGCGGCGTGACAGTTTGACAGCTCCAGGGCCCAAAAATAATCGAGTCAAGTTTAAAAAACGAGCCAACACAAAAAAACATTATCTAAAGCTAAAATAACAATAATCAAACATATAACAACAATCATAAAAACTTATTAAAATAATGATAAAGTAAAATCATATATAAATAAATCATATAAAATATAACTATTTATAGTTTTTTTTACTTAGAATGTACTAAACAACTTCACAACGACAAGGAACTAAGTTTCTATAAGAAATTACTTACTATGTTATATTTTGACATTTATTATAAGCAAATGTTTATAATATAAATAAATAAAAAACAAACTGTTTCTAAAATAACCAAGCTGTAGTGTCTTTCCGCTGCAACGTCGCGTCCTGTACAATAGGAATATGGATCAGTTGTATGTTTTTAACCTTGTATTATTTAAATTATGATTTTGAATATATTATATTTAAAAAAAGAAGTATTAACAAAAGTATTAGTTTTATAAAAGAAGTATTAAATAAGTATTAGTTTTTTCTAAATATTAATTCAAACAAAGTTTAAAACGAAAAAAGAGCGCGGTTGCACTATTTAAAATTTAGGATAATCATTACAAAATTTTAATAGTTTAATCTAAATATTCAGGTTATATTTTAAAAAATGTTGTTCATAATACTTTTCTATTCAAAATAATAATTTAAATAAATACAAGGTTAAAAACAAACACTTGATCTTTATTCTTATTGTACAGATCGCGACGTTGCAGCGGAAAGACACTACAGATTTGTTATTTTAGAAACAGTTTGAAAATGAACTTCCACAAAGTTACGTCTGAATCAATCAAATAAAAAATAATTGCTCAACATTTGAATACCAATGGTTATTCTATATTAACAATCAGTTATGTTATTATAATTGGCACAAATTTATGGAACTATAAAAATTGGAGGTCTATCACAGAGGCATAGGTATAAAGTTAATACATACAATACATGGAATACAATATGACTTTACAAATATATATAATTTCATGTAAAATTCTCTCTCGATTCCTTGTGGGTATACGGCACGACTCTTGGATAACTCCAAACCCGATATTATTATATTATTTTTATGTATTAAAGAAATCAGCGTTTGCTAGCTTGCCCGTACAGCTTCGCTCGATTAGGCTACAGTATAAGAAAGATCCTATTTCACCTCCTAAGATGTTGATTTTCGAAAAATCCTGAGATATGCCATTCTTTATTTTTAATTCCTATTACACAACCCCAGTTTCATGGGCTCAACATGTTTTTTTTTTATCCATACAAACTTTGGAGGTTCATTTAACCCCTTTTTTTTCAAAAGCTTTTAGAAGTGAAATTTTGTAAAATACGTTCTTATTATTCTCCTAGACCATTTGAACTTGACATGACTTAAAATTTGAACCCAATACTCCTGGGTTGTAATTTCACGTCTTTTTTTTTTTTTTTTTTGGATGACTTAGTTGTTGGCCTCTAACGGCCTCTACAGCTATAACCGGACTTTGGCGAACGCAAAAGTCGTTGAGCCCTAAAAACTATTTTTACGACGCGAGGGTGACTAGCGCAAGGCACCGACTGCGGTACCAACTCGGCTTGGGCCGTCACCCGGGAGGGGGGATATCAAACTGGCCCTGGCACCCCGGAAGGGGTGTGCCCTGGGGCCCTAGCGGTTTGGTTTGTATCTGTTTGATTATTTGGAGAGAAATTAATCGATCTTCGGACAGATCCTGGGATTCTTCGACCACGCCGGCGAGGTCGGTGTATGATTGTGTGCCTTTGGTAACCGACGCCTATACCAAATACTGAATACTTCCTGTTTTCGGGAGCTGTCGGATCGGTTGATTCCAAGAAAAGGGCTTGTTCTTTTATGTATACAGGTGGGTTGTAAAGTTACAGGTAATTGAAATTTCTACTTCGAGGCGAGTAGCTTGTAATGACTAGTACAATCATCTCGGTCGGGTTTGCTGTTATCCGAGACTACCGCTGTATTTAAAAATCCTGACATGACACTCTTCATATTAGACATTCGTAGTTATAGTATATTTAATTAAATATGACTCTACTAGGTCACCCAGTAAAATTCTACCCACAATAATTCCATTTTCCTCGCGTTTTCCTTTTGATTATAATTATATAGCTTTTCCTGGGCGTTTTTCGAAAATTCAGCGTAATTTACAAACGGACTGTAAATATCGCCAACTCGATGTCGTGCAAGTTGCTACGTGTATACAGTTTTTGGCGTATACACAGACAATACTGACGCCAAATCGTTATCGCAACAGCGCTGTCGTGGCAGTGTCTCATTGTTAACAGTTTTATCGTATACACGGACAGCAAGTGTCACAATAGCGCTATCGTGGATTTTAGATAAGCCGTGAAAACCGTTCTTACGCAAATCGCTACCGCCAGCAACTCACATACACTCACACACAAACTTTCACATTCATAATATTTTTATGTATTAAATACTACTTATTAGAGTGGGTTTTAACATCTATACATATATCTAAGGTAAGTATACTTTTAAATTGAATAGATTAAATTCATATTTGAACAATCTAACATGTATAATAAATATACATATTATAATACTGAATAAATAATACATCAAAAGGGCTCAAAATTTGGCTACTTTATGTACATTTTTGTGCTTTTGTATTAAAGTCTTAAATGGAAGATATTTGTATGTTGGATAAAGCTGGGAATATAAAACTAACATATTTTTTTATTAATTACTTTTTTTATATATATTTTTTTATATTTAGCTGATATATCTACAGGGTGGAAATTTTATTATCCAATCTGTAAGTGCCAGTCGTTTTTTTTTTTGTAGCTCTGTAATGGTAAAGTAGTCTGGTAAAGTTTCCGCCCTGTATAAGAATACATTATACAGAGTGATTATTCTAAGACTAGACGTCACAAAGTAGGTGAAACTCGATGGTCTTTAAAACTATAGATTCAACTTCGTCAGTTCAACGTTTTAATTCCATTATTTGTGTCTAATAAAGTTATTGTATTGTCAGCTCCAAAACGGCAACAAAATTCATTGCTTAAATAGGCGGCAAGCTCGACATTACTCAGACACGCATTTGAAAAATGAGTCGTGAAAGTACCGGAATAATGCATTACGGTTGGTTTTTGTGAATGATCGTATAATCTAAAATCTTTGCCACAATTTGTAATTTTTCAGTACTGTTGTATCTATAGTTTAAAAGATCTTTGGGTGAAACTAGAACAAAATTAATAGATTTCTTTCTCTAGTTTCATTTCTTTTTAGATGTGCAATTTTAAGATAATCACATTGTAATTATCTTGTCAAAGAATGTTGAAGTTTGGAAGAAGCATTACCAATATTCTGAATTTATATGTTTGACAATTTTATTTATAGGATCTTATTCTAGTTTGTTTAAAGTTACAAAATGTAATATTTAGACAACAATTGACATCTAAATTCAACATGAAACAACTACACCGAACAACTATGGTATTTAAATATAAATAAATTCTATCATTCTTCTAACAATGTTTTATCATTCCCTCTGATTAATACTGAGTATTTTGAAAAAAGTACCCAACAACGTGCCACAAGATAACATATTATCATGTTTACATAAATATTCATAATCATGATTACATTTAATAATTATCATGAGTATGTATCATGATCACTTTTAATCATAATCATGATTATTATTACATTTATTAATTATCATGAGTCTGTATCATGATCACTTTTAATCATAATCATGATTATTATTACATTTAATAATTATCATAAGTCTGTATCATGATCACTTTTAATCATAATCATGATTATTATTACATTTATTAATTATCATGAGTCTGTATCATGGTCACTTTTAATCATAATCATGATTATTATTATAGACTATGCATTTATAGAGATCTTTTTTTATCGGACTTTAAAGAAGACTTTGTGAAATCGTTGCGTATTTTCACGCACCACCATTCTAAAGTAATTCGACTTTGCCTTTTTTTTTCTTTTTCTTTTTATATAATTCTATTGGCACAGAAAATTGCAGTGAACATTCTACCTAATCTATCTAGGTAACCAAAAACCGTTGTAATATTTTTGTGTAAATAAAATTGTACGCGTCCCATTGATAACCTTTCCCCGTTTGTTATTTTCGTCAAAAGTAATTAGTACTTAGTCAAATATACTTATTTCAAACTTCTCAGTATCATTTAACATCCACCTTTCACCATAATTTGATACCGTCATTCTCAAATCTTTCAAGAAAATTATTTTGCCAATCAAAACTAAACCTTTCACACTATGGCTTCAGTGTCGCTGATCACATGAATGCCATGCTTAGTCAAAATCAACCTGACTATATCATTGCAACTCCTCGTTTTATAATTCTTACTCTCTCTCTCCTTCAGCTTTATACTTTTCACCTTGTCGCACAGTTTGCTGACCTCCGATTTGCTTTTCTTCAAATCTTCGGGTCTCAGTTTTCTGATAGTCGAGGAGCATCGTTTTTTAATTGGTTCCGTTTGTAAGTTTTGTTCGACATTACCCTCGCTGACTCTTCGCCTATAAAGCTCATACTCTATATCGTCCTTGCGTAAGTAACTATCCAAAGAGCAATAGGTAGACTCTTCAAGGTTCAGCTTTTCATCTTTCGTAACCTCACCTTTTAGACTAACCTTTTCGTGTTTCAGACTAACCTTTTCACCTTTTAGACTAGCTGTTTCGAAACTTACCTTTTCATCTTGAATCGAGTGCTGGGTCGCGTCGCTGACGATTTTGACCGCTTTCCCCGGGACATACGTTGGCGGAACTTTGTCTACGTACGCCATTTTGGGCTTTAACGTATCGACGATAGGGCTTATGGAATCCGTCTGATTCGGCATTAAAAAGTTTGTTTTTCTTTGACGTTTCACTGTCATGGTCTCATCGACGATAGACGGTTTGTCTCTGATGGAGATGAGTATATTTTTGAAGGTAGATTCTTCTGGTGACGTCATTACGACGTCTTGTGGGGATCTTTTCCCGTAGTGTATGAGGTTTGATAGATACTCACTGTTTCCATTGTAAGCGTGGAAGGAAGACACTTGTTAGTCAACTCTGTGCAATTTTGTACAAGCATTAGCTTTTAAATAGAAATAAGAACATAATATGGGAAAATACTTAGTCTCCCTATTACAAAATCTATGAATTTTGTACAAACATTAGACTTACAGATCGCCCTGCGTTTTAAAACCAATATGGTTCGGTTTGTGTCAGTGCGAGATTCATTTGATTCTTCGAGTCTACAGGTTAATTTAGTCCTGCGAGTTAATTTGACCTTAGCCACTCTGTGTAGGCATACATTACCGCGAATAAAACACAAAATCATCTACGAAACTGTCGTTGCACATAATCAAGGTAGAAACTTAACGCTTTGATATCTATAAAACGGAAACCTCAGATTTTTATCTATAGTCGGTTTTTTAATCAGACGGAAAATTAAATGAACATTGAATTAATTAATAGTTATAAATTGTGAATGAATTGTTTGATTAATGTATTAACGAATATTACTTTGTGTTTGTTGTCACGTTTTCTTCTTGATTGTGCTTTTTTTGTTATATATGTTACGGCTAGAACCCGTAGTGCGGCTACGCCTAGTTGTAGCCGGTTAGCATTAGGTGTAGCCACGTACTCTTGGTTAAATCTAGTATAAGCCGATTGTTTTCGGGTAAAACTAGATCTAGCCGGTATCATTCCGGCTAGAACGAGGTCCAACCAAACCCTAGTGACTGATACTAGGTCCAGCCGATATCATGATGGCTACAACTAGATTCAACCAAACCCTGGTTGGTTACCTTGGGTGGAAGTTGTTCTGCTAACTCTACAGAACACTTCGCACTTCGGGTTCTAGCCGTAACATATACACAAGACTTGACATGGATGCGCAATCAAGTACATCAGGGCAAACGTGTTTTTATCGCCGAAGAAAAAGAGGCCACGGGTTTCTTTTACAATGAGGTCAGAAATTACGGCTTAAAAAAGTCTTTAGAATATTAATTAATGAAATAGTTCACTGAACTGATATGAGTGAACGGACTAAATATTTTTACCACATCGCAATTTTTATTTCGTGACAAAGTGGCAGCACTAGTAATGTCATTTTACTCCGTTTGATTAAAAAATCGACTTTAGTTAGTAATTAAAATTTTAGTGCGTTACTGTTACGAATCGCCCCAAGATTATTAAGAACGATTTTGGCTAATATGTTACGAGAGCATGCCCACCATTTCGTGACTTTCAAAAGACATTGGTCCTTCGAGCTCAAACAATATATGAATTACTTCATTAAAAATCCCGTTAGGATTCATACTAATGTAATAAAAACCGGATTCTAATAATAATAGGTATTATAATAGCTCCAAAACCTATCGGAAGCGATTCTCGACCGCGACAAATGACCACGGTGATTTGAAATCCGTTATTTATTACATTTTTTTTTAAATTATCTACAATAATATAAATTGCTCCAGTTTGTAATGCAATACGTTTACGTTATTTCAGTGCTATTTTTTGCCGCAATTACATAGCATTTACTTGGCCTAATAAAAAAGCTCGTGACTAGGTCCTTCGAGCCCAGTCTTCTTGAAATTTAGTATTTTCAATAGACTTACGTGTCTCCCCTGGCGTTGTAAAGCCGGTGATGCTTGATGTATTGTAAAACTGCGTCGTCTGTGAGGTACTTGGCGCTCTCCGCCCGCCGCAGCAGTCGCCGGATCACAGTCGAGCTGACTTCGTTAGCTATGTAGTTCGTTACTAGGAGGACGTTTTTCTGAAATGTCAATGCAATACAATAAAATATAACTTTATTACACACCAAAAAGACAACTAAACTTAAATATTAACTAGTAGTTTGCACCGAACTGAGACCTCGTATCTGAGACCCTTATATCTTCACAACCCCTGGACCGATTCAGCTCATATTCTAACTTAAAAATTGTATTGAAATTAACTACTTGCCTATAAAATTTAATGAAGATCGGATCAACGGTTCGCAAGTTATCATCGATATGTTGTTGTATAAGTTGTATAAGTATGTATATGAGCTGAATCGGTCCAGGAGTTGTGTAGATATAGGGGTCGCGAGGTCTCAGTTCGCCGCGAACTACTAGTAAATAAATAAAAAAACATTGTTTTTCTACAGGGCTGATATTGATTATATCCTTATAAATAAAATTTGATAAGATAAGCTTATTATTAAGTTACAAGAACCACTTTTCAAAAGACAGTGGTGTTCAAGAAAGCCACCATACCGCTATAGTTTCCGGACAGGCCAGATTCCGGTTATTATGTCCGTGTCCACTCACCCTATGTTTGTACAGCATTTCCGACTCGTAGATGAACCGGCCCGGGTCGGTGCCGGCCCGCGTCACCACCACTAGCCCGTGTTTACCCACTATCGTCTCCAACTGGGGACACAATCACCATTTTTGTTATTGAACCGAGTGAGCTAGCCGAACGAAGTCTCTGCATCAATTGGCAGTTTGCTTTCGTCTGACAGTGTGTTATTTATTTATTTATTGAGGCTTCACATTTATAACAACATTAATTCTAACGCCATAATCTTACACTAAATTTAAACAAAATGCGTTATATATCTAAAAGCACAGCATGCATTAATATTCCTCAATTTTTAACTATTAATAATAAAATCAATATAAAACAAATATCTAGAGCCTTTTAAATATGCCAGTGACATTTTTGTAAGTTAGTGTAATTTATTATTATATTTTTAGCCTTAAGTGTCCCACTGCTGGGCGCAGACCTCCGTTCCTTCCTTCCAGACTTCTCGGTCTTCGGCTTTGGTAGTCCAGTATTTGCCCTTTGCCTGGGTCGACCCTGAGGGCGTTTTCAATATGGGATAAAACGGGTAAGCCAGTGGAAAACAGTTAACTAAAAGATGCTTACATCTTCGTCCGACCACAGTCCCGGCGTCGCAAACGACTCCAGTAAGTCGCCTCCGCACAGCAATTTCACTGTCACCTTGAAATTATCACAAGTGGGATAAACGGATACATAAAAGTCGAATTTTTAATCAGACGGAGTAAAATGACATTACGAGTGTTGCCACTTTTACGAAAAAGAAAAAAATTGCGATGTGGTAAAAATACTTAGTTCATTCAATCATATCAGTTCAGTGAACTATTTCATTAATTAATATTCTAAAGTCATAATCTAAATAATATTAAATAAATGATGGCAGTGAATGCTTATTCCTTAATACATAAACTACAACTATTAATTAATGTAATGTTCAATTAATTTAAAGTTCCCTTCTTTTGAACGAAAAAAATTGAACTAGATCATCAACTTCAATTTTTGTTCACGGCGTTCTGCAGCGTCGCCGCAATTTTGCCAATGTCTTGTGTTCTTAAGTCTTGACAGTATACTGAAGGTTGGCCGGTGAAATGTCGGAGCGATACTACGACTTGAAATTTGTCAACATTATTTTGACAAGTGACATTTCGATCTGTCAGTTTACTCCGTCTTTAAAAACATGGAAAATCAGGTAAATTAGACTCAATGTCAATGTTATTAACAAACGGAGTAAAGCATAAAAAATACCTACCTGTCATACTATTATTCTTTTATTTAAATTATTGATTGCCTAATTTAACTCTAAACATAATAGTATAGGTTAATTATTATTTTATTTATTTATTTATTCTATAGTTTAATTTGTAAAAGTGACTTGCCTGTAATATTCAATGTTATTTATGGCCCATAAATATTTCTGATTTCTGATTTCAATTAGGTGAAAATCTGAAAGCTCCCGACTCGCGTCGTTACTGCAGAGTGGACGACTTGGACGATATATGATCGTACGTCAGAGGTGGCATCTATTGCACTTTAAAATAAGGTTCGCTTTACCTTATCGTCCTGGTTCCCGTTGAGCCTCTCCACGATGTTGTCCGGTTCGTCGAGGCTGTTAACATTGAGAATATCGTCCGGGATCCACGTCGGCGACTCGTAGTTCGACTCGTATTCAGACGACAAGTGATCGTTTATTGTGTCCTGAAAATCACAGGGATAATGAGTGACTGAATTACTTGTCTTTTCTGTGTATAATAAAGTCATATTGTATTGTACTAGTAGTTCGCGCCGAACTGAGACCTCGCGACCCCTATATCTTCACAACCCCTGGACCGATTCACCTCATATTCGACCTTAATTTTTTTATTGAAATGAACTACTTGCCTACAAAATTTCATTAAGATCGGATCAACGGTTCGCAAGTTATCATCGGACAAATATACACACAAACATACAAACATACAAATGACGATTTGTCCCAGTAAACTCTGAGACCTTCGCTTCGCTCGGTCAATAGGTGTTGATTCTGCTGTACCACTCACTAAACTAATCTGTCAGGACTAAGATAGTCTGTGTCTCTTTTCATTTGAATATGGGAGAAAAAGATGGCGACAATTTTAAAACTCAAGACCACGTGACGTTGGGGTTTGTAAACTAAACGCACAGAAGAGAAAAAAAATTACTTCTACCGAGTCAGAGAGACAGAGTTACTTTCGCATTTATAATATTAGTGTGATTTAAAAAATGGCTGATTTTTTAAACACGTTTTCATTTTTATAATCCTCATAATTATTTTTAATTCCCTCTTCAACGATACTTCTTTCCGTAGACGAGTAATTGTGAAGAGATGTGCTTACATCTATGATCTGCTTCAGCCTTTAAGCATCCCACTGCTGAGATATCGGCCTACCCTCGAAGGGTTATTGGGCCATATCCACCACGCTGGCCCAGTGCGGGTTGGCGGATTCACAAACGCCATTGAATTTCTTCTCCGGAAATACGCATGTTTCCTCACGATTTTTTCCTTCACCGAAAAGCCAGTGGTATATCCGTACGAGCGCAGTGCGTTGCCGCGCAGTTTTGAACTGTTGAAGTTCAAAATTCTGGGTGGCACTGAACTGTTATGGGCAAGCGTGACGCTTAACATCAGGTGAGCGACTTGCTCGTCTCGACACCGAGTAACATATAAAAAAAAAAAAAAACCACAACCCCACAAATGTGACCATCATCCCATCTCACCATCATCACCACTCATCAGCACCATCAATCAGCTACCATCTAATCCCCTGCAAGTATTCCAACTGACCTGATGGTACTGCATAGAAATCCTAGTCCTGGTCCAGCCGGACTGCTGCGTCTCCCACTCTGACACCTTGATCCAGCCCGACGAACGGAGAGCCAACTTCAACATTGCTATTCTGAAACCATTTACAACATGGAGTCTTAATCAGTAGCCTGTGAAGGCTGCAGCCCTAGGAAAGAGCCACCAGTGGAGTCTAAAGTAAAGGTAACACATTAATATGATCAGCGGACCAATCCTATAGCTTTATATTTTACTAACGACCCGCCCCGGCTTCACTCGGTTGTAGATTAGAAACATTATATAACAATGATGATATATATAAATCTTCCGTGAACTGGTGGTGAAAACCATATCAAAATCCGTGGTATGGTTTGGGAGGAGTTAGCGGATATACAGACACAGATTAAAGTGACTTTATTTTACACTATCTATAGATACAAAATTGTTAACCACTACTATGCGATCAAGTCGCTCACCTGATGTTAAGCGTCACGCTTGCCCATAACAGTTCAGTGCCACCCAGAATTTAGAAAATTCAACAGTTCAAAACTATCCACGGCACTGCACTGCGCTCGTCACCCTGAGATGTTAGATGTTAAATCTCTGTATGCCCAGTAAATAACGTATCGTAAATCGGTGGTTGTTAACATTTTGGTGATGATGAACCACGACAAAAATATTTAAAAACCACTAAATGCTACATAAGTCAGTGGTTGTTAACATTTTTACCCGATTGTCCAAGAAGGAGGGTAATGTTTTTGGGATTTATTTAAGTTTGTAAGTATGTTTTTGTGGTCCTAAGTTACCACCTGTAGCCTAAACGGCTTGACAGATTTTGATGAGTAGCGTAGGTTACATTTTGCAGTTGGGTATTGTTTTTATTTTAAAAAAATTACTTGTTTACGTCAATATCAGTCAAGCCAGCTGTAGGAGGTTTTATAGGAAACATACATACTGACATATTTACATAAATAAATCTAATCTCTTATGTAAATCCTCCTATATCCTCCTTCTCGGGCAGTCAGGTAATGGGCCTAAATCAATTCATCACTATACTATCTATCTATCTTATCACACCATGTAATAGGTCAAACAACACTTAATAAAGAGCTTACTTTTATCAAATATTTGAATGATTCCAAGGTTATCTGTTATCGCTGAGTTAACAATCACTGCTTACGACACTTGCATGGAATTTGAGTAATGTTAGACATTACATTTGCACGGAGTCTTAAGTATTTTAGAGTATTTTTATAATTTTACCCGGCAGCATAAGAAAGGATGGTATTGTTTTTGGAGTATATGTAACTTTGTGTATGTCACTAACGGTTCCAGCGGAAGACCTTTTTGTTGGAATTTGTTTTTGGTATACATATATAATTGTATATGCATACCAAAAACAAATTGTACACAAGAACCAAAAAAAAAGGTAGATAAAAAATAAAATATAAGATTAATACACATTGTTTTTAACCACAAACCGGTTCCAGCTCAGCATAATACTGGCCTAAAACCTATAGCCTAAACGGCTTGACCAATTTTGCCGAGTCATTTTAATTTCCATGTCTGAAGTGACTTAGCCACACTTAGCAGAACGCAGAACTTTGGCAAGAACGCTGACTGTTCCATGCTACATATTGTTGCCTTCGCTTATTCATCATTATTATTGTTATTCAATGCTTTGTTAGATCAATAATTCAATGCAATGAGTCATGATCACTTGCAAGTTATGACTTGCTTTGAAGGTTGATAAATAGATGAATAATAGACAATGTGGCGATTACATACGGTAAAATTTTGAGGGGTGTATTGTAGGGACACAGGTCACTAAGATTGGCGACTTTACAGTCGGCAGTTGTCCCACAGCCGCGCTAGTGCACACTCGCGCACAGCATGTAATAGTTTCAGTTGTAGATTAAGTAACATATAAGTATATAGGCAAAAATATTTTACTATAGATATGTTTATGGCACTTTGAAATTGGCTCCGCTGTAGTCTATGTACAGCTGCCAAAGAATGCAAAAGAAGATGCAGAAAGTTAGGGAGTAAAAGAGATAGCTAATTTGAAATCTGTCCAAAATACAGATTTGCAGGGGTTACTTTAAGGGCGTCTCTAGTAAAACATCATTAGTTGGAAGGCTGCATTTTGCAGTAGGGTATTTAGTTTATCTAATTACTTGATAAAGTTGTTCTTACCTATGTGGAGCAGCCACAAGATCTTTTTTACCGTAAGCGTCGTGTACCGGAGACATGATGCCACCAACCACAGTCCCCAAGCCCAGGGTGTTTATGTAGTCCTTTGCTATTTCTGAAAAAATAATAAAAATTATACAACTCAGATGAGTGAGTGCAAGCTCTATAAAAATAACATGTTAATGTATAAAAATAATAAAGTTCTAGTACCTAATGGAAAAGGATAATGTAAAATAATCACAAAATCGATGCAAGTGCAATGGTAAAGTAAATTTTGATGTCTTTAACGTCGAAAAGACTCACCGAACATTCGTAGGTGCATATAAGTCGGAGGGCTAAAACTGCCGCAGGCCATCAACACTACCTTTCCCTGCGACATGTTGCCTATCAATAATGATTGAATGTAGTACAATAACCTGCGTATTTTAATATGTTTTACTGTTTTCAAATCACAACAAATCTCACTGCAAACTGATTGATTTTTTGCTAACCGGCTAAATTTAAGTTTCTAATCTTTATTTATTTTGCAAAAGATTCACGGTGGATTCCAGTGGATTCAGATAGCTTTTTCATTTGGCCGAGTAGCGTTGGACTTTTTTCCGTTTGCCTTCCACAAAAATGTTCAGCAAATGTAATTATCGCATTAAGAAAAGACAAACTATACCGTTATTCAGGCTGCTAGTCGGAGAAAAAACATTATTTTATTCATGCTAAAAATAATCAATACAACACCACGGAATATCAGATACCGGATGCCGGATACCAGTATACCCTTTGGGATTACCGAAGTTTCAGTGGGAACGTGACGAAGTCATGTCGTATCATTGTATTATTTTTCAAAACTTGTGTTATTTAGAATATTAATATGTTAACATGGTGGATTTCAATCTATTGAGTGTTCGGGAAGTTGCACGAGTGTTATTGAATAGTATAATGTTGTGCAACGTGAATCTTCGTGTTGTTTCCAAAACTCCATGGAAACCTCGAGTAAAGTATCCACCACTTTACTGGGGCATGACATGTACTTGACTGTGACTTACTTTGCTTGACATAGAATTGTTATTTTTTGTTCACTTGAAATAGTATAATGTATAATACTTGATACTGGCTAAATACACAACGTAAATCTAAGAGAGCAAAAACACCTAAAAACACTGATACCGTTTTGGCTGTCAGTGTCAATTGATAAATTTGATAAGAACTGTCACTGTCAATGTCAAAAGAGATCGGTCTGTTTTTGTTCCGTTTGTGTGCTAGTTTATAATTTATTTTCATCCGTATAACTTTAGGATTGGAGTATTATATAATTTCATAAAACTCAAAAATAAAACATACTTAATACTACCACGACAGGCATCATCCTAAATATTTCGCACTTAACTGCAAAAAAATATCCTTGCCACTGCCAGCTGTTTACATACCATGAGGGAAAGTTAGTAATTTTCCTACAAAATGAGAGTGACCTTGCGCTTGTTATCTTCGATAGCGCAGAAGAGACCTTTTTATGTGACTACCCCTATATTCTACGTTAATGCCGGTAAGGAAAATACCTCATTATCTCTTTACTAATAATTCTCTACACTTTACCTATTAAACAATTCTCAATACCTACGTAAGTACTTGTTTGTTTATTTATTTACTTCCCTCTACAATAACACTCGTGCAATACGCTACTCTTTTTTTTTTTTGTATCATGCAGACCCTTGCAAACGAAGTCGCGGGCTACAGCTAGTATTTTATAGTTTTCAGAATTAGTTGTGTAGGCAGAGATTACCCCAAAAATACCTTGCCCACCATATATTTTTTTAAATATAAGTTTGAAAAACTCTAACCATTATGATCATGTTCTGATCGAAATAAATGTATTTTGATACTATTTTTTTTAATTATTCCAGCTCCACACCTGGGCCACCTGTACACAGCTGTAGTTGCGGACGCTATACAGAGGTTTGAGAAGCTCACCAACCCAAATTGCAATGTTATTTTCAGCACTGGTAAGGGAATAAGGACTTCTTTAACACATTACAGGGGTCTTGCTCCACAACCAAAACTTTTAATAATCACACTCATATTAAAATGCGAAAAAAAATCTGCTGCTCCGTAGATAAATGTCAATGACACTCGACTAAATGTAAGGAATTTGCCCCTTTCGGCTTAGCATACCCTTTTGTTATAACCCTGTAAAAACCTAAAAATTTTAATAATTAAATGATGCTGTTCTACAAACATAAAAAAGTTGAGTCGAATTGAGAATCTCCTCCTTTTTTTGGAAGTCAGATAGTAATAAAACCAATCGACCTAAAGTCCTTCTCACAAAAGATTTCGATTACGTTTTTTTGCGATTTCAGGGTTAGTTCCATAGTAAAAGGTGTTCATAATAATGAGTACATACATACCTTTTAATAGTGTTGCACCTTTTAGTTATACCCCTTTTATGTCTTCCCTGGCAAATTGTGTTGTATAATTCTAATATTATATATGCGGAAATCTTTAGGTGTTTGTCGCGTTATCACGGATCGACCTAAACTTTTGCAAAGCTATAGCTATCCTACTTGAAGTGCTATTATTTATTCTGCCTTTGTTTCTTTTCATAGGCACAGATGAGCATGGAACAAAGATCCAACAAGCAGCGTCCAAAGCCAATCTCTCACCCGCCGCGTACTGTGACAACATATCCAACGAATACCGAGACCTGTTCAAACAATTCAATGTTCAATATACAGACTTCATACGCACTACAGAAGATAGACATAAAAAGGCTGTTACGCATTTTTGGGTTGGTAACTTGCTTGACAGAATCAAAGAAAATCTACGCGAGAAGAATGACAATGTCATACAATAAAGTCTTTTATTATTTTTTGTTTTTATTAAAATATTCATAACAAGTAGCGTTTTTTTTCTCCGTACCATTTCATTCTCCGTTTCAATTTCAAGTCACGCAAAAATTGTGTACATGTTTCACCACTTTTTTCTATAAAACTCCCATCTCTTAAACGTAGTAAACGGATCCAACCTTAGGATGGAGAGGATTCATAGATGCGGTAGAAGACGGGGTGTGCAATGATGGAGATTGTGTAATACTTATACTCTAACCTAACATTATATTTAATTATAATTTACTTATTAAAAATCACAAAAAATGAGGAAACTGATATTTTATTAACAAAAATTATATACATATTTACAATAAAAAATAACCTACCTACTACTACTAACTTACTTAAAATTAAAACAAATTATAAACAAAAATAAATAAATACAAAAAACCTAATCTACGAGCCCCTTGGTGGAAGGGAGTGTGGCCAGAATGCTGGCAGCATTGCCACGCTGGATGGCAATGCTGAGTTTTTGCCCAAAGTAGGCCCCAGTTTTCCGGTCAGCATTAAAAATTAATTGATAATAATAGTTATATTATTTTTGAATATGCCATTCAATTATATTATTTTATTTTTAATAATACTAATGACATGATAAATTTACATTTTACATCGAATTATTATTATTATTTTACATTTATGAAATATACATAATTTATGAAAGTACCCACTACAGATGTAGTATACATATAATAAAAATTTTTTTTTTGACTTGTTTATAATGTACCTGACTTATACATGTTTTTATAATTAAATTGAATATGAATATGAATAACCTAACCTGACATATACCGTATATTTGACAGAACAAGCTTTTGGAAAACGACTACGTGTACAAGGCGAAATACTCGGGCTGGTACAGTGTCAACGATGAATCCTTCGTCCCGGAAGCGCATGTTAAAGACGACCTCGTCGATGGAGAGACGGTAATCCTAACTAATATTATAATTCAGAGGAATATAGCCGCAGTCGTATCAGGACCAATAAAGCTTCGAGTCCGAAGTATAAAAATGAATACTTTTGTCTCGAGGAAAAAACTTAGCTTGCGCGATTTAGAACTCCCTACATTACAATTAGGAACTGTCAGTCTATACAAAACACAGATCACACTAGATACCGCATTACGAGATTC
Source organism: Apocheima hispidaria (assembly GCA_947579745.1). Classification (NCBI taxonomy): domain Eukaryota; kingdom Metazoa; phylum Arthropoda; class Insecta; order Lepidoptera; family Geometridae; genus Apocheima; species Apocheima hispidaria. The sequence goes on along the minus strand of OX388167.1, from coordinate 8,764,907 downwards.
GTTGTTCCTACAAAAAGTCACGTCAGTGTGAGGCGCGGCGCGGGGCGCGGGGAGTGCGGCCGAGCGTTCTCATTGGCTATCTCAAGGTTACGCCTACTCGTGCCTAACAATCAACCAATCAGAGTAATACACTTGTATTTAGACTGATCTGTGGTGCGCTTCGAGCGTCTTGAATGCAGAATCTAGGGTGGGATCTGTGATACAAAACGTCAAAAAATGCACAAAAATGGCCAACTAGCGCCATCTAGCGAACTATATAGGAAGTAACTGTGTCTCTTTGTCTGGATATTTGTCTCGTTATAACGGCTAAACGGATGACCATATCTTGATAAAATTTGGTAAGGAGCTACTGTATATCAAAAAGACGGACATACATATACTTTCGATTATGTCCACGCGAACGAAGTCGCGGGTAACAACTAGTCTTACATCTTCAAACTTCCATCAGATAAAACATGCTCGTGCGCAGATTTGCAATATTCGCAGCATAATTATGCAGAATTCGAACAGCGCGTTGTTTGCAACATGTGTTAGTTTGCTCGCACGGCGTCGCTCGCATAGGCTACAGTAATTTCAAACCCCCATTTCACCCCTCCAGGGGGAGATTTTCGAAAAATCCTGAGACTTGCCTTACTTTATGTTTTATGCTTATTACACTAACCGAGCTTCATTGACTTAGCACGTTTTTTTTTCATACAATATTTGGGGGTCCAATTTACCCCTTCAGAGGTGGAATTTCGCAAAATCCGTTTTTATTGTTCAACTACCTCAAATAATTTGCGCGTTCCTTACCTCTGATTTATAATTATGAGCGCTGCCGCTGACCAGAAACCCATGCTTATAAATCTATTAATACTAGTAGTTCGCGGCGAACTGAGACCTCGCGACGCCTATATCTTCACAACCCCTGGACCGATTCAGCTCATATTCGAACTTAAAAATTGTATTGAAATTAACTACTTGCCTACAAAATTTCATGAAGATCGGATCAACGGTTCGTAAGTTATCATCGGACAAGTATACACACAAACATACATACAAATGCCGATTTGTCCCAGTAAAATCTGAGACCTTCGCTTCGCTCGGTCAATAAATGTAAAAATACTAGATTTAGCATTATGCTGCAATTACCAGATTTCTTGAAAATTAATTTAATATATTTTTACTGATTGTTTTTAGGTAAAAGTGTCAATAGAATCCGGACACAGGGTGGAATGGACAGAAGAAACAAACTACATGTTTAGACTGAGTGCTTTCAAATCCCACTTGCAGAAGTGGCTCAAAAATGGTAAAACTAGCTTCAATGACATCACTATAGTTCATCCATTTGATCCACTATGATTGCGACGACGACGAAGACGACGCGTCGTGCCACGATATGACGCATCTTCGTATCGGGGTACGACGCAACGTCGTCGTATCGGGGTACGACGCGACGCGACGTCGTCGTATCGTGGTACGACGCGACGTCGTCGTATCGGGGTACGACGCGACGTCGTCGTATCGGGGTACGACGCGACGTCTTCGTATCGGGGTACGACGCGACGTCGTCGTATCGGGGTACGACGCGGAGTCGTCGTATCGGGGTACGACGCGACGTCGTCGTAGTATTATCGTGGTACGACGCGACGTCGTCTTATCGTGGTACGACGCGACGTCGTCGTATCGTGGTACGACGCGACGTCGTCGTATCGTGGTACGACGCGACGTCGTCGTATCGTGGGTCTGCATGTATTTGGTTCTAAGCCAGAAAAATCTTAATAATTTGCATAAATAACATAAATAATAAATCTAATAATATATTATACTGTTCCAGATGGTGTGATAACTCCTGGCAAGTTTCAGAAGCAGCTGCAGGATCTACTAGAGAGCGAGACGTATTTCCCCGACATATCGGTCAGCAGACCTTCTTCCAGAGTCCACTGGGCTATCAGGGTGTGAAGTACTTTCTTTAAAAATAATAAGGTTTTTGTTGAGCGTACGGCCTGCCAGGGGGCTGCGCCATGTCGGGACTCCACTTGGTGGTAATTTTGGCCCAGAGATATTCGGCTTGCAGCTGACGTGACTGTTTACGTTAAAAATCGTAATTTACTAGCAGTTCGCGCCGAACTGAGACCTCGCGACCCCTATATCTTCACAACCCCCGGACCGATTCAGCTCATATTCGAACTTAAATGAACTACTTGCCTACAGAATTTCATGAAGATCGGATCAACGGTTCGCAAGTTATCGTCGGACAAATATACACACAAACATACATACAAATGCCGATTTGTCCCGGTAAACTCGGAGACCTTCGCTTCGGTCGGTCAATTATTATGATTCAAAAATTCGAAAACAGCTAATTATAAAAAAAGTTTAAGTCAAAAATATATAATTTAATTTTTTCTATGGAACAGTAAGTATTTTTTTCTCGTTTCAGGGTTTATTTATTGATATCGTGCGAGCGAGAGAGCGTGTATTACTTAAACGCGTCCTTATAGGGTGATAACTAGGAATGTTGCACGTGTGTCAGGTGCCCGGGGACGAGGAGCAGAGCATCTACGTGTGGCTGGACGCGTTGGTCAACTACCTGACGGTGGCCGGATATCCGGACGATGACGTCATGAAGCAACGCGGCCGCCCGTGGCCCGCTGACGTGCACGTCGTCGGCAAGGATATACTCAAGTGAGTGCTGCCGTCATTCGGTAGGCACGGTCAATAAATCACTTTATAGATATTACGTATTTGCTTATAGGTTTGTCTGTTAGAACAATAAGCGCGCGAGTTGAATGCAGTCAGGGCCTGAGGCGAAGGGCGGGGGCACCTCCCCCCGCCGTCTGCAAGCCTCGGCTCTCACTTCCCTGGCATCTTTAGTTTGCCCTCTTGTACCTTAATACTCAAGTTCTGTTCCTTGTTAATTTTTACTTTCAAAAATGACTGATAGGAGTCCTCAAGTTCATTAAACAAAAATAAAACGTGTTTTTATTCGCCAAGCGCGGTAAATGGCGAAAAGACTTTTGGGTGTGTGTACTGGAGAAAGGCAAAATAGAAAGAAAGAAAGAAAAACATTTATTTTACGCACAAAACACTACAACACCAACTTCACAAAATAAATAAATTATAATGAAGGGAAAGAATAATATATAATTATGTTCAGTTGTCGCTGTAGTGACTAGTGCGAGAAAAAAGGTCAGTGCTCAGCGATAATGCTGCGGATTTCTTCGCAGCGCTGATTTTCAGCACTGACCGTCTGAGACGCACGGGACTGCTACCAAAATAGAAGGGGGGAAAACATTAAGGGAATATAATAAATTTAGTTATAAATAATAAATAACCATTAAAACAGGGAAGTATACAACATTTATGCACACAGATAAAGACAAAGAATATGAATTATAGATAATTTTATAAGTGTTATGTTATAATATTTTAGACTAGATAAAGTAGAGTGAATAACTAATAACTTGCGCTAAAAACGGAGATCGTGTAGCAAAAAGAAAAATTGGACGTCGATGATTTCGATGGATTTATGGTGTAATCCATCGAACTACATAAGACTTAATTTTAGTAAAAAAAACGTATTCATAAATTATTACATTATTATTCGTAAATTGATTTAATTGTGTTATTTTTTTATTTATTAATAAATATTTTCATTTTATATAATACGGCCACCAGAGTGCTAGTTTTGTCGATATCGATGTGACTGTCACTGATTAGGTCACATCACTAGCACAGCAAGATCGGCATTCAACTCGCGCGCCGACTGTACGTGACTTATGACATCAAATATTTTTAATGGTCTTTTTTTTCCAGTGACATTTTTTATTTTATTTTAGAAGTTATAAGAAAAACAATAAATGTTCAAAGTATAAAATTTGCGGGAGCTGGACTGCTCGGAGTATATACGTAAATCTATAATAGCACTCAGCTCTGTATTAGTATATTCATTGGTTATATTCCTTATGTAAAGTCTTTAGTTTTTATATTCCGTTTTAGTTGATAAAATATTTGTAAAGATTGATAAATGACACGGACCCTGGAGTCCGTGGCGCAATATTGTAAAAAAAAAAAAGTTTAAAATTATTATTTTTTGTCTAATAGTAATGTTCTATTGTATTTTTGATTATTTGTATTCTCAAGAGTACTCCAATTGAATTTTATAGGTGTGTTTTGACCGATGCGTGGTGCGCTTCAAATTTCGTTGGTCTCAACGGACGGATCCTATAGGGGACAGTCTGTTACAGGTCACGACATGTATTGTATGCTCTTGAAGCGTCATTGTTGGGCGGAGCAATTTTTGATGGACTTGTGTTAATGTACTGAAAGTGCTTGACTTACGCGGAGTGTCTACTGGATGAGAAGTGGAAGGCTTATGATGATAATTATATTTAATTTCTAGATTCCACGGCTTATATTGGCCAGCATTCCTAATGGCCATAAACTGGCACCCGCCGCGGCGACTCGTGTGCCACTCCCACTGGACGGTAGAGGGCGCCAAAATGTCCAAATCCCTCGGGAACGTAGTGGCGCCCTCTCGTGTGGGCGTGCCCAGTGGCGCCCTGCGGTACATGTTGCTGAGGGAGGCTACCATGCACGCTGACGCCAGTGAGTACCGATCAGGGCAAGTCCTGTTTTTATCTATTGACAAATTTGACGTTCGCCGTCAACAAAATCAGTTTTTTCAGTTTTTAAATTTATTTATTACTAGTAGTTCGCGGCGAACTGAGACCTCGCGACTATATCTTTACAACCCCTGGACCTATTCATCTCATATTCGTATCTCATATATTTATAACTTAAAAATTGTATTGAAATTAAACTACTTGACTAAACAATTTCATGAAGATCGGATCAACGGTTCGCAAGTTATCATCGGACAAATATACACACAAACATACATACAAATGTCGATTTGTCTCAGTAAACTCTGAGGCCTTCGCTTCGCTCGGTCAAATACAGAAAAAATTCAATAAGTTGTTAATTATTGCCTTAAACCTATATTAGGTTTATCTAGATAATTCTAAAAGTCAATTTCGGTGATAACCACAGAGTAACGACAGATAGTCTACTTTGGCGCCCCCATTTGGCGTAGTCAGTGGAGTTCCTAGTTGCAAAGGGACTCGTGTGACGGACGACATTTATAAGAAGCAAATTTATGAACTTATAGTTATTTTATTCAACACTAGCAGCCCGCCCTGGCTTCGCACGGGTATTTAACAAAGAAATAAAAATTATAATACACACACAAAACCCCTTTCTTTTGCGTCAAGTTACAAAAAAAAAAAAAATATATAAAGAAAGCTAAAGCTACCCAACAGCGAAAGAATTTTCCAAATCGGTTCAGTAGTTTCGGAGCCTATTCAATGCAAACATACAAACAAACAATCAAATGTTTCCTCCTTATAATATTGGTATAGATTATTCTATCATCAATAGTTTTCGCAGCGCACGCGATGTAAAGAATATTTTAGGTATTTTTTTTACATCTTGGGTTACATTATTGGAGTTTTATTAAGGATCCCTAATTTTTTTGAAAATATAATATAGCCTATGTCACCCGGGGATAGTGTAGCTTCCCAACAGCGAAAGAATTTTTCAAATCGGGTCAGTAGTTTCGGAGCCTATTCAATGCAAACAAACAAACAATCAAATCTTTCCTCTTTATAATATTGGTATAGATAACCCAACTGCACAGGGAGGGTAACGCTTTTGGGGTGTTTATAAGTATGTATGTACGTGTGTTAATTCTTATATTGCCTCCTGTAGCCTAAATGGCTTGACCGATATAGACGAGCGATATTGTATTTTTTTCGTTGGATTCCTCTTCACTTCGGTCGAAATGACATAGGCTACATTTTGCAGTCGGGTATTTTGTTTTTCTTTTAATAATATGAGTTGTTTATTTACTAGTAGATTGCGCCGAACTGAAAATTAACTAACCGTTACGATTTAACGTATTCCCGTTTTATCAAAACAAAATAGATACAAATGCCGATTTGCCTCAGTAAACTGTGAGAGCTTCGCTTCGCTCGGTCGATGACGGCGGGTAATACCTGTTCCAGACTACAGTGAACAGAAGCTGATCACCATCTGCAACTCCGAGCTGGCGGACACCCTCGGCAACCTCCTGTCGCGCTGCTGCGGGGCGGCGCTCAACCCGCGCGGGGAGCACCCGCCCCTGCTCGCGCAGCCGCTGCGAGCGCTGCGGGCGCAGGACTCCGCCGACACCCTGCTGTACGAGTGCGCGAGGTTGCCCGGTCAGTATTAATTCACTTCAGGAATCCTCGCTAATAACTAGTAGTTCGCGCCGAATTGAGACCTCTCGACCCCTATATCTTTACAACCCCTGGACCGATTCAGCCCATATTCGAACTTGAAAATTGTATTGAAATTAACAACTTGCCTACAAAATTTCATAAAGATCGGATCAACGGTTCGCAAGTTATCATCGGACAAATATACACACAAATGCCGATTTGTCCCAGTAAACTCTGAGACCTTCGCTTCGCTCGGTCAATAATAATCATAACTAATATTATAAATGCGAAGGTAACTCTGTCTCTTTGTCAAGGCCACAGATCACACTAGATACCGCATTACGAGATTCGTTGTTCCTAGAAAAAAGTCACCAAAGTCAGAGGCGCGGCGCGGGTCGCGGGGAGTGCGGCTGAGCGTTCTCATTGGCTATCTCAAGGTTACGGCTACTCGCGCCTAACAATCAACCAATCAGAGTAATTTCTTATAAGTGTATTTAGACTGATCTGTGGTGCGCTTCGAGCGTCCTGAATGCAGAATCTAAGGTGTGATCTGTGGTCACGGCTAAACGGCTGAACGGATCGGCCTGAATTTTTGCATAGATGTAGCTTAAGGATCGGAGATGGACATAGGCTACTTTTTTTTTGCAGATCCACGCGAACGAAGTCTCGCAACAGCTCGAATTTTATAAATATTTGCATTTCAGATGACTTCCATCAGGCTCGTTATGGGCAAGGGTTACGATGCGTTCTGCCCATAAAAAACTCTCGCGTAATACTAGACTACACTAGCACTTCGAGTTATCTTTTAGGTATTATAGTTTAGGTACGGTTTCTGCAACGACTTTAAACAACCCACTGCTGGGATGCCTACCTTCAAAGGGCGATGAGCAAACAGTCAAACTTACAAAGTCTGAAAAAAATAATGCTTTTAATCTCACCGATTTAGGCTGTACCTTGTTTGTTAGTCAGTTTTAAGAATTTACTAAGTCGACGTGCCTAGACCGTTTACTTTCGTTTTTTTTTATGTGTGCCACACTCAAAATTGCAATTCTTTCGTTGCAGATCTCTGCCACCGTCACTATTCAAACTACCAATTCTACAAGGTGGCCGACGCGGTCATACACGTCCTACATCTCGCCAATTTATTTTTCGAAACTCAGAAACCTTGGGAACTCAAAAAGAACCCTGAACGCCAACCAGAACTGGACACAATATTGCACGTAACACTCGAAACGTTACGCATCTGCGGTATCATTCTACAGCCAATAATACCGGATCTAAGCGAAACATTGCTAAATAAGCTACAAATAAATAATGACTGTAGAACCTGGCAACACTTGACGCCATCTTGGAACGACGCTAACGCCATCTCTGAACTAAAACATATACAAAGCGGCAAATGTGTGCTCTTTGAAAGGGTTTATAAAGATAAAAAGGTTGAAAACGTTGCTGTACAGGAAAAGAAAGAGAAAAAAGAGAAACGGAAGAAGAAAGCGGCTGTTTAAAGACCTATGCAAAATACAGACAGTTATTAAAAGCTGGAACAACTTGGCTAAGCCAGAACTTATTGATGCAAGCTCGGATCGTTAGCGACATAACTGAATCTTTGTCTCGCTTATGATTTGTTATGAGCCGCGAGAGAGACAAAGTCTTTTGATGTTATCTATTCATGTCGTGCGCCTGTTCGACCACATGCGCAAGTGATGATACCAGCCTTAAATAAACGATCTGTACAAAGGTGGCGGCTCAAATCAGTGTTACCATATTGAGGATGAGGGTGTGTAGTGTCGTCCACGATAAAGTTCCTCCGTTTAACAAAGGAGTACGGCTAGTGTTGTGTTGTGCCCGGGTCAGCTGTCAGACAGCGTGTCGTAGAACTTGTATCTTGTAAACTGGTTCCGCTAAGACCAAGGGCTCCATTTTTGAATCGCTCGTATAATTTCGCACGAAAATATCATACGGAATGAAAGATTCTGTATTGATAGAAAGAAAATCTGAATGATTCAAACCACTCGTTGCGTTAGCGAGTGATATAGTTATTTCAAAAATACGACTTTTGTATGTCAGTTCGCTATTTTAGTCATTCGTCATTTTAGTCGATGTTTTCGTGCGATATCATACGAGCGATTCAAAATTCGAGCCCCAGTACCCCATTGACGATACAAGGGACAAGGGATGGCAGTAAGTCGTGTTGTATGAGATTTTTAGTTTTGTTATGTAGTTGGTCGATTCATGAATAACTTTGTGGAAGTTCATTTTCAATCTGTAGTGTCTTTCCGCTGCAATGTCGCGTCCGGTACAATAGGAATAATGACTTTCGTTATCGCGATTGTAATATAAAATAAATTATTTTGGTTATGTGTTCAGGCATTTATAGATGAATCCATCTACGTAATGTTTCGTTGATTCCGTTGTGTTTTGAAATTGACACCTCAGGAACATGAATTTTAATTTTTGTGAGATTTTGATGTGTTTGAAAATGGTATCACTTTCTTATCGCTCGACGTATCTCAGTCACTTATTCTCGTGACATCTAAGGGTGTCTATACATGGCCTGACCTGACATCGTGTGAAAGGGACAGCTAGATTAGAATTTCACGGGAGCAAAAGAAACAAACTATTAAGGTTATAGTTTCTCCCTTTCGCTCCCCCAGAAACTTATATATAGCCATCTCTTTCAAATGATGTCAGGTCAGGCTATGTAGCGAGGCCTTAATTTATTTATTTATTTATAAGTTGAAACAGAAAAGGTGATTTATACAAATATTTAAAATTTAAACAAAAGTGAACAATAATTATAACATAGTAATATACACCCTAGATTTCGCACTAGGTAGGTAGACCTGTGTCGCGAAATCCAGTGTCTTTCATTCCTTATAAAAACAATATATTTTCTTGAAAACAAAACCAAAAAAGCTAACCAAGAATAGTAGTTTCTAAATCTAAATTAAAATTAAATTCTGTAGGCATGATTAATAATAAAAATTAATGAAAGTAGTAACGGAGTTAATCCCGAGCGCGCGAGAATAAGAAAGTGATACCATTTTCAAACATATCAAAAGCTCACTAATGCTTAAATTCTTCGAACAATTTTTTGTTACAAGCGACTTCGTTCACGGACCCTCAAAAAAAAAGTAGCCTACGTCCGTCTCTGGCCCTTAAGCTAAAAGAATAAAAAAAAAATCAAGTCGATCCGTTCAGCCGTTTAGCCGTGATAAAGCGACAGAGAGACAGTTACATTCGAATTTTTAAAATTAGTTAAGATTAACTATCCTCTATGGTGCAATACAAATAAGGCGAATAGGTTGTAAAAAAAGATTTTACGAAATAAAACGCTGAATTCTATATCGGAGTCAATTTATTTATGAATACGCTTATTAAATAATAATATTTTCATCAAAATACTGCGTAAACGACTAACAGTATTGGGGAAGCTAACTTTACATACTAACAAGCTACTTACAGCGTTCGCGCGACCACGCCCTGAAACATTGCTGCGAGTGGGCCAATGTAGCTTAACCTCTGTCTATTCACTGCTGTGAGTGGGCCAATGTAATATAACCTCTGTCTATTCACTGCTGTGAGTGGGCCAATGTAATATAACCTCTGTCTATTCACTGCTGTGAATGGGCCAATGTAATATAACCTCTGTCTATTCACTGCTCTGAGTGGGCCAATGTAATATAACCTCTGTCTATTCACTGCTGTGAATGGGCCAATGTAATATAACCTCTGTATATTCACTGCTGTGAGTGGGCCAATGTAATATATCCTCTGTCTATTCACTGCTGTGAATGGGCCAATGTAATATAACCTCTGTATATTCACTGCTGTGAGTGGGCCAATGTAATATAACCTCTGTCTATTCACTGCTGTGAGTGGGCCAATGTAATATAACCTCTGTCTATTCACTGCTGTGAGTGGGCCAATGTAATATAACCTCTGTCTATTCACGGCTGTGAATGGGCCAATGTAATATAACCTCTGTATATTCACTGCTGTGAGTGGGCCAATGTAATATATCCTCTGTCTATTCACTGCTGTGAATGGGCCAATGTAATATAACCTCTGTATATTCACTGCTGTGAGTGGGCCAATGTAATATAACCTCTGTCTATTCACTGCTGTGAGTGGGCCAATGTAATATAACCTCTGTCTATTCACTGCTGTGGGTGGGCCAATGTAATATAACCTCTGTCTAATCACAGCTGCAAGTGTAAACCAATGTTACTTGACCTCTGTTCATTCACAGTCCGTGTTGATCATGTGCGATTCCAATCTCATTGTGAACACCTTTAGGTATTTATCGCGGATAGTTACGCTTCGCTGTGCACGCTAAAATAAACTTCATTGCTACGTCTAGCAGAGTGAGACACTATTTATTTAGTTGTCATCATGAAACGAGTCTTCTCAACTTTTACTATTACATTATTTTGTGGTTTTTTTTTTTCGTGTCTTTTCTGTTTGTGCACGCAAATAAGCACATCTACACACTCGAAGCAATGTTTCAAGCCTAAAGAACACACTTGAAGAATTCGACATAAAAACTACAAATGCATAATAACCCTCAAAACTGCCAGATCTATATATCTGTCTCCTTCATTCCTTTACGACATTCATTCCTCAACGATGGTGAAATGTGACGGAAATAATATCTTTAGCCAATGTTTGTTCACAGACGTATTAATATATGCATGCTTTTCTCTGACGCAAAATGTCCCGCGCGAAAACGAGACAGCACATTTAGGATGTAAGCGATAGTAAAATAATGGAATATTGGGTCGTAAACTTTAAACTACAGTCATAATCGACGAGTAATTAAGCTGTAATTGACAAAAAGCGTAAGAAAATTTGGGCCCTAAATGACGATCATCCCTTAGTTCAGCCCCCTTATTATGGACGTTCACGATTCCGATTGCGATAGCATGCCGTCCCGCTCGTACCAACTAACTCGCACTATGCGCGGTCCCGCTCACGCACGCTCACTACCCCGATCAGGAACATCCATGAAAAGGTGGCCGCACTCAGTTACCAAACAGCCCGTATTTTTAATCGAATTCTCCAAGCGTTCCCACCATTAATATCAAGCTCCACTATAACTTCAAATCATACAAGCTCGACGATAACGTTAAATAAAATATACTTCCTTGATGATTTCGAGATATAGTAAAACTACACTACAACAATTTCAAAAAATTAATATCTTCGATAAACGCACGATGCGAATAGATGAGTCGAAACCCACTATCACCCCCACATTTCTGCGGCCGTAACGAAAAAACACACGTAACACTTATTTTTCCAAAATCGAGTCAATAAGAAAAAAAGTCGCAACAGCCAAAGTTCAATTTTTTTTAAACATTTTATATGTGCCTTTTTTCGTTACGACGGCTGTTTTAATCCCCTGGGGGTTTATAGATATTCAATATTCCAGCTATACCCATCCAGGGGATTCTATAATTTTACACATTACATTCTTTCTACAATAAATATTTCAAGCTGTTTGATAAATGCAATATCGCTCAAAATATTAAAGTTCAATCCACGACGGCCTCCATGGTTTTCCTAACCACTTATAGACAATAGACAATAGTTTATTTGTAGCAAAAAACATAAAAATAATAATAAAAAAGTGAAAAATAAAAAATACAGAGAGTTTTTTGCCACAAACCAGCCCCAACTCAGCAACCAACCAGCGCTGGTCTTCCGTTGGGACCGGCACGTGACGTCACGCACGAGAACAAAAAACTAAATAAAGACCCGCATCTTCAGTCTCCCCGTGAACATGGCGCATGCAACTAGTATAGTGAATCTTATCTGTCGTTAATTTGTTAATTTACTTCGTGTGCGACAGGATTCTAATTCCTACAAGAAAGGAATATAATACTGAAATATTATCTGTTAAGGGGACAGTCCTGCCGCGAGGTTTTGGCGCATTCTATATTTGTAATTGTATAGCTGTCGCTCTGTTTCTCGTGCGTGCGATAGAGTTGGTGAATTTTCGTAATTTTTTAATGAAATTTGCGTTTCGGAGGTAGTCTGTTATCACCCCGTAAGACGTAATACAATCTTTTGTTTTTAGTGTCAATGGCTTGGATAAACCATAACCTATGCCTCTATGTTTTGTTTTTTCAAAAAATGTTCATTGACCGAGCGAAGCGAAGGTCTCAGAGTTTAATGGGACAAATCGGCATTTGTATGTATGTTTGTGTGTATACTTGTCCGATGATAACTTACGAACCGTTGATCCGATCTTCATGAAATTTTGTAGGCAAGTAGTTAATTTCAATACAATTTTTAAGTTCGAATATGAGCTGAATCGGTCCAGGGGTTGTGAAGATATAGGGGTCGCGAGGTCTCAGTTCGGCGCAAACTACTTGTAGTATTCTAATAACAGCTACTTTTCATCGTCGTATTTTCGACGCAAAAAAATTGTCACCGAGTGCCTATAACAACGAAGATATTGCGAAATTATACAAGCATAGTTTTTCTCGGTGTACATAACAACGAAATCGGATAACATTTAGAAGTGGGTATCAGACTACGCTTTTTGTATGGACAAGATGGCGGTATACTCCATTCTTAAGGAAGAGGTCAAAGCTATATTACTTGCCAATTGTTCAACCCCTAGATCGATTATACTCATATTCGAACTTAAAAATTGTGTTGAAACAAACTACTTGCCTACAAAAAATCATGAAGATTGGATTATCGCTTCGCAAGTTATCACCTAACTAATTTACGCACAGACATAGATACGACTGCTGACTTGTTCCCGTAGACTAAACCATCGCTTCGCTCGGTCAATTATAAAATCTTCTGTCATATATGGCCACGAAGTACTTCTTTTATTACCGATACTACATACTGCACTGCAAATGATTAGGACAGTAACCGTCCTTTTTCGTAGTCGGGTAAAAACAGCGGGGGCTTTCGTAAATTGAAATCCATAGCGCGGATTATTGAATTTAACCTAAAACCTATTATGTGAAATCCTACCTACATTACCAAGGAACTATGTATATTTTACATATTAAATTACATAATTCGAAAGTAATTTCATAGTTTTTTTTTTTTGTATTAAATAATAATTCGTTTGTCATGTTATCAACTAGGACCCGTCTATTCGCATCTACTCATAAAATGCATCAGATGAGTATGACACAGGTAAATACACAATTATAATAAATTCATACAAAAATTCGGTGACACATACATTATACTTCATAAATGCTAAAATTCGCCGCAGTTCTTGCGAAAAATGCCATATAAATTGCCGCATTTTCTAAGATTTTAAAAATTAATATATCTATTGAACGCTTCACACAAAGACAAAGATTCTGCGTCACGCGAAAACATTACACATAAGAATCTGAGAAACTTTTCGACTTCTTGCGTAATATTAAAAGATTTCTTTCAAAGCCGACCGTTTTTGGAGATCCACACTATCTCCAAATACTCAAGTAAGCGAGCGAGATAGCTGTGGCACGACTATGCCCCTAAACTTTACAGTAAAATTACAGTTTATAGTCAACCGACGCGATCGTGCATCATTCAGTTCGTGACGTCACCGTCCCGACAGCTGTGATTGGCTGTCCACTGATCGCGACCTACCGGCCTACCGCAACAGCACATTTGTTTAATTAAAAAAAAAAAACACGTGAAAACATCATTCGCAAGAAGAGCGGCATATAAAACTCACCAGTCACTCGCTCACACACTAACTGTACATTTGAGCTCCGCGACAGCGGTCCACCGGTATACTAGCTCTATAACTTGAGCCAGCCAAGTAAAAACCATCCCACATACAGGGTGTCCAGTAAAACTAAAATTAAAGGATCAAACGATTATTAAACACCCAACAACACCTAATTGTTATTTAAATTCGGTGTACTTGAAAAGTATTCCTTATCGATTGATTACACTTTTCAAGCTCTGACCAGCCTGTATATCGTATTAAAGGTGTTTTTTTTTTCTAAATACTGGATAGTAATTTAGATGGCTCGGCGCTGCGTTTGGATAATTTTGCGTTTCTAAAGTAACAGTTTGGCGGCTTCTTTTTTTTTTTTGTTTGGTGGTTTAAAAGTACCCACAAATTTAACGTAAAGCGACGATGCAGTCGATGGTACTATCATTCGCAAGAAACTATTTATACTGGTTATTCGCTTAAGGTGATAAGCCCAGAACCTGGTAAAAGCAAAGTACAAAAACAGATATTAATAACCACTTAAGTCTACGCTTATAAATGACAATTACTATCCAAACGCATCGTCCGTTCATATAAACGAAGCATCACAAAAGCCTGAAACCGTTCCGTTCACTCACTCACACATCCCAACTCTATTTTCAAATTGTTCTAAAAATATACAATAGTCTATGGCAATTTGAATTTGGAATGGACGTCAGCTCAGAAAGAACGAGTGAACGAACGAAACGCGTCGTTCACTAGAAAACGCTTGTGCGAAAATACATGTACAATATGTAACGTTCATATCTTACATTATGTGTGAATAAAGAAATAACTTGTAAAAATAAATTGTATACAATTAAATGACTGTCAACTATTGCAATTTTTTTCACGCAAACATTCTATAATAATTCATGCTACCACCGTCCAAAAGCATAAAAAAAAAACATTGAAACGTGAATCCTATTTCATGTAATTTATAGCAGGATTTCGATTGACAAACTTGAATGACGCCTTCGTCGTTTTGTCAGTTGAAATTCTGCCGTAAAACAGTCGATATACGACTCAAATTTCAACTATATATACATGGTGGACAGGGAAGGGTGTAACACGAATCTTTAATCTTTAAATATCCAATACACCGCAACGCTAGAAAATTACATTTTAGGCTCGAAAATATCAAAGTTACGACATAGTAAAAGGTACACATCAAAATTCTTATACTTACTAGAAATGTGGAAGATGTACTGGCATTGTACAAACAACCCGTTCACTTCCAAGTGAAAATGAAAAACAGACTTTACAGCCATACATTTAAGGTACTGTTAAAAACACTAAATCGCTGTTTATATTTTTAATGTCTGCCGGGAAGTGAATGGGCCTTGTACAGGTTGATTTTATATCTAGCGATTTGTGCGACGACTAGATTTACAGTACAAATATTACCCATTGATTTAAAGATGCCACTAACATTAAGGCCCACGACACACTGACAGCGTGACAGCGGCTTAAATCGTAAATCCGCGCACCGGCGGCAGGCTTAATACCTAAAAAATAATGAAAGCATGACCAGTCGCGTATCTAGCGAAAACAAAACGTAAACAAAAAAAAATTGTTTATTTTATTATTAATTTCTTAGTCAACTTATAAGAGCGTTCTAATCGCGCCGCTTACACGCTGCCTGCATGGCAAAGCCTTTAGCTTTTCTGCCAAAATCCTTCAGTACCTTCTTTCAACTCTAAAACAATAACACCAGACTTTTGGGCACTACATTTTTTAACAGTTCCACCAAAATTATAATTCTCTAACACCATAGACATAGGACAGAATACCATAGACAAAGTATTTTATTATTTGTTCCATATTATTGCTTGTTTTCGTAAAATATCGATACTAAAAGTAATGTAGTAAAATTATAATATTTTTACAAGTTTCAATATAAATTAAATGATACTAGTTCATAGTAATTGTCTCAGTTTCTAAGAATACTTCTCTTAAAATTGCGTATTAAGCTATATTCAAATTTAAGAAAAATATTTACAAGCAATCTTTTTTTTTTTAAAATATATATTAAAGAGGATTGAAAATATTTACTGCTGATCGTTTATGATAATAATAAATAATAAATAATAAATAATAAATAAAACGAATTTACAATATAATGATTTGAGCTGAATACGTTTTATAAAAATACATGATAAAGGCCCATTTAAATAAACGCCATATACGCTGGTGCTTTCGAGTAGTCAAATATAATTATCAACGTTTTTCTTGAATCTAAGCTTAGTTTAAATGTTTATTTTCATATGTAATGATTCTTTGGGGGCATCCATTAATTACGTGAGCTGTTTTTTTTTTAATTTGGAGTCCTCCCTCCCCCTTGGTGAGATTTAGTGAGATTTGATGGGAGCCCCCGTGCCCCTTACGTGAGATTTACACATTGTTAAAAGACTACATTTATTTTCAGAAGGCAGAAAAATCATACAAGATTAAGGTGTCTTAAAATGAATTTATTTAAATTTCAAAAAAAAAAAGTAGAAACAGACAACAATGACGTTAGATTTTCAATTATGACACCCCCCCCCCCCTCCTGTTTTGAGCTCACGTAATTAATGGATGTCCCCTTTGTCTTGAATAGAACATTTCGTTATCAAGCAGTCATTCGGGTATAGTTTGTTCAAGCCACGAAGACGCGCCCATCTGTCTCAATCACTTCTAATGCAAATTTGCAATATCCTGCTCCCGACTAGCGAATAAATCTTATTCTTTTAGTGTCTACATAGAAATGTATTGTATTGTGAACTAACAACTAAGGCCGGGTTGCACCATCTAGGTTAACTTTAAACTACAGTAATAACTGCAGTTAAAACTCCCGTTAAGTAGAAAAATGTGTTGCACCATTTTAACAATGGTCGAAATGACGGATATCACATGCTGGCTAAACTTCATGGTTAAAGTTGGTTAAATTAACTATAACAGTAACTTTAACTGGTATTATAGTGCAACCTAGCCTTAGTAGATACAAGAAAGAGCTACTCTTGTTAGATTGAACAAACTGTATTTTTGTTTCAAAACTATCGCGACGGTACTTACAAGAAATGAAACTAATAATGCTGCACACACACTTGTTGCATTACATAACACACATGAAACCTATGACAGCGGACCAATGAGAGAAAATAATAGGAATATATATTTCGCAAGTATCAAATCCGCAGCTCTATAAGGGCTATTAGAATTCACAAATGCGAAATATAGCGTACATGTGAATAGGCCTTTATTGATAACTCAGTCGGCCATAACACTCGATAACAACAGTGACGTTGATGTTGGCGCCAGCCAAAACAACGTTATACAAAACTGTTCACGAAATCTAAATTTAAATTGTTCATGATCTACAACAACATTTCGCATAACAAATCCAATTGATTCACTTACGTATCCGTCTTCGTTATTTTACTCACTTGATGCTTGTTTGTGAACTATGTAAATACATACTAATAATAAACATTCGAAAATCCATTCTATGTCATGACAATATAGCACAATTTTTGAAAAAAAAAAATACTAATTTTTGCAAAGATATCTCACAGTCGTTTTGACGGCATGAAGTAACTATTTATTTAATACTAGTTGTTACCCGCGACTTCGTTCGCGTGGACATAAAAAAAGTGCCCTATGTCCATCTTTGTAGTATGCAGTAACTCCTTGTCAAATTTTATCAAGATCCGTTCAGCCTTTTAGCCGATATAACGCGACGAACATCCAGGCAGAGGTACTCTCTATAGTTCGCTAGATGGCGTTGAACCATTTTTGTGCATTTTTGACGTTTTGTATGGACTGACAGTCGTAATGTAGGGAGTTCTGAATAGTCTTGAATGCAGAATCTAGGGTGTGATCTGTGTTTCCAAAAAATCCTGAGACATGTCTTTCTTTATTTTTTACGCTTAATACTCGAGTCGAGTTTCATTCGCTTTGCAAGAAAAAAGTTTTTTTTTCATACAAACTTTGGGGGTCCGATTTACCCCTTCAGAGGTGGAATTACGCAAAACCCGTTCTTACCTTTCACCAAGATCGTTTGAGGAGTATTGGGTTCAAATTTCACGTCTCTAACGCAAGCTGTTCGGTCGTTCGGTGTACGTTGATTCCTAAGAAAGGGGTCGTTGTTTTAAATGTATCGATGAGTCAAAATAAATGTTCCGTTAGTTATATACGTAGCATTGTGTCAACACGCGGCGCGAGCCGGGCTCGTGTCGCGGTGAGGCGGTTCACGTTCAGTCCGCCGCGGTGGCGGCGGCGGTGGCGGCGGGCGCGGTGGCGGGCGCGGCGGGCGCGGCGGCGGCGGCGGCCAGCGGTCAGCTGGCGTCGGCCGCGGCGCTGGCGGGGGACGCCGGCGGCAGCAGGTGCTCCGGGACGGCGACGGGCCGAAGCCGCGCGGGGACTTTCTTTTGGGGGCATAGTACCTGAAAGATATCATTATTATTAAAATAATATCAATAATCAAGTCATCATCGACCAGAAGACGTCCAGGGCCCTTACTCTCTATTGCCATAACTAGCTTGTTACGCGCCATGTTAAGTTAACTCCGTGTTAGTCGCATGAAACGGTATTCTCTAAGTTATCTCATAGCCCAGGGGCGCTAGTCTCGACTTTTCGTGATAGCGAAAATTCGACAACGAACACTAATTGTTCTGAAAAACGCAAAAATAGCGTTGAATTTTGCGTCATAGCGACCGAATTCGGTCGCAAAGTGCATAGCGAAAAGTCGAGACTAGCGGCCCAGGGCCCTTATTCTCTATCGCATATGATATAACTTGCCAATAACGCGTGACGTCATAACATGCTCTAAACCTAATCGTGGCACGACGTGCAGAATTGCGCGTTTAAGAAACTTAGAGAATACCGTTTCATGCGACTAACACGGAGTTAACTTAACATGGCGCGTAACAAGCTAGTTATGGCAATAGAGAATAAGGGCCCAGCTGCTACTGCTAAAAATAGGCCTCCCCCTTAAGCGAAAACACAGCATGTTCTATCATCATCATCAGCCAGAAGACGTCCACTGCTGATCATAGGCCTCCCTTCGAGCGCCACACCGACCGACGACGTGCCACTTGCATCCCCCGGTTGCCCGCGACTTTCACAATGTCGTCGGTCCACCTAGTGGGACGCCTGCCCACGCTGCGTCTTCCGGTTCGTGGTCGCCACTCAAGAACCTTTCTTCCCCATCGGTTATCGGTACCTCGAGTGATGTGACCTGCCCATTGCCACTTCAGCTTGCAAACTCTGAATGCATGTTCTATACATGTCTTATTGACATTTTTGTAAGGAACAGCTCTATTTTTCCGTCATTTTCAGGGTTGGTCCCAAACTAAAGGTTGTTCGTTATGATGATTACTATAACCCCTATTCGGTTTAGCACAACCTTAAAAAACGTATATGTATAGAATGTCGGTTAGCGCGGCTGCACATGAGGCGAAACATCGAATATATCAACCAATCACGATTACCATTACCAATTCTCGACCAATCAGGATGCAATTATAATAGCCGACCCTTGAAAAAACTGAACATACGCTACGGGACAGAAATATCACAACTTCGTCCTTTTCCTTCGCGAGTTAGTACTTAATTTTCCATCCTTTCTACTGTTCGAAAGAGACATGTATCCTGCAGTCTATTGCTTTCTCTGTCTACGTTTACTGTTTTACTGTATAAGATCTGTGCCTTGAGATGTTTATAAGTTTTTGTGGAAAAATATATCTTTCCAGACAAGCTTTTATAAAATCCGTTATTGGTTCTGTAAGCTGGTCAAAATGAGTCGAAACTCCATCAATCTACTGTTAGTTACTGAGGAGTTCCGTTTTCCACCTTCCGTCTCCATCATCAGATCAGCTCGCTGTCATAATATTGTATTGTTATCGGAGTTTTAAGTTTTAGTATTTTTGTTAGTATTGACATTATGTAAAATTATTACATTGTTATTTTAATTTATTTATTTTGACCAGTGTGTGACATTTTAAACTTAATTTTTATAATTTAATTAAATAATATTATTATTGAAAATATTAGTTACTTAGTTTTATATAAGTTACTTAATATTATTAGCATGGTGAGCATGACGTGGCCTATAATTGGGAGTGCACCCAGCTTGATGCCAAAGTCAAAGTCAAAGTTATTTATTGGTAAATATTCATCTACAAGTCAAAAATAATAACCTTTTGTATACAATAGTATGCAAATTAAGTAGAGGCTATTCAATGATCATTTAAATGCGTTATACAATGTTTCATAACGTGAATGTAATGTGTAACTTCTATTGGGGATTTATATTGTAAAAAATAAAATATAATAAACCATTTTAGTTAAGAAACAAATAATAATAATCGGAACTTGACTGTTATGCAAAATTTCGACTAGATTGAACAAGGGGAACTCATCATCTTCATCTTCGGCCACATCGTCGCTTACCAACAGGCGAGTTGGTGGTCAAACGCAGACTTATAATCGTTAAAAAAAAGTCTATCACCGAGTTGCAAGATTTAACCTTAAAATACATACAAACAAACATTGAAAGTGAAATAAAAGCTTGTATATATGTATACTGACTCGTCGTGCAAACATGAAGCAGCCGGTGTCCTCCTCGGGCGCGGCCGCCGGCGTCAGGTTGAGGTCCGGCGTCGGCGCCTCGCGGCCCTCCTCGCCTGCCGACACACACCACACATACACAACAACTGACCGACCGACAATGCACACCCTAGACTAAACCATACAAAAATCATACGACAAGAATGACAATCTCATAAATGTTTAGCTGTAGGTCTATATTAAGACTATCGTTGTGCAAAATTTCATGCATATAAGCTTATATATAACTTGCTATAGCATATAACTTTGGAAGTTATAAGGCTGTAAAGGATTCAGACAGACAGACGGACATGACGAACTTAAAGGGTTCCTTGTAGTACTACGGAACCCTAAAAAATATTCATTACAAAGTACAAAATAGCCTTAAAATTTAACATTAGCATTTTAAAACTGTCAAAAATAACCAATATGTAGTGTCTTTCCGCTGTAACGTCGCGTCTAGTACAATAGGAATAATGAACAATTGTTTGTTTTTACCTAATACGTATTTAAATTTTATATAATTTTTAGAAAAGAAGTATATTACAAATTTAGATTAGATTTAGATTTAGTATATTAGGTAAAAACAAACAATTGTTCATTATTCCTATTGTACTGGACGCGACGTTACAGCGGAAAGACACTACATATTGGTTATTTTTGACAGTTTGAAAATGAACTTCCGCAAAGTTACGCCTGAATCAATCAACTATTAGCATTTTATATAAACTCTAAAACAATCATATTTATGATGGCATAATATTACCTATGTTATCATCACATGGCTAAGTGAACCCTTGTGTTCCTATGCCAAAAACAAATTGAACTTGAACTGCCTTACAAATTTGAGATGCAGTACTTGAGAAAAAAACCTCTTTTTTTTTTCCATGAGTAGTAGTGTCGCAGCCGTACCTCTGGCGAAGACGTTGAGTTCCGTGAAGCAGCCGGTGTCGATCATCTCGGTCTGCCACGGGATGCTGACGCTGCCCGTGTTGAACTTGCCGTAGAACGTGTCGTCGCCCGCGTCCAGGTTCACGCCCTTCACGGTGCTGAACTGTTCTATGTCGAGGACGTCCTTAGCGTACACGGCGTGCGGCTGACGGTCACAGACATATATTTTAATAAGTAGTATAACACAGTGAGTAAGTATGACAGCCGAAATCGGCATGTTTCTGCTTCCTAATCAATGGAGCTTTGATAATAATAATAATAATAATAAATCATTTATTTTTGCATAATTTAAACTAATACAGAAAGTATATGACTCCAAAGGCTTTGATGACTAGAGGAACGAGAAAGGTAAGCAGGATTTAGACAGAGTCTAAATCAGATAGATAGTGCGTGATAGTGATATCAATGCGTTAATTGTGTACCTACCTTAACTAGAACGACTTACAATATAATTTTTCTATGTAATTGATTCTCATGTAAGTGATAATTTTATCTTTATGAGAATAAATGTTTATTAAACCTTAGATAGATTAACTCTTTATTGTTCAGACAATTTTTTATATATATTTATAAACAGGCTTAAAAAGTAGTGTAACAACTGGCGGCCTTATCGCTGAAAGCGATCTCTTCCAGGCAACCATAGGATGGAGAGGCCAACCTGATTTAACCCATGATCTACTGTTTACTGACGAAACCCTGTGTGTGCGATCTACCAATAACATGTTTCTTGAAATTTTAAATGAAACAGTTTTATTTACAATTATGTAGTATGTAGATGATTAAGTTGCGTCGTCTGTTTTACGTATTTTTTACAAATAAATATTTTATTATGTATATTTAAACTTTTACTATGAAAACTGACGTGGTTTTGATACATTTTGTTTTTATAAAACGGGAATACTCACGTTAATGTCTCGCTTAGCATTCCTTGTGAAAGGTCACCGAATGTGATCGAAACTATAGTCGGACTAACCAACTCAATTTAACGTGAGTATTCCCGTTTTATTAAAACGAAATATATTAAACTTATATTATGGTTTTTGCCTTCCCACGACCGACCGGAGTAATAGCCGCGATCGAAATTCTCGTCTAAATTAAATCTGCGTGCTTCATCTTCGACCACATCGTCGCTTACCAACAGGTGAGTAGGTAGTCACACGAGCACTACGCGCTAAATGAAAAAAGAAGAGTCCATTTCACGAAACAAGTTTCGCAGACATGGCGCTGCAGCCATGCGAATGAATCTTACTCATACTTTTTTTTTTTGGTTTGCTTTTTCTCACAAATTCAAAAAAAACATAAAAAATAAATAAATAATCTAAATCAAAACTATTTGTATCCCGAAATCGATTTTACTGTTTTAATAAATTAAATTGATATGTACAACGTTTCTCAGAATCAGGGGGCTTATCCTCTAACTTTGAAACGTTCGTGATTCTGATTGCGAGAAAATTCCATCTCGCTCGTACCAAATTAGTCGCACTATGCGCGGTCCCGCTCGCGCAACTCTCGCTCTATCGCTTTCAGATTTACGGGAGAAGCCCACAGAAAGGTACAACGATATTGAAAGGTATGTCATGTATGTACTAATAATTATGAACAACTTTTACTATGACACCAAACCAGAAATCGCGGGGAAAAAAACAGCTGTTCCGTGAATTTTGTCGAGTGTCATTGGCATTTTTTTATGGAACAACAATTTCTTTTTCGTGATTTCTAGATTGGCCCCATAGTAAAAGTAAGCAGTGATGTTTCCGAAATCCCCAAGTTATCTGCCAATTGTGAAGATTATGGCAACTCCTCCCAATTTTGTTAGAGGACTTTGTTCAGTACTGGACGTGTAATTCCGGTTCTGGAGTAGTACTCACGTCGGATACGAACGGAGCGGGCACCATGCCCACCTCGAGCCGCGCGCCCGCCGCCTTGGCCAGCAGTGTAGTATAGTGTAGTGTAGTGCAGTGCAGTGTAGTATAGTATAGTGTAGTATAGTGTAGTGTGGTGTGGTGCAGTGTGGTGTAATGTAGTGTAGTGTAGTGAGGTGTGGTGCGGTGCGGCGCAGTGCAGTGCAGTGCAGTGCAGTGCAGTGTAGTGTAGTGTAGTGTAGTGTGGTGTGGTGTGGTGTGGTGTGGTGTGGTGTGGTGTAGTGTAGTGTAGTGTAGTGTAGTGTAGTGTAGTGTGGTATGGTGTGGGGTCGGTGCAATGCAGTATAGTATAGTGTAGTATAGTGTAGTGCGGTGTGGTGCAGTGCAGTGCAGTGTAGTGTAGTGTGGTGTGGTGTGGTGTAGTGTAGTGTAGTGTAGTGTAGTGTAGTGTAGTGTAGTGTAGTGTAGTGTAGTGTAGTGTAGTGTAGTGTGGTGTGGTGTGGTGTGGTGCGGTGCAGTGCAGTGCAGTGTAGTGTAGTGTAGTGCAGTGCAGTGTAGTGTGGTGTAGTGTGGTGCAGTACTCACGTCGGGCACGAAGGGCGCCGGCACCATGCCCGCCTCGAGCCGCGCCCAGTTCATCTGCGCGAAGAAGCGGTGCGCCTTGACCTGCCGGGCGCCGCGCCGCCCGCACGCGCCGCACCCGAGCCGCGCGCCCGCCGACTTGGCCAGCAGCGCGCCGCACAGCGACCGCCCGCACTCCGTGAACTTGCTCGAGTACTTCTCTGTCTCGTGCTGCACACGTGTAACACCGGTGATACCCATGGCCCACGTACAACAACCACCTAGCTCCTAGACCATATACAACTAAAATCCATTTACAACAAGTATGTAATATCGTTATGGTGCAACGTTTCAAAGTTTGCATTCAAATTTTCTTGCGTTTTTTATCAATTTCAGCCTAATTACTCATCGTAGGTTCATGAAAACTAATTTTGCGATAATAAATAGACTGTTTCAAAAAAGTACACCAACCAAAAATTCAAGTTGGAAGCTAGTATAAGTACATTTCCCACTAAACCAAAAACCAAGATGAAAAGCAGCTTATTGAGATTTGTAGCTGAACCAATGTTATCTAGGTGATCATTTTACCCACAATTTCTTAAAACAACTTATGTACTGTCGCAAAATTGTTTTCAATAAATCCACGATAAGTAATTTAGCTGTAATAGATTCACCCCCGAATACTGAAACGTTTGTTAACTTTGACAACAAATTAATTATAATACTGCCTTTGTCTGGCACTAAGCAAATGACAAAGGCAGCAATAAACATAATCGTCAAAGTTAACAAACTTTTCAGTATTCGGGGGTCAAGAACAAACGCAAAATTGACCGGGCTATGTATCTCGAGGCCTGTTGGGGATTTACTAAAGGGACATTTCGCGAGCGCTTACACTTTCAAAAACACTTTTTTTTTTTATTCAACCTGACAATGTAGTGCAGCACCTACACTAAGAGTAATCAATCTTGTGTCGTAGGTAGCTGCATGTCCTTCGGGAGTGTAGTTAGATATTAGTGTATGCGTATTTTAGTATATTACAAATCAACTTTAACTATTTTATATAGGTAATAATTTGAGTTTAAAAAAAAATGTTAATGCTATTGTTGTTTCTAAGGGTCTTTGTTTAGTACTGGACGTCTTCTGGCGATGATGATGATGAAATAAATGTACTGTCACAAACACCGAGAATGGAAAGTAACCTGCCGGAACCTAAACGGCTTGACCGATTTTGATTAGTGAGGTTTCATTTGATTTCTCTTAAGCCTCAAGTGACATAGGCTAAATTTTGCACTCGGTTTTTTCAAAATTAATATTTTTGAAGTGACCTCGTACTGACCTTGACCCTCCTGTCGACCTCCTCCCGTTTGACCTTCTCCTTGCGCGCCCGGAACGGCGCCCGTCCCTCGATCATTTCGTACACCAAGCAGCCAAACGAAAACCAGTCCGGGCTGTATGTGTACCTTTCGTTGTCTATCACCTGAAATAATATTTAAAGAACTTTTAAAACTCTTAGTTTTGTTTCGAAGGTTTTTTTTATCATTGACAGTATAGGCGATTGACCACAGCTCGGCGGTTGTTTGGCAATGATGTGCTCAAAAAGGGTCGTTCACATTTTACGTAGTGCATATTTTATTCGCGATTTTCAAATTCAAAATTCTCGTGTACAATTTTCCTTTAGAGAGAGCAAGAGATACCACTCCTTTCGATTTTTCGTCCTGTATAATACTACGTAGTGGTGCGCAGTATATCAGGCCGCGCACCAGGTCACCAGGAACGAACCAATATTCGAACGTGACCGCGTCCTTTAGCAACATGTTCGTCAACACTGTGGTACAGTGGTAATCAATCAATCAAATCATTTACATGTTAATAATCGTGGTATAAATCATTTTAGTATCACGCTGTATCTAGCCTGCAAGTAGTGCGCAGTACCTCGGGCGCCATGTAGCCCACGGTCCCGACCCGGCCGCGCACGGAGCCCCCCTCGGGCACGTCCACCGCCAGCCCCAGGTCCGATATCCGCACGTGGCCCGCGTCGTCTAGTAAGATGTTCTCCGGCTTGCAATCTCTGGAAAGAACAAGTTGAAAAATAGTTTATCTGCTTTTAAAAAAAAAAGGGTATACCACCGTCTCGTACATACAAAAACAGATACCTACCCCTAAACGTTATCCGATTTCGATGTTTTTTTTATATGTTATCTACATCTGCGTGGAAAACTATGCTTGTATGTTTATTTTATTTTTTTAATTTCGCAATATCTTTGTTGTTATAGGCACATAAAGTGACAAAATTACCTAAAATAAGCAGCGTAAGACCTACACAAGATCACAATTAATACCGCATTACGAAATCGTTGTTCCGACAGTCACCAAAGTTGCGAGTTGGGGGAACAGCGAGCAAGCATTCTCATGGGGTAACGCTTACTCGCTCCTAGCAATGAACCAATAATAGTATTTAAGTTTTGAATTTGAATAAACCTTATTACGTAAAGCGAGTCGATAAGACCTCAACGGCTTTAGCCTGCCCAAAGCTGGGCAAAAAATATATAAAACCCTTATATCGCTAGGAAGAGTTCTCTCATTCCATCTCATCTTTACCTCAGTCCCAAACTAATCAGGGCTAATAAGCTGAAAGGTTAAAAAAAATGATCACCTGTAGACGATGCCCATCCTGTGCAAGTGTTCGAGTCCGCAGGCGACCTGCGCGGCGTAGAATCGCGCTCGATCAAGCCCCAGCCCATTGTCCTGAGCGCCCATGTTGTAGATGTGGAACTTCAGGTCACCGCCTAGACAAAAAAAAACTGTGTTTACGTGTGCATTACCATGTGTTTTAAAGTTTAATATAACAATTACACAGATGTTAATAATTAAAAATATATAAATTCTATAAATTATAAAATCTATAGAATACAATTTCCAAATGTTTTATAGCTATTTTCGTGTTATTATTTTCTATTTTGGCGAAAGAAGGAAAAAACGCGAAAAGTGTTTGTTTTTTGTGAATGTGAACGAAAAGAAATGTTGATAAAGTGCGAACGAGATAGCGACAATAAGGGAAGCAGACTTTTAAAGATCCAGCCCAACATTATATATCATTCAACCTATGCCACCATTGGCATCTTACTTCCAATCTTCTAATGTCCTAAACACATCCTCGACGGCTAAGAAACATCCTCGGAGACTAAGAAACATCCTCGGAGACTAAGAAACAACCTCGAAGGCTAAGACACTTACCGTTCATGATGGTTAGAACGAGACATAGCGCGTCCTTAGTCTCGTAAGCGTACGCGAGGTTGACTACGAACCGCGAGTTGATTCTCTGCAGGATCTGCTTCTCGATGAGCACCATCGCCTCTCCCTTTCGCTTCTTGATACGTTTCTTCTCTAGTTTCTTGCAAGCGTACATTTTACCCGTCGCCCGGACCTGGAATTAAAGATAAGTTTCGTTATCTTGGTGGTGATATATCTTATCAGTAGACTAAAAGAGAAGATATGTTTCTAACCAGTCAGCTCTTTCTCATCTATCTCTTTTTTTTTAATTCAAAACTTTAACATTTTTGAAAACACAAAAATCACAAATGAGAATTCAAAAAACTAAACTATATAATACCATTGCTTATGTTTTATAGTAATTTTCATGTTATTTTGACGAAGGGAAGGAAACAAACTCGTTTTTTTAAAAATATTTTTACTTCTTCGTCAAAACAGGAAACTGTACACAAAAATTGCTTTAAATATTAGCATTGTTATCATAAAGATAACTGGCTGGTGTTTTTTTAATTTTATTTTTTCATGCATTGCATTGAAAAACTGCAAACCAGATAGCTTCATTAGGGGAGCGAGTTCTTAAAAGCAAAAGATCAATAAATGTTCTGTGATACCGCCATCTTGTCCATACAAAAAGCGTAGTCTGATACCCCCTAAAGTTATTCGATGTCGATGTTTTTTTAATGGTTTCTTCTTCTTCAAAATTTTCTTGAGTTTTTTTTGTCAAGGTGAAAGCTAGTGTAAGTGCATGTCACTAAATCAAAAACCAAGATGAAAAGCGTACTGACATTTGATCTAGGATCTCTCTCATTGGATCTAGGTGATCATTTTAGCCGTTATTTCTTGACATAATCTATTTCTTAGCGCAAAGCTGGTTTCAATAAATCCACGTCGAGTATAAGCGGTAATTGGCAAAAAAAAAGCAAAAACAAATTTAATTTGGCGCGCTGAACAAAACGTTGCACCGTGGTTAAAAGATCTAAAGTTACCTGACACGCGCAGACCTCCCCGAAGCCGCCCTTCCCCAGTACCCGGTACATCCTGAAGGTGTGCTGTGTGATGGGCTGGGCTTCCAGCCATTTCCACTGCAGGTATCGGTAGAAATACATGGACTGTTCGAACTCCGCGAACGGAGTCCCCGCCAGGAAACTCTTCACGCACCGGACGCATTCTGAGAATATATCTCTGGCGCCAACTGGGAAAATAGACGGCTTTATTATTTGACTTTTAAGGCTGTGCCTCCACTGCCGCAGCCGGCAACGTAGAAATAATCGAACAACAGCCTGAAGACGTCCACTGCTGAACCAAGACCTCCCCCTTAGACCGCCACACTGAACGACAATTTGCAACTTGTATCCACCGGTTACCCGCGACCTTCAAAATGTCGTCAGTCCACCTAGTGGGAGGCCTACCTACGCTGTGGTACCTACGTCTTCCAGCTTGTGGTTGCCACTCAAGAACCTCGCGG
Organism: Apocheima hispidaria; assembly: GCA_947579745.1. Classification (NCBI taxonomy): domain Eukaryota; kingdom Metazoa; phylum Arthropoda; class Insecta; order Lepidoptera; family Geometridae; genus Apocheima; species Apocheima hispidaria. The sequence continues at coordinate 8,736,242 of OX388167.1, read as the reverse complement.
GTAAGAACTAGTCACACTAATATTATAAATGCAAAAGTTTGTGTGTAAGTGTGTTTGTTCCCGTTCAACTCTGTAAGGGTTGCACGGATGTGAATGAAATTTTGTATGGAGGTAACTTATACCCAGAATTAACACTTAGGATTTTTATCCCGGAAAAATATTCGGTTTCTGTAGAATAGCGGCTGAAACCGCGAGGCGCGGCTAGTAATACATAATTTAAAAAAATGCTCACTTTCTAGATGCGAACTAGCGTCGTCGATGATCTCCTTGCTGACGACGTCGCTGACGGCCTCAAAGTCGTCGCTCTTGAGGTATTTTCCGAAGACTTCAGACGCGTGCAGTATCCGCGTCTCGTCCACCTCCACCTCGTACCGCTCCGCCTGGAATAGACACACCAACTGCTTCGAGTCTTTGGATGATCTGCTAATCACTACAGCGGATGCGAGGGACGGCTTGCGTCGATTTTGGAGGTGGGCGACTGATTTGTTTAGAGTGATGATCTGATTGGATTATTCCAGTCCGTCTCCTCAGGGGGGCAAACAGGAATAAACTGTTCGATTTTTCCCCGTCATTGACGAACCGACAGATCGGACTAATTATTTCCTGTCAGTCTTCTTAGGGGGACAAACAGGAATAAACTGTTCGATTTTTCCCCGTCATTGACGAACCGACAGATCGGACTAATTATTTCCTGTCAGTCTTCTTAGGGGGACAGATAGGAATAAAAAGTTTGATCCGTCTGAAAAAGTTTGTATCACTGACGTGGGAATCGGAGCTTAATTACTATAGTGTGTATTCCATTCTGATCCTCTCTTCCAAGGAAAAGGAAGTAAAAAAAAAGTAGGGATTTGCAATACGTCGAGTGTTCGAAAGTCGATTGATTTTATAAACAACGCTAATAGGGTTTAGTAAGCAATTTATTAATTAAAATTAGCCATCAGTAATTAATGTAAAGAAAGTATATAAAAAAATACACATAATACACCATTACCAGTACTTGAAACAAATTAAATCAGCTTTGTATAGATCAAAAATAAGATTGAAGGCTTGTTGTACAGCATTAAGGTACTATTCCGAACCGACCTTCCAATTCATAGAAGTAATTTCATAGAAATACATACAAACCAATAGTACAGCTGCGGCCAACTGCATGCAGTCGCTGCACGTGCTGTCGGCAGTTGCATTTGGCAGTTCGGTTCGGAATAGTACATTTACACAAATTAGTAAGAAATGGCAGTTCCCAGTAGCGCTACCAAATAGTTCTATCGTTAGAACCACTGGTCATTTTATTCCCAATAGACTTACCAAAAGTACTACTACTTCGCCGATCGTATTTTTTTCCTAAGATCTTCACGAAGGTGAGATTTAACAGCTCGAAGTAACACATTGTTGGGTAAAAGTGTTCGTTGACGTGCACGAGTGTGGCCAAATCGTATAAAGTGGTCAATCATTTAATTTTCGTGTCGTTTCCAGAACTCCGTGCTTCCATTAAACTTGCTGCTTGCTTGCTTTAACTTTGCTGAAGCAAGACTGGATCGTGACTGAAATTGTTGCCTTAGACTATGACTGAGACTTGTTTTAATTGTGAAATAGTATGCTTCATTTGAAATACTAATAAAAAACTTGACACAGGCTACTAAATATACTAAGTATGAGGGGCCATAATCCCCATGCTTGGCAGGCGGCTTGGGGATCGCAGAACGTTCACCGTTTGCTAGAGTACGCTGCCGCCCGTCCTTCGGTGTTTCTGGTGTCAGTTTAAGAACATGACCGTGTCGCCGGAGATATTAGATGTTAAATCTCTATGACTCTGCAGAGGAGCCCTATCACTACCACATTTAAAATAATAAAATAAATAATAAAAAACTTGAGACGTAGCCCAGTCAAGTTACGGGACTAACCCCCGGTTACTGAAACGTTCATTAACTTTGATGACAGATTAAGTCTGTTGCTGCCCTTGTCATTTGCTTAGTGCCAGACAAAGGCAGCATTAGAATTAATCTGTTGTCAATGTTAACAAGCGTTTCAGTATTCGGGGGTTAGTATGGAGGACTTGGACATAAATAATAACATAAATATAAAATAGTATTTGGTATAATATACTAACGTTGAATAAAATAAATATTAAATTAAACAGTCTGGTGGTACGGAACATATTGGTGGACGTTATTTACACACAGCGCCATCTAGCCCCAAACTAAGCAAGCTTGTATTATGGGAACCAGATAACTTATAGAATACATAAATACTTTTTTTTTGTAAATACATACATAGAATACATAGAAACACCCAGAACAAACATCCATGTTCATCACACAAAAATGTTTGTCCTGGGTGGGAATCGAACCCACAACCCACAGCTCAGAAGGCGGAAATCCACCCACTGAGCCACAAGGCTAGTCAAGAAAAAGCATTTATGCTTGAGCCATAATACATTATCGTCGCCGACGACTCACTGCCGTGCTCACGATCGTCATCTGAAATATACTCTAACAAAGCACAAATAGAGACGACATTGCATAATATATAGAAGCTAAAACATTTATTATTAAAAAAATGCTATATAATATAGAAGAATTTTTGGGGGACAAAAATTTATAAATTTTAGTTATATGTCGTATAAGTTTTCTGTATTATTCTGTATTTGTGTATTTATTAATAGGTAGTTTTACTTTTTTAGTATGTAGGCAACTATACTGTTTGTTACACTCTGTAACAGGGTATAATGTGCAATTTAGTACATTCTGAAAAATGTTACCATTACGCATTATGAGGCAATGTATACTTAAATAAATAAATAAATATAGAATTTCAATACTGTCCGGATACGCATAATGCTTAATTATTGTATATTAATATAAGAGGTTGATTCTACAATTATGTAGAAAAAAAAAAAACACCTGCTATTAGTTACTTTTGGGACAAACGTTAAAATTGTCTTGGCTAACGGGCTAAATACAAAAAGCGTGAAGTCGAAAATACAGGGAAACAAAAATAATCAAAATGTATTTATTTTCGGACAAGAAAGTCCATTGCAAATCAGAAATTTAACATCACATATTTTTAATTGAATTAAATTAATTTAAATTTACTCTCTTCAAGCATCTTCAGCAGACAATTTCAGACTCCGTGGTAGGTACCTTCCTGACCATCGACTGCACACGATGTCGAAATAGAGGCGAGAAGGGGTTGTCTGCTACGGTTTTTAGGATGATGTTGCCACTACCACGCACTCTCCTAGCTAATGACGCCACCTTCTTCCGAATGACGGCATGAAAACCGTCAGTTCGGGCCTGCGAGAACACTTCCGAAGCACTACAAAAACGAGGCAGTCTCAAAATCATCCTAAAAATGTTGTTATACTGGATACGTAGGGTATCTAACGATTTTTCTGGTGTGACTGGCCCATAAGCCAGACCCTGACAAAACGCCTTAAAGAGCTTAAGAGCTTAAAGAGCCTGGTCCGTACAGCGAGCCAGCGAAATAATGCCCCGGTGGTAATATGTCAGCCATGATACTTACCGCATCGAGGAAGGTGTTGTACTTATGGTACTCGGGCCGGTTCCGCTCGCAGAACTGCCGGAACAGCAGCTTGCCGATCGGCTGCTGGTCGACCACGTAGTCGTAACCTACATCTGGAACAATAGAAATAACTTATATAGTAAACTAATTAACTAGCCTTGTGGCTCATTGGGCGGATTTCCACCTTCCGAGCTGTAGTTTGTGGGTTCGATTCCCACCCAGAACAAACATTTGTTTGATGTGCATGGATGTTTGTTCTTTGTCTGAGTGTTTCTATGTATTCTATGTATGTATTTACAAAAAAATAAGTATTCTATCAGTTCCCATACTACAAGCTTGCTTAGTTGGGGCTAGATGGCGCTGTGTGAAAAACGTCCACCAATATTTATTTATTATTTATTTATTTAAAATATTATAAAAGCGAAAGTGTAAGTGTGTTTGTTCCCGTTCAACTCTGTAACGGCTGGACAGATTTGGATGAAATTTGGTACGGAGGTAGCTTATTCCCTGGAATAACACATAAGCTACTTTTTTTATCTTTTACTATTATTACTTTTTTATCTTGAAAAAGTTAACTATTTGTGTAGAATAGCGGGAGAAACCGCGGGGCGCAGCTAGTTGTAGTATAAATATTGCGCTTTTACTATTAGCATAGATCTGGCTCTCCTAATAAGGCTATCTCATTCGCACTTACGAAACGATATGTCCTACTATGTGTAAGGGGCAGATATGTCTTAAAACTGCGAACCACCGCAGGACGAGCAGCAGCGTCCTCTTAGCAAAAAGTGAGCGTTCTGCGATCCCAAACCCACCTTCCGAGCGTGGGGATTATGAACCCTCCTCTCCTTTTTGGAAGGCTTTTGTTGAACAGTGGACGTCTACGGCCGATGATGATTCGAACTTTTTCAACATTTTGTTATATTAATTAGCTCTGAGTGATTCCAAAGATAGCTGGCGTGTTCTTTCTCTTTCTTTCTTATGACTTCCAATCAATGACCAGTAAGTACATACTACACTCTTCGGGCGCGCCGGTTGTAATGACAACCACGGTCAAATTCTACGCTTTTGTTTGGCTTTTCTAGTATTGGCAGTGCCGGTATTTATTTCGACCTATTAGCACTAGTAGTTCGCGCCGAACTGAGACCTTGCGACCCCTATATCTTCACAACCCCTGGACCGATTGAGCGCGTATTCGAACTTAAAAATTGTATTGAATTGAACTACTTGCCTACAAAATTTAATGAAGATCGGATCAACGGTTCGTACGTTATCATCGGACAAATATACACACATAAAAACATACAAACATACATACAAATGCCGATTTGTCCCAGTAAACTCTAAAACCTTCGCTTCGCTCGGTCAAATATTAGCATACTAAGAAAAACACAATAAAAACCGTTTGGATTTGACTAACATTACTACATATTTAGGAAATGCCCTTTTCCCTAACTTAATGTTATTGGCAGTTTATTCTATTCCTTTATCGAATTGCCGTAGTCTACGGCCAAATTTGTAAGTATCCATTCAACCGTTCATCGTAGTTTGTAGTAGGAAGCCAATTCTCGTCCCAAGTAAATAACTGCCAAGAGAACTAATCTCAATTTGTTATGGTAGTTTACGAAGTGGGATCAACTCGAGTTACGATTGGTCTTGATATTAGGTCAAGGCTTTACTTGACGGAGAGAGGCAATAGAGGAAATAACGAATACTTACACGGCCAAAAACCATGTCGCAGGCTATTTGGCATCAGAAATACATACATAGCTATAATAATAATAAAAAAACAATGAGAGTTGAAATTACCGTTCCTTGAGGAAGGCTGACGTCCTCCATTGAACAAATACTTATAAATGTTATTACAAGCTGGAAGATCACATTGGACGCTTTTAGGCGATTCCATCTAAGGCCTCATTCAGGGATACGCAGGGCGTTGTGCGGCGCGTGCGGTGGCGACGCCGCGCTTAAATCATACATATGCTAATGTATGAGAGTCTTCATGTAGAAGCGTGTTCATGCACGTTTTGTTTGATATCTAGCGGTACTCGCGCCACAGCACGCTGCGGCCACCGCCGCATCTCCCGCCTTGTCTATCCTTCCGCGGCAGACGCCATCATTCACCACGCGCCGCACAACGCCCCGCGGCTTTATAAACGAGAGTACATAATTATTGCCATTATGTTTGTCTTTCTTTGAGCATGCGACGCCGTGGACGCCGCCACGGGCCCCGCCTGCCGCTTCACGCGCCGCCTCTCCGTAATCGGAGAAAACGTCCAACGCCCCGCGCGATTCGACGCTGCACGCGCCGCGCATCGCCCCGCGTATCCCTGAATGAGCCCTCAGTCTAAAAACTGACTCTACACTCAGTCTAACCAAAGGAAAATTGCGTATAAGTTTTTTAGCTCCCTAAAGGCTTTAGACACATCTTAACGATTGTTCAAAGAAAAAAATGGTGTGTTATTGAATATTTTTACAGTCATTCAAAAACATCTTCATTTGCCTTCTCGGATTTGTGGCTTTTGCGACTAGAGCTTTTCTACGACTGTCCGTTTCATGCTCAGATCAGAGAAACAAGGTTTGCTTCTTGTTTCTCTGATCTGAGGTTTCATGCTTCGTAAACGGTATCTCAAAATAAAGGCCTCGCTACATGGCCTGACCTGACATCGTTTGAAAGAGATTGCTATATATAAGTTTCTGGGGGAGCGAAAGGAAGAAGCTATAACCTTATAATAGTTTGTTTCTTTTGCTCCCGTGAAATTCAAATCTAGCTGTCCCTTTCACACGATGTCAGGTCAGGCCATGTATAGACTTAGACGCCCTTAGAATATGCTCGGTGTTTTATAGATGATATTTGTCAAATAGATATGCCTGCTCCGTCGCTATGCGGCATATGAATATAAGCTGGTTATAACCGCCGCGGTTCCTCATATTTGCGAGAGCGGTAACTCCATTTTCTTTACGACGCGAATTTGTCAAGCAAACGGGCTAGAGGGCTGGGAGCTTTTGATAAGCAGTAAGGATGGCTAGCTCTTTCTACATTGTTGTGTATACGCCTTTGTGAGTGTTCCATCGCGTCTCCATCACAGGGAATCCTAGAGAGCTACGACTGTAACGCGTTGTTGTATGTAATTCTTCTGAAAGGTCTTTTAATCTCATTTCTTCTCTGACAAATTCTGTTAGTTGACGAAAAATTGAGCTGATATTGGTTTGCAAGAGATACCTAAAAGTATCCTGCATTGTATCCCTTTTGCGTTACTTGTCTGGTAATGAACGCCCTAGAAACAGCGACTTTTATCGGAAAAGTTATCCAATAGGACCGTAAATCGGCAACTATTACAAGACGGAAGAAACATTAGGATAAGAAATAACAATAAATATTCTGCTACAAAATAGCTGCTATACATTAAATGATATTTTTGTATAGTCCTATTTTTAAGAGTTCTACTGGGGAAGTACTACATCTTTGCCAGTTATTCAACCGCCAAGTAGCGATGTGTACTGTACCGGATTGATGGGCGATGTTTCCAGCAAAACTACTGAGCATAAAGAGATTATTTCAGTGACGAGTACAGTGCATTGCCGTGCATACATTTGAACTGTTAAAGTTCAACACTCTAGGTGACACTGAACTGTTATGGGAGAGAGTGACAAGGTGAGCGACTTCCATATTTCGTCACTCAGTACCATTGAAAAGCGTCCAAAAAATTTGAGAAGTAGTCTTTTTTAACCTTATATTTTGGTTCAACACGTAGTGTATTTAGCTAGAGTCAAGTTTGTTACTATCAAGTAAAACATAGTTTTTCACAATAAAAACAAGTGACAGTCATAGTCCTTATCATCAGTTTCAGTCAACGTACAGTCCAAGTCATTCTTCAGTAAGGTGGTGGAAGCTTTACTGAAAGCTTTTGTAAATAACACGAGAAGTCACGTTTCACGGACATTATACAAGTTTACGCAACGGTGTTAAGGTTAGGAAAGCGAATTCCTAAACTTAATACCAATGTGACGGTTAGGAAATTTTCTTCCTTACCGTCACACCAGTGTGACAGAGCAGTGTGAAGGTTAGTCGGTCACGCAATTCTCGTGCACGTGGAAAAAAATCCACCACTTTTACACATAATAATCGAGATCGCTCTTAGCGATAAGACCGCCTTGTTGTACCTATCTCTAATGTATTTTTCTTGTTGTATCAATAAAGTGTTATTGTATTGTATAACAAAAGTATTGGAAATTATTAAAAAGTGAAGTGACGATGTAGGCTACTCTTAGATATAATATATAGTTACAATCATACATATAATTATATTTACTAACGTATGTAAATACTAATAATAATATTTATTTACTAGCCTACATAAAAACATAAGAAATAAAAACATTGATATATACAAAATATAAAGAGAAGCCTACAACATAACATCTTCGCGTTTTCGCCAAAACTTTCCGCGTGTGTTTTCTACAAAGTCCGTGGCTTCGTGACCACAGATGAACTCTGTGCTTTGTGACTAAAACCCGAATTCCCATTTCTAAACGCAGTCCTTACTGCTTCAACTATATAGCGACAATAGTATGAGTCTTTATTACTATAGCTGCCGTTATATGGGGGGCAAATGAGGATTGATGGCATACGCCACACATTTGTCCCGATTCCTAACGGGGTTAGCTTTTTCTCTATACAAAACTATGTTGGAACTGCCATAAAATGTTACGAGCCTGTTGTGTAGCGTTGTTTGTCGCGTTGCGTGACGCAGACAACAAATGATGGCATAAATAAGATTTTGCCTACGGTCTATCGTATAGCTTTTATTTTGTTGGGCAGTTTTGCCTACGGTCTATCGTATAGCTTTTATTTTGTTGGGCAGTTCAAAAGATTTATCGAGTGGCATAAAAAAATTTAAGTACGAATAGGCGTTGCAAGTTTTTTTTTTTTATGTTACTCTATGATGAGACGAGCAAGTCGCTCACCTGATGTTAAGCGTCACGCTTGCCCGTAACAGATCAGTGCCACCCAGAATTTTAAACTTCAACAGTTCAAAACTATGCGCGGCATTGCACTGCGCTCGTCACCTGAGATGTTAGATGTTAAATCTCTGTATGCCCAGTAATTGTTAATGTTGTTGCAAAATAAAATTATTTTCTTTCTTTCTTTCCTTCTAATTTCGCTGGAAATATTGCCCTTCAATCAGGAACACACTACTGCTTGGCGGTTGAATAACTGGCAAAGGTGTGGTACTTCCCCAGGCGGACTCTGCAAGAGAGCCCTACCACTATAGAAAAGTAGTGTCGTCTTAATGGTTCTGGTTAATGGTTAATGGTACTGGTTCTCTAGTGAGTGCCGGAACTCACCGTAGGTTCTTAGCGACAGGAGAGTAGCTAGCCAGCCGAACACTAGAAGCACAGATCACATCCTAGATTCTGCAATCAGGACTCCGAAACGCACCGCGCATCAGTCTAACTACACTTATAAGAAATTACTCTGATTTGTTGATTGTTAGGCGCGAGTAGCCGTAACCTTGAGATAGCTAATGAGAACGCTTCGTGGCAGTCCCTCGACCCGCGCTTTCCTCCAACTTTGTTGACTTTTTGTCGGAACTCTATATGTATAACTAGTACTTAGTGTTGTTACCTGCGACTTCGTTCTCGTGGACATAAAAAAAACCTATGTCCGTCTTTGTGCTACGCAGTAACTCCTTATCAAATTTTATCAAGCCGTGACAATGTGACAAACATCCAGACCGAGAGACAAAGTATCTTCCTATAGTTCGCTAGATGGCGCTGATCGATTTTCGTGCACGTTTTGTATGGACTAACAGTTGTAATGTAGGGAGTTCTGAATCGCGCAAGCGAAGTTTTTTCCTCGAGACGAGCGTATTCATTTTTATACCTCAAAGCTTTATTGGTACTGATACGACTGCGGCTATATTTCTCTGAATTATAATATTAGTTAGGATTATAAGGCCGCCCATTATTACATTACATTATCAGCCAGAAGACGTCCACTGCTGAACATAGGCCTCCCCCTTATACTGCCGGATATTTAATTATTGTTTAATTTTAATTTTTCATTGTATTTTCGGTGCTTAATAAAGTTATATTGTGTTGTATAATCCGTGCATGGCAATAACACTGAAATCCCATCGCTTCAAAGTGCCATCACTTTTTCAACGGGCCGTGTCCTGATTCACAATATTGTCAAAGGTAGACATTTCTACTTGGAATTCCATTAACACGTACGTACCCAAAAACGCTTACACGTGGCACTAGAGAAAATATAGTGAGCTCTTTACATTTCTTTGTAGGAAACGGAAAACGTTGCTCGCTATCGACGTTATTGCTAGAAACGTCGCCAACGATATCTGACTGTAAGCAGAAATCGAAAGGGAATTGATGTGTGATATTATCAGCGAAGATTCAGAATTTCTGGTCTCGGTCTCTTTCTGAGAATATCAATAGAAGCATTGGCTCTTTTTATTACCCGATAGCCCAAGAAGTGTAATGTTTTTGGTGTACGTTTGTATATGAGCTCGCACGGCTTCTCTCGCATAGGCTGGTATATTAAACACCCCATTTCAGTTTGTTATGGGATGCAGCTGTTTCTATAGCATCAAAGAATTTAATAATCGTTAATTCAAGTTATATAACAATAATAATATATAATTTTATAGTATAGTTCTATAACAAAATATTTGCACGTCTGCTTGCAGACTAGATACACGTGATACTAAAATAATTTATAAGAACATTATTAACATGTATTATTACAAATAAATAATTTGATTTGATTTGATGAATTTTGAAAAAGCGGTTTGGTTGTGCGTTGATTTCTAGAAAAGATCTTGTTTTTTTTTTATACATAAAGATTGTATGGTTGTGTGTTCGTATATTACCACATTTAAATTACGGATCAGGACATCCTGAGAGAAATAAATAGAAGCTTAGGCTCTTATGAGCGTATTATTTGTCTACTGGTTATATGATATGTGCGTGTAACCCTCGTCTTGAAAGTTGAAGTAACAACGGGCAGGCGACATCCCTCAAAGAACCGATAGCCGGTGGGTAAGAAAGGTTCTTGAGTGGCGACCACGAACCAGAAGGCGTAGTGTCACGAAACTATACATACAACAAAACATGATATAATGGTACAAATAGTATAATTATACAACGAAATCCAACACGATCATGACGAAGACGAACCTAAATCTTACTCTAAGAATGGTTGAGAACCAGGACGATAAACCGAGCAGGTTTCTCGACTACGAGCTACGAGCTTTACTTTCGAGTTATTCGGCTTTTTGCCGCTATGTTACTGCGAAGAAGCACCGCAGGGATACTGTGGAGAATGAAGCTGACGTAATGGACTGTATCTTTAATGACTGCTTCGGTTAAATGACTTTAGCAATTCGTATTTGTTGGTCCATAAAACCAACAACAGAGCGTTATTAGCGCAGAATATAAATCGCACAAGAACAGAAGGCTAACTACGAGATGACAAATAAATACTCTAGCTACGTCGCAATATAGTTAATTTTAGCACGCGCAGCGGATCGTAACTATCCGCAATAAATGTCAAAAGCACGCAGCCATAGCCATAGCCATAGGAAGTCTATAGCAATTGATCTGACAATTTTTCATAAGCTGTCATATGCTGTGACATCATATGCTTTTGAAGTCGGGTAAAAAGTCAGCGCGTCTATTTTTTTATTTTTTTATTGTTGTATGCTTGCGTTTGACTGCCATCACGTCTGATGGTAAACGAGGATGCACCCTACGATGGAGCACGCCTGCCTAGAAGAAACCGATTCACTCGCGACTTGAAGACACCCAGATTATAATTATCACGAAAAACCCACTCGGGCAGCGCATTCCACTGTTCAGCAGTTAGAATAACGAAAGTGGAATCAAACCGTTTCGTACGAGTTTTTGGTATATCAACCATGAAATGGTGTCGCTTTTTCGAGGTCATGGCTGTCCGATAGAAGAATGGGCAGGGGGGAATAAGATCATGCAAATCCGAAGCACACTCCCCGAAATCCTGAATACAACGTGTTCATAAAAAATTTTCATCTTCTGTGCACGTGTTATCCCAATCTAACCTCAGTAATTATATTATTTTCTAAATAGCTTGATCTATGAACACGGTTCGCGAAAATCAATTCAGCTAAACAAATAATGAATAAATAATCAGAAATCAGAAATATTTATTGGCCATAAATAACATTAAATATAACTGGCAAGTCACTATTATAAAAATACTAAAGTTTAGAATTAAATTAGGCAAATTAAGTTATTAATCATTTCAATAATTTAATTATATATTATGACAGGTAGGTACTTATTATGCTTTATTACGTTTGTTGTTCGTACAAAAATGAGGAGTCCATTGACATGTGTTCACTTAATTTATAGAACGGATTGCTTTCAAAATAATGCTTTTAAGGTGCAACGGTCTGCTCAGCGCGCGAAATTCAAATTTTCTTGCGTTTTTTGTCATTTACAGCTTAATTACTCATCGTAGGTTCATGAAAACTAATTTTGCGATAATAAATACATTGTTTCAAGAAATTACTCCAACCAAACATTCAAGTTGAAAGCTAATAAGTACATCTCTCACTAAACCAAAAACCAAGATGAAAATCAGCTTATTGAGATTTGTAGCTAAACCAATGTCATCTCTAGGTGATCATTTTACCCGTAATTTCTTAATACTGGTTCGTAATACCGGTATTACGCAATACCGGGATCCCGGTATTCATGCCCTAGTGACGGCCCTGTTCCTCAACTTAACTAATCTAGTCCACGGCTTGTACAGGTTTTCCTTGTTTCGTATATTGCTCTGATGCATATCCTTATTTATTGGTAAATTAGCCTCATGTATTTCTAGCAAACTATTATATATGTAGAGAGATATTTCTGTCTTTATTTTGTTACTTTTGAAGTGGTTTTTCTCGGAACTCCGTTTGTTTTTGCCTCCAGCTTATAATGTACAACAAGGAAAATGGTTACCAAACGCAAAATGTACTAAAACCATTGATAATAATTCTAATCGTTCTCTACTTTTCTTTTTTTTTGCGAGGGGGAAATCTTCACAAGATACCCCACTGCTATGGGGTGCAGCCGGGTTATGTGCGATTATACCCACGTAAACTCCCCCGGTGGCCTGCCTTGGTGCTTGACCGAGGGCTCTGGGATCTCCAAGGGAACGCACCGGAGCCCTCAGCACCAAGCTTCAGCTCCTCCCGGGACAGCTAGCAGCTAGCCTACGACAGCATCCGCCACTCGACGCTGTCGTCCTCCCCGGGGTCGCTTCGACAGAGGTGGTTAGAGCCCCACCTCTAACCGCCAAGCCTAGAGGTCCCCTTTTAGTAGGCTCTTAGTACAGGCAGTGGATACCGATGCCGTATTCTAGTGCCCCGGCATCAGGGAAAAATCGCTCTTTACCTATCATAATAATTATATCAGCATTCATCTGACAGATTTCCTAGCACAGATCACGGTTTTCCGACCGTCGGCCGACGAGTTACGAGAGACAGCTGCATTCGTAAACACGATGCGCTAACTATGATCGAAATGGTGACCCTTCAAATTTTACATCGAGTGTTCTGTTAGGGTGTCTACACATGGCCCGACCCGACATCGTGTGAAAGGGACAGCTAGATTTGAATTTCACGGGAGCAAAAGAAACAAACTATTAAGGTTATAGCTTCTCCCTTTCGCTTCCCCAGAAACTTATATATAGCCATCTCTTTCAAGCGATGTCGGGACCGACCAAATCGTTTCGTGTGTAGACACTCTTAGACGACGGAAATATCCTAGGATATCATAGTCGTCATTTGGAACGACTTTTAGTACCGAAAAAAACATGAGATCGCAAAAAAAAAGCAGCTTCGTCGAGGAGGGATTAATATATTTCTAAAGCACTATTTTTTTGCGATTTGATTTTATTATTCGTGATTCTGATTGCGAAATCATGCCATCTCGCTCGTACAACCAACTTAGTCGCACTATGCACGGTCCTGCTCGCGCAACTCTCGCTATCGCTTTCAGAGTTACGGGATCAGCTCACATTATACTCCGAGTAGTCCAGCTCCCGCAAGCAGCACCAGTTCACGAGTTGACGCTCGTCTACACTATATTAAGGAACATCTAATAGGTCACACATTACACGATTGTGTTTTCCATGACATCCCCGTAGCGGTCCGAAGTCGATTCCGGCCAGCTTGCAGACCTACCAACCAAGCCAGGAGTGTTCAACCATATTCAAAAGCACGATCCTGTTATCACAAGATCTAACGACGTTCGTTATCATCTCGCGGTTACAAGTTGTACTCCTATTATTCTGTGACCTAAATATCGAATGTCATCAATGCCGATGTGCGACCAATTAATCAAAGGTGGCCAAATGAAGGTACTCAAATTTCTCAAGAGGCTTCCAATTTTTGTATAAAAGTCACGACGGTGGCGCTACAACTCAGCTGCACAGCTAAGCTGGCAGAGTAATAGGTACTTACGTCTAAAGAACGTGTTTTGACGTTGCGCCACCGCCAGTGGGTTAAGAACACAAATCAACGTGTCGCAATAACGTAATTGAAATTAATAATGCGAAAACAAGTCTGTAGAGATTTGTCGAAGCGAAAGTAATTTGGGTATCATGGTTCGCCCCCCTAATCTCGTTCGCACTTTTTAAAATATTTTTGGTATAAAAATCCTGTGTAATTTTTATTTAAATAATAATAAATAATCTAATATATAGGAACAAACACACAAACATACATAAACCCTTAGTCTTATATTATATCAGTAATAGTTGACAAAAAATTTAAAAGTTGACAAAGGGCATGGACCGCGGAGTCCGTGGCCTGCACAAAGAAAAAAAAAAAAAAAAAAACATTCATAAGATAACCTCAAAAACATAACCTCCTTGGGCAGTCGGATAAAAAGTTAACGTTATCGTTCATTAGGTTTATGTTGTATCATCATTTATATACAGGGTTATATGGAAAGGGTTCATCATTATGAACAACTTTTTTCTATGGGACCAACACTGAAATGGGCGTGAAGTTAGACGAAATGCATATAGCGTCTAATCATTATGAAAAACTATTACTATGGGACTGACCCTGAAATTGCGACCTAAAAATCCGCTGTTCCATAGAAAAATGAAATAATGGAAAATATGGATGTATGGATCTCGACGAAATGTATGGAACAGCTGATTTTGTTAAAAAATATGACTTTTTTTTAGAACTACTTAACTACATACTTCTGAAAATTCCTTCGTGCTAGAACACCCTTGAGACTTAAGTTTTTTTAAAAGCGCGAGTGAATGCGCGGGCAAAAACTTAGTTATCCAATAAATTCGCTTCATACCAGGTAATAAGATCCACAATTCCAATCTCCTTCAAATTTAGTTTCCGGTACCCAGCGTGAAGCCAGAAGGATATCCCATAAAATAATCCCTTCATTAAATCGTGTATTTACAAACCGACCAACTTATACGTGCAGTTCGCAAATTATGGAACTAAAATGTTTTACAGGATCTAATCAGTTTTGCGTAGAAGATACTGAGATGGCTCCTTCATCCGACTGTAAGATATAAGATGGTCGCACTGAACCGAAAACCCTTGTTTTCCGGCAGGATATGACCTTTCTTACATAACTTCGAAGAACAACATAAATTGCTTCGTTGTACCATCCTCAGGGAACTTATTATCTTTATACGTAACAAAGTATCACATTCGATATATCTCTAGAAGTTTGAGTTCATGTTATAGGTTAAATTTTCATTTGACCGAGTAAGCGAACCGAACGAAGTCTCCGTTTCAACTGGCAACATTTGCTTTCGTCTGTCCGTATGGTGATACTCGCGTACAGGTCGTATTTCACAAGCTTTTATTTAACTTGCAATGTTTGTATGTATGTAAGCAGGTGTTAAAAATTTGAAGATTAATGTTTACCCTGGCAACACGTAGCGAAAAACTACAATTCAGAATAATTTAGATTGTTTCCCAAAATGGCAACCTCATTTAAAGTTGGGGAAATCCCCTTTACTTTAACTTACCAGTACGGCTATCTTTTTACTGAAATTCAAACCTTAACTTTATATCATATAAATAAAAGGTTTATTTTAAGAGTTAATCAAAAATGGGGATTGTCTGGTGCTCCTAGCGTTACTAATTTTCACTTTCTATGGAAAATTTGCTTCTTTTACTTAGCCTCGATATATATCGGATATATATAAAAAAATAACGGTTTTTTTATATTTATTATAAAAATCGGTTTTTATCGAACCCTGTATGTATGTATGTTCGGGTCAACTCATGCAACTAAATTTTAGAACAGCGGGCTTATCCTCTAACTTTGAAACGTTCGTGATTATGATTGCGAGAGCATGCCATCCCGCTCGTACCAACTAGTCGTACTATGTTCCGTTCGCGCACTACCACTATCGCTTTCAGAGTTACGGGATAAGAGTGCGGTTCTTTGCATGCCTGTCAAGATCCGAAGACAATACAAAATTATAAGAGCGACCTGAGCTGATGATGGAGACGGAAGGTGGAAAACGGAACTCCTCCTAACTAGCAGTAGATTGATGGAGTTTGGACTCATTCTGATCAGGTTACGGTACCAATAACGTATTTTTTAGAAGCTTGTCTGGAAAAAAATATTTTCCACAAAAAAACTTATTTCAACTAATCTTGATAAAACTTGGTGTACAGGTTCTACAATTTTTTTTTTTTTTGGTCGGCGGTTTTTGTTTTGTATATTTCCCCAAAAAAGAGGGGAAGTTTGCTGCGACGCCATTTACCGATTGATTTTGATAATATTTGGCAGAAATTCTTAACTCAATTCTTAACCCCGGTGGCTCAGTTGGTAGTGAACCTACCTTCTGTGTTTGGGGGCATGGGTTCGATTCCCATCTAGGACAAACATTCATGTGATGAATATTTATGTTTGTTCTATGTCTGGGTGTTAATATCTATATAAGTATGTATTTAAAAATATCTATGTACATATATGAGTGTCTGGCAGCCATATTACAAGCTTTGCTTAGTTTGGGGTCAGATGACCGTGTGTGCAAAAATGTCCCAGTTTTTTTTTTTTTGACAAGCGTTTCGAATATTGACAAAATCGGTCAAGAGGTTGTCAAGATATGAGGTCGTGAGGTCTCGTTCGGTACAACTGAGAAAACCAAGTAGACAATAGAAAGGTTACCAAGCGGGAGCTACGGAGCAGCTGTTGTTAATTACTTAGTATTGTTAGGCTTCTAACTCCACATTTCAAAAGGAAAACTTATACCACTTACTTCGTAAAATTAATATACTTCGATTTTGCTAAGTTCAATTACAATCACGTAACTAGTTCAGAGCTTCGAGATTGTGATTGGAGGTTCCTTGTTGCCTTATCGACAACACTTGGAGTACGGTTTAAAATGCGCTCACAGTGCAAACACCACATACACTGCTAACGATCGGTTTAAATTGTTAGTACGCTCACAGCGCGCCAACAAATTAAAACAATAATTAGCGTGCTTATGTCAGATAGTTTCATTTTTCAGGTTATTTGTCTCAGCGTCTCATAATTTGATGGCACTGTTTCATTTCTATCTTCACAGAAGGCTTTGGCATGCCTTAAATCCATTTTTTTCTAGAAAAAAAACAGATAATAACGGAATTCACAGATGACAATTTGAATTTGACATTAGCGCACACAGTGCACTACCTCATTGTTGTGAGCACCGTGAGCACGCTATAATGACGTCACTCATGACGTCATGTGGCTGACAGGAGCCTATAAATGCGCATCTTCAACCGACTGTTTGCACGCTGACAGTGCAAATGGTAACTATGTGCACATTTTTTAAACCGCACTCTTGGTGATTCGACATTACGGCGACGACATTATACTCGTCGACAATTTGGCTGATCGAAGTTGGTAACAAAACTTTACGTCGTTTTTTGGTGAAAACTTAGCGAATGAAGTAGGTTGACCGACGATATTGTGAAAGTCGCGGGCAATCGGTGGATGCAGTTGGCATGTTGTCGGTCAGTGTGGCGCTCTAAGGGGGGAGGCCTATGTTCAGCAGCGGACGTCTTCTGGCTGATGATGATGATGAGACGTTTTTGAGCCAGTCTATTCTGCAAGGTAAATGATCGCGTAGATGAGGCGATCTATAACTAAACTTGCATTTTTATTACCTACTGCAGAGAAATTACAAAATGTCGAAATCTTAGGGTAATGAATTACGTGTCTATGTTATCACTATATATTTTCAGCAAGAAAAATTCAGGTTCACTTAGCGTTTCACCTCACTTTAGCTTGCAGGATACACATTAACATTAGTTTAAAATAAGTAGATTAACATAAGTTGTGACTTAATTCTAAATTAAGACTTAATGGTTTTTTTTCATATGAATCATATGTCCGAAATAAAGAATTATTATTATTATTATTATTATAAACAAAGCTTTCCACTCTTCAACAGTAATACTGGATGGTCGGTGAGCGTACAGACGTATTCTAGGATAGCAGAGTACTCATTACACAGATCACACTAGATACCACATTACGAGATTCGTTGTCACTACAAAAAGTCACCAAAGTTTGGGGAAGGCGCGGGTCGCGGTGAGTGCGACCAAGCGTTCTCATTGGCTATCTCAAGGTTACGCGTACTCGCGTCTAACAATCAACCAATGAGAGTAATTTCTTATAAGTGTATTTAGATTGATCCGAGGTGCGTTTCGAGCGTCCTGAATGCAAAATCTAGGTGTGATCTGAGACTCATTATTATGAATAAAAATTTAGACTGTCCAACACTAAACCGCTATGAAAAAATCTGGTGTTCCAGTTGACAGTTTTTTTTTTTAAATTTCGTTGTTGATTCCATATTAAAATAAGTTAATTAAGAAGTGTACAATGATATCCCAGAATACCTATACATTCTTCGTTTTAACTAACTGAATATCCTATCCAGTACACAAAAGAAACAAAAAAGAAAAAAATATAGTTCTGTCAAAACCTCTGCATTTAAAATCTATATCAACGTACTTTTGATTGCAATAATTTATCTCAATCTGATAATTAAAGTACTTTCCAATTAATCGATAACACAACAATCAGCTATGAATGAGTCAAATGCGGCTAGTAGCCTTATCGGGGATCTTATCAATGAGTGCGGTATCAGCGCGGCTTATCGTATCAGTTAGCAGGCTTACTTGTTTACTTACTACTTGTTAGTAACACAGGTTTTTAGCATTTATGTAAATGGAAGAACATAAGCTTAATATAACTGGATATAAAGTTATTATCAACGTATTTATTTAGAACAACTGACCGGCTTCAAGAACGGATTCAACGGAAGATAAGCGCTGTTTGCATTATGCTGTATTGAGGCCATTTTTGTGAAACATAACATTAATTTAAAATAATCGGTCAAGCTTGTTTAGGCTACAGGAAATACTATAAACGCACATAAACAGACATTTTTTTTTTACATTTTTTCTCAAATTTAAACATACAATAGCATTTTTCCTGATTCTGCCAAACTGCATAGCAGTTTGTAGACAGAGTGTACCTCTCATTGTAAACATTGTCTTATATAGCTACTATGTACGAGTAGGTGGACTAAGTGAGTAACTAAGTATGTACTTACAGTCATTTGGGCAGTTGCGTTAAAAAACGCGGCTACAGCTGGAAATCTTACGCCTTACCATTACAAATTAAATTTTTCCACTTCCAATGTAACCTAAATTTAATTTAAACTATTTTGTACTCTGCAGGCAGCAAAAATATTTTCATTTTAGTTTAGTCTAGTCGAACCTCCATGAGCACGACGTGGTCTCCTGTAATTGGGGGTGCACCCTGCTTGATGCCTATGTTTCATAATGTGAATATAATGTGTAACTTCTGTTGGGGATCCATATTCTATAAAATAAAATAAAAAATAAAATAAATTACAGTTATACAAATGCCGAAACAATTTCCGGCCGAAAATGTTTCTGAAACGATTCAAGCGGGCTTCTTTGAATTAACCTTGAGGCGGTTTTCCTTAGCAATGCCTTATTTAACTTGCTAAAATGGGAAATCTCCTAGTTCGACTATCGATTTTACGGACGACAAACGCTCGTTGCTTGAAGAATTTTCGTTCGATTTAAATATTCCATTTTGTTTTTCAGATTCTTGTTCGTGTATTCTTTAGAATTGTCCGTAAAGCCTACACATAGGTCAGACCATTTTGAGTGTAACACAGACTGAAGCGTCGCGTGCGAGCTGCAATCAAGAATAGAGTATACCGCCTTCTTGTCAATACAAAAAGCGTAGTCCAATATCCCTAAAAAACACCCCTAAAAATGTTATCCGATATCGATATTTTTTTTATATGTTACTAGCTGCGCCCTGCGGTTTCACTCGCTATACCACAGAAACCGAATATTTTTCCGGGATAAAAAGTAGCCTATGTGTTAATCCAGTGCGATTATGTGCAATTATGTGCAAGCTACCTCCATACCAAATTTCATTCAAATCCGTCAAGCCGTTACAGAGTTGAACGGGAACAAACACACTTACATACCTACTTACATACTTACACACAAACTTTCGCATTTATAATATTAGTGTGATCTACACCGTGAAAAACTATGTTTGTAAGTTGTTTTTTTTTTTAATTTCGCAATATCTTCGTTTGTGATAGGAACTTAAATTTTCATTTTTTTGACGTCGAAAGTATGACGCAAAAAGTAGTTGTTATAAGACCATAAGCATTTTTTGAAAAAACAATACATAGCGGCATAGATTATAGTTTATGCGAGCAATTGACACCAAAAACAAAAGACTATGTTAAGATTTAAAGGGTGATAACAGACTACCCCCGAAACGCTAATTTCATCAAAAAGTTAGGAAAATTCACTAACTCGGAAGGACTATCCTCTTAACCTACAATTCAATCAGCTCTGTTTGAGTGTAACACAGCTGAAGCGTCGCCCGAGAACATTAAGTCATCTAGGAAAATTCACTAACTCGGAAGGACTATCCTCTTAACCTACAATTCAATCAGCTCTGTTTGAGTGTAACACAGCTGAAACGTCGCCCGAGAACATTAAGTCATCTAGGAAAATTCACTAACTCGGAAGGACTATCCTCTTAACCTACAATTCAATCAGCTCTGTTTGAGTGTAACACAGCTGAAGCGTCGCCCGAGAACATTAAGTCATCTTAAAGCAATGCTCTTATGAGTAAGGAAGACGCAAGATGTCGTGGCTTCGTAATATCATGAGTAGACGGGGATAAAGACGGCGGAACAACTGTTCAGACTGGCGCTGGATAAGGAACATTTTAAGGAGCTGACTGACAACCTTCGTTAATGGAGAGACACTGAAAGAAGACGAATGCTCTTAAATATTGAGGGTGCAATATCAGCAAGTCTCCGTGGGAAGTTTTGGCGGGAACGTGAAGAAATCATGTCGCGTCATTTTATTATTTTCAATTACTTGTGTTATTTCGAGTGTTAATGTGTAAAAACTGGGAATTTTTACCCGTTAAGTGTTCGTGAACATGCACGAGTGTTGGTGAATGGTATAATGTCGTGAAACGTGAATTTTCGTGTTGTTTCCAAAACTTTATAGAAGGCTCTAGTAAAGTTTTCAACACTTTACTGGGGCATGACTAGGACTTGACCGTGACTTGCTTTGCTCGACTTTGACAGTGACTATGACTTGTTTCAAAATCCTCTTGGGAGGAAAAAAAAAAGTCTCCGTGTATATCAAGCGGGTAATCTGCAACATTGCCAAACACTCAAATGGAAGTGGGCTGGCCACATTGCACGCATGAATGATGACAGATGGACAAAAAAGGCAATAACATGGGATGGACCAACAGGCAAGAGAAACAGAGGGAGACCAGCAGAGCGATGGCTTGACGAAATTGTTAAAATAACAGGAAAAGACTGGAGGATTACGGCAAAAAACAGAAAAAGGTGGATAAAAATGGAGGAGGCCTTCACTCTTTGAGAGGTCCTTAATATTTTAACGTGTTTGTTACTTTATATTAAGGAAAATAGAAAGGCTTTATTATTATTATTTATATCAAGCGGGATGATAATCCTCTTTAATTGAATATTAACTATTATCTCGATCCATTTAAACATTCTCCAAAAGCCTTTCTACACCAAAATGATTACTTTTCAAAATTCCTGTATACCAATCGTACAAGCTATAACGACTATGACAGATTCCTATTACCATCTATAAGCATACATCCTTTTTTCTCATCCCATTAAAATCATCAACATGTTCCAAAAATAAATACATACCAATTACTGTCAAACGGCTTGTTAACGTCCGATCCAAACGTAACCCGAGAATTCTGTACGTTATTGAAATCCGATTGTAAAAGAGGATTCCAATCGCGATTTGATTAAAACGTCCCCCGCCTGACTGGAATACGGATTTGCTTGACACTTGTCGCAGGAATTTATATTAGTGGACCAGCAGTGGAAATGACGACATGCTACTCTCGAGCAGAGGTGATACGTGGGCTAGATTGATCGAAAAGGGTAGAAGGGAATCAAACCTTGGATAGGTATGTAATAACTAGACAGAAATGTTTCAGTGGTCCATCGCCCCGCACCAAGTTCTACAATAGGATGTGACGAATTAACTAAGCAGTAAATACAGATAGTTGCAGCTTCAATATTTACTATTTTGAGAGGCCCGCCAATCAATGAATTTAATTCCAGCAGGCAATTTAATTATACTTATAGACGTCATGGTTAGACGGGAATTCCATAGTATAGATACCCAAGGTCTCCAAAACTGTTTTTACGCCCTCCTGAACTTAATCCATAAACTTCGCATAATTTGTCCGCTGAAGTCGTCAAATCCGTCAAGTACCACTCAGAAGTTTCATATAAAATAGGCCTATAGCCCTCTTGCTCGCCGTAATGGCTTTTACATCATTCGGTTCTTGGGCCGCTTCCTCTGGAAGTCGAATTAATGTGTTGTGATTGATGTTTGACGACCGACGGTCTGGGAGCTTGGTCTCCGCTGTCTTCACTTTTTTGTTGGCTCTGATTCATGCTAGCTTTGTAGGAAGTATATAACCATTCGTTTCATTGTTATCTTTTCCTACAGATCTATGTCTGTTATTTGCGACTGCAAATGTAATAAAAGAGCTGAGGATTCGGTTTGGTATGTAGACAGCGGGAGATACAACTAATCTTCGTGTAGAATTTGATATTGCATGTCAGGGTTTTCATTATTCCATGAAGAATGCAGCACACATAATATAATGACAGTACGCTGTCCAAAAGCTGAAAAACACTAATCATTGCTTTCGCAGACCAATCAAAATTCTTTTCCGCTTGTTGTTTGGAGAAACAACACCTGTCGATTACAAAAGCCAGCACAAAACGGAACAACCCTTCGTTTCATCTCCTGACACGAAAAAGCCCAAAAAAACTAAGCACACTCCGATCGTATTTTTTGTGGTTGCAACAAACAGTCCAGTGTTTGCCTCCGAGTTCAATCGAAATCGGTCAGCAGCGGGAGCTACGGAGTACAAATAAACAGGCAGACGTAACGCGAAGTGTTATTTTATGTCCGTCGTCGTATTGTCGGTATTTCTGCTCCCTCATATAGGTACAGCTGTAAAGCGAGCCAGTAAGGGTACCAGTGCCAATAGGCAAGAAGTACTTACGCAATATCTGTGAGAATATGGAATGTGGTAGGCACAGATCACACTAGATACCGCATTACGAGATTCGTTGTTCCTACAAAAAATCACCAAAGTTTGAGGAAGGCGCGGGTCGCGGGGAGTGCGACCAAGCGTTCTCATTGGCTACTTCAAAGCTACGCCTACTCGCGCCTAATCAGAGTATTTTTTTATAAGTGTATTTAGACTGTTGCGTGGTGCACTTTGAGCGTCCTGAATGCAGAATCTAGGGTGTAATCTGTGGTGATAGATAACTTTTTTGGCGTTTCTTAGAGAAAATAGATATTCAGCAGCGAAAATCTTGACTGATGAGAACCAGTACTAACCGTCTACGCTTAATTATTTTTGCAGTATTTTTGCCGGGGAACGCAGAACGCTTAGCGTTTACTAAGAGGCTGGTCGTCCTCCGGTGGTTCTGGTTCCAGTTTTAGGACATACCGACGACATTATGAAATTCGCGGGTAGATTGTTGTCGAGTGTGGCGCTCTATTCATATATACTATTTAATGGGGAGGCTATTAAATAGGACTTACGCAATATACTACTTTGTTCAGCAGTGGCCGTCTTCAGGCTGATGATAATGATTAGTCAGGCTTATTGCATTGAAGGAATAAGCAAACAAAAAATAGAACTATTTAATAGTGCGTTAGAGACCTTGTGCTTGATGATCACCTATCGGATAACGGCTATTATAAGCTGCTGTGCACGTGGGGCAAGCATATGGATGTCCGGAGATTTGAGAGCAGCAAGGCATAAAATTCGAGAGTTCGTAGCAGCCATACTGTATATACCTTGATCCCTGTGTACTCCAAGAGAGCTGCCAGGCAACATTCGCCGAATTAACCAACTTTAGGGTCACAGTAGTTACGAAAGTTTCATACTGTGCTTACGCCGATTCACTTATTTTCCGGGAGGAAAAATAAGGCTTACTTATTTTCGTCCGCCTTCGTAAGGTTTGCTATTCAAACTTTTCCTGCTATATTGGCATTTAACTAATTTCTAATCTGTTACTATGGAAATTTTTGCTATCTTAAATACTAGTAGTTCTCGCCGAACTGAGACCTTGCGACCCCTATATCTTCACAACCCCTGGACCGATTCAGCTCATATTCGAAATTAAAAATTGTATTGAAATGAACTACTTGCCTACAAAATTTCATGAAGATCGGATCAACGGTTCACAAGTTATCGTCGGACAAATATACACACATACATACAAATGCCGATTTGTCCCAGTACACTCTGAGACCTTCGCTTCGCTCGGTCAATAATACTTGTAAGGAAGGATGTACCTAGGCAGACCGAGAATGAGATGTTCCGAAATCTAGAAGTAGAGGAAAAATGCAATATCAAAGAGAGGTCTATCTAATTCCCAACATTAGGTAATTCATAACTGATAAAAATGAAAATCATGTATGTTGTAAGATGAAACAAGGTATCTGGTTATTTATCCGTATAGAAATATAAATTACCGTCGTAAATTATTGACTGAGCGAAGCGAAGGTCTCAGATTTTACTGGGACAAATCGGCATTTGTATGTATGTTTGAGTGTATATTTGTCCGATGATAACTTGCGAACCGTTGATCCGATCTTAATGATTAATGGTAGTTCATTTCAATACAATTTTTAAGTTCGAATATGAGCTGAATCGGTCCAGGGGTTGTGAAGATATAGGGATTGCGAGGTCTCAGTTCGCCGCGAACTACTAGTTATTTAATCTAGATACATATACGAAACCTCTTATACGGACGAGTAAGGGTATTTTTGTTAGAGCTGGCAACTCGCATTTAGGTTTGGGGGCAATCAATCGTTACCAGTTGATGATCCGACAAACAGGCATCATGTCAGTTAGACACTGTGTTATTGGAATCGGACAGAGTAGTCGAGTACTACATTCTACGCTTGCGTAGGAAGATCTGAATACGAATACACGGATAACTTTTATTTGATTTCCGACAAATTCTAATGAAACGTGAATGGGGAAATGAAAAGGTAAAATGTAAGAACGCGAAATAATTAAGAGTGGTCATTTCGAAGCTAATAATAACTAGAGTTTTTGTGGGCAGGATGCAAAGATATTGGTTATACGCAAGTCAAATAGACTTGCAAATACTTCTCTTGTTATGAGCCTGCCAATCAAAGAAAATCTACACAAGAAGAATAACAATGTCATACAAAAAAGTGTACCCCGAAAAATGTGACTCTAGCCGGCGGTTACATATCTAGTCAGCGAATGTCCAAACCGCTATAAAAGCCGATGAAAATATGGTTAATGTAGAAGCAAAGTATTAGTATACGTGCTATCTAAGGTTTAGTTCAAATGAAATTGCAATATATGACGTAAAAATTATGTTTCCAAAAATAATAATATTTTCAACGCCATCTCTTGACCAACCTAGCGACCTAACCTACCAAACCTACAACCTACCTAACAACCTAGCGAGCTTTGCAAATAAAATATAAAACTAATAATTCAACGCCATCTAGCAAACTATAGGAAGTAATTTTGTCTCTGTGTGAACGTTTGTCGCGTTATCACGTCTAAACGACGGAACGGATCTTGGTAAAATTTCATAAGGACTTACTGTATATCACAAAGACGGACATAGGACACTATTTTATGTACACGCAAACAAAGTCGTAGTTAGAAGTAACAACTAGTTGATTATAAAACAATTTAAGGTTCTGTTTCTGTACTACAAAGAATTCTTGTGATCTAACATTTTTATTTTTATCTCCGAAGTTTCGATAAAAATAGAAATGGGATTTAGTAGTCGGAAGCGGTAAAAAAACTTATCCCATATTCCAGCAAAGCTTTAGTAAAAAGCTTAGTTCCTGCACTTCTTTAAAAAGCTTAGTTCCCACAGCAAGCTCGGAAGCCGAGCTCCTCCCTAGACAATAGTCGCAATCCATCCTAATCTCACCGCTTTTCGGCTCAAGAGCTCTGATTGATGCGTTCTATCTAACTGTTGTGTGGAAGCACTGAGAGACGTTACAAATTGGATATTCGAGTAGGTACTTATTACCTACTCGTAATATCCAATTAAATTTTAATCGCAGGATATTTTTTATTCAAGAATAGAGTATACCGCAGTTTTGTCCATACAAAAAGCTTAGTCTGATACCTTAAATATTATCAGAATTCATTCAATTCAATTGTTTTCAGGATTTTATATGATCGAGTAAAATACATCCTATCTTGTCCCAAAATTACAAGCGGGACCGCGCATAGTGCGACTAAGTTGGTACGAGAGAGATGGCATGCTCTCGCGATCAGAATCACGAACGTTTCAAAGTTAGAGGATAAGTCCCCTGGTTTAGATGTATTAGCAATTATCTGGTTTTTCTGACTAGCGCGCGCTAAAGCCATTTGTTTTCATCTGCTCGCGAAAGTGTCTTTCTGTCGAAATACGCTCTTTAGGCGAGTCACAGAGGAAAAATAGTTTGCTAGATCAAATATTTTAGGTATTTATTATCAAATAACGGTCTTACAAAAAATATACGGTGTACCGTATATTTTTTGTAAGACCGTTTGTTTTGTTTGTTTTTTAAATTTTAATCGCAGGATATTTTTTATTCAAGAATAGAGTATACCGCAGTTTTGTCCATACAAAAAGCTTAGTCTGATACCTTAAATATTATCAGAATTCATTCAATTCAATTGTTTTCAGGATTTTATATGATCGAGTAAAATACATCCTATCTTGTAACCAATTAGTACATTCCTTAGACAATATCTTTAGGTACACCTAAAGATAAACGCAGTAAGATAAGTAATAGATAAGTATACCGCAGTTTTGTCCATACAAAAAGCTTAGTCTGATACCTTAAATATTATCAGAATTCATTCAATTCAATTGTTTTCAGGATTTTATATGATCGAGTAAAATACATCCTATCTTGTAACACCTAAAGATATTGTCTAAGGAATGTACTAATTGGTTACAAGATAGGATGTATTTTACTCGATCATATAAAATCCTGAAAACAATTGAATTGAATGAATTCTGATAATATTTAAGGTATCAGACTAAGCTTTTTGTATGGACAAAACTGCGGTATACTCTATTCTTGAATAAAAAATATCCTGCGATTAAAATTTAAAAAACAAACAAAACAAACGGTCTTACAAAAAATATACGGTACACCGTATATTTTTTGTAAGACCGTTATTTGATAATAAATACCTAAAATATTTGATCTAGCAAACTATTTTTCCTCTGTGACTCGCCTAAAGAGCGTATTTCGACAGAAAGACACTTTCGCGAGCAGATGAAAACAAATGGCTTTAGCGCGCGCTAGTCAGAAAAACCAGATAATTGCTAATACATCTAAACCAGGGGACTTATCCTCTAACTTTGAAACGTTCGTGATTCTGATCGCGAGAGCATGCCATCTCTCTCGTACCAACTTAGTCGCACTATGCGCGGTCCCGCTCGCGCAACTCTCGCTATCGCTTTCAGAGGTACGGCATAAGCCCACAGGAAATCAATCGAAATTCTGTGCAACACAAAACTAGATATTATTATTACCTCACTATTCTGCACTCGAAAATTCTAGATGGACTTAAAAAGTCACCGAGTGGATTCCTCGAGAAGAGGAAGCCAGGAGGGGCAGAGGAAGAGATGGAGAGACATATTTATGAAAAGAGTTGGACCAAACTGGATAACCAAAGCAAGGGATAGAGAAAGGTGGAGAAGGTTAGGGGAGGCCTATGCCGAAGAGGCAACTTCTACAGATATTAATTAACAGTTAAAATGTAGAGCGTAATAATATTGTACATCTGTAGTAGAATAAAGGTTTTTTTATTTTATTTATTTACTAGTAGTTCGCGCCAAACTGAGAACTCGCGACCCCTATATCTTCACAACCCCTGGACCGATTCAGCTCATATTCTAACTTAAAAATTGAATTGAAATGAACTAATTGCCTACAAAATTTCATGACGATCGGATCAACGGTTCGCAAGTTATCATCGGACAAATATACATACAAACATACATACAAATGCCGATTTGTCCCAGTAAATTCTGAGACCTTCGCTTCGCTCGGTCAATTAGTGACTTATAGTGTAATCCAGAATTTCGGAACATCCGTTACAAGAAGTACCTATGGCAGCTAAATCACGTTTTTTTATACGTTTGGAGTAAGTGATTCGATTATTTCATTTTGAACTGGCCTCTGGTTATTTACACTGCGCGTAGCATATTTTAATTCCTACGCAGCCTATCTCGTTCACACGTTTTCAACATTTTTTAATATAAAAATAACAAAAAACTTTACATCATTGGATTTTTCAATTGATAATGTAATCTCTTAAAGAACTGGATCTCACGACACAGGACACCTCTAGTGTGAGATTCAGGGTTCATCGCTATGGAAGTATTTGCAACTACCCTCTAAAATAATACAAATGCAATAGACATAATTATTTAAGTATTTCTTAAGCTTTTTTAACAGCTCAAATAAACGTTATTTATTATTGTTATTATAGAATACCATTGCCTACGTTATAAAGCAATTTTCATGTTATTATTTTTTAATTTGGCGAAGGAGATAAAAAAATACTCGAAAAAACGTTTTTTCCTTGTCCTTCGCCAAATTAATTTTTTTTTTTTTTTTTTACAATATTGCTCCACGGACTCCGGGGTCCGTGTATTAAATTAAAATTATAAGGGGTATTCAATTAAAAGTTAATAACACGAACATTATTATTATTATTTATTATTATTATTATTTTCATAACGTAGGCAATGAAGGCTAAAGATATTAAATGTTTCAAAAAACCTCTCTGTAATTTTGATATTAAAAAAATGTTGAAAAAGTGCGAACGTTATAGCCAAGTCTCATTTTACCCCGCAATTCAGGATCCAGCTACTTTAGCCGTACGAAGGGTTGGCGAAGACGTGCCACCAATGCCAATGCGAATAATCGATACTTGCAAGTATCACCTCTACTTTAAGAATATGCCTATTTTACAGCTAGAACAGGACCAGTCTGTCTCGGATCTTCGATATTCTCAATTACAATTCTCCACAATAAAAAGCGTTCCCTTATCGGGCTTAATTTAACTAGTAGTTCGCGGCGAACTGAGACCTCGCGACCCCTATATCTTCACAACCCCTGGACCGATTCAGCTCATATTTGAACTTAAAAATTGAATTGAAATGAACTACTTGCCTACAAAATTTCATGAATATCAATCAGATCAACGGTTCGCAAGTTGTCATCGGACAAATATACATACAAAAGCCGATTTGTCCCAGTAAACTCTGAGACCTTCGCTTCGCTCGGTCAATTAATCTAATGACTCTTGCTTCTACGTAGCCTTCCGTGTCTTCACAGAACGGCTTCAACGGAAGATCAGGGCCCGTACCGTGAGGTGCTTATTGCGATGATTGTTAGGTCCAGCCGATAAAGCTGCGCGACCACGAACCGTATCCCCGCGCGATAAGGTACAGTCGCGCAGCGTTATCGGCTGAACCTAACAATCATCGCAATAAGCACCTCACGGTACGGGCCCAGCGCCGTTTGCTAAACAGCATTATGCTGTGGCCATTTTTGTGACACATAACATTAATTAGCTATATTTACATTATACTGCTCGCCTGCCTACCCTACGATGTTACTGTTGTTGCAAAATAAAATAATTTTCTTTTCTTCTACTGTAAGAATATTACTATTTTACTATTATTTTACTTTCTGCTAGAAAGGGTTCCCGTTCTAGAAGAATGTAAAGAAAATAAAGAAAGTAAAGAACGGGACCCCGTTCTAGAAGATAGAAGATCCGAGACAGACTGGTCTCGGATGTGTGGACAGTCGGTAGTAGTCGAGGTCAGTCATGAGTGTGAGGTCAGTCATGAGTGTGAACGTGAGAAAAGATTACGCAACGGTGTAAGGGTTAGAAAAGCGAATTACTATCCTTCCGGCTCCTTAATAAAAGCCCAAAATTCACGATTCCAGCGTTTTCTGCGAAGGTATGACCCCTTAAGTGAACGAGCGACGTTATGGGACTGCCTTAGAGGCGGAGAGCGGCGAGGTGGGAAGCGTTGTATAAGAGTTACGGCGCGCGGCGTAGAGGGAACTATTCCTTAATACTAATGTGATGGTCAGGAAATTTTCTTCGTAACCCTCACACCAGTGTGACAGAGCAGTGTGAAAGTTGGTCGGTCACGAGTCTGGTCTGGTCTGATCTGTCCGTCTGTCTGGTGGTCTGTCTGTCGGATCTTATAATAATAAAAAGCGTTGCCTTGTCGGGCCTATCGCAAGCTAAGGAGTTCCGATTTAACTTCATGAGTTCTTTAGTGATCTTTAGAGAGATTACAATTGATTTCCTTTATTATCCTAACAGTATTAATGCGTTTTGTTTTAATAAAACGGGAATACTCACGTTAAATTGAGTCGGTTATTCCGACTCAATTTAACGTGAGTATTCCCGTTTTATTAAAACAAAATGTATCAAAACCACGTCAGTTTTCATAGTATTAATGCGAGTATGTCACTTGTTTGTAAATCTATACTTACACGATTAAACGGCCGCACAGATTTTAAAGAAACTCTTCAATACTGAGTCATACATTACGTAACTCATAAGGTATTAAGCACTGTTTTAGAATATCCCGTGAGTACTAATAGTAATGTCAGACAACTTTTTATTCCAGAAAACCCGTAAAATCACGAGTGAAACCGCGGATGCAGACAATACTCCAGTTAGGATGCAGGTCGATAGTCCCATTGCCGGAGTCCGATTCGGCCTTTGATTGCGTAATAAGACCCTTCCGCGTGATTCGAGCTTTTTAGGGGTACGTCAACTTGGACGGCCAGTTCGAATAACAATCTTAAATTAAGCGAACTTAGGTACACTTCACGTTGCATGTGGCCGTGCACCAAATTAGAATTACATATAATTATATCCATAGAGCTAGATACTGAAACCGTAACGATTAGTGTAAAACGGATTTTTACCTCCATGTTCGTCAACGTGCACGAGTGTTGGCGAACAGTTGTCGTGAAACGTGACTTTTCGTGTTGTTTTCAAAACTCCATAGAAACCTCTAGCGACTTAAGCGCCCGACTTACAAAATAATGTTTCACAAATAAACGACCAGTTTGCGTGTCGAGTAAGTAACAAATGTTACACGTCCTTTTTTTTACAAAAAACACATATTTTTCGCGTTTTCGATGTTTATAATTAGAATTAAAGTCTCCATCTCTTTACTGGAGCCATGATTTGAAGTTGAGGGTCTTCGCTATAAGGATTCAAGATTCATTTATTTGTCAGAACATGGTTAC
Source organism: Apocheima hispidaria (assembly GCA_947579745.1). NCBI lineage: Eukaryota > Metazoa > Arthropoda > Insecta > Lepidoptera > Geometridae > Apocheima > Apocheima hispidaria. Next base: position 8,704,722 of record OX388167.1, on the reverse strand, counting down.
GTATACAAACATACAAAGTAGCATACAGGTCTTAATAATGAAAAAGAACTCATGTCCTTGCCCATTGTGGCGTACAAATATAAATTGACCGTGACTTAATTTGTTTATACTATGACTGAGACTTGTTTTAATTATGAAATCTAATACTTTACTTTTAATTTTACTTCACTTGTAATATTACAAAACTTGACACAGATCTACAGATTCAAGATTATAAACGGGTCCGTAGAATTTGATAACGTTTATTTTGCAAAGTGCACGAAAATTGCCAGATATCTTTTTTTATTTTCACGTGTCAACTCTGGACATATACGACGCTATTCGTCTGCGCGCTATTGCATATACATTACATTACATTATCAGCCAGAAGACGTCCACTGCTGAACATAGGCCTCCCCCTTAGACCGCCACACCGACCGACAATGTGCCACTTGCATCCACCGGTTGCCCGCGACTTTCACAATGTCGTCGGTCCACCTACTGGGAGGCCTGCCTACGCTTCGTCTTCCAGTTCGTGGTCGCCACTCAAGAACCTTTCTTCCCCGTCGGTTATCGGTTCTTCGAGTGATGTGGCCTGCCCATTGCCACTTCAGCTTGCAAACTCTGAGAGCTATATCGGTGACTTTGGTTCTTCGGCGAATATCCTCGTTTCGGATCTTATCGCGCAAAGAAACTCCGAGCATAGCTCTCTCCATTGCCCGCTGTGTGACTGAGTTTCTCCAAAAGGCCAGCATATTGCATATAATATATACCCCAAAAATATTGGCTTTCTTCTTGGACAGACGGGTAAAAAGCAGCAGGAAACCGGTTTCTTGGCAGGCAGAAGATAAACTATATAGTTACGAATTTATTTATCTTATTATCCCATTATCCCGAGAAAGGCAGTTAATATCCAAACCACAGAATTCTCCTTATTATATCGATCCAAACGTATAATGTAATTACATGTTATATTCCAGACAGTTTCATTACTGCGAGTACTTTGAGTACTTTCCATTACATTATTAGAATTATTTATTAGACTAGAGTTGGGACCTTATTTAAGCTTTTAACGATTTTTATGATCGAACACTGTAATTCTTTTGTCATTGTTTACTTCGGTTAAATTTGTTATTCACGGGATGTTTACCACGGTTTGTTTCATTCAAAAAATCAAAATCAAAATTTATTTATTTTCAGACACAAACGATCCATTCTCTAAGCTAAGTACTAACTTAATATTAATGTATTAATTGTATTTAAATTTTAAATTATATTAGAATGTCAAAATAAAAGAAAAATATAAAAAATTAAATAAAATCATTTTACTAATATTCTAATGTGATGTTGCAAGATGGGGCAGTTCAGCTTATCGGTGATAGCTTTGAGAATGCTGTTGCCACTCGCACGCGTTCTACATAAATGTGAGGCTACCTTTTTTCGCATTATAGCAGCAAAGCCATCAGTGCGCGCTTCCACAAACATGGAAGACGCGCTGCAGAACCGCGGGAGTCGCATCATCATATATGCCATGCTATATTTGACGGTCTTTTGGCTCAATGTCTGGAGCGTCTGCTTTATGAGCAGGAGGACCCGGGTTGGTAGTTGTCCTTTTCTTTGTGTGTTCCATGACGTTCCCGACACAGGGAATCCTAGGGGGTCAAGCTATGAGTAAAAAAGTCGTGGTAGCTCAGTGGGAGAAGGCTCGCCTCACATTCGTGAGGTAGCGGGTTCGAACCCGGGCGGGCCCGTACCAATGAGTTCTTTGGAACTTACGTATGGATATACCACTGGCTTTACGGTGAAGGAAAACATCGTGAGGAAACCTGCATATTTGCACTACCCCCGAAATGCTAATTTCATCAAAAAGTTAGGAAAATTCACTTAATGTCTCTATCGTACGCACGAGAAACAGAGCGACAGCTATACGGATATACCACTGGCTTTGCAGTTAAGGAACATATCGGAAGGAAACCTGCATATTTCCGGAGAAGAAATTCGATGGCGTATGTGAATCTGCCAACCCGCACTGGGCCAGCGTGGTGGATATGGCCTAATCATCCTTCGAGGGTAGCCTGATATCCCAGCAGTGGGATGTTCAAAGGCTGATATAGTAGATAGTAGTAAGCTTTGAGTGTAAAATATAATTTTTATTTTTATATTATTTAGTAGCAGCTGTAACACAGGGTTTCCTAGTACGGCTGCTAACGAGACACCGACAGGTTTTAATAATATGAATAAATAACCTTAGGTTATTGGAATGTTAATATAAGTTTAGAAATGAAATAAATGAATTGAATTCAATTTACATTCGCTGTCCGTTGCCATCCCTACAAGTACAACTAGGGAGGGTTACATTTGTATAATGAATTAGTAATAGCAGTCAATTGTCCAGGGGCGCCCTCCCGCGCCGATCAACTACGGAACTAACATTTACAATTCAAATGCTTTTAACCCTTATTTTGTGTCTACGTTCTTTTCTATGTAATGTAGAGTTCGTTGGCGCATCGCGCTCATTTTTTTTTCCTTTTTTTCAGGTGGAATCTTCACAAGTTACCAGACTGCTTTGGGGTGCAGCCGGGTTTTGTGGGATTATACCCGTTAAAACCCCCGTCGGTGGCCTGCCTTGCAGCTTGACCGAGGGCTCTGGGACCGGACCGGGTGAAACGGCGCCGTTGCGTTGACGGCGTTATCTCTTAGGACACCTGTTGGATCATCGCACGATCATTTTCATAGCGCGATGAAATCGCATCGTTTACTCGATTGTTAGCCAAATAGGACGACGCCTTAAACCTGCGAGACCGAAGGCCGAGCAGCACCGCGTACGAAATAACGGGAATCATAATACCTTATTTCTAAAAAAAGTTCTATTCATGAAGTATACATACCTACACATTGACGTGAATTCCATTTAAACTCGCTAAACTAAACTTAGTGCTATTGCTATCTTTTACTAATAAAAAGATAGAAATAGCATGCATTTCAGTGCTTGTCAAATAAGACAGATCTTAACTCTCCATACAAGCTTAGACAAGACCGGAGCGGGAGCCGACTAAAACTCGTTTGACAGACCACTAAAATGCATGCTATCTAGTTCGTGTGTTTCTATTAGTAAAAGACAGCAATAGCACTAGTTTAGTTCAGCGAGTGTACATGGAAGCGACGCCATTGTCTTTTTATTAAAATTAGTACATCCTACGCGGTAAATGATCCACTATTTCTCCTGGTCACGCTATAACTTGAGAAAGGCTGGACCGATTTTGACGATTTCTTTTTTGCTGTGTTCGTAATTGTGAGGACAAGTTTTGAATGAAGAGTTTAGCGAAGCCGCAGGCCGAGCTTCGCGGGCATCGGCTAGTTTAAGATAGAATAGAATTTATGTTACAATTAATTATTAAAAGTTACATCTGACCATGAATCGCATTCAAAACTTATTATTATTAATTCAGCCCGTTTTAAGCATTAAAATAATACGAAGAATAGATTTAATTTTCAATGTCAAATTTTGATTCTAATAGACTTCAGTCCCAAACAATGGATTATTTTAACAAAGTTACGATTGTTAATTTGAATTGAAAGCAATCACCAGAGTTTAAAAACAACGGACTACAGAAATTTTAAGCCTTACTGGTTTTTGATGTAAAGAGACCCATTCATTTTGTCGGCTTCCGGCCAGAGAACATTTTTGAAGATTAAACATCACTGAAAAAGAATTTAAAAAAGAAAATAATTATATTAAGAATACCATTACAAAGACTAATGTTACGTAGCAATTTTCATGCTATTAATTTTTTTCCTGCTTCGACGAAACAGATATTACACTAATATTATAAATGCGAAAGTTTGTGTGTAAGTGTATTTGTTCCCGTTCAACTCTGCAACGGTTGCACGTATTTGAATGAAATTTGGTATTGGAGGTGGCTTACACCCTGGATTAACACATTCTTATCCCAGAACAATATTCGGTTTCTGTAGAATAGCGGTGAACCGTGGGGCGCAGCTAGTGTTAAATAAAATTATTTTAAAACATTGACATTATCAGTGATTTTCCTGACGTCCCAGATCCAGGGCCCGTACCCTGAGGTGCTTATTGCGATGATTGTAAGGCTCAGCCAAGAACGCTGCGCGACTATACACCTTATCGCGCCTCGATACGATTCGTGGTCGTGCAGCGTCGTCGGCTGAACCTAACAATCATCGCAATAAGCACCTCACGGTACGGGCCCAGAACAGTTGCGCTCGTCTGGGATATAAGATAAGACGATGAACAGCAGTTTTGACGTTGAGTTATGGGCTGTGGGATGATTGCGGCTAAGCCATATTTAATAAACATTTTAGTCCCACATAAACTAGTAAGAAACTCGCAGAAGTTCAAGTAAATAAATAAATAAATAATAAAATAAATAAATATCTGGGACATTTTGGCACACACGGTCATCTGACCCCAAGCTAAGCAAAGCTTGTAATATGGCTGCCAGAGACTGATATACGTACATAGATATTTTTAAATACATACTTATATAGATATTAACACCCAGACATAGAACAAACACAAATATTCATCACATAAATGTTTGTCCTAGATGGGAATCGAACCCACGCCCCCAAACACAGAAGGTAGGTTCACTACCAACTGAGCCACCGGGGCAGTCAAAGTAGAATAATTACTCAACTAGAATAATTACGAAATATAAAATTAAAGCAATCCTCAGAAGCAATTCGAAGTAATTAATGAAAATGTGTGCGCTCGTAATTCAACAAGCTCCATGTAATTAGTTCATCAAATCCCGTATAATTAGTTGGTAATAAGCATCCATTGTAAAACGCAAAACTCGTCAAAACTTCCCCCGACGGAATCGCTCCTCTCACAGAGGATAAAGACCAGCAGGCCTATCACAGGCGCCGGGACAAAGTTATGTCCACCCGTTTTGTCTTCGCGTCGACGTGACAAAGCTAGGATATGGATACATCCGTCTCGTTCTTGCGGGATAAATATGGTGGACAAAATGTACTTACAAAGAAAGTTCAGAATTGTGGGTGGGACTGAACTGCTATGAGCAGCGTGAAGCTTAACATCAGGTGAGCGACCACTTGCTCTCCTGATGTTAAGTCTCGTCACCAAATACCATAACAAAAGACACTCCACCACAGAAAACAAACGATTCCTCCATCGCCAGCCTCATTAAGCAAAAGGGGGAAACAACACAAATAATTGATATGAAGCATTTTTAACGGCGCCGCGCATATTTCCAACCTATGACGTCAATTAAATATCGACGACATTACGTGAGCCGGTTCTAACTGCTTCGATAATTAACTGACCGTACTAATGGTTTTACCTTCCCGACCCCCCCCCCCCCCCCCATAATGGTTCGAGACTTTTAGGACGGGATTTAATCTTTACATAGACATCATTATTATATAGATGAGACCGCACTATAAAATCGTTGGTCCGACAACAGTCAACATAGTTGGAGCTAAGCCCAGGTTGCGGGGACCGCGACCAAGCGTTCTCACTGGCTATCACTTTTCATTGCCTAATGTATATATTTCATACATTTCTTAAGGGCAGACTATTTGGAGGCCCACACAGCCGATTCAAGAAGCACTCCTTATTCGAACATGCACGGTAATACCATCTTAGCAATTTCGAAAAACGTGCACTTCGTATCTAGTATTATAATACAAAGCTAGATAAGCTTAAGCAATACCTACACTACAATCTACAATATAAATAAATTGTTTAAAAAAAAAGTTGAAAATGAAAGTTTAAAACAATACAAAAAATTACTCAAAAATTAAACAGGTAAGAAACAGAAAATTAATACGATGCAACATAAATACAATATTAAATGGCGCTTGTGTCATTTTTAATAAATTCTTCGCCCTTTTGGTGATTATGAATATATTTCTTCAATTGAAGTCTAAAAACGTGTATACTTTGCAGGTTCCTTATTGGTAGGTATCACTCTCGGATACCAACCAAACCACAGAAGAGAGTTTAATCTAGAGGTAAAATTTTTTCCTCTTCTGTGAACCAAACCATCAAACCGAAGATGGTTTGCAGATATCAAAAAATCAGCCTGTGTATCTGGGCTCGATGTGTGATCGTAGACCACTGATCACACTAGTTACCGCATTACGATATTCGTTGTTCCTACAAAAGATCACCAGTTTGAGGCGCGGCGCGGGTCACGGGGAGTGCGACCGGGCGTTCTCATTGGCTATCTCAAGGTTACGCCTACTCGTGCCTAACAATCAACCAATCAGAGTCATTTTTATAAGTTTATTTAGACTGATGTGTGGTGCGCTTCGAGCGTCCTTAATGCAGAATCTAGGGTGTGATCTGTTTATTTAGGTCAGTTGTATTATGCAAGCGCGCGGGAAAACAACATCTTGTATCAGAACATGCGATTATAATAGTACTAGCTACGACCGACGCAGAGACACGCCCCCTTATTATGAACGTTCGTGATTCTGATTGTGATAGCATGCCATCCCGCTCACACCAACATACTCGCACTATGCGCATTCCCGCTCACGCACGCTCACTATCACGATCACGAAAATCCGTGATAAGGGGGCCGATGCTGCTTTGCACGTGTTTGAAACTAAATGATCGCGCCCGAGACATCGCGACCCCATCAACTACACAACCCCTGGAACAATTTTGCTCATATTCAAACTTGCAAATTGTAATACACGACGTCAAAAATATGTTTTCAACATCCATACATATTCGAACCGTTGCCGCGTCGTGTCGTTTGAAATCTTTGCGATTGGAAACTTGACAATCCAAGAATCCCCTTCGGAGAGGATTGTCTAAGGGGATTTCTGGAGTAAGCCAAGTTTAAGTACCTAATCGAAAGATTCTAAAAGCTAGTTCATGTTACCAAAGCTAGCTCGCTACTCGTAACATATTTAGAGATGACCTAAGATCCCCGGTGTGAGCGAAGTTCTTTGACAACTCGAAACTTGTTTGTTTATGGAGACAGTTACCTACCTAGTTTTGAGATAAGCAAAGAACAGTTACAATACACAAAATTTAAAGCTAATTTACACTAAGAACATCAACAGCTGTTCCATATATTTTGTCGAGTGTCATTGACATTTTTCTTTGGAACAGCTGATATTTTTTTCTCGATTTCAGGGTTGGTCCCACAATAAAAGTTGTTCATAATGATGACTACTATAAGCCTTTTTCGGCTAAGCATATCCTTTCTTTATAACCCTGTATTGCAGCTATATTTTTTAATATATAAAAAAAAGAGAAAAATTAAAAAAATAAACGTGCTTCCCTCTCAGTATATACATACATACAATACAAACATTCATAGTTTTTGCCTCCAAGTATTGAACTTCAACAGTTCAAAGCCCTGCGCGGCAATTCACTGCGCTCGTCCCCTTGAGTTTTCTTCGTGCCCATTAATTACGCTGGAAAAATTGCCTTTAGGCGGTTGAATAACTGGTAAAGGTGTGGTACTGCCCCAGGCGGACTCTGCAGAAGACTCCTACCACTACAAGAGTTACAATTAAGTTACAAGTTACAAAACATTATCATCTTTTTGGGCAGTCGGGCTAATAGTAAAAAAACACCCGAACTCATTCAAATTCAGCACAAACGCTCATAGGCTAAACCAACTTGTGGCTAACCAAAACTATTAAACTAAAAATAGTCAGAAGAGGCCCGAATATATGATGATCAAAATATTTAAGCACCTTCCAACAAAGATAAGAGACGAGACAATATTTTTTTCTGTACATAATTGTAGAACCAATCTCTCATATTAACATACAAAAATTAATCGTAACGCGTATCCGGAACAGACTCAAATTTTACTTTTTACAATATCGTCTCTATTTGCGTTACGTTAGAGTCTATTTCAGATGACGAACGTGAGCACGGCAGCGAGTCGTCGGCGACGATAATGTATTATGGCTCAAGCATAAATGCTTTTTCTATGTTCCGTACCTCCTGATTGTTCATTTTAATTTAATATTGATTGTACGTCAACAAATTATACCAATCACAATTTCGGGGACGAGGGGATCGTGCGGGGTCGAGGGGATCGTGCGGGGACGAGGGGATCGTGCGGGGACGAGGGGATCGTGCGGGACGTCAGCATGACTAGTTGTCGAAATGATTACGTTTCCAACATAATAATTTCGACAACTTAATATAACACTTGACACTATTAATTTTATTAATATTACTTTTTCACAATTTTATATTTATGTTATGAATTATGTCCGGGACCTCCATACTAAGTCCAGTAACTCTACCCACTAATAATAAGCATCAAATTGCAAGACGTAGTGAATCAATATTTGGGCCGAAAATAATGTCCAGCTCTCTTGACCTTTGATTTTCCCGGTAGCGGCATAGAAATAACCACAAACAAGAGCAAACATTTGATACCCAGTGACGTAACAAGCGCAGGCTAACGAAATGTAAAGGCCTCTCAGACTACGCTGTACTACTACTGCTTCATGTCCTGAACCCACAAATTATCTAAAAATTGAACACCCGATATGGGTCCACCGTTGGAACTTTAGCCAATTTTAAGAACTTAGTACACAGTATGGCAATAAACAATATTCTATTCTATTCATGGCTTTATGTCTCACGCTACCGGGCTCAGCTTACTCACCACCACTGATGGAAATTTTTCACACAGCGCCTTCTATCCCCCAACTAAGCAAGCTTGTACTATGGGAACCAGATAACTGATAGAATACATAAATACTTTTTAAATACATACGTTGAATACGTAGAAACACCCAGACAAAGAACAAACATCCATGTGTATCACACAAAATGTTTGTCCTGTGTGGAAATCGAACCCACAACCTACAGCCGAAATTCTCCTACTGAGCCACAAGGCTAGTCATTAGTATTGAGCAAGATAAGTGCAGGTTCACTTAGCGCCTCACGTCACATGCGCTGGCACTTAGCTTGCAGAATACACGTACATACCTCTAGCAAATAACCCGATAAAATATAGCGTTATCTGAACAGGCCTTGAGGAATGAATTGTTTGCTATAAAAACAGAAGAAGTAATAAGAGGCAACCAAGGAAATGCTGAATATCAACAGTAAAGTCAACTAATGTAACAAAAATACGGTGGAGAATTAATTCTAGAAAATAAAACTAGTAGTTCGCTTCCAACTGAGACCTCGCGACACCTAAAACTTCACAAACCCTGGACCGATTTTGCTCATATTCGAACTTAACATTTTTATCAAAATTAACTACTCGCCTACAAAATTTCATGAATATCGGATACATTTTTTACTTGGGGACTGCAGTGAGGAGGAGCTCCAGTGTGCGCCGACGCAGCACAATATTCTACCCGCCCCCGCCCCCGCACAAGCAGACCCGATGACGTCACGCGCGTGACGCGTTGCAGCCCGCAGTGCAAGGCAAGACGAGGTCACGCGCGTGTCACGGTTTTAGCATTCCTTGATAAAGGTCTCCGAATGTGATCGAAACTATAGTCGGAATAACCGACTCAATTTAACGTGAGAAATCCCGCTTTATTAAAACAAAATGTATCAATACCACGTCAGTGTTCATAGTATAATATCGGATATACCTACGAACGCCAATTTTTCGCATTGCTCGGTTAAGGCGAGGACTGATCGTGATTGGGAATGAGTACTGTCCCGCTCAAAGTTCTAAGGTTTAAAGTTGAAAATCGCATATCATACATGATGAGAAAACGGTAAATTGTAGTTTTTCATTGCTTTTTTGCCGATTATCGGAAATATACAAACCAAATAAAAAAACTACCTGGTTTGCCGTATAAACCACTAGCCTGGATATTTAATTTGTAAAAGAAAATTTGTAGTTACCGCTGAATATTTAGATCATTTGATTTCAGAAGGGGTTTTCAAGGGATCCTTTTGCGATTTTTTTATTTTGTAACTAAGACAGATTTTCGGAATTTTATTCAGTTAAACGTAATTTCCGTTTTATTTTCTATCTGCAGTATTTTTTGCACGTGATTAAGTAATCTCGTCACTCCGAACAAAGCGCTGAAAAATGCTACTTTTTGTTGTTTTACGATTGGACCTCGCCTTAAAAAGCTTCACCTTTGCAAGTGCACGTTGCACGTTGTTTGATGAACATGGATATTTGTTCTTTGTCTGGGTGTTTATATGTACTCTATGAATGCATTTACAAAAAAAAAGTATTTATGTATTGTACCAGTTACCTGGTTCTCATAGTACAAGCTTGCTTAGTTTGGGGATAGATGGCGCTGTGTGAGAAAAAGTCCACCAATATTTATAAGGACGACGAGCAACTTTGATTTCCCGCCAGGCAGTTTCTTAATAATGAATTTAAGTATCTGATCTGGGTCCGTGTTAGTTGTTCTTGTCGTTGTGTGTGTTCCATGGTATCCCCTGCACAGGGATTTCTAGTGGGGAGCCATTGAGCAACACGGTAGTGACGGTTCCGGTCCAAGGCCGGAGGCCTGTGTTGCTCAATGTGGCGAGCCATGACTCGCGGGCTCATCCCGTAACTCTGAAAGCGATAGTGATAGTGCGCGAGTGGGACCGCGCATAGTACGACTAAGTTGGTACGAGCGGGATGGCATGCTCTCGCAATCAGAATCACAAACGTTTCAAAGTTAGAGGATAGGCCCGCATGAAGCGCTATTTATTTACTTCTTTTTTTTCCGCACTATATTATTTTTATTCGATTAACAGCTATTGGCTTCACGTTTTTCGCTCACGGAAACCCAAATCGTGTTGGAAATTCATCCGTCACTCCAATTGGCCTTAAAACCGTTTTATTATCTTCGGTCGGGGGTCCGGACAAAAATCCGATTGGTCGGGCGTCGTTAAGCTGCGTTTTCATTAACCCCACTGAGAGGATGAATCGGAATAAGCTTCGGAGGGCTGGTCGTTGGAAATGCTATAAAAGTCAACCTTTCTCTAACTAAATAGCTAGACATGGACGTAGCAGAACTAGCTACAAGATTATGCAAAGAGAGCCACCATTCCTGTTTACCTCAACAGCGAGGGTGTGGAGTCACTGTTCTCCGAAAACTGTAATGGGTGTCTTCAATCTAGTTTAAGCAGTTTCCTCCTATGTAAAATGGTCTAATCTAGACCTTATCATCGCTAATCTGGGGCTCTATTTTTGAGTCGCTCGTATGATTTCGCACGAAAATATCATGCGAAATAAAAATGACTGATAGAAAATAAATTCGAATGGTTCAAGCCACTCGTTGCGTAAGCAAGTGACACGATTATTTCAAAAATTCTAATTATGTTTCAAATTTCGTTCGGAAGTCAGTCATTCATCACATGATATTTTCGTACGACACGTTATACGAGCGATTCAAAAATCGAACCCCAGGCAAGATGTTGTCAAACGCAGGCCTATTTTGAATTTTAAAAAGGCAAGATGTTGTCAAACGCAGGCCTATTTTGAATTTTAAAATAATACTTATTGGTAAAAATAATTATCATATCACTCAAAGTCTCAACTATCTCCGTGGAACGGTGATCCGTTATCAGAGAATATAGGATAAGGGAGGCCGTATAAATAGTTTATTCCACGAAAACACACATCACACTTTCCTCTAATATCTTACGTGTAGCGAACTGGTAGTGTCACTTTTTTCGCTACTGTTTAGCTGTGTGCAAGCACTCTAATATTGGCTAATTGTTTTCAGGACATTTTACACTGGCTTGGGTTTGGGATACGCATTTGTGATTTGAACTATCTAAAACATTATTATTTTTTAAGAGCCCCCGATTCAGCTATACCGTTACACTTTCTTTTTTTTTGCGCCACTTATCCGGATAAGTATTCAGTACGTATCCCCATTGCACAAAGCTCCATGCATTTTTCACCCCCTGTCCTTTCCACATTCCTTGTATATATTTTTTTTTATTTAACTTGACGTAACTAATTTGATTGAATTTAAGTACATTTCACATTTGTTTTATCATATAAAGTAATGTAATGTAAATTTTAATTCTCATTAGCGTAATTCGCGTTCCGTGCTGATGAATGTAAATAATTTGTAGCCGGGCATTTGTATGTATGTTTGTGTGTATATTTATCCGATGATAATGATAATGTTGATCCGATCTTCATGAAATTTTGTAGCAAGTAGTTCATTACAATACAATTTTTTTAGTTCGAATATGAGCTGAATCGGTCTAGGGGTTGTGAAGATATAGGGGTCGCGAGGTCTCAGTTCGCCGCGAACTACTAGTTATTTTACTGGACAAATCAGATTTAATGCGAAATTTTCAAAACAGACGATCTGTCCCACAAATTTATCTTCTAAATTCATTATAGTACAGTGAGCTCAGTTCCCGGCACACTACACAAAAAGTCAAATTTATTAGAGTGAGTCATAGCGCAGTTATAACTCACACTTTACCGCTTTTACTGATTACAGCAATTGATCTCTCGGACCTCCTGTCGTTGTTTCTTATAACCTATTAGCCCACTGACCTCGGTCGTCACTTCGAGTGGTTGCACTACAATCTAGTGTTCGTTTTAACGTCTTACTAAATCTTATTATTTAATACTAGCTGTTACCCAATAGCTGGACATACATTAAAAAAATAGCCTACGTCCGTCTCCGACCCTAGTCCTTCCGCGAGGTTTTGGCGCGATGTTTGAAATTGCTGTCGTTCTGTTTCTCGTGCGTGCGATAGAGAGTTAGTGAATTTTCCTAACTTATTGTTGAAATCAGCGTTTCGGGAGTAGTCTGTTATCATCCCCTAAATCTCAACAAAATCTTTTGTTTTTGGTGTTCCGGGCCATTGGGCTTGGATAAACTATAATCTATGCCACAATATATGTTTTTTGAAATAATGTTTATTGTATTCTAACAGCAACTGATTTCCTTCGTCGTATTTTCGACGCAAAAAAAATGTCACTTTAAGTGCCTATAACAACGAAGACACTGTAAATTACAAAAAAAAAAACAAAGGTACAGGCATAGTTTAGTATAAGCATAGTTTCACGATGGAGTTTTTCTACTTTGTGTTTTATATTCACATTAAAAAATCAAATTCGTATAAAGTTTAGGGGTGGGTTAGGTATCAGACTACGCTTTTTGTATGAACGAGACGGACGTACACTCTATTCTTAAGCTATATTTATGCAAAAATTCAGCTTGATCCGTTCAGCCGTGATATCGCGACAAACAAACAGACAGAGACAGGATTACTTTCGCATGTATAATATTAGTTGAATTCTGTGTCGGGACGGCTACAAGTTGGATGATCGGTCGGCCGGTCGGTGAGGTCAAATGCTGTACGACGACTTCTCCAGGTTGCAAGTGAATTGATTTAATTCTTGGCCAACGGTGTCTGTCGTAAACGGCTAGCAGAATGGACTAGAATTTTTATTAGACTGCCCAAGAAGGATGGTGATGTTTTTGGGGTGTATGTAAGTATGTTTGTGTATTCCTATATTACCTCCTGTAGCCCTAACGGCTTGACTGATTTTGAAGAGTGACACAGACTACATTTTGCAATCGGGTTTTTTTTTCTTTTCATGATTATACTTGTTTGAAAACTAGTTACGTTTGTGGTATTTTTAACATCTTACAGTATTTTTTATCCGACTGCCCAAAATGGAAGGTTATGACTTTGGGGCGTATGTAAGTGTTTCTTTCCTCATGCCGATTTTGACGAGCGGGGTGTCGTTGGATTGCTCTTCATGTCTGGAATGTCACGGCTATATTTTGCAGTCGGTTTTTTTTTCTTCATTGACCCCATTATCAGAACTGGATTTTGATAAAAAGGGACCAATCTGGAAGCATATCCTTTAAAAAACAATAATGTTTCAAATTGGTTTATAAATGACGGAGTTCTGAGGTTTAAAAAAAAGGAATCGAATTGAGATCCTAGTTTTTTTTTGGAAATCGGTTAAAAAGCAATATCATTCAATTATCCAGTTTCTAAGATATTCAAACGTCGTAAACACAAGTCGTGGCGAACGTTTTGTTTAGCGACGTCAGGACAAAGACCTTGTCTTGTGAATGATACTACGCTTAGCATATGCGGAGAACATCTTTGATGTCTATGAATCTGCTTATCAAGTTATGTTGGATATTAAAACTTCATTCCCCTCTGTCGTTTTACTAGCTGATGCCCGCGACTTCGTATATACGCGATGCAAGCTACGGTCGGTCCAGCCTTTCTCGAGTAATAAGTGTTCGAACAAACGCAATGTCGAAATGATGTTTTAAAATGACATTTTCGTGCAAAAAATCGTACGCGCGATTCAAAAATCGAGCTCCAGCACTGAAATCCTGACTTGTTTTGTCGATATAATGATTTAAAAAAAGGAGTGTCACTATACTTAGGGGTAACGTTTTTTTGTACATTATCTTAGAAGAAATAAACAGACTTTTTATGGTTGATAGGCTAGGCGTTTTACCAAAACTCTCTCGATTTTAAGTGTTGTTGTGATCGATGATGGTAAACCGGTAGTCTAGAATGGGAACTGGCTCCCAAGTGAGGCAGCCGGAACATACCGTAGATGCTAGACGATAGATTTTATACTTGAGGGTGGTAGCTAGCCAGCGGAGTAATATAAAGTACCTTAAATTTCATCATCATCAGCAACTTTTTTATATTTTGTAATTGTTACGAATGCAACTTTATAACAATAAAGAATATTCACTCATTCATTCACTCACTCATCCACCGTTTGCCTGCTACTCTCACAATGTCGTCGGTCCTCTTAGTGGGAGGCCTGCCTACGCTTACGCCTACGCCTACTTACATTCGAATTATTGCAAATAACGAAACTCTTCATATTTTCCTATTTCCTATGAAACGCAGAAAACCGCCTCCATTGTTTTAAAATCATAGTATATTTCAGGAAAACAATTTAATTTGATTTGTTTTTCCCCTCCCTATAACGATCTTTAGTTTCTTCGTGTTTTTATTTACGACGCTATAAAAACGTAGAATGCACGAGTGCAGTAAAAAAAAGAGCGTCCCCGCTTCGATGACATCTGTGTTTATATTTAAACAAATCCGAGTGTATTTATAAGTTAACATTGTATTAGGGAAGCGCTTCATGTTGTACTTGAGATTGGAAACAGGGCCGTCACAAAAGATGAGCCGCGCCGCGTCATTTTTTACCCGACTGCCCGACAAGGAGGAGGAAGAAAAAACAAAAAGTCTGCAAAATGCATTACACTCCGGACATAAAGAGGAATTTAAGAACACCTCACTCGTCAAAATTGATCAACCCGTTTAGGCTACAAGAGGTTTTAAAGTAATACACACACAAATACATACTTACTTGTACATACACCCCAAAAACATTAACATACTTGGGCAGTCGGATTAAAAAAACCACAAGATACGAGACTACAAGAACCAAATAATATTATTAAAAACAAAAACAAAATACCCAACTGCAAAATGTAGCCTATGTCACTTAGGACGTAAAGTCGAATCCCACGGCACCTGACTTGTCAAAATCGGTGAAGCCTTACATACACCCCAAAAACATTACTCTACTTCTGGGGCAGTCCGATAAAAATACTACAAAAGCTACAATTTACATAAACGTTTTTTTCTGGGTTTTACATAAACGATCTTTGCTGTCACTTTATCAGAATCGTAACTATTTGCGCGGGGTAAACGCTCAGTTTACAGAACCAACTTGTAATGTGTGGGTGGATCGTGGATTGCCGAACGGGAAAAGGGACTGGCTTCTTCATCCGCAAATAGGACTAAGTAAATATTATACAGAACTAGTTTTTACACGCGACTTAGTTCGCGCGGACATAAAAAAGTATCCTATGTCCGTCTTTGTGATATACAGTAAATCCTTATCAAATTTTATCAAGATCCGTTCAGCCGTTTAGCGGTGATAACGCGACAAACATCCAGACAGAGAGACAAAGTTACTTCCTTAGTTCGCTACATGGCGTTAATATCCATTTTTATGCATTTTTGACGTTTTGTAAGGACCGACAGTTGTAATGTAGGGAGTTCTGAATCGCACAAGCGATTTTTTTCGCTTGTTAATTTTATACCTCGAAGCTTTTTTGGTCCTGATACGACTGCGGCTGTACTCCTCTGAATTATAATATTAGTTAGGATTACATACAGATGGACAAATCCAAAGATAATAATGTAAGTTGATCGATCGCAGAGAAATACCTCACCGCGGCGGGCGCTGGACGTGATAATTATTACGATTGGGTGGATCAAAAACAAAAAAACGTTTCACAAACGATCTAATTCACGAGAGTATGCTATTTTGCGCTAAATATTTTCGTATTTTGATGGTTTTATTGACTGGCCTATAAGCACCATATCAACCGCACGTAATGTCAGTTGACGACAAACTCAAACGAAGCCATAACGTCACACGATCAATTACTCAAATCTCGCGAGCTTCCTCGATCATCAATCTCCAGTCCGGTTGATTAGGTAGATAGATTAATCTCTTCGCTTTGATTCTGCGACTACAATAAGAAGTATTTTGGACGTCGGATATTGCCCGCGGCCGCGTGACGTCATAGATTCGAAAAGAAATAAGCGTCCGATCTCTCCCTCAGGGTCCGCTTAGTTACAATTATTGCCTAGTAACTGTGTGAGAAGGCGTGTGTCTTTTCGTATGGGAGAGATCTTACGAAAAATGACTCTGAAGGAACCTACAACCACCCTAGTTTTTTCGCAAATCTACCAAAACCAACGTTTTGAAATCTTGTCGAGCCATCTTTTTATTGGACCTTCCATGGAAGATAGCTAAAGAATGTTCGAAAACCTATCTGGAAGCCAGTAAGATAGTGTCAAGAGATAACATTCGGACTGAGTATAGAAAAATAAAAAAAAAAAGGTGTGGGCGAGTATATAATAGAAAAGGGGTTGATTCAGGAAAATGACGTCATGGGATTAGATCTATTAGGATGAACACGGAACAAGCCGCTGCGTCACAACTCGGAAAACAAATGAGAAAGCACGTCAATTAGTCATTAATTAATTAAAGGAAAAGAAATATTATCCTGTCTGCTACAAAGCAGACAGGATAATATTTCTCGTCTTCAGTATTTTGCCATTTGCTTCAAGCCTATGAATATATTTTTAGAATTATGTTGTGTTGTGTGGCTAAACGGCTTGACATATTTTGATGACGCTTTTGAGGTGTCGTTGGTTTCCTCTTTTAGGTAACAGTTTTCTTGGAGATAGCATTGCCTACATTTTGAAAGCGGGTGTTTGTGATTTATTTGAATAACCATACTTGTCTAGAGACCACTCGGCCTTTACAAATGCTCAAGACTAAGAATAGTCTAAGTTGACGTCAACCTGCTGTTGGGTAGACGCCCCAGAATCCCAGATGATAATGATCATGCGCTTTGCTAAAGCCTTCTAAGGTGTTGCCAATCCGATTCTGTACTTTCCCATTTGGAAAATTGAAAGTATTTTTCATTTGCTCGCTGTTAAATATTTCCGATTTTGAACGTATAGAACTGATGGCCATCGCCAGCCTCTCCCTACGTTCCCATCGCTATGTAATAAGTAGGGACATCCTCCCGTCCTCCCAGTTATTGTGCCCATAAAATCGTAATCACATTCCGGGCGTTTGTCCATTAAATTCTATGGATGGATATTTTCGTACAGTGTTCTCTTTCTTTACAAAAAGTCGTTTTTAACAGCCGATAGAGTAAAGCTATACATATCGAAATAGATAGTTCTATACGAGTACAATCATCTATACAGGGTTATAAGGAGAGGGTATGCTAAGTCGAAAAGGGCTCATAGTACTCATCATTATGAACAACTTTTACTATGTCATGAACAATTTTTACTATGGGACCAACACTGAAACTGTTGTCATTAGGACTCCTATTATACTTTGCCATGGCTTGTGTGCTTTTGATCTGTCTCGGGCAAATTTGTGCACGTATTCCAGGCGATGAATTTGATTGCTACAAGAGGAAAGGTAGAACCAACATAATTACTTCCTTTTATTGAAGGAGAGCAATTTTTCTCAAACAATACTTTCGATTTGATTAAAACTCTGAAAGTCTGTAAGCACTATTTTACCACCACGCTAACCATTTCCATCGAAATCTGCTCAATCTAATCTACGTAAGTAATATTCCCCGTCGACACTGCATAGACAGATATTACTGATCTATACCAACGCAATTTACACGACTGCTACTCTGACTTTTATGTTCTGGGATACGAGCCCAGAAAGATGTTGCGATGATTGGAAGGATCAGCCGCTGACACTGCGCGAACGTGAACCTAACCTAACAATCGCCAAATCTAAACATCGCCAGTAATAATTTTGTATCTGTTTTGTTAAAATGTGCTTTATTATTAATTACTAGCTGTTACCCGAGACTTCGTTCACGTGGACAACAAAAAAAAAAGTAGCCTATGTTAGTCTCCGACCCTTAAGCTCTGTATCTATACAATAAATCAGGTCGAACCATTCAGCCGTTTAACTGTGAAAACGCGACAAACACTCAGACAGATAGACAAACAGAGACTTTGGTATCTGTAAATAGCGTGTATTTGTATGTTAAAAACTGGAAAATGATCTATCACTCTCCAGTTCCAAACATATGAATGGTGTAGTAACGTTTGTCGATTAGGTGTGTCCGCCAGCGTCATCCAACCGTTCTCTGCATTCTTCAGTGTAAATTACACACTAATTAACATTGCTGGCATGGTGCATTCATAATATTGCCAGCACTGTTAGTTTTCTGGAAAAAAAATAACGCTGTCTTGCTGAGGTGAACGACTTAATAATGCCGATACGTGTTATTGTACGTAGAATTTTAATTAATTAAACTTCTACGTGAATAACAGAGTCAGTGATAATTAATTTTTTTAGTTTTTTTTTGCCTCTCGTTTTTCTTTTCGAACGAGTTTTCCTGGATTCAATAATTCGTTCCGAAAACTGCTGTACGAAAAACCTATGACCACACACATTTTTTTTTTAAATCTTATATTTATTTTAGTCGCCATGCGATTATGCCAGCCCAGTTTTATAACACTTTTACTATCAATCAAAAGGGATTGGAGTCCCTACGCTGAATCAGTATGACCGAGATCTTGGCATACAAAGTCGTAGACGCATCACAGGTGGATGCGGCCAGGATGCCTTGAAACATGCCAACGTTTCGGGTGTTTCAGCCAAACTCACACAACATGTATGTGATCTCATGAACTCGCACTTTTTTCTTCTATTTTTTTTATATTTCTCGGTGACTAGACGAGCAAGTCGCTCGCATTAAGCGTCACACTTGCCCATAACAGTTCAGTGCCACCCAGAATTTTGACTTTTAACGGTTCAAAACTATGCGCGGCAATGAACTGCGCTCGTCAGCCTGAGATGTTAGATATTAAATCTCTGTATGCCCAGTAATTACGCTGGAAACATTGCCCTTCAATCCGGAACACAGTACTGCTTGCACACTACTGCTTGGCGGTTGAATAACTGGCAAATGTGTGGTACTTCCCCAGGCGGACTCTGCAAGAGAGCCCTACCAATACAAAAAAAATAATTGCTGTGGCACGACAATATAGGTCATTTGAAAAGTATTTATTTATTGTATCAGTTATCTGATTCCCAGATTCCCATAGTATCGTATAGATTTGGGGCTAGATGGCGCTGTGTGAAAAACGTCCACCAATATTATTTTTTGAGGAAAAAAAACTCCGAAATGACTTATAATATGGACTACTATGTATGATAAGGCGATCATAGACTATTCGAGGCACAACACCCTAATTTGTATCGAGGAAGCGCTCTTATAATCACCAAGACTCGACATGACAAACAGATTAAAAGAAAAGTCCGGCTTATCAAAGCCAAGCCAACAAACTGCTTTGTTTAGTCAAGGGCTAGTCTAGTTAACAATGCGCTAATAATAGACGGATTGCTAGTCCATAATAGAGAAGCGAGCCGTTTGAATTTGTAAACGAAGTATATTCCGTTGTAGAAAAGAATATCGCTAGATTGGTGGGACCATCGGACTTATCCCGTAACTCTGAAAGCTATAGTGATAGTGCGTGAGCGGGACCGCGCATAGTGCGGTAGTGCGGTAGTTTATCCGTGACGACACAAGCAAGTCGCTCACCTTATGTTAAGCGTCACGCTTGCCCATAACAGTTCAGCCAATACAGCCACCCTGAATTTTGACCTTCAACAGTCCAAAACTATGCGCGGCAATGCACTGCGCTCGTCACCCTGAGATATTAGATGTTAAGTCTTTGTATGCCCAGTAATTGCACTGGAAACATTGCCCTTCAATCCGGAAAACAGTAATGGTTGCACACTACTGCTTGGCGGTTGAATGACTGGCAAAGATGTGTTACTTTCCCAGGCGGACTCTGCAAGAGAGCCCTACCACACTCGACCAGAAGATGGGACACATCTTCTAGGGTTCCGCAGAGTGAACAGGCAGGAGATTCAACCGCATCAGATGCTCAAAGTTTTTAAGAGGCATGTGAACGGACACACAAAAATCGCGATCTTTAGTAAGGTACAGTCGTCTCATCTCGTCCATTTTTAAAAGCCCGACTTTTAACCAGCTCACAGTAATATCATGAATCAGAGAAATGTTAGCCGCTGTAGACAACACAAGGCTAATCAAAGCTTTACCTTTTCATTTCTATATTTCATCTTTTTAAATAGGCAGAAAAATGCACTTTCACTTAGCTTATCACCTCACTTGCGCGTTCACTCAGCTGCCAAAATAGGCCGGCTGTAACCAACACTTGTCATAATACACCGATCTAAGTAGGACAGGACGATTCCAAGTTTAATCATTTGACCCAAGTTGACGCGCCGGAGTCAAATTCAATTACCTCGCGAGAAATGGCCGAGACTTTTTGAAAGTCGACTCCTTCTTGTGAAACGAAATGTAATTGATCAATTTGAGCCGAGTTTGACCTTTCAGATAATATAATATGAACTTTACCAACTAGTAATTAGTTTAGTATTTGAGCGTGTTTTGCGAAGGTTAAATTAAATTCAGAAATCAAAGTAAGCGTCAAATTGGATTACAAAAACGAACCAGCGAAGACTCGGTAGACTATTTAACCAGGATTATGCAGATCATACCTATTCCCCTCTCACTAAAATAATACGCTCAAAAAAGCATGTTCGTCTCTCATTCGGATCTAAGCAGGGTTGGATTCAGAACCTCAGAAAATTATTGTCAATGGAAACAAAATAATAGCTTAATCTCACAGATCACACTAGATACCGCATTACGAGATTCGTTGTTCCTACAAAAAGTCACCAAAGTTTGAGGCGCGGCGCGGGTCGCGGGGAGCGCGACCAAGCGGTCTCATTGGCTATCTCAAGGTTACTCCTACTCGCGCCTAACAATCAACCAATCAGAGTAATTTCTTATAAGTGTATTTAGACTGATGCGTGGTGCGCTTCGAATGCAGAATCTGGTGTGATCTGTGCTTAACCTACAATGGTCCGTCTCGGAAAACTACGTTTAGTTTCGTCTAACCGTTCCTGTTGCCGGCTACGACTGCGGAGACACTTCCCGATTTATTCCCGACGCGTTGTGATTTATTTTAAAGAGATTTTTATTCATGCGCGATCTCCCGGTTATATTATTTTTGCTCGGTATGGTACAAGGTGACATCGTATGACCTAATTCATTCCCCGGGCTGAGATAACACAACCAGTATGTTCGCTTTGATTTATGCCTCGAAATGCTGGATTTATACACGGGATAAGAAATTATACGTTAGATATATTTTATTCGAGAAAATGTAATAGGATGATCGACAAATTGCGGACCGCTTTTTAAACGTTGGAGCAACGCAGTACTGATATTCTCTGTCCGAGAATTGTTTACTCTTAGTTAGTTTAAACATAAACACCTTACTTTGTTGTACTAGACGCCATATTGCAGCGAAAATACACTAGAGGGCCCTTATTATCTTTTGCCATAACTAGCTTGTTACGCGCCATGATAACTCCGTGTTAGTAGCACGAACCAGTATTCTCTAAGTTTCTTAAACGCGCAATTCTTCACGTCGTGCCAGGATTAGTAGCCGCGTTTCAGTTTAATAATAATAATAATAATAATAATTTTATTACCAGAAAACTTACATTATACAATTTAGATTTTACCAGCGATCCCCAAACTAGGCGAGAATGCCTGTATTTTGGGGTTCAGAGCACGAGTTGTGTAAGAGAAGCATGTTTAGAGCATGTTATGACGTCACGCGTTATTGGCAAGTTATCTCATGTGCAATAGAGAATAAGGGCCCAGAACAGTTTGAAAATTTTAAAGGCCTCCCTTAATCTATCTATACCTATAAAAGGCTTTGTCCTGACTGAGTGACCTATAGACAACGTACAGCCTAAACCGGTGGACGTAGAGACTTTAAATTTGCAAAGTATGTTTATTGAGGGATGTAAATGCACACTAAGAAGGGATTTTTTTGAAAATCAACTCCTAAGGGGGTGAAATGGACGGTTAAAGTTTGTATGAAACTTTTTATTCTCTGGTTCGATTGATACCAAACTTGGTACGGATACTCTACAAGAAAAATAAAAAGATACGGGTATCACAGTTTTTTCAAAATCAGCTTCGTTTGTATCAAAAAAATATATTAAAATTTTGGTAACAGCATGTTAGGTTCTCGTTAACTTTGTAACGGCTGTTCATATACTATATATCAGCCTTTAAACATCCCACTGCTGGGATATCAGCCTATCCTCGAAGGCTGTACATGTTTTGATTTAATTTGGTTTCGGTGTTTCTTGTGGGATGGATAACACATAAGCTATTTTTATCCCGATAAAATATATAGTTTCTGTGTGATAAGTATAATTATTAACATTCGTAGTAGCTCAATGGATTATTGTTCCACAGAAAAAGGCGGGCGAAGCCGCGGGCAGGAGCTAGTTAGGAACTAAATTCTTTAGACGATATCTGTGAATAAGGCCGCGCTTCCCGGCTAGAGCTATCTCTTTCACGCGTTTTCAACATTTTTAAAGATAAAAAAACCTTTACGTAGAAATTTACAGGAAACAGTCAGTTGTATTTAGACTATGGGTAGTATTTAACCTGAAACAAATATTTGAATTGCCATTGTTTTATAGCATTTTATTTTTATTTTGACGAGAAGAAAGAATATTTGATTTTTTCGTCAAACCTCAAAATAAAAAATGGTAACATAAAAAAATACTTTAAACTGTTAGCATTGTTAATATCTCTAAGGGGGAGGCCTATGTTCAGCAGTGGACGTCTTATGGCTGATGATGATGATGATGATTGTTAATATAAAGGTTACTGGTTTTTTTTCCACTCCTCGATTTTAATTTTTAATTTAAAAAAGTATGAATGGTCGATATCGAACGCTTGCCTAAAGTGACAATTTTTAATATGTAAATAAATTCACAATCAATCACTCATGAGGTCGATCCAATAAGGTAATCTTGTAAAAACCGTTCACAGTCGTGAGCTCCGAGAACCACCCGCTGAGATGAGAGCCGCCGCTTCGTCCTCGACACGGTACGTGATGCCCATACACATTGCATTTAGATCAGCTAGGCTGTAAAGGGGTGTCACATCTAATGCTGCGGCCACATACGCGACGAGCGACGAGGAAAGAAGCGAGAGAAGTAGGCAGACGACTGTCAGAGTGCCATCAGCAATTAGTCATGCACGGATCCAGCCCTCAAAAAAGGTTGTGGTCACAGCCCGACCCCAAAAACAGCGAATCGGCCAATTTGTACGTCGTGTAGAAGTCGTGGAGCGCTCGCCTCATACTCGTGGGGTCTCGGGTTCGAACCTGGGAGGGCTCGCAGTACTGAGTTCTTTGGAACTTACGTACCAGTAGCTTTTCGGTGAAGGAAAACATCGTGAGAAACCTGCATATTTCCGAAGAAGCTATTCAATGGCGTATGTGAATCCGCCAACCCGCACAGGGCGTGCGAGGTGGATATGGCCCAAACACCCTTCGAGGATAGGCCGATCCCAGCAGTGGGATGTTAAAAGGCTGATGTAATAGCAGTAAGATGTACGCGGAGTGGCTAGACCTTTTTCCTTCAGTGCGATAAAATATCGCTATAATTAGTACGCTGTTTGGTCTGCAGACCTAGCACGGGGGCTGGGATAAAGTTATGTCCACCCGTTTTTTCTTCGCGTCAACGTGACAAAGCAAGAATATGGATACATCCGTCTCGTTCTCGCGTAATAAATATGGTGGACAAAATTGTATCCCTGCGCCCGTGCTAGGCCTGCTGTAGTGTTCAAAAATCAGAATCCTATTTGATACAGAGCAAAAGAAAACAGTGAGTATGTAGACTTACCTATTTTTGTTTTTATATCTAAGCATTGTGATATGTGTGGGAACTGGAGGATCTTCCGCCACTTTTTGCTCTTCCCCTTATTGCTATCGGAACCTCCTGGAACAAAAGAAAATGTTATATTAATAATAGATACTGACTAATAGTACGGGAGCCCACGACTAAAACCATGTCTCATCATTTTACTGATGAAAATGTATAAAATCGGTAGATTAAGTGTTTCTGATGCATGGAACTGATGCATGAGAAATGCCATTGGATCACTCAAAAATCCAACAAAACTGCTCATAGTCTGAAGACTGATCGCAGCTAAAGCAAAAAAATAAATAAGTTCTCAATGAGGCGTATTCCAAAAAAATAAAACCTGGTAATAAAAGTACCCAATACATGGCGTTAGATGTACCTTGAGGTTTTTCTGTCACTGTCAAGACATGAAAGACAAAAACATGTACGTGTGCCTTTTTTTTTCTCGTGTTTTTGGCTCCACTTGTGTATTTACACAATTTCAAGTAACGTAACTATGTATTTGACTTCATTTGAAATATTACAATAGTTGACACTGGCTAAATACACAACGTGTGGAGCCAAAATGTACGATTTAAAAAATAAACATAAAATATTTCGACAGAAATGACAATGACAGGTAAAACGATAGGCCTATTATGCCATCTAGTAAGTATTTTAGAACTTTTTTTTTTTTTTGGAAAACGCCTCATTGGTTTACGTGAACAATAACAACAAGATTATGCGAAATTCTATCTCTAAAACAAAATGGATGGACCAAAGTTTGTATGGAATTATAAATAAATAAAAAAAACCCGGACACTTAAATTTTTTACACTTGCGCGTAGACATCATTTTTTTTCTCTTCAATTAAACCAGTGCAAAGTTTGTAAACATTTAAGTGACACGTAATATTTGACAACAAAAATCAGTGTCAGTCATAATCTAAGTCAACACTTTTAGTACTTGCCCAGTCCAAAGTATTGTTTGCTAGCGCTGCGTACATGACAAGCAATCAAGCAAATACAAAGCACAGGCGAATACTTATGCTCTGTAAAATCTAAATTACCGATAAATTAAGCATATTTCGAAAAGATTCCACATGGTTTCCATACAGAATAAGTTTCATCATACAATATATCCAGTGAGACGTGGACTATGACTCAAAAAGATCGAGAAATACTGGAAACGTTTGAAATGTGGTGTCGGAGACGAATGGAAAA
This sequence comes from Apocheima hispidaria, assembly GCA_947579745.1. Lineage (NCBI taxonomy): Eukaryota > Metazoa > Arthropoda > Insecta > Lepidoptera > Geometridae > Apocheima > Apocheima hispidaria. The sequence goes on along the minus strand of OX388167.1, from coordinate 8,679,200 downwards.
AATAAGCTGGACAGAAAAAAAGACTAATCAGGAAGTCCTAAAAATTGTGAACGAGAAAAGAAGTCTCCTTACAACCATAGAGACCAGAAGAGGCAGGATGTTTGGCCACCTGGTGCGACAAGACAAACTGATGAAAACCATCATAGAAGGAAAGATAGCAGGAAAGAGAGGACCGGGAAGACCAAGGAAGACTTTTATAGAACAGATAAAAGAGAAAGCAGATGTCATGTCGTACAGGGAGGTGAGAACGCTGGCAGAAGACCGCCAAGCTTGAAAATTACTCCACCATCATGAGCTACGCTCTTAAATGATGAATGAACATACATCTTTATACTTCATATATATACTAGTAGTTCGCGCCGAACTGAGACCTCGCGACCCCTATATCTTCACAACCACTTTTTTTTTTTTTTTTGCTAGGGCGAAATCTTCTCGAGATACCCGACTGCTTTGGGGTGCAGCCGGGTTATGTGGGATTATACCCACTAAAACCCCCCCGTTATTCACAACTCCTAGACCATTTCAGCTCATATTCGAACTTAAAAATTGTATTGAAATGAACTACTTGCCTATAAAATTTCATGAAGATCGGATCAACGGTTCGCAAGTTATCATCGGACAAATATACACACAAATATACAAATATACCTACAAATTTTGTTTTAATAAAACGGGAATACTCACGTTAAATTGAGTCGGTTATTCCGACTATAGTTTCGATCACATTCGGTGACCTTTATCAAGGAATGCTCAGCGAGACACGCGCAAAAACCACGTCAGTTTTCATAGTAATACCTACAAATGCCGATTTGTCTTAGTAAACTGAGTCCTTCGCTTCGCTCGGTCAATAATCTTCACTGTTCCCAAGTTACTGTAGTTCCCAAAGAATTTTAATTAAATAAAATATGTTTACCGTTCCCCAGAGTTCCGTAAACATCGATACAAAGTTTCCGGTCGTATCAAGATGGAAGATTCGGAAGGCAATAGTTGGTATTTCTTCTTGTGTATCAAAGTTTTGGTCCTGTCCTCGGGAAAGTTTCCCAGCTCGGCACGGCACATGCCTTTATTGATTTAGTCGGGGCGCAATGTTTTTATAGGAAACTGCAGGCTTATCCTCTAACTTTGAAACGTTCGTGATTCTGATTGTGAGAGCATGCCATCTCGCTCGTACCAACTTAGTCGTACTATGCGCGGTCTCGCTCGCGCAACTCTCTCTATCGCTTTCAGAGTTACGGGATACGCCCACTGGTTGGCTTTTGGGTTTCATTTGTTATTTACGGCGACCACCCTGGCTTAGTTGGTAACGCGTCTGGCAGAATTTCCCAGGTTCGATTCCCGGCCGGGCAGATGTTTGAGTTAAGAATTTAAAACTGGTCCAAATCTGAGTGTTGGTGTCTTTGTATGTGTTGCTTAACATCCCCGACACAGGGAATCCTAGTGGAGGGCTTTGAGTATGAAGCGTAAAAAACAAAGAGAAAGGAAAACAAAATACCCGACTGCAAAATGGAACCTATAGATGTCACTTCGGATCCGGACATAAAGAGGAATCCACCGACACCTCAGCCGACAAAATCGGTCAAGCCGTTGAGGCTACAGGAGGTAATATAAGAAAACACACACATACAAAAACATTACCCTACTTGGGTAATGGGTTAAAAATATATCTATCAGTTCTATTTATTGCCCCCAATCTGACTAATCGTGATACTTCTACGATAGATCTAAATACCTTACTTTGAAATCCCACAGCTATCTAGCGTCAAGTACCTAGGCGTAAACAATCATGGCTATTGACTCGACTCCCCAAGATAAGAGACAAACACTCGACTCGTGATCCCGTTAATCGACTCGAGGTGTATAGGATGGGGGATCTTCAATGTTGGTAATGGCTATTGACCAGCCAGTGACCAGCCGGTCTTTTCTGGCTTAGCTAAGCGAACGCGCAAGTAAGGTGATAAGCTAAGTGAATGTGCATTTTTCTCCCTATTTCAAAAGTTAAAATATAGAATTTGAAAAGGTAAAGGGAAGAGTAAGGCCTATTGTAATCACTCGATATTTTGATATTTCTGTAAAGGAAACTGCAAGAAAAATAGTAGTTTCCTTAGCGTATCACCTCACTTACGCTGTCTGTTTGCTCGCAGAATATATGCACAGCGGGCTTATCCCGTAACTCTGATAGTGATAGTGCGCGAGCGGGACCGCGCATAGTGCGAATAAGTTGGTACGAGCGGGATAGCATGCTCTCACAATCAGAATCACGAACGTTTCAAAGTTAGAGGATAAGCCCGCAGGTCAATTATATTTGCCACGGTCGCTGTGCTTTTAAACTCTTTGAAATTGACATCATATATTACTTCGTATAAACTGAGTATCTATATTTTAGGTTGCGTGTTGGGTGTTTCAACATTTATTAATAGCTAACAGGTGTTGAAATACCTTCCCTCGTAGTTTTAAAAATTGGACCAATAATTTTTTCGTTTAGGCACTGGTAAGATAAGAACCTACTGGAAATTGTGTACTACATGTTTCAGCGCTGTTTAATTTAATCCTAGTTTGTAAAACCTTTAGGTGCCCAAGATAGAGGCCTAGTTTGGGGACCACTGCAAACCTTTCACATCATCCAATATTTTGTTGGTCTGCGTTATCTCCTGCAAATATGAGTCCTGTGTCGTTATCCCACGACACAGGACTCATCCTAGTGTGGGGCACAGGGCTCATCTATACAAAAATAACAATATTTTGTGCCTCTAAATAAATAAACAAAAATAGACTATTTAGCTATTTACAAGTCACTTCTTATGATACCTACTACTTTATCGCCTCGAACTGAGATCTCCGAAATCCTGTAACTTTACAAACCCACGACCGATTTTGCTCAAATAAAAATAAAGTAAATAATTTTTGTATTATCTTTTTTATCGTAAGGACCGAGCGAACGAATATTTCTTTCTACGTCTTTCCGCAGAGATTCAACATCTTCAAACACTCTTCGGGCTGGCAACTCATCGACAACACCGTTAGTGTTTCAGGGCCCTAATTCTGTAAGATTAGTGAACGCACAGGTGGGGTGATACGTTAAGTGAGTTTGCATTTTTCTTGTCTATCACTGCAGAGAAATGAAGATGTGGTCGACGGTCCATATCAAACTTTGTACTAATGCAGTTGTTTTTACCCGACTTCCCAAGAAGGAGGGTAATGTTTTTTTTGGGTGTAAGTATGTTTGTGTGTTCCTATATCACGCCCTGTAGCCTAAACGGCTTGACCGATTTTGACGAGTGAGGTGCCGTTGGATCCGTCATTACGTCCTGGCTGTCCGCCAAGCAGCATTGTGCAAACATTGCCGTGTTCCGGCTTAAAGGGCAATGTTTGATGAGAAATTACTGGTCACAAATAGATTATTAACATCAGCATGTAAGTGTAATGATGACGAGCGTAGTGCATTGCCGCGCACGGTTTTGAAGTTTTGAAGTTGAAGTTCCTTGGGGCACTAAACTGTTATGGGCTAGCGCGACGCTTACCATCTGGCAAGCGACATGACAGACTCGTCATGTAGTAGGTAACATAAAAAAAAGCTACCACTAAAATGCGCCATTTAGCAACGCTTTATATTAGTCATAGAGCAACATTTAATTAACTGGTTATCGGAAGCCGATATTGCCCAACGGATTTCGGCTGCTCGACAAATGAATACAAATAATTTCAAATAACGCAATACAAAACGTGATTAATCATCATCATCATCAGCCAGAAGACGTCCTCTGCTGAACAAAGTTCTCCCCATTAGACCGCCACACCAACTGCCCGCGACTTTCACAATGTCGTCGGTCCACCTAGTGGGAGGCCTGCCTACGCTGCGTCTTCCAGCTCGTTGTCGCGACTCAAGAACCTTCCTTCCCCACCGGTTATCGGTTCCTCGAGTGATGTGGCCTGCCCATTGCCACTTCAGCTTGCAAACACTGAAAGGTAACCGATAGGTTACTTTGGTTCTTCGCCTAATATCCTCGTTCCGGATTTTATCGCGCAAAGAAACTCCGAGCGAAGCTCTCTCCATTGCCCGCTGTGCGACTCTGAGTTTCTCCAAAAGGCCAGTGTTGAAGGAATGAACAGTATGAAATTATTACGAAGCTAAAATTGACTAACTGGATCAAAGTGTCTGAAGTTAGCTTTGGGCTTGTTTAACCACTTTCCATAAATAAATATCGATTTTGAGGGTTCATTGGTAAAACGAGCGAAGATGTTTGTTTACCCATTACATTACATTATCAGCCAGAAGACGTCCACTGCTGAACATAGGCCTCCCCCTTAGACCGCCACACCGACCGACAATGTGCCACTTGTATCCACCGGTTGCCCGCGACTTTCACAATGTCGTCGGTCCACCTAGTGGGAGGCCTGCCTACGCTTCGTCTTCCGGTTCGTGGTCGCCACTCAAGAACCTTTCTTTGTTTACCCATACTTCATAGCAACATTATAAATCCGAAAGTAGCTTATAAATTAAAATTAACTAGCTGCGCCCCGCGGTTTCACCCACTATACTACAGGAACGGTTAATTTTTTCGGGATTAAAAGTAGCCTATGTAGCTTATCCAGGGAATTAGCTATCTCCATACCAAATTTCATCTAAATCTCTGAAATACAAACTTTAGCATAGTTCAGAGATCCGAAGCCCACAGAAATTTTTGAGGTCAACGTTGGCGATAAAGAAATTTTGGATTTTGTACTTGTATTGTATTATCTCGTGTTTCTACTATGGGTGTCTACACATGGCCCGACCCGACATCGCTTGAAAGAGATGGCTATATATAAGTTTCTGGGGAAGCGAAAGGGAGAAGCTATAAGCTTAATAGTTTGTTTCTTTTGCTCCCGTGAAATTCAAATCTAGCTGTCCCTTTCACACGATGTCAGGTCGGGCCATGTGTAGACACTAGACACCCTAAGACTGATTGTGTTTCTACTGTTATTGTACAACTACTTTCCCCCGAATACCGAAACGTTTGTTAACTTTGACGACAGATTAAGTCTATTGCTGCCTTTGTCATTTGCTTAGTGCCAGACAAAGGCAGTATTATAATTAATCTGTTAACAAACGTTTCAGTATTCGGGGGTTAGACCATTGCTACTGCGCCCCGCGGTTTCATAACTCAGGACTTGTTCGTATATTTCATGCAGGTCAGCAGGGCTAGCATGCGCAAAAAAATCTTCTGTACTCTTCATATCGTGAAAAATGAGACAAACGTATATATAATCGTAGCAGTGTCCTGTTCTTGCATAACAAAAAGATTTTGTCGCGGTCGCATGCTAGCCCTGCTGGTCATGCGGGTTTATCCTCAACGTTCGTGATTCTGATTGCGAGATCATGCCATCCCGCTCGTACCGACTCAATCGCACTATGCGCGGTCCCGCTCGCGCACTATCACTATAGCTTTCAGAGTTACGGGATAGGTCCGATGGTCCCACCAATCTGGCGATATTCTTTTCTACAACGGAATATACTTCGTTTACAAATTCAAACGGCTCGCTTCTCTATTATGGACTAGCAATCCGTCTATTATTAGCGCATTGTTAACTAGACTAGCCCTTGACTAAACAAAGCAGTTTGTTGGCTTGGCTTTGATAAGCCGGACTTTTCTTTTAATCTGTTTGTCATGTCGAGTCTTGGTGATTATAAGAGCGCTTCCTCGATACAAATTAGGGTGTTGTGCCTCGAATAGTCTATGATCGCCTTATCATAGATAGTAGTCCATATTATAAGTCATTTCGGAGTTTTTTTTCCTCAAAAAATAATATTGGTGGACGTTTTTCACACAGCGCCATCTAGCCCCAAATCTATACGATACTATGGGAATCAGATAACTGATACAATAAATAAATACTTTTCAAATGACCTATATTGTCGTGCCACAGCAATTTTTTTTTTATATTTGTAGGGCTCTCTTGCAGAGTCCGCCTGGGGAAGTACCACAAGTACTAATACTACTAAGTACTAGTACTGGGGAAGTATTTGCCAGTTATTCAACCGCCAATCAGTAGTGTGCAAGCAGTACTGTGTTCCGGATTGAAGGGCAATGTTTCCAGCGTAATTACTGGGCATATAGAGATTTAACATCTAACATCTCAGGGTGTGTCTTAATCATCGCAGTGCATTACCGCGCATAGTTTTGAACTGTGGATGTTCAAAATTCTGGGTGGCAATGAACTGTTATGGGCAAGCGTGACGCTTAACATCAGGTGAGCGACTTGCTCGTCTCGTCAAAGAGTAACTTTTTTTTAAACTTTATGTTTTTAGATACCTAGTGTATTTTTGTTTGCGTTTGCGTTTGTCCAGTTTTTTATTTTATCAAATGAGTTACCGTTACCGTTTCCTACACGTCAAAATTCTAAATTCATATTATTAAATATATTTTTATTAAATTTTCGGTTTGCTACAAATTTGAGACAAATCGAAAAAACCTTATTCTTCCATTGAGCTATTAATTTACGTAATAATTATAACTCAGCGTATTGTTCGTTCTTTCCTGCTTAAAATTTTAAATTTAATATAAAGAACGACAAGTTTCTGTAAAAGATTTGACATCTTATAAACAGAGACAACACGTGTTTTTTTGTAAATGTACAATAAATGATTGTCATATTTCCAACCGTTCCCATAAAAAGCTTTCTGATGACCTAAACCTCTGATAGGGCTAGCCAGTCAGCATACTCGAACAAGCCATATTAATATTCAATTCAACCCAAAACCAGTGGCTCGTATTCGCTTCATTAATAAAGAATAAAGCATCGTGTAGTTAGGATCATTAAAATATCATTTATCGAACGACCGCATCGTCCATGGACGATTTTAATTGAGATGCGCGAACCGGTGTGGTAACGCCACTGTACAGTGACACTGCAGTAAGCTAAGTTTTATGTCTGGAGTGGATTTCAGGGTTTGCAAGCCACTTCATGGCAATGGGCCGGCCACATCGCTCGAACACCCGGTAACCGATGGGGAAGAAAGGTTCTTGAGTGGCGACCAAGAACAGGAGATCGCAGCGTAGGCAGGCCTCCCACTAGGTGGACTGACTACATTATGAAAGTCGCGGGCAACCACGGTTGCCTCTTCAATGTGGCACTCTAAAGGGGAAGCCTATGTTCAGCACTGGATGTCTTCCGATCACTGATGTTCAGCACTGATGATGTGTGTTGATGATGATTTTCTTAGATACAGAGACCTTCGCTTCGCTCGGTCAAAATGTGAGTAATCTTTCTTTATTCAATGCCAGGAACAGCGATCCGAGCCCGTACCGTGACGTCCGATTTGACTTCGACTGTGTCCGCGAATCACGTTCGATCGACCGCAAGTTGTATCGCCTTGCGATAAGGTTCATGCAAAATAATCATCGGAATCACAGAAAACGAATAAAGCCGTCACGTCACGGCACGGACCCTGAAGGCGCGAACCTCTGAGCCACCCCTGAGATTACATAGACATTTTTCTCCACTTGGTTTGTTTTAGTTAGCGACTGTCTTTACATCGTATACTGTTATTACAGTGTCAATGAAAGTGAACAGTCCGCGTTTGTACCTAGAATGTTAATCAACGGACGCTCTTTCACAATCCGTCTACAATTCTAGTTTCCATGTGACGTATTTAATTAGAGCAGGGTTGTTAACTGTTAAAAAATCTGTTCTTTATCTGATATCAATAAAATGTTTATTCTTTCAATACTGAATACATTCATTGCAAACATTTCGTAAATTAGATTCAGATCTAAATTAGCATATTTTAAATAAGTAACCATAATGACCCTGATTGGGTATGGCAACATCGTGCGGAGCGGTCAATCTATTCTATAATTGTCTTATCTGTCAAAAATTCGTCTAGGATGTAGTTGGATTTCGCGAGTAATACAACTTTTAGGGCTTTAGCAAATTTTAATTCATCTTCTATCTCTTTTATCTGTACTGGTAGTTTGTTATATATTTTAGCGGCCATTGTTTGGTTTGGTCATTGGGTTTCAATTAAAAATTATTTTTCTAACTTCTGAATATAAAACTATATGTACTTGTGTTTTTCTGTTTGATATTTGAATGCTTGACTTTGCTTTGTCATTATTAGGCCGCCAGTTGTTACATTATTTTTTAAGCCTCTTTTTATATGTAAATCTATCTAGATCTATCTAAGTACTTTACGAAAGTCTCATCTTCAAAACTCGCCTCAATGAATTCTTTGGAACTTATGTACGGATATCAGAAATCAGAAATATTTATTGGCCTTAAATAACATTGAATATTACAGGCAAGTCACTTTTACAAATTAAACTATGTTTAGAGTTAAATTAGGCAACTAATCAATAATTTAAATAATTGAATAATAGTATGACAGGTAGGTATTTATTATGCTTTACTCCGTTTGTTCATTACACAAAAACTAGCCAATTGCCAAGCACTGGCTTTTCGGTGAAGGAAAACATCGTGAGGAAACCTAGATATTTCCGGATTAGAAGAAATTCGATGGCGTATGTGAATCTGCCGACCCACACTGGGCAGCAGGTATATGGCCTAGTCACACTTCGAAGTTAGGCCGATAACCCAACAGTGGGATGTTTCAATGCTTAAAGCACATCCACATTTGAAATGCCTGTAAGTTTTTTTAGAATAAGCTGTAAGTATTCAGTGCCTGAAGATAAGGGTCTTCAACCAACGCAGCGTAGGCAGGCCTCCCACTATGTAGACCGCTGACATTGTGAAAGTGGCGGGCAACCGGTGGATGCAAGTGGCACGTTGTCGATCGTTGTGACGCTCTAAGGGGGAGGCTTATGTTCAGCAGTGGACGTCTTCTGGCTGCTGCTGATGATGATGATGATGATTCAGTCTCATAATCCTTATTCCAGAATCACGTTTCGCATACATAAAAAAGCGTGAACCAGACGTACAGCATCTCATGATGCGGTGTCTCTTACGCGACAAACTAAGTTTTTGGCCGAAAAACACTAAACATTTTGCGGAAGGCAAATTTTGCTTGTCCGATTCTACATTTACTTTGACAATATTATACTTCATCTCATGAGCCAAGTCGTATGTAAAGGCCACAGATCACACCGGATACCGCATTACAAGAGTCGTTGTTCCTACAAAAAGTCACCAAAGTTTGAGGAAGGCGCGGGTCGCGGGGAGTGCGACCAAACGTTCTCATTGGCTATCTCAAGGTCACGTTGGGCATACGTAGATTTAACATCTAACATCTCAGGGTGACGAGCGCAGTGCATTGCCGCGCATAGTTTTGAACTGTTGAAGTTGAAAATTCTGGGAGGCACTGAACTGTTATGGGCAAGCGTGACGCTTAACTTCAGTTGAGCGACTTGCTCGTCTCGTCACCGAGTAAAAAAAAACAAAAAAAAGCCCCAACTCGCGCCTAACAATCAACCAATCAGAGTAATTTCTTAGATTAGACTGATATGTGATGCGCTTCGAGCGTCCTGAATGCAGAATCTAGGTGTGATCTGTGGTAAAGGCTAAGCCGATACAGCCTCCGCATGTAGATATGTGCTAAGAACACATTTATCAGTAGATACCTACGGGGTATTTTCGGTAGATAAAGCGAGTTTGCTCGATTATCGCCATTCTACAGGCCGCGGGCTGCTTTGATAAATGAATCTCGAATTTTGATGAAGATTTATTTTATCGTCGAAACAATCATTTGGGTTAGGTATTATTTATTTACTGTTACCGTAGTTGTTAGACGTGTTTATTGCGATGATTGTTAGGTTCAGCCGCCGACGCTGTGCGACCGCGAGTCGCGTCGGTTCGTCGGCGGCTGAACCCCACAGACCTACATGCCTACATCACCTACCTACAGCCTATTGACTGTCCCGGTGGCTCAGTTGGTAGTGAACCTACCTCCTGTGTTTGGGGGCGTGGGTTCGACTCCCATCTAGGACAAACATTCATGTGATGAACATTTGTGTTTGTTCTATGTCTGGGTGTTAAATATCTATATAAGTACGTATTTAAAAAATATATAAGTACGTATATCAGTCTCTGGCAGCCATATTACAAGCTTTGCTTTGGGGTCAGATGACCGTGTGTGCAAAAATGTCCCAGATATTTTTTATGTGTTAATCCAAGGTGCAAGCTACCTCCATACTAAATTTCATTCAAATCTGTTTAGGTGTTAATGAGTTGAACGGGAACAAACACACTTACATACTTGCACACAAACTTTCGAATTTAAATTATTAGTGTGATTTGAATGTCGTATTATACATAATAAGAGAGAAGAAAAAAACAATTTTATCAATATTCCAATGTAATGTTGCAGGATGGGGCAGTTAAACTTATCGGTGACAGCTTGCAGATCTAGGTAACGAGACGAGCAAGTCGTTCACCTGATGTTAAGCGTCACGCTTGCTTGGGTCACACTTCAGTGTCACCCAGAATTTTGAACTTCAACAGTTCAAAACTATGCGCGGCAATGCACTGCTCTCGTCACCCTTAGATTTTAGATGTTAAATCTCTGTATGCCCAGTAATTACGCTGGAAACAATGCCCTTCAATCCGGAACACAGTAGTGCTTGCACACTACTGCTTGGCGGTTGAATAACTGGCTAAGGTGTGGTACTTCCCCTGGCGGACTCTGCAAGAGAGCCCTACCAAAACAAACTACCATTCGCACGCGTTCTACATAAAACTGAGGCTACCAAAGCCATCAGTGCGCGCTTCCACAAACAGTCATCAGCATTCTGAAAGCATTATGATATGGGACACGCAGAACGTAAAGGGATTTTTGTGCGTATGCTGTCCACAAACTAAGCTTTAAATAGTGTAAATCCTTGGGCTTACACTGACAGCGTACTTTTAATTGGAGTACTCACATCAAAGCTCTATATAATTTTGGTTTTGAGATCACGGCAGCTGAGCAAACTGCGCGGGCGATCAATCAATCTACACACCGCTGTATTTACTCTCGCGTACGGAATAACACGCGCTTTTTTCGACTAATGATGCGTAAACGCGGGGTAACGACTCGACCTTTTTGGACTGAATCACAGAAATCATCTGTATTTGTTGCAGTCAGTCGGAGAGATCAAGAGGACGAAAAAAATAAATAATAATAATTGCGTAAAAAATAATCAGCAGGGACCCTATTCCTGTGCGCTCGAGATTATCTCGGTCACTGTCTCTCTAATTTAGAATTTAATGGGAGTGAGAGTGACCGAGATAAAAATGTCATTTCTCCGAATACGCCCTGTTCGCACACGGTTCCTTACATTTTGTCGAGTGTCATTTACATTTTTCTATGGAACAGCAAATATATATATTTTTTTTCGCGATTTCTTTGTTGGTCCCGTAGTAAAATTTGTTCATAATGATGAGTACATACATACCTTTCAATATTGGTGCACCTTTCAGTAACAGCTTGTATATGTGAAGCTCCTGTTTATCTATCTCTAATTATAAATGTGTCCTAGTTTGTGTTCCGTCATATCCCCGACAAATGGAATCCCAGATAGCCCATTCAAGTTACGGGACTGAGTATGTAGGACCCGGACATAATTCATAACATAATTATATAAAATTGTGTTTGGTCTAATTTGTTGACGTAGAATCAATATTAACTCAAATTAAACAGTCTGGAGGTACGGAACATAGAAAAATCATTTATGCTTGAGCCATAATACATTATCGTCGCCGACGACTCGCTGCCGTGCTCACGATCGTCATCTGAAATAGACTCTAAAATAGCGCAAATAGAGACGATATTGTAAAATGTAAAATTTGAGTCTGTGCCGGATACGCATTTTGTTTAATTATTATATATTAATATGAGAGATTGGTTCTACAATTATATACAGAAGAAAAAAAACTGTTATCAATTATTTCCGGGTCAAAAGCTAAATTGACTGGGCTAAGTGCGAAAAAAAAAATGGTTTGGATGTTAGTTGTTCATGCCTTTGCTTCCCCGACAAAGGTAAAAACCTAGTGAAGCGTTAAAGGTTGTCACAGAAATCTTCCATTGTGTTATCGAGGATAGTAAACGCACCTAGCCTGGAATAGGAATTGGCTCTTCAGTGTGGCTGCTGAAACAGCTAGGTGCTTGGCGGCAGATATTGAGCGGACCAGCCGAGTACTAGAAAATACCACAATGCTTTCCTCACGATGTTTTCCTTCACCGATAGCTCCAGCTCTTTATTGGAATTCGAACCCACACCCAGGGCGTGCGAACCGAAAGTGCTAAGCACTGAACTATCATCACTACAATACATAATCTTCCACTTACATTAATTCCTACCTAAACAAAAACAAAAATGTCTAATTTGCAGGCTATCCAATGCAAATCTAGTTCAATCCACAGATTTTATATTCCAGCACGAATTAATGTTAGTGGATGGCCGGCTGCTATCAAGGACTTATATTAAAAACATTACATGTGACGGTTACGCCTTTGAAATGATCAAAATGATGTAATCCGCATACCTGTTCCATCACCAACAACACTGCTATAATTAGGAATGTGCGCTTCTAATAACCTTTTGTAATTAAATCATAACAATAGTCATTGTGCTGTTATTATCATAAACCTAATAATAACAATTAAATCAGTTTGACGTAAACGCTAAGAGGATATTGAATCAATGGCATGGGAACCGGGGAATTCTCAATCAAATACGTACCAGATTGGAGTTTATTTCTGTACTGGTTTTTGCAGAATAACTTTTGCCTCGATGTGCCCATTCACGACACATTGTAGTTGCCTCAAAGGGCACAATGAGGGATGGGGAAGGAATCGTGCAAGTTTAGATGAAGTGGGATTGTAATAAGGCCAGTTTTCGGATGGGAGACCGCGAGTGGAATTTAGAACGGAGCGCTACCGTGAGTCGGATGTTCTGGCTATTTGTCCTAAACTAAATAAATAAAATAAAACAACAATTCGTAGTGATCTGAAGTGTACTTGTAATCTACACTTATAATCGATGGTTTTTTTAAACTTGTATATAGCTGATACGGAATATTTTTAGGACTCCTGGGCCCCTATTCGGAGAAATGACATTTTTATCTCGGTCACTCTCACTCCCATTAAATTCTAAATTAGAGAGACAGTGACCAAGGTAATCTCGAGCGCACAGGAATAGGGTCCCTGTAACTATAGTAACTTGTATTATAGTTACTGATCCTTCTGGTTATCCTGCTGATCGTGATAGTGATAGTGCGCGAACGGGATTGCGTATAGTGCGTGTACGTTGGTAGGAGCGGAATGGCATGCTATCACAATCAGAATCACGAAAGTTCATAATAAGGGCACTGGTTCGCCGAAGAGCCAAAGTCACCGACATAGCTCTCAGGGTTTGCAAGCTGCAACTGGGAAGGCCACATTCGCTCGAAGAAGCGATAACCGATGGGGAAGAAATGTTCTTGAGTGGCGACCACGAACTGGAAGACGCAGCGCGGGCAGGCCTTTCCCACAATGTGGACCGACGACAACGTGAAAGTCGTGTGCAACCGGTGGATGCATGCAGCAAGTTGTCGGTCGGTGTGGCCAACAGTGGACGTCTTTCGGCTGATGATGATGATGACTGGTTCTTGTAGCTACTTGTAGCTTTATAAAACAGGGCGCTGGGAGCGCGCATGGCGTGTGTAAGTGGGTATGGTACCAGCGGGATGGCATGACATCAACATCAGAATCATGAACGTACATAGTAAGGTTGCAGATCAAGTGGCGCGTAGTAACCCAGTTGCATTTACAAGTACCTAACTACCTAATAAAATTAAAAATACAATGCAATACGTTTGACATTGAGAGGCGGCTGGTTGGGTTGATATCGCGAAACAACAGGAAACTCCGCTCGGGGACTCGATAAACGCGATTACGGCGGTGCATTAATTCGTTAGGATACGTGCGAGATTAGATACATAATTTGTCTGTCTGTGTCATTATCAACACTTGCATACCACGAACCTGAAGACAGGTTAGGTAGGCCTCCCGCTAAGATGACCGACGACATTGTGAAAGTCGCGGGCTAACGGTGGATGCAAATTACAAATTTTCGTTCAGTGGGCTTATCCCTTAACTCTAAAAGCAATAGCGAGAGTTGCGCGAGCGGGACCGCGCATAGTGCGACTAAGTTGGTTCGAGCGATATGGCATGCTCTCGCAATCAGAATCACGAACGTTTCAAAGTTAGAGGATAAGCTCCCAGGTCGCTCTAAGATTCTTTTGTTTGTTTGTTTATCAGGAGTGGAAGTCGTCTGGCTTATGATGACGCATAGCTTACAATATAATGCGAGACGGCAGTGATTTTTCGTTTCACCAGCCCCCTTATTATGTAACTTGCGACTCGCGATTTAGTCGTAAATTTGACAGTTCCGTCTTAGAGCAACTGTCGAAATACGTAATAAGGGGACAGATCTCGTCCGACAAATTACTTTCAAAGATGTAACAAGTTGTTATAATCGAAAGAAATACAAAATACCCGACTGCAAAATGTAGCCTATGACAATCCGGAGGTAAAGAGGAATCCAACGACATCTCACTCGTCAAAATCGGTAGAACCGTTTAGGTTACAGGAGTTAATATAGGGACACACTAACATAATTACAAACCCTAAAAACATTATCCTCCTTCTTGGGCAGTCGGGTAAATGCGAAAGTTTCTTTATCATATAAGCAGATGCAACACGTACTTTTTTGAAAATTCACACTTAGTGATTTTATATTTAATAATGCGCGAGCGAGACAATTGTGGACGCGAATAACCTTAAGGGCTTAATAACCTTAAAGGATTAATAACCCCTCCCCTAATTCATCTGTCTCGTTCGGAATGCTTCAACAGTTTTTAAATTTAAAAATTACTTACTATGATGAAATAATCTTTGCTGTTCTGATGCTGTTTTATAAAAACCAACTTTCATGTTATTATTTTTTATTTTGGTGAAGGGGAAGGAAAAAACTTTAAAAAAAATTTTTCCTCCTTTGTTAAAATAAAAATTGCTTCAAAACAATTGACATTGTTATTCCAAAGCTATTGTAAGTAAGTACTTGCATTTTTTTTTCCATATATTTTTGTAAAGTTGTTAACTAGATAGCTTATTTAGGAGATCGAGCCCTTAACCCTACAATGTCCCTGCTAGCTGCAGCTCACGTTTGTAACTGTAATTTCCTAATTTACCAAGATAAAAAAATCCTAATGATGCACACTGCTTCCTTGCCGAATTTTAGAAAGATCGGTTAAACCCTTTAGTTGTGAAAACGTAACAAATATTTATAGAGTGTTACTATACGGGTTTATAAGGAAAGGGTTATGCTAAGCCGAAATTGGGTCTTAGTACTCATCATTATGAACAACTTTTAGAATGGGGCCGACGGTGAAATCGAGAAAAAATATCAGCTGTGCCATAGCAAAATGTCAATGACACTCGAAAACATTTATGGAACAGCTGATATTTTTTTTGCGATTTCAGGATTGGTTCCATTGTAAAAGTTCTTCATAATGATGAGTACTATGAGGCCTTTTCGGCTTAGCATACCGTTTCCTTATATTAATATCCCTGTATTAATATAATATATATATATACTCTATTACATATATAAATTACTTAATAAGCTTCTTCCATGGCTTCACCCACTCAGGGATAATAAAGCTTGTACTAGTCTAATAAGATTTTTTATACATTGTTAATACACAACATTAGTTATTATGTTTTATGTTTGAAAACATAAGTAATGTTAGCATTTAAATAGTTTAAAATTGAGTCTTTATAAAAGGCTCCTAACAGTGAATTGGCTAAGGTACTTGTATTTTAACTAACATGTTTAAAATGTCAATTAATTATTTAACTCTGTTATCAAAAGGCGATCAATAGGCGATCAAAGCCTGATAAGTCTAAATATATTATTTCTGTTATTTATGTACATGTATTTACTGTGTCCATTTTTTGTAAGTTAATTTTTTTATGACAAATAAAAAATTTTTTGAATCTTATCAGTCTAAAAAGAATTTTTATACTTTGTTAATAAACAAAGTCACAGACTGACAAACTTTATGACTATATTGTAATAGTCAAGAAAGAGTATCTAGAATTAGTGAGATTAATTATTCTGAGGTATAGAACTAATTATGTACTGAACTCAAAGTTCTTTGAAACTCTAGATTCAATATGAACAACTTTAAAATCAACAACAAAATGATGTGCTTCACAAATGGAAATAACACACACACACAGCGGGGTTACACACAGCCACGCAAAGGTAGGTTGGTTAGAATTGGTCTTTATTAAAAGTTTTTGGCACAATTTCAGTACAATTTTATTTTATGTTGTATCTACAAATTTAAAGATCTTTGACCAAACTGCTTATTAAGGATACATTATTATGAAATATGTAGGTACAGGCAATACCAATTTATTACCCTTAGGTTGTTTTTCCTAAACCAGGTGACATTAAGAGGTTATATTTGCCGTGGTCATGTCAATTTGACTTAATGTTTTTTTGTGATTAGCATAACTTACATACATTTTAGGTCTGGCATAGATGATTTTGTTTACAGGCTGAATCCTTCTGTTTTGCTTGCTAATACAGTTTGTCAGTAAAGGAGTAACCTTTCCTGAGATTTAGTAGTTTCTTCTAGGAAGAAAATATATCATAACTAACTCTAATCCCTTCTGAAACCCTACTGTATTATATTCCCTATTATAAAAAAAAATGTGATTGTTGGTTTATTGGTTAGTTTGTTCCTCATTCACCCGATATGACACTTTATGACATGTTACAGAACATAATTATTTTGTTTGTTTAAGTGCTCTCTACCTATATAAAATACTTTAATGATGTGCGGAAACTTCGAAAACAACAAAAAAATATCGGCGGGTCGATATGCCAGCTTCCATACAAAAATGTTCGAACCTCTTTGAACAAAAAATTATCGATATTTTTTGGTCTAGTTTCAACTTTTCAGATGTTTTGTCTCAATAGAATCACTCTGTACAACAGTCTCTTTTTTTTTGTTTATCCGCGCCGACACAAGCAAGTCGCTCACCTGATGTTAAGCGTCACGCTTGCCCATAACAGTTTAGTGCCACCCTGAATTTTGACCTTCAATAGTCCAAAACTATGCGCGGCAATGCACTGCGCTCGTCACCCTGAGATATTAGATGTTAAGTCTTTGTATGCCCAGTAATTGCACTGGAAACATTGCCCTTCAATCCGGAAAACAGTAATGGTTGCACACAACTGCTTGGCGGTTGAATAACTGGCAAAGGTGTGGTACTTCCCGAGGCGGACTCTGCGAGAGAGCCCTACCGCTACAAAATGTCTTCTTATGTACCTTTTATAACGGAACATTACAGAGGCAAATTAATGCCTAGTCTATAATTTTAGACTAAACATCTGGTGCAAAGATGCTTAGTCTAAGAGCCGGCAGCAACGAAAAATAACAGCTGCATATGACAACTTAAATTAGGATTTGTATGTACCTAACACAATGTTGTATTGAAAATTTGCATGAATATTTTAATGAATGCGAAACTTGGACCGAAACAGATCTAGACGTTGTTGAATTTGGACGTAATTAATTCTGCTTATTTAATTATCCTCAAATTCAAATTCAATTTATTTAGCCTGTGTGCCTGCGTTACAAGGTTGGTATATGTGTAAGAGGTACAAATTCTCCAGGTCCCGCTTTGTCAGTAAGTCTGTTTGTACTCTAAAGTTAACTATTATGACAGAACTAAAATTAACTGTCTCTTTATTTCAATACTAGCCGATACCCACGACAGTGTATGAGGCACAGAAACAACCCTCTAGATTCCCTAGATTCCAAATCAGCCAAACTAAAATTTATTTATTTATAGGCGAGCAGCATAGGCTGATGTGCTCATACACACAGTGTTGAAACTTATAAACTATCAGTCAAGTTTATCTTCTTCTTAATTATCTAAGTGTCTAGCTTGTTTTTAAAAGTATATATAGATTTTGCTGAGATCACCTCCTCAGGCAGCCTGTTCCAATTATAATAATGGTCAAAATACACCTATGAAAATGCACTCTCATTGGTTTATTCTCATTTATTATAGGCATGAAAAAATGTGATTCATCACCATCACCAAATCTGCAAACTTGCAGACTTTCAGCACTGTTACAACAAAAAGAATTATATGATTATTATTGTTAATGACTAAGGGCTGATTTTTTTATCGTCACATAACAGACTATCTGAAGAATAATATGGCAGATAATGATTATAAATTCAAAAGTAATAAAGTATAATAATGTTTCTTATCAGGACTTAACCATGCTAACTGTGTCTCAATCTGTCTCTCTATCTGGGTGTTTGTTGCATTATCACAGTTAATCACAGTTAAAAGTTATATAGCTTAAGGGTCAAAGACAGATAGGCCATTTTTTTTTTAAGTCCATTTTTTGTGAATTGTTTCCATTCAATGTCCATTGTAGTGTGAAGATAACACTAATATGACAATTGAAAAATCAGCCCTAGCCACATACAACTGTCGTTAAGTGGCAAGTGTCTCAAAAAATATCATTGACCGAGTGATATGAAGGTTTACGAGCCTATCGGAGCAAATCAGCATTAATTGTATATTATAATAGCTGCTACCCGCGACTATGTTCATGTAGTATATTCGTATATTTCAGGGTTGGTCCCATAGTAAAAGTTGTTCATAATTTTGAGTACTATAAACCCTTTTCGGGTGGTCACTTGCCGATGGACCAGCCTGTATATCAGAAGGAAACCTGTAACCTGTGACCTGTATATTAGAATAGATTAGTGCGCGGCGAGTCCATTTTGGGTGTTTGGCTAGCATAAAAGATATAGTGTTTACTGAATGCCCATAAAGAAACTGTTGACATTTGCACAAGCTCATTTAAAAATCCAAGCCAGTGAAAATATTTTTATTTTATTTAATTTATTTCTGCCACACTGTATAGCAGTTTGTAAGCAGAGTACCTCTCATTTCTTAGGTAGGTACTGTGTATGCGTAGGTGAATTAAGTAATTATAACTAAGTAGTAGGTATATTATTATCTAGGTTTCCTAATATTTATGACATTAGTTATTATAATATTGGAATATTTACGATGTGCCTTTAGTGCCACTCTCGCAAAATCTTAATGCATTCAGTGATGTGCATTTAGTACTTACCTTCTCTGGCCTTCAAGTAGACAGTGTTGGCGACGATATTCTCCAATTCCATCAGTTCCAGTGTGACTGATTATATCTAAAACCCTCCGCGAAGCTAACACCCGCCGGTGCGGCCGCTCTGCCGCTTCTCTCGCAGACACGGCACTGCCCATCAATCTACGTCTATTACGCACACAATACACCACTCCGCCCGCTAACTTTTACACATAACACCGCAACGCGCACCGAATAACTATATCCTCGCGACAAGGACTCCACAAATACCGACGTTTAGTTGCCCTCGGCGTTATTACACACACGAATGAAATGAAACCAATACGAATGAAATGAAACCAATCGTGAGCTCCAAGGGTGTGGTGAAACGTTACCAACACGACTCTTCACGGTCGGATCACTGCGCGCTTCTGGCTCGGCGTTGATAGCGAGGAAACACAGATGGTTTCTTTCAGTAATACAGTAAATGGAGAGAACACGCCCGAATTACGCGAGTTATTGATGACGGACAGCAAAACGCTGCGAAAATTACGACTTTTTCGAAAAGTACATATTCCAGTTGCCATGTGCTGGTTACAAAAACTTCCATTCAGTTCACATTTTATCACTGGAAGCAGTTATAGCCTAATTATTATCCGAGCGAAGCAAAGGCATCAGATTCTACGGGCAAAATTTGGTGTTTTTTTATATTTGAATGTTTGTGTGTATATTTTTCCGACGATAACTCGCGAACCGCGAACCCTTTCTACGTTCTCTCTACGTTGCGTACAGTTGATGGTCTCAGTTTTGCGCAAGAGGCTTATTGGTCAGACACTAATTGTCAAAAAAATACTAAGCGTCGAGCACTGCTTGTTAGTAACTTGTCTGTTTATTTTCTTTCAGATACATATCGGCGGGTATTATCAAGGGTTCCATGATAAAAATATAAGTAATTATTCATAATTTGTTCATAAATTTAATTTTTTATTTGGAGATTATGTGTGATTGGTGTAAGGCGTACTTATTACTACTCAATAAAAATAAATAAATGATCAAGACATATTCCTCCTTGTTGCTCTTACTACAAACAAACAGAAGATCAGACTTTCCAAAAATTCGTACGCTACTATTTGGTTCCACAGTCTTGATGGATACTTCCCAAGAACAAAATACCTGCCTCATGCCGACGATTGCCTCGTTTCCTAAGAACTATCGATAAAATCTAGGTTTTCTAAGGTTAGAGTAGATAGAGTAGAGTATGTTTAGATTTCATCTAAATCGACGAGCTCCATCTTCGACCATAGCATGGAGTACTGGTCCCTCCTTCGGGCTTAATCGTCAATTTAAGATATTTGTTTTTGAATACTAAAAGGGGAGGACTTATGTGATTTTGTATTTATTAGTACATTTAGGATCTTTCTGGCAATCTTTTAAATGTCACCGCAAGAGTTTTGGCGGGAACGTGAAGAATTCATGTCGCGTCATTTTATTATTTTCCAAAACTTGTGTTATTTCGAGTGTTAATGTGTAAAAACGGTGAATTTTTACCCGTTAAGTGTTCGTGTACATGCACGAGTGTTGGTGAATGGTATAATGTCGTGAAACGTGAATATTCGTGTTGTTTCCAAAACTCCATAGAAGGCTCTAGTAAAGTTTTCACCACCTTACTGGGGCATGACTTGGACTTGACCGTGACTTGCTATGCTCGACTTTGACCATGACTATGACTTATTTGATAATATCTAGCAAAAGTTGAGAATATATATGGATACTTGACACTGGCAAATGCATAAGACGTGCGACGCCAAAATCTTCTTAGGAGGAAAAAGAAAAAAAAAAAAAAAAAAAAATGTCACCGCAAAATACGTAAGACGAGGTGGTATGGCCTTAGATTATTTTTTTTATTTATTTATTCGCCCATTTCTGGGCAGGCTAAAGCCATTAAGGCCATACCGCCTTGTCTTCCGTATTTTTTGTTCTATATTTTGATTTTGCCTCAGTAAAGTGGTAGAGACTTTACTAGAAGCTTCTATGGAGTTTTGGAAACAACACGAAAAGTCACGTTTCACGATATTATACTATTCACCAACACTCGTACACTTTCACGAACACTTAATGGATAAAAATTCACCATTTTTATGCATTAACACTCGATATAACACAAGTATTAGAAAATAATACAATAGCGCGACATGACTTCTTCATGATCCCGCCAAAACTCCGTATGGCCTTAGAGGTTTTAGCACGCCCAAAAATGGGGGAATAAACAAAAAAAAAATTTAAAAAAACTCTCATGTTTTGGCTCCACACGTTGTGTATTTAGCTAGTATCAAGTATTGATAAGTCTTAGTCAAGCAAAGTAAGTCACGGTCAAGTCCACGTCATGCCCTAGTAAAGAGGCGGAGATTTTACTAGAGGTTTCTATGAAGTTTTGAAAAGTTCACTCAAAAAGAGTCACGTTTCACAACATTATACTATTCACCAACACTCGTGCACTTTCACGAACACTCAATAGATAAAAATCCACCAATTTTACACACTCGAAACAAGAAAAGTTTTGGAAAATGAATATATGAGTTTCTGGGGAACGAAAGGGAAAAACTATAACCTTAGTAGTTTGTTTCTTTTGCTCCCGTCAGGTGTAGCGAGGTCTTAAGAGTTTTGGCGGGAAGGTGAAGAAGTCCTGTCGTGTCATTAAATTGTTTTCTAAAACTTGTGTTATTTCGAGTGTTAATGTGTAAAAATGGTGAATTTTTATTCAATAAGTGTTCTTGACCGTGCACGAGTATTGGTGAATGGCATAATGTCCTGAAACGCGACTATTCGTGTTGTTTCCAAAACTCCATAGAAACCTTAAGTAAAGTCTTCACTACTTTACCGAGGTATGACTTGGATTTGATCGTGACTTACTTTCCTTGAATTAGGCTATGACTGAGACTTGTTTTAATTGTGAAATACTTTAATTCACTTGAAATATCACAAAACTTGACCCTGGCTAAATACACAACGTGTGCAGGCAAAATTAAAGAGAAAATAAAAACGTATGATGACATTTTTTAACGTCAACGTCAAACATCAATGTCAAAAAATCCGCGGAAAATCAAAATAAAACAACGTGCTGCGTGCTGCCAAAAAAACGCAAATAAATGCTCGAAGGCAATGGGTAGACAGTGTGGTCGACGAGAAGAAAACAAAATATTTTTAAAACAAACATTTTGTAAATGATGGAATCTGGATTGAAGGCTTGTGATATTTGCGGGTGTACCCAGACTAATCTCGTCGATGGTTTCTACTACTGTGCGGAATGCGGTACTCAAGACACGAACGTCCGGGAAACAATCGTCGAAGCTGTGTCCCTGGGAGAAGGAGTCTTCGCAATAGGTGGTCGGAAACGAATCAAGCAAATTCCACAAGCGAATGAGGAACAAAGTAAGTATTTCAATGTATACACATTATTAACAGGTTATGACTGCCCCCCTTATTTATCGTTCGCAAAAGGATTATTTTTGAACTGCTGCTTAAAGGATTATATTTTTCTGCTTTTTATTATAATTGGCAGCTCGTTCAGCTCACCTTTTACTGTTATCTATTCTATGTCACCAAAGCGCAGAGAGTTTCCATAATGTAAATTTAAATACAGATACTACAGATAGTAGTTGTTTTCTTTGTTTCTCTCTGCATTAGCCTTTAAAACAGGATGATAAGGCCAAATACAACTTCCTTTTCTTCAGTTCACCGAAAAGTCAGTGTTATATCCGTACGTAAGTTCCAAAGAACTCAATGTTTCCGGGTTCGTACCTGTGATCACTAAAGTGAGGCGAGCATGAGGTACCACGAATTTATTATGTTTCATCAGCCTTAAGATGTCCACTGCTGAATATAGGCCCTTAGAGCACCACACCGAACACTGACTTTCATGATGTCGTCGGTCCTCCTAGCGGGACCTAGCGATGGTAGTGGCTAGTGGTGGTTATTATGTTTGCTTTTGATCAAACCAATTTTCTAAACACCTGTATCAAACAATATTCAATTATTTACAAGTTGTCTCAGTAACTTGCTACTTGTATGATGGAGACACAATCCTCCAGGGAACATAAATTTTACTGAGATTAAAAGTAGACCACGTGTTAATACAAATTATAACATATTACTCCATCTCGATTCCCCAATGATGATATTAAAGAGCATGTATCAATCAATAATGAAATACTTGGAGCACACCAGACATTGTTCAAATTATACCATAATCCGCACCTTCATAAAACCTTTGTCCGTCTTTGTGATATACAGTAACACCTTATCAAATTCTATCAAGATCCGTTCAGCCATTTAGCTGCGATAAAGTGTCAAAAATCCAGACAGAGATAAACTTACTTCCTATATTTCGCTAGATGGTGTTGATTCATTTTTGTGCAATTTTTGACGTTTTGTTTGGATTGAAAGTTGTAATGTAGGGAGTTCTGAATCACGCAAGGGAAGACAACCTTGATCCTGCACAAGACATGGGCAAAATTGGGCACACTGCAGACATCACAATATGTCGGGCGGAGATGGCGTCTGCGACTCGCGGTGCCTCGCCCTTGCTTGTGTGGGTGACACACATCATGATGAGTACTTTTTGCTAGCTGTGGACTCGACAAGTGCTCGCGCTTGATTTTTATCTACCGCTTTTAATATTTATTTTTTTTCCAAAATTGTAAACGTAATCGTTCAACTAAACTTTACGTATTTAAATTATCATGCTCCTTATCGTATTATTTGTCAAAGTGTCTATATTAAATGTATATGTTTTTAAGTTTTAAATGAGCCTGCGTGCTCGGTAAACGATCCATAAATATTATAATTTAATGTACTACTAGGATTAACGTACACTAGTAATTGTACTGATTGTAATTGTAAATTAAATAAAGACTTTTTGAAATTGAAAAAAATTGAGACACCACGAAGAAAAGTTGAAGTTGAGTTGATACATGCTTATTATATATTTCTTTAGCTGCATACTGACTGGGGTAGCAGCCTGCCTGCCGCGCGAATTAAATCCTCAGCAAAGACGTGCCTCGCCCAAGCAAACGCATGCACCGCCTCGGCCTGAGCAGTCAGTACGTGACTACACAAACTAACAAACAACACTGCCCAAATTTTGTCATTTGAATTTGAATTGAACTGTGTTATTTTCTAGCCAAAGTGCATAAAACACACCAAGAGGGACATCAGTGCAGATCTTATCACTCCCACTCAGAGTTCAATTTTAACCAATGACTTATAAAAGAAGCGTCATCTATACCGCATTGTCTTTATTTCAGTGACAGATGACTGGTACAAATGGCACAGCATGAACTTCCTCCTGCATGGCCTAGCAAATGAGCTGGTGGAACTTGGAGCAGCACCCTCCTTCAAAACCAAGCTACTCTGGGTGTGGACACGATATATGAAGAAATATCAAAACAGAGCTGATTTTGGGTTTGTCGTTAATTTTCCGAAATAGATCTATATAGTGGCAATTAACTTGCGTAATTGCCCCGTGAAGCGGTGCTGTGTCCCAGGCGACGATGGAGACTATCTCCATCGTGAATCATCCATCATGAAATTGCACATCGTCGGCGGCTGAAACTAACTATCATCGCAATAAAGACTTCACATTACGACCCTGGCCTATACAAATCAGCCAAGCTCCTTAAAAAACTGACAACTGGACGACCCTCCTGGTACCCCCACTCCTCCATGTTAATCAGCGTCTGCCTTATGAGCAGACGTTCCCTGGTTCGATTTTCGGCCAAGCAGATGTTTGAATGATGAATTAAAATCTGCTCTGGATGCGGGTGTAAGTTTGTCCGGGTGTAGTAGTATTGTACATAGTAAGGACAAAAAAAAGTTACAACTAGTAGTTTGCAGCGAACTGAGACCTCGCGACCCCTATATCTTCACAACCCCTGGACCGATTCAACCCATATTCGAACTTAAAAATTCTATTGAAATGAACTACTTCCCTACAAAATTTCATGAAGATCGGATCAACGGTTCGCAAGTTTTATCATCAGACAAATATACACACAAACATACATACAAATGTGGATTTGTCCCCCTTCGCTTCACTCGGTCAACTATTGTAACAGCTGGCGGTGTTATCTCTTTTTTGATAGTATTACCACAATCTAAATCATGTTACACTAATTTCAGATTGGCTCCTAACGAAGAAAAAGTAGAAGAAGAAGAAAAAATGGACAATGAAGAAACCATAGGAGATAAAGAAAACCTGGCCATGAGCGAAGATTACTTCAGTTTCGATGAAGAAGTCGAAGAAGAAGTCACAAGAAATTATAAAAAATATGAGAAACCAAACATAAAGAAAATTAATATGTCATTAGTAATAACCCTTCTCTATGTAGCTTTGAATATAGATAAAAGTACTTTACAACTCACACATTTGATCAGGTTCATAATAGAAGGAAGACTGTCCGTGATGCATTGGCAGAAATTTGTGCCCAAAGAATTGCACCCAAAGAAGCTATACTTCTGTTTACTGTTCAACAAGAGTTGGTTCTTATATTCCTATCGTACTATTCTTTCACTGGCAATGCAGTTGTTTAAAGAGCTAGACCTTGGCAACCCCATCGTGCCAGATATAAGACTGTTGGTTGATCAATATATGCAAGAGCTTTGTCTACCAAACGACATGAAACCACTTGTGCTCTCGCTCATGCATTACAGATCATATGACTATCTCGACATGAACGTTAAGTTCTATGAAACTGGACGGATCCCATCCTATGAGCTTTATGTAATGTCTCACATACTCTGTGCCATGAAAATTTGCTTCGGCATAGACGGCAAATATGAAAACACGATATCAGATGCCGTTGAAAAAATTAACGAAATCGAAAATCATCCTAAGTCGTATAATTCAGAGCCGACAGAACGGCTTTTCTCATTCCGAGAATGGTGCAATTATATCCAATTTAGGAAAAGCATTCTCTGGAGTCATAGTCTTTATTTAGGAGCTCCAAACTACAGCGATATGAACGATTATGTCGCTTTCGAGCATCTAAGCGAAAAACCGGACTTTAAGAAAACTTTAAAAGATGAAATAGCCAGAGATATCATAAATAAGATGCCTGATGTAGACATCAATGTTATTCCTAAAAGCGAATTTCCCGCAACAACTACGCCGCACACGACTTACACTCGTGTCATTATAGATCATCAACAAGATCCAACTATAAAACAGTTACTTAGTGAAGATTTCACTCAGTACTCCCTAAAATATATAACAGAAGATATGTTTTTAGTTGATACAGATTCAACCAATCCAAACAATATCATAACGGGTGTAAACAGACAGCACATGAAAGAAACCCGTAAAAATATCAAGGTATTGCATAGTATGGAGGTAACAAAATTTAGTAAAAAAATGGTGTATGTCAGGGATTGCGATAACCACAACTGGATGATAACTCAAAGACCAAAGTTGGAACACGTCACTAAAACTAGTAAAAAGAGAAACGGTGAAATTGATGAAGTTGAGAATGGGAGTGATGACCCAGGTTCAGATGAAAATAGTATAATTACAGAAGACATTATTAAGGATCTGACCGACATAACTGACATAAATGGTGATGATGAAAAGATAGATGAATCTGATTCAAAAGAAACTAGTGTCATTACAGATGATAGCAAAGTCCTTAATGATCTGAATAGCATAATTGAAATGGAAATTGATAAAAAGAGACAATATGACGAAGATCTAAAAATCAGAGAGGAATCCGAAAATGACAACATATTTGATGATAATTTCGAAGATTTAGATGTAAAAAAAGAAGAAGACAAAGATCCCGAATATAATGAAACCGATGAACCGATGCCAGAAATACCAGCTGAGAACGGAATATATGAAATATCAGATATATTCAGACATGACACTTTCAATCAAGAATACCGCACGAGTCGAGATAGCGATGAATCGAGCGAAGATTCAATACATATTAACCCAGAATCATTAGACAGAAACAAAGCTATAAAAGAATTGGTAATCCACGCCTGCAATAAATATAAAATTTCTCTGCCCGGCATGTACATCTGCAACCCCAAAAAAAAATATGTACGGAAAAAAAAATATGGCAAAGTAGAAAGAGCAAGCGCTTTAGGATTGGTAACGCAAAAAATAAAAGGTTTTATCGACGATTACCATAATCAAATTCAACAGGACCTATTCGTCCAAATGTCGAGTATGGTACAATCGGCTATAACTGACTTCAATGTAACCAAAGAGGAAGAAACACCGATGGAAATAGAAGAACACCCAGTTGACAATAACGACAATACTGCAGACCTAAATGATCAGAATGAAAACGAACAGAACAATGAGCTGAACCATACGCTAAACGATACCATAAACCATACGCTTAACGATACCCAGGACCCAGACCTAAACGAGCCCGCAGATGACGACAAATATAACTTATTCGACGAAGACAGTGAAGGCGAAACCCACGCAGAAGAACTTCTACCCAAAATAAATCCGGAATTCGACGAGGCAACCCACGACATATCCCAGCTGTATATCAAACAAAACGACGGCGCGGACGCTCCTGAAATAAAATTAAATCCAAATTTGTATAAAATCATCGATAAGAAAATTGAAGGAGAAGAGGATAGCCCTCCAGAATTCGAAGAGAAGAGTGATTCCGATGAAGACATGTCCCTGAGCATGCTTCAAGAGCTCAAGTCATTACGTGAACAATTGACGAAACAAGCGCAACGGACAAAAGAGAAACGGCTGAAACCGTTGTTTAAAGCTTCTATACCTTTCTATAAATACTGGGTTAAACATTATGGACGCTTCATTTCAATTGAGCGTCATAACCAAAGGTTTGCTACCGAAATCGACGAGGTGTTCCCCGCGACATTTAAGATCGTTCTAAATGAATGTGCGGATGTGGTTGGTTACTACCCTAATTATCTGTACAGAAGTCTGCAGCGGGTCGAGACTTGTATCAAAGATAAATATTTCAGAAAAAAAAGGTTCGTTCCTAGTTATTTTGAAAAGGAAAGGAAAAGGTTTAAAGCTAGTAAAGATATGCTTTGAGATTATTCAATTTCTCTTCTGTTTATTTTCAAGCCATTGGCGTCGATTCCTCTTAAACCCGCCATTTAAGGCACGAAAACGTACATTAGCAACACTTAAAACTTGTTTTAAGGGTGTCTATACATGGCCTGACCTGACATGGTGTGAAAGAGATGGCTACATACAAGTTTCTGGGGGAGCGAAAGGGAGAAGCTATAACCTTAATAGTTTGTTTCTTTTACTCCCGTGAAATTCAAGTCTAGCTGTCCTTTTCGCACGATGTCAGGTCAGGTCATGTAGCGAGGCCTTTAGCCGGCACCCACAGGCTTATCCCGTAACTCCGAAAGCGATAGTGATAGTGCGTGAGCGAGACGGCATAGTGCTATTAAGTTGGTACGAGCGGGATGGCATGCTCTCGCAATCAGAATCACGAACGTTTCAAAGAGACGATAAGCCCGCCGCTCCGGTCTCGTCTAAGCTTGTATGGAGAACTAAGATCCGACTTATTTTTGACAGCACTATAATTCATGCTATCTCTGTCTTGTTTTTCTATTTAGTAAAAGACAGCAATATCTTAATTTCGTTTCGTTAGTGTACGGTGGAATTGCGGTCATTGTCAAGCTTTGTTACATTTCAAGTGAAGTATCAAAGCAAGTTATATGTAGCCAAAGGCCTCGCTACATGGCCTGACCTCACATCGTTTGAAAGAGATGGCTTTATATAAGTTTCTGGGGGAGCGAAAGGGAGAAGCTATAACCTTAATAGTTTGTTTCTTTTGCTCCCGTGAAATTCAAATCTAGGTGTCCCTTTCACGCGATTTCAGGTCAGGCCGTGTATAGACACCGTAAGACGTAGGCCCTTTAAAAAAAATATGTTTAAGAAATCATTTTCCTAAACTTTTAACTTAATCGCTCGTTATTAAAATACTATTTTAAATAAATATGGTTTTAAATAAGATAAAACACCGCCTATAAATTAATGTAAGAGGCTGATAACTTGTTCTTCTTAGTAGCTTTATACATTATTTTAGCTTTAGTGATTGATTTGTTTTAAGTATAATAAGAATTAAAAAAAGATGTTTTCACAATGCGAGATACTTATTTTTACCTCCCCTTATCTTGACATCCTTCAATCCGATGTCGCCAGTAGCGATGGTTGCCAATGTACCTACATATTAGCCCTGGTTCAGAAAAATAGGCCGTAGGAACTAGTGATGTAACGAATATTCGCATATTTTTGCATATTCGCATTCGCGAAATTATTGCGAATGTTTTTGCGTGTATAATTTTTTAAAGTTATTAATAATAGGTGGTTAATATAAGAAATTCCAATTCAATTAATTTCTTATGTTTTTTAATGCAATAAAGTAACTTAACCTCGTAATCACATTTTCAGTTTTATCTTTATCATTTGGTATCATTTATTTATTTAACTTTGGGCAATGAAGCTTAACAATCAATCTTTCATAACAATTTAAAAAACAAAACTATATACTAAATGGCCTAAATGCAATGTCATCAAACAAAAATAATCTTCTATGAATTTTACCAAAGCTTAATGTTATAATTATCTTCTTGAACAAAACTAAAAATAATAATCTACATTTAATATTTATTTAACTTTGGGCAAATGGCGTCAAATTTAAACAAAAACTGAATATTCGCATTCGCGAATGTTGGCAGTAGATATTCGCATTCGCGAATGTCCAAAATATGACATTCGTTCATCACTAGTAGGTACTAGCTACACTGCGGTTATAAAGAGTGTCTGTACCGCCCAACAGTAGCTTAGAGATGTTAATCTGTGATTGTGCTCGCTTTTTGTAAGGAACTGTAATTTTTTTTTTAGGCGTCTCGCCAGGTTTTTGTAAGTAGAAAGTACTATTTACTTAGAAGTTTGGCTTTGAACTTCTAAGCCTTCTGCTCATTAGAAATCTTATATGTACAAACTCATGCCAATGCGGTTACAGCATTAGCTTATCATAACTAATAAATGCAAAACTAACTCAGTCTGGGTGTTTGTCGCGTTATCACGGCTAAACGGATCGCGTTGAATTTTTGTATAAATATTACAAATTATTATTATTATTCTTGCTG
Source organism: Apocheima hispidaria (assembly GCA_947579745.1). Lineage (NCBI taxonomy): Eukaryota > Metazoa > Arthropoda > Insecta > Lepidoptera > Geometridae > Apocheima > Apocheima hispidaria. Next base: position 8,648,937 of record OX388167.1, on the reverse strand, counting down.
CATGCTTAAGACATAGACGACACATGACATAGGATACTTTTTTTTGTAGGTTCACGCGAAGTCGCGGGATATACTGCACTCTCCTGATTTATTATAATGTGTTTATTATCTTTAGTAGGTATATTCAGAGTAGTTGTTTACAAAGAGAATAAAAATACTACGTAAGTTGTTTCATGTAAGAACATACTGTGAATGTTTTGTTTACTTTGTTGTTTTTTTGTAAGCTAAGCTTTTCAAACTCCTTTATAAATGGCGCGAAAAACTTTAGAAGTTTTCCGTTTCCGTCGAAAAGTTAAAAGTCCCACAGGGGCCTATTCTGAATTTTGTGAGGGGATAAGTCATGGACAGCTATAAGAGGTTTTTCATCTGAAGGATAGCTATATATTCATTTCATTTGGAGTACGTTCCTTAAAACAACAATTAAGGTAATCCTTAGGCACAGATGAACTGTGTCCTTAGGTAATCCCTTTTGCTCCCATAAAATGTATATTTAGCTATCTCTTTCGCACAATATCACAATATCTTCCGGTTCAGCAATCATAGATAACTGTCAAAAAAGTTAAAGATGTAGATAAAGAAAAATAATGACAAAAACAATTATTGTCTATGTTTTCTTTTCGAAGTTTGCGAGTTAGTTAGGCCAGGGATTTGTTTTTCTTAAATTTCTTCTAAATATTACGCTAAAATGAAAGAATCAAAGTCAGGTCAGACTCCTATAGAAGATTTAAGTGATCTCAAGAGCTATTTCGAATCCCACAATTCAGTACGCGAGTATATATCCCATAGTTCTAAAGTGCATTCCGTGGGTTGGTCTTGCGATGGAAGAAAACTCGCTTCAGGCTCGTTTGACAAAAGCGTGGCTACATTTAACTTAGAAAGAAGTAGACTGGTTAGTAACATCATCCTTCTATCATACGTTGATAAGTTAATTGTGAAAGAAAAATATTAGGTTATGTTTTGTCAACAAATCTCTGATCCAAATTTTAGGTCCAAGATTTTGTATACAGAGGCCATACAGGCTCAGTTGATCAGCTGTGTTGGCACGCTTCCCACCCTGACTTATTGAGCACAGCCAGCGGAGACAAGTCAGTTAGAATTTGGGATACTCGGTAAGTATTTTTTCTGAGATTACTGTGTTAAACAGAACCTTTTTATTATCTATTAAATATTGTTCAAATATGCTACTGTTATATCTCTGCTAACTTATTAGTGCTTTTACATCTATCGAACCCACAACCTACAGCTCAGAAGGAAGAAATCCCACAGAGTCACAAGGCTAGTCATAATTAACTTAATATATCTACGAACTATTGTTAATTCTGTGAAAATATCATACCATGTAATAATTATTCCTATAATGTACTTATTTATTTTCAGTACACACAAATCAGTGACAACAATACCAACGAAAGGAGAGAACATCAACATAGCGTGGTCGCCTGATGGCAACACTATAGCAGTTGGGAATAAGGAAGATTTGGTCACTTTTATAGACACAAAGACATACAAATCAGTAAGTTTCTACTGTGTACTGTTTATGCCTGATAACATCAGCCTGTATCTAAAAAGTTATCTGTTACCACCTCTCAGGCCATGTCCATAAAATACATAGGTACATAAGGCCGGTTGCTTGGTCTTGGTCTCATCATCATCATCAACACCATCTAAATCACTGGAGCAGCTATGCTAGCCGCCCAGAGCCTCGCTCCATTATTTCAAGGAGCTGGGTTGGCTCGGGTAGACGCTGGCAAGGGGAAATGCACAATACACCCCATGCGGGACATCAGTGCAGGACTCATCGCTCCATCTCGAATAAGAATAAGGCCGGTTCCATACAGTGAGCGAAAATGAACGTACACACCAATGACGAAAGATAGATAGTTAGATAAATTCTTTATTGTTCACATCAGATCGTACATAGCTAGGACAGAAAACATAACATTTTAAGTAGTGTGACAAATGGCGGCCTTATCGCTGGAAGCGATCTCTTCCAGGCAACCTTGGGATGGAGAGGATCGTAGAAGCTGTAAATGATGGGGTGTGCAATAATGGAAATTATGTGACATGACAATTATACTCTAATCTACACTAAATACTCGTAAGATATGATGTGTTATATACCAACCAACAGCATTTCATTAAATTTGTATAGATTATATGGGCGTCGCGTGTTTGTATCAGTAACGTGTCTATTCGCTTCGACCAAAGAAAAATGAATGGACGGGCCCTAATCACACAACTTCCAAAACTAACAAATCAAAACAATCGAGCTTAGCCTTCAATGGGTATTTAAAAGTACGTGTACATTTGTCACAAAACTGGAGCGAATATAATATCAAGGCCTATTTTTTGGATATTTTGACGAACGTACGTCTCGCACTTTTCACAGACAGAGCGACTGCAGCAAGGTGAGCGCCGTCGCAAATTCTCTTACTTGGGCCCGTCCATTAATTTTCCTTCCCTCGAAGTCTATTTGCATGATATTACATGTATGATAATTTAATGTATCAGGACTTAACCACGCTAAAACTAGTTTATTTATATACCTCTACGTTTCCGTCAAGTTTCATTGGCCGTGGTCACGAGCTGACTGAAGAATGCGGGTCGTCTCTGTGCGAAATGAGGGTGTTGAGATCTACCCTTATTTATTATTGTCTTGAAAAAACGTAGGTAAACGTAGTCTGTTGATACAGTCAGTGCTGTGTGCCGTGGTGACAACCTTACGTTTTTTCAAGATAATAATAAATGAGGATAGATCTCAACACCCTCATTTCGCACAGAGACGACCCGCATTCTTCAGTCGGCTCGTGACCACGGCCATTGAAACTTGGCGGAAACGTCGAGGTATATAAATGAACTAGTTTTAGCGTGGTTAAGTCCTGGTACATTAAATTATGTGCTCAAATCGCGAAAGTTTAAAAGTTACATTTACATGTACGATATAATAATATGTATTTCAGGTAAACGAAGAACAATTCAACTTTGAAGTGAACGAGATCTCATGGAATCTCTCTTCTGACCTATTTTATTTGACGAATGGACTAGGATGTGTGCATATTATGACGTTAGTACCCACTGTACTACTGAAATGGTTGAGTATGAGCAGTGGCGTAGCTTGCCATAGAAGGGCCCCGTATCAAAATTTGTTGGGGGGCCAAAATGAAGGGTCACTGTTTTCAAAGAAACAACGTTTGGGGCCCCTGTATCATGGATACGGCTGATACGGCGCTAGCTCTACTCGCACTCAGGGGCGTGAGTATAAGTCTAGGTCAAGGATCTTCAACCCGCGGCCCGCCGGGTCTTTTCTTTGCTTTCATCTGTCCGTATGGGTGTTGGTACTCGCGTACAGATCGTATTTTTCAACTAATCTTGACTAAACTCGGTATAAAAGTTCTACAATTTCATAGTTTTTTTTTGCCCCTTGGAGATTTTTGATGGGAGGGTTTTTTTTTTTCTTTAAGTTTTGTTTATTTTCGGCCAATTTTGATCATATTTGATAGAAACATTTGGTTCTCAATTCTAAACAAGAATTTCGAATATGAGCAAAATCGGTCAAGAGGTTGTCAAGATATAGCGTCGAACTACTAGTAGACCATGTAAAGCAACTAGGCGATTATCCCCCGAATACTGAAACGCTTGTTTACTCTGGCAACAGGTTAATTCTAATGCTGCCTTTGTCTGGCACTAAGCAAATGACAAAGGCAGCAACAGACTTAATCTGTCGTCAAAGTTAACAAACGTTTCAGTATTCGGGGGTATGTCGCGCGAACAGCATTTTGTCGTGTGCCCTAGATAATTCAGAAACATCAAATACCCCACCCGAAAAAGACATGTGCTGGGCCCGTACCGGGAGGTGCTTATTGCGATGATTGTTAGGTTCAACTGACAACGCTGCGCGACCATACACCTTATCACATGGCGATACGGTTCCTGGTCGCGCAGTGCCTTGGCTGAACCTAACCATCATCGCAATAAGCACCTCACGGTACGGGCCCTGGACATGTCTTTTTCGAGTGGGGTATTTGATGTTTCTGAATTATCTGGGGCACGCGAAAAAATGCTGTTCGAGCGACATACCCCCGAATACTGAAAAATCTGAGATTCGATCCCATCCCCAAAAAAACTTCGAGATTTTTTATTCTCAACCACAGATGAATAGAACTAGATACCTAGTCTAGGACGAGCCTAGCGCGCAACACATAAGTTTTATAAGACTTATATAAGACGCCGCCCCAAACATTGAACCTCAGTTCCGACCAAGTGCCAGAGCTGTGCGTGCGTGCGTGCGGCTTACAAAATAAAACGGTTGTTTTATTTTCCTGACAACCAACAGTAAACAAAAATGACTATCTGTGCAGTGAAATTGTGTGGAAAGTCATCCGCGCACTCAAACTACAAAAAAGACGGAATAACTTTTCATCGGTAAGTAAAATAATTCAGTTTTACAAGACAGCTGAGCTCAGTGTATAATGGACACGTCGTCACTTATCCCTTTTCCTCATTGCGGATATCCCATGCAGTTGTCCCTTTCTGGTGAAAGTAGTGTTGTGACTCATTAAACAAAACGCAGAATTGCATTTTCGATTTTCACCATACCGTAAAGGGATTCGAACACTGATGAATTCTAACTAACTAAACTGTGCACTCGGGACCTTCTGCTTGGACTAAACTCGACAAGCAACGAAATCACGATAGAATCGACCGGCAGCATCTAGCATGTGCGTGAGACTGTGGTGAGACTAGAGAAAATAACTTGTTAAGAGCATGTCGGGCCATGCTTAGTAGGGTTCCGTAGGTGCGTAGGATGTTTGAAGTTCTTATCCGTTACTAGCTTCTGCCCGCGGCTTCGCCCGCGTTTTTCTGGTAAACAATAATTGCGTTTATTAATAATAGTTGGCAATAATTTTGTCAGTAGACTATAGTATACGTCGTAAGTATTTCAATTTTATTAGGTGTATGTTTCAGTTGTTAATTTCGATTCCCGGCTAAATAGATTTTTAGATGATGAATTGAAGTAACTGAGTTAATTCTGGGTAAACTAACATTATATTTCGGACCTAACAAAACGCGTGATCTCGAGAAAAGGTCACATTTTAGAATAACACATTCTATTGAAACGCGCAAAGAAAGCAGGGAGATCGAAAAAAAAACCATTCGACTTTACAGCGCGATCTCGAAAAATCCGCGAGTGCACGACACTGAGGAAGAATTAGTACTTAAATGCTGTTGTGTAGTAATGTTATGTTAGTGAGTTGAGTGAGTGCGATTACTATGACATCGGCAGTCGACCCAAGTGTTCGCAACTTAGGTAAGTACCGATTAATAATGTTGCCCTACTGCCACAGCCTACTGCTTACCCCATCACTACGGAACGTACTAACTCGGTACAGTGGTGGGCGTAACCTTGATGATAGCCAATGGGAATAATTTGTCACGCTCCGCGCACCCCGTGTTTTCCTCAAACTGTGGCGACTTTTGATCGGACCAAAACCCGAGTGACGAGGTATCTGGTTCATCTGTGTTCTCAACGCTATCTTTCGAGATTTTCACGATGGCTAGCGTTCGAGATACATTGTGTGGTCGGAGGCAATCGAGACGAGAGACAATCTCCCAATATAAACTATGCGATGCGTTCAAAGTTGGTACGGCTTTTTGTTAATTAGAACACTGCCTTAGTGCAAGTATAAGTTTGATTGCATGAATTAATTCTGAGCCTCCCAATCGTGAAAGTTCGAGTTGCATTTCTATATACAGAATCAAGTGGTTATATTATATTGACCCTGGACCTGGTGTTATAGATACTGCAGAAGCGCCGGTTATCGCTTACCATCATGCGACCCGTTTTCTTGGCGCCGATTGCGTATTGATACCTGGTATAAAATAGACGCTTTTCGCGTCTGTCTGTATATCCGCGAACTCCTAAAACACGCAACGAAGTTTTACGCGGTTTTCACCATAATCATCATCATCGTCATATACAGAGTGTGTCGTAATGAATGGATAACCCGTTACCTGCAGGTGGGGAATACTATGACCAACCCAAAAATTAAAAAAAAAAAACATACTTTTGTTTTTTTTTTGTAATTTTAGGTACAAAAATTGAAGAAGACTTACCGAATACAAATTTTAATTTTTTGAACAGTTATGATGTCCCCCATCCGCGGTAAAGGTTATCCATAGATTACGACACACCTGTATATTTTTTCTAAATTACAAACGTGCGAAGTCGGGGCGGGTCGCTAGTTGTGTTACAGTAATTGTTTTGTCCGTCAGCTACCCAACTCTGGAGTTACAAACAGTGCTGAAGGCCCACCCGAGCACGTGCATCTGCATTGAGCACGACCCGACGGGGCGGTACTTCGCCACGGGCTCCGCCGACGCCCTCGTGTCGCTCTGGGACGTTCACGAGCTCGCGTGTCTCAGAGTATTTTCAAGGTATGTTTTGTTTCAATCACAGATCACATTCAACTTTTGGTTTTCTAATAATAACTATTTTTCGTCATAACATTAATGCGAACATCGAAATCGGATTACATTTAGGGATGGGATGGACATATATTATTATATTATTATGAAGCCGCTATAATAATGTTTAATTAATATTTAATATTTAATTAATTTCATATGAAAACTGTGTATTTGACGTTACCAAGTGTTGTGCAAACCCAGGGTCCGAATAAATGAATTGAATTGAATATTTGCATGGTCAAGTAGGCGGTATACTCAGCGGTTCTCAAACTTTTTTGGCTATGGAACCCTATTGGAAAGCGACATATTAGACGGAACCCTAAAATAATCAAAAACTGGTTTTATGCGTATTCTTTATCTAATTAATATTATTAATGCGAAAGTTTCTGTGTAAGTTTGTTCCCGTTCAACTCTGTGACGGCTGAATGCATTTGGATGAGATTTGGTACGGAGGTAGGTAATTCCCTGGAATAACAGATAGGCTATTTTTTATCCTGAAAAATTTAACCGTTCCTGTAGAATAGCGGGTGATACCGCGGGTCGCAGCTAGTTAGAAATATTACTTGAAATTAACATCATCGCACTCTGGTTTTAAGCATTCCACTACTACTCGCACTCGAGCCCCAAGATACAAGCCCAGTAGGTTAGTACCCTTAGTTTGGGGCTTTGTAGATATCTCCACCCATTTCCTTATATCTTGCAAGCTCTTTTAAGTTTTTATTTTTTTGAGTACTCTTGCAATATTTAGATTAATTTTACTCCCATAATATTTTTTTTCTATTATGATTTTTACTTTCGCGGAGCCCTAACAGAGGCTATGCGCAGCCCTAGGGTTCCGCGGAGCACACTTTGAGTACGGCTGGTCTGACAGGTTGGAGTGGCCGGTGAGGACGCTGTCGTTCAGTTTCGACGGGAGGCTGCTGGCGTCCGCCAGCGAAGACCACATTATCGACATCGGAGACACTGACACTGGTATGTAGTATTCTTACAGGATTATAATTAACTTGCAGTTAAATTAGTACTCGCGGGATATTTACCATGATTTTATTTTGTGTCAAAAATAAAATCAAAAAAATGGTGTCAAAAATACCATTTTTTTTTCTTTTATCTTTTGACTCCACAATAGAGTCAAAAGATCCACAATTAAAATAAGCCATATTCTAAGTCAAGCAAGTAAAGTTTTCACCACTTTACTGGGGCATGACTTGGACTTGACCGTGACTTGCTTTGCTTGACTTTGACCGTGACTGTGACTTGTTTGATAATATCTAACAAACCTTGAGAATATATATGTATACTTGACACTGGCAAATGCAAAAGACGTGGGACGCCAAAATCCTCTTAGGAGGAAAGAGAAAAAAGTATCGGAAACTCAACAGTAATAAAAATCCTGATTAATTTCCCGCGTGTACTAATTAATGTAGTGTGTAATTAACCTATTTTTATAAAAATGACTTTTTTTTTTTCATCGTAATATTTGGAGATGTTTGATTTTTTGGTTCTGTCATCTATTATTGGCTAAATGGAAAACATTTGCTTTAAACGTTCCAGGCGAGAAGGTGGCGGAGATCCCCGTGTCGGCGTCCACGTTCACGGTGTCGTGGCACCCCTCGCGCTACCTCGTGGCGTTCGCGTGCGACGACAAGGAGCCCTCCGAGCGCAAGCGCGACGCCGGGAACCTCAAGCTGTGGGGGCTCGCCAACTCCAACTAGATACTGTACTGTACCGACTAGTCATCGGCTCTCAATACTACACCTCACTTATTAAATACTTTAAGTTCAACACTTTCTTCTTTCATTCCGGTGACATGATTTTGGTTTCCGTTACAGGTTAACGGTTTTCCAGAACCGGTCTATAAATAATTGTAAACCTAATTAAATAATGTGAAAAATACTGTTCAGTGAATTATAGGTAAGTTCAAAACTTTCTTCTTTCATTCCGGTGAGATAATTTTGGTTTCCGTTACAGGTAAGTTTAAAACTTTCTTCTTTCATTCCGGTGACATGATTTTGGTTTCCGTTACAGGTAAGTTCAAAACTTTCTTCTTTCATTCCGGTGACGTGATTTTGGTTTCCGTTACAGGTTAGCGGTTTTCCAGACCCGGTCAATAAATCATTGTAAACCTAATGAAATGATGTGAAAAATACTGTTCAGTGAATTAAATTAAATATAAGCTTAACACTTTTCTATTTTCGTCAGTGCTTCCAGATCGAAAAAGTAAAAATAGTGTTTCCAGCTAACAAGTGCGATCATTAAAAAAAAAAAAACCGACTGCAAAATGTAGACTATGACACTCCGGACGTAAAGAGTAATCCAACGACAACTCACTCGTCAAAATCGGTCAAGCCGTTTAGGCTACAGGACGACTTATAGGAACACACAAACATACACACGTCCCAAAAACATAACCCTCCTTGGGTAATGGGTAAAAATACAGTATTTTCCGTAAAACAGTAGACAAATTTTTATACACGGATATTATAGGAACTCTGGTTAGATATTGAGAGAACAATAGTTGTTTTCATTTTATTGACTTGCTTATTAATTTTAATCATTTCAAATAATGTTCTCATGTTGTTCAAATCTTTAAAATTTACTTAATTATCCGAGTTTCAACGAATAACTTTTTGAGTTAGCGTGTCCTTTAATGGTGTTGTAATATTATTTATTTTCCTAAACTTGAACATAAGTAGTATTTCGAGATGATTTATTTGTTAAAATATTTATTTATTTTTATATTAGTTCGTGAGCGTGCACGAGTGTTGAAGAATAATGTCGTGAAACGTGACTTCGTATTGTTTTCAAAACTCCATAGTACCCTCTAGTAAAGTCTCCGACACTACTGGGGCACGACTTGGACTTGAATACTTTACTTTGCTTGACTTACATTATGACTAAGACTGGTTTTTATTGTGAAATATTTTACTTGAAATACTTACTACTACACCACTTACTACACTCGAATTATTACAAAATTGGACACTGGCTAAATACACGTCGAGTGGAGTCAAGATTTACGAGAAATAAAACAACATAGAAAATGTTTTATTTATTTATTACATAACATATTTAATTAATATAATGTGATTATCACAGCTCTTACAGAGGTTACAACGTGTATAACAAATTAATATTACCTATTATAAATTTATTTAAATATACCATAATTGTAGACAATAACACACACTATTGTGATGAACTGATTCGAGCATAATGATGACCATTTTCCGACCTACATTGGCGACAGATTATATACAGGGTTATAAGGAAAGGTTATGCTTAGCCGAAAAGGATTCATAGTACTCATCATTACGAACAACTTTTACTTTGTGCAAGGCAAGACGAAGTCGCGCGCGTGTCTCGCTGAGCATTCCTTGATAAAGGTCACCGAATGTGATCGAAACTATAGTCGGAATAACCGACTCAATTTAACGTGAGTATTCCCGTTTTATTAAAACAAAATGTATCAAAACCACGTCAGTTTTCATAGTAAAACTTTTACTATGGGACCAACCCTGAAATCAAGAAAAAAATATCAGCTGTTCCATACATTTTGTCGAGTACCATTGCCATTTTTCTATGGAACAGCTGTTTTTTTTTCTCGATTTCAGGGTTGGTTCCATAGTAAAAGTTATTCGTAATGAGTACTATGAACCCTTTTCGGCTTAGCATACCCTTTCTATATAACCCTGTATAGACTAGTTGCTACAAGCGATTTCGTTTGCGTCGACCTACAAAAAAAAGTAGCCTATATCCATCTCTGACCCTTAAGGTATATATATGCAAAAATTCAGCTCGATCCGTTTAGCCGTGATAACGCGACAAACACGCCTCAGCGTTGGCTCATTGAGCAAGCATTCTATAGCTATGACGAATTTTATAAATTTGTAAGCTAAATGATTTAAATTTTATTTAATTTACATAAATTAACCCCTGAATACTGAAACGTTCGTTAACTTTGACTACAGATTAATTCTAATACTGTCTTTGTCTGGCACTAAGAAAATAACAACGGCAGTAATAGACTTACCCCCGAATACTGAAACGTTTGTTAACTTTGACAACAGATCTTTGTCTGGCACTAAGCAAATGACAATGACAGCAATAGACTTAATCTGTCGTCAAAGTTAACAAACGTTTCAGTATTCGGGGGTTTATCTGTCGTCAAACTTAACAAACGTTTCAATATTCGGGGGTTTATCTGTCGTCAAACTTAACAAACGTTTCAATATTCGGGGGTTTATCTGTCGTCAAACTTAACAAACGTTTCAATATTCGGGGGTTTATCTGTCGTCAAACTTAACAAACGTTTCAATATTCGGGGGTTTATCTGTCGTCAAACTTAACAAACGTTTCAATATTCGGGGGTTTATCTGTCGTCAAACTTAACAAACGTTTCAATATTCGGGGGTTTATCTGTCGTCAAACTTAACAAACGTTTCAATATTCGGGGGTAAGTATGTCAAAATATGATTTTGTATTTATTAAGTTTGACGTGTAATTTGGCTTTACGAATTAAATGACTATGACTAGGACACCCAGACAGAGAGACAAGAGTTACATTCTGATTTATAATATTAGTTAGGATACCGCATTAAGAGATCGCTCACCAAAGTAAGATGAGGAAAGTGCGGGTTGCGGGGGCTGCGACTAGGCGTTCTCATTGGCTATATCAAAGCTACGGCCTACTCGTCTAGCAATATTTTATTTAGGTGAATTTTGTCCGATGCGTGTTACGCTTCGTTCGTGCGTGTTCCTGAGAGCGGAATTTAGGTGTTCTGTATTCGCTGGCATGCAGAGCTCGAAGCGAAACAATGTAGGTCGAAAAATAGCGTTAAAGGGCAACGTTCCGCTCAGCGCGTCAAATTAAAATTTTCTTGCGTTTTTATCAATTACAGTTTAATTACTTCATCATGGGTTCATAAAAAATAATTTTGCGTCGATAAAAAGTTTGTATCAAGAAAATTCACCAACCATAAAATCAATCAAATCAAATACTAAAAATTCTAAAAAAAAAACAATTTCTGTCCATCCAAAGGTTGCCTGGAAGAAATCGCATTAGGCGATAAGGCCGCCCATTATACTATCGGTTTTAAAATATTATTGTTATTTTTTTTTTAATTTGTCATTTTTGTTTTTGTTTTTTTAATTTTATTAAAGTTATATTGTATAACCAAAAAATCAATCAAATCCAATCAATATCTAAAAATTCAAAAAAATACAATTTCTGTCCATCCAAAGGTTGTCTGGAAGAAATCGCTTTATATAAGGCCGCCCATTATACTATCGTTTTTTTTTGTCTTTTTGGTGTATAATAAAGTTATATTGTAAGCTAGTATAAGTACACATCTCACTAAACCAAGATGAAAATCAGGTTATTGAGATTCGTAGCTCAACCGATAATATCTAGGTGATAATTTTACCCGTAATTTCTTAAAACAACTTATTTATTGGCGCAAAAATGGTTTCAATAAATCCACGTTTAGTAATAAAGCTATAATTGACAAAAACGCAAAAAAAAATTGAATTCGGCGCGATGAGTGAAACGTTGCACCTTAATAGGAGACCATTTGACTAGTGGCGGATTTACCTCGGCCGAGTAGGCTACAGCCTAGGGCGGAAACTGTAGGAACCGTTTTTCATTGCAATTTTTTATTTTTATTTTTTTGTACCTTGATGGCGAGACGAGCAAGTCGTTCGCCTGATGTTAAGCTTCACGACTGCCACAATTCAGTGCCATCCAGAATTTTGAACTTCAGCAGTTCAAGACCATGCGCGGCAATGCACTGCGCTCGTCACCCTGAGATGTTAGATGTTAAATCTCTGTGCCCAGTAATTACGTTGGAAACATTGCCCTTCAATCCGGAACACAGTAATGCTTGCACACTACTGCTTGGCGGTCGAATAACTGGCTAAGGTGTGGTACTTCCCCAGGCGGACTCTGCAGAAGAGCCCTACCCTCGCCCGTACGTCTTTGCTCGCAAAAGCTACAGTAAAATTAAACACAATTATTCATATCTTGTGTATTATTCACCGCGGGGTTTGATTTTAGAAAAGTGCTAAAGACATGCTGTTTTTAAGGCTTAGTACGCAAACCGAGTTCGTTGGGTTGAAAAACGATTTTACTTCCGTCCAAACTATATGGGGTCCATTTTGGGTAAAATGGACCCCTTTAGAGGTGGAATTTCGCAAATCCGTGCTTCCATTTGAGGAGTATTGGGTTCAAATTTCACGTCTCTATCACAAGCGGTTTGGTCTGTACGTTTCCTAGAAAAGGGGCTCTTTCTTTTATAGATAGATTCTGAAACAAAGCGGTCCCTAAATTCGCCCCTCCTAAAATATGGCGCCTTAACTCAAGCCTACTATTTTGCACAATTTTTTAATGCAATTTCAATTAAATGGTCAATTACAAAAATAAACTAGACGCAATAAAATTGTAGAGTAACGGTCGGCAAAAAATGTGTAAATCTGCCCCCAGTAAGTACCCCTACCATGTCTCAACCTGCAGCCTCCCCCTCCCCTCCATATCCTTCAACAGAGCCCTGGCGTCGCCGACGTCCACCCCCCCGACGTCACCGAGCACGTCCTCCACGATCGCGTCCCGGACGTTATCCGGCATGTTCTTGGCGTTGCCCGATATGTATATGTGTGCGTTCCGGTTCGTTATCAGATCGTAGAGACGGGAGCTGTGTTCCTTTATCTTGTGTTGGACGTATCTGGAACGAAATATACATTTTATTAGGACGCATAATTTATTTTATTTTAGTTGAACAACCAAACAGCCTTCATACAAATAAATTTAAACACTAGGATAATAAGAACACCTAGGACAACGGAGGCTATCGCTTATAGAACAAACATGGTGCTAGTGCAGGTGTTTTGTGTAGGTAGTTATCTAACTTAACTTTACAAATAAAAATAAAACAAACAATATGAAGGTGAGTGCCTGATTAAACAGAATATAATATAACATTTAAAGGAAAAACAGTAGCTATTATTGATTGAGTGCATCATTTATAATTAATAAAAGATGATAAAGCCATACGTAATCATAAATAACAATAAATGAAACAATTTATCACACTATCATTTAGTAAGTCATATTAGTTTGATCAACGATCAAAAAACTGTTGATTTGTAAAAGATTTAAATATATTGTGCCTTGTTGCAAATAAGTCAACGTGTTGGGAATCTAATATCATACATTATAGTCTGTTCAAGGAGAATGTCTAATACAGAGCCTCTTTCGCACAGTTGTATGAAAGTGAAAAAGACTGCACCAGTATCGTTCTATTAAAAAGTTAGTCTGTTTAGGACCGTCAAGCGGAATTCGATGCTCTGACGTTAATAAGCATATTCACTCGTATCATCATCATCATCAGCCATAAGACGTCCACTGCTGAACATAGGCCTCCCCCTTAGACCGCCACACCGACCGACAACGGGCCACTTGCGTCCACCGGTTGCCCGCGACTTTCACAATGTCGTCGGTCCACCTAGTGGGAGGCCTACCTACGCTGCGTCTTCCGGTTCGTGGTTCACTCGTATGCCTGGATCGAATTCCACGCCCATTTTTCCTTTCTAGTTTAAACATTCATGCTCTTCACACAAATGTTTGTCCCCGGTAAGAATCGAACCCTCAAGCTACAGCTCAGAAGGTGGAAATCCTCCCGCTGAGCCACAAGGCTAGACATATTAGACCTGTCTAGTATATTTTATTTTATAGAATATGGATCCCCAACAGAAGTTACACATTACATTCACATTATGAAACATAGGCAACAAGCTGGGTGCACCCCCAATTACAGGAGACCACGTCGTGCTCATATAACTTACGTTTGGGAAATAACTCTTAAAAGTAAGCTGAGATTTACTTCCACTATGTCTTGAGTGTTTACATTACACAATAGAAGGCGTTCTTGCGACAAACACCACCTATGAGTGGAAGTAATTAATTTTTTTAATTCATCATCATCAGCCAAAAGACATCCACTGACTAATACCAAAATCACCAAGCTTGGCAGGCGGCTTGGGGGTTGCATAAGTACTAAGAGGTTCTTCCTACGGTGGCTCATGTCGCAGTTTCAAGACATTACCCGGTTCCCCGGGGTACATTTTTAATTATGCAGTGTTAATAAAGTAAACGTACATTTTCTTATCCTGATCCCTCGAAAACGCGCAGTAAAGGCTCAATTTCCCATCCCCCGCCCACCCCTCCAGCTCTTCCCTACAGTGGAAGTCTTTACTCTTGTACCGACACCCGAAAAAGAGGTGCATATTCTCGCTCGTGGCCGTGTGGTTGTGCGCGCGGGTCTGGAGTAGACTGCGGAAGGGAGCGAGTCCTGTGCCCGGCCCGATCATTATGTGTGGGGTGCTCTGAAATTAAACGGCAAAGTGGAAAGACAACTCACCGAAATGTGGGCTTTTTAACCGACTACCAAGAAATGTAGGAGGCTCTCATATCGACCGTTTTTTTAGGGTTCCGTAGTACTACAAGGAAAACTACCTTATAAAATCGTCATGTCCGTCTGTCTGTCTGTCTGAATCCTTTACAGCCTTATAACTTCAAAATGTATAATCGTGCATGCATGAAATTTTGCACAACGATAGTCTAAGTAAAGACCTCCAGTTTCAAAAAATAAAAATATTTTTTTTTGTAATATAAAGGTACCCTTATATTATGTAACGTAACATAACATGTAAAAATTCGCTGAACTCCATCATGTGGGTTGTCGTTAAACAGATCTTTTTAAGTTAACAATTTTGAAAGAATAAAAAAAAACAATGTGCTCATTCTATAGCCTATGTTTTGATCCAGGGAATAACCTACATCCATATCAAATTTCATCCAAATCCGTTTCAAAGTTGAACGGGAACAAACACTTACATACGCCTACTTACATACAACAAACTTTCGCATTTATAATTCCCGCGATTCTGCAGCGCGTCTTCCATGTTTGTAGAAGCGCTAATTAATTGCGCTGGCTTTGCTGCTATAATGCGAAAAAAAGTAGCCTCACTTTTATGTAGAACGCGTGCGAGTGGCAACATTATCCTCAAAGCTGTCACCGATAT
Source organism: Apocheima hispidaria (assembly GCA_947579745.1). Lineage (NCBI taxonomy): Eukaryota > Metazoa > Arthropoda > Insecta > Lepidoptera > Geometridae > Apocheima > Apocheima hispidaria. The sequence continues at coordinate 8,633,394 of OX388167.1, read as the reverse complement.
GTTGAACTGCCCCATCTTGCAACATCATATTAAAGTGTTAATAAAATGATATTATTAATTATTTTTTTTGGCTGTCTAATATACCTAATTTAAATTTTAAATACTATTAACGCGTTAATATTAAGTAAGTACTTAGCTTAGACTGGATCTTTATCTTATATACCAATATTATAAAGAGGAAAGATTCGATTTGTTTGTTTGCATCGAATAGGCTCCGAAACTACTGAACCGATTTGAACAATTCTTTCGCTGTTGGGAAGCTACACTATCCCCGGATGACATAGGCTTTATTATATTTTCAAAAAAAATAGGGATCCTTACTAAAACTCCAATAACGTAACCCAAGATGTAAAAAAATACCTAAAATATTCTTTACATCGCGTGCGCTGCGAAAACTATTGATCTATCTATCTGAAATAAATAAATTTTTTGATTTGATTTTTGATAATATTAATGTGATTCCAATTCAATACCCGTAAATAATAAGGGTACAAAACAAGTTCAATTGGTGCTTTAATAAGTTTGATAACCACATTAATATGTACTTACGACATCGTCGGGGAACTTGAAGCTCCCATTTTTAATCCATCCGTAGACCTTATCTCCTTCGTGCAAGTTCTTGAGCCAGTTGGAAGCGAGCCCTAACCGAGGCTTCTTCAACTTCCCCGGGTACTTCAGGACTGCCACGAGAACTTCCAACCTACGATGGTATATGATTATTTGACCGAGCGAAGCGAAGGCATACATATTGCGATAAATACTATAGGCATTTATATAGCGATTTTGGTATTTTCATCAACAAGTCAAGCATTTGCATTTAGGAAGTATAATTTTGGTGAAGTGGAACCGATGCAGAAGAACTCCACAACGATACGTATCTCACGAGTGGCGCCAAGATATGATTATCTTCATCATTTATTAATTTTAAGCTTGGATTTGCTTGGATGATGAAAGTTCTGAAGAAGTACAAATTCCACTTCACATATCATCATCCAGAAGACGTCCACTGCTGTATATAAGCCTCCCCCTTAGAGCGCCACACCGAACGATAACGTGCCACATGCATCCACTCGTTGCCCCCGACTTTCACAATGTCGTCGGTCCACCCAGTGAGAGGCCTGCCTACGCTGCGTCTTCCGGTTCGTGGCCGCTACTCAAGAACCTTTCATCCCCATCGGCTACCGGGTTTTATTTTGTATGTAATGTGTTTGTATGTAATGTAATGTAATTTTGTATGTGTTTAATGTAGTATATTACCTGCGGCCGGCCGAGGGCAGCGAGCTGCTCGCGATGGAGAACGAGCGGGGCTTGATGGTGGAGAACAACTCGAACAGAACCTCGATCGTCAGCTTCGACGCGGACTTGTGGAAGTCGTGCAGAACCTGGAAACTCACGTTTACACAAGTGTTGCCAGATCAGAAGAAAAAGATAGCGCTATACACTTTGCCGTGCAGATGAAAAGAGATGGCTTTAGCGCGCACTAGTTGAAAAATTAGAATGACTAAACCACGAAATTGATCTAAATTAAATTTAAATAAAAAAGTTTACCTCTAGAACAGTCCGCCTAGGTCTCCTACAGTAATTCAACCAGTCCTCCTGCCCCTGCGGGGAGCCGAGTTCCATGCACTTGTCTCGCTCCAGCGTATCGTCCGAGATTAGCGCGAGAAGGGAGAAGAAGTATTGCGTCGGGTAGCACGTGAGGTCCCAGTATTGTTCGGCGACTTCATACATGGTTAGTGGACGTTGGAGGAAATGCGGGACCGGCATGTCTGGAAGAAAATAACAAGTATTTAAAAACCGGCCGGCAAAAAACAATACAATGACGCCCATCGGCAAGTGACCGCCCGAAAAGGGCTTATAGTACTCATTATGAACAACTTTTTCTATAGGACTAACCCTGAAATCGAGAAAAAGATATCTGCTGTTCCATACATTTTGTCGAGTATCATTGACATTTTTCTATGGATCGATCGATTTCTATTGACATTTTCTCGATTTCAGGGTTGGTCCCATAGTAAAAGTTGTTCATAATTATGAGTACTATGAGACCTTTTCGGGCGGTCACTTGCCGATGGGCGACATTGTATGTTAAAGTACCAAAAAACAAGCGTTATACATTTTTGTGTCTAAGTGCCCTTAGTGCTTATAGTCCCTAATAGTCTGAATTAGGTTTTTATGGAAAGAAAAATACGAAAAGTTAGCGAGCGACGGTCCCGAATCCTGAACCCGAGCTGCATCGCGTACGAAGTCGCGGGCATCAGCTACATTTTTATAAATAAAAATTAGTCATCTACCTGTACAGGTGTACAAATATTTTCATTATCACGGACAAATTTAAAAATCTATAAATTTCGGTTATTCCGTTTATCCACCCTAGACTAGGGTGGATGCTCGGAAACACATGTTCATCTATCCAATAATCAGAATTCACTTCCGATTGTTCTTCCGACTTTTTACCCCAAGTAACAATATAGTCAACAGTAATTATATTCTAACGCTATAAAACTATACTATACTTAATAAACTATTACACTAAGTTATACTTACTACTTCGATTACTTTAAAACTATTTCAGCTTTGAACTAACAAGAAGTATTTATGTTTTTTTTATGGGTATGCTAGTGTGAGTGTGTACCACTGGCGTTTGGTGAAGGAAAACATCGTGAGGAAACCTGATTATTTCCGAAGAAATTCGATGGCGTATGTGAATCCACCAAGCCGTTCGAGGGTAGGGCGATATCCCAGCAGTGGGATGTTTAAAGGCTGATGCAGGTCTATTAAGTATCTTAGGCCGGTTTCTATATCGAGAAAATCGGAAGAAAAATAATATACGAATTCCGATAATCCACCCCAGATGACAGGTGGGTATGATAAAATTATGAACAGAAATAATAATATGAACACGCGTTTCGAGTATCCACTAACCACCATAGGGAGGCTATTTTATGGTGGATAAACGGAATAACCCATAAATTTAAATTTACTACTTAATTTAGAGAGTTATCAAAAAAATCATCAATATCATACCACAGATAATAACCGTATATAACGCAGTAAGTGGTCTTTTTTTCGATAAAAACGCACCAAAATTTGGGTTAAGACGCGGGTTGCGGGTACTAAAACAAAGCTTTCCCATTGGATATCTAAGGTAACGTCTAGCCGCGGCTAGCAATGAACCATTTAGGGGATTTTCATAGGTGTTTTTGCGTAGTCGACTGCTCTGAATACGAAATCTATGAAGGTAATCTATGCATCATAATAATATTTGTCAATAACGTCTTGAGCGGTTTCTATCCGAAAAAATAATGTTTATCTGGAAAATCGCAGACTAGGAATAAAATAAAATATTGTCTTAAAAAAAGTAAATGTTTTATTTAGAAAGTGATATTGATTTATGCGTCCTGGTCTTCCTGCCAGCCGTCGTCGTCGCTGAGGAAGCGCCGCTTGGCCGCCGTGTTCATGTAGGGGCGGAGCGCCCACTCGCTGTCGGCGGCGTCCAGCGCGTCCAGGGTGCCCAGCTTGATGGAGAACAGCTTCATTTGGAAACGAGGACCGATCTCGGACAGATCTATTTCTTTGCCGGACTGGAATGGAAGAAGATAATTAGTAATTGTCGTGTCAGGCTAGGCGTTTTACGCAGTAATACTCGAAATAACATAATTTTTGGAAAATAATACAAAGACGTGACATGGCTTCTTCACGTTCCCGCCAAAAAACTCTCGGAGTTTGAGTTTCTATCATAATTATTGGAAAATAATACAATGACGTGACATGGCTTCTTCACGTTCCCGCCAAAAAACTCTCGGAGTTTGAGTTTCTATCATAATTATTGGAAAATAATACAATGACGTGACATGGCTTCTTCACGTTCCCGCCAAAAAACTCTCAGAGTTTGAGTTTCTATCATAATTATTGGAATATAATACAATGACGTGACATGGCTTCTTCACGTTCCCGCCAAAAAACTCTCGGAGTTTGAGTTTCTATCATAATTATTGGAAAATAATACAATGACGTGACATGGCTTCTTCACGTTTTTTTTTTTCTTTTTCCTCCTAAGAGGATTTTGGCGTCGCACGTCTTATGCATTTGCCAGTGTCAAGTATACATATTTATTCTCAAGTTTAGTTAGATATAATCAAACAAGTCATAGTCACTGTCAAAGTCGAGCAAAGCAAGTCATGGTCAAGTCCTAGTCATGCCCCAGTAAAGTGGTGAAAACTTTACTAGAGCCTTCTATGGAGTTTTGGAAACAACACGAAAATTCACGTTTCACGACATTATACCATTCACCAACACTCGTGCATGTTCACGAACACTTAACGGGTAAAAATTCACAGTTTTTACACATTAACACTCGAAATAACACAAGTAATGGAAAATAATATAATGACGCGACATGATTTCTTCACGTTCCCGCCAAAACTCGCTTCTTCACGTTCCCGCCAAAAAACTCTCAGAGTTTGAGTTTCTCCCTTCTGATTGGTCCGCGTTCGCGCTGTGATTGGTTAACAAGGAGTATGTTATATAATACCAACTCTTCGTTGACTAGTTTGAGAAGTTAACCAAAGAGAATATAATACGTATGAAGATGTTACTGGCCAGTTCGATTTTGGCGGCAATACGCGTTTCACAATTATTTGTTTTATTTATACTTTCAACCCAATGTTTATCCGTACGAGTATTTTATTATTTATTTATTAAGACATAAAACGAGCTAGGCGTAGCTCTTTCTTTTTCTCATAGGTAATGACGAAAAATAGTGTGTGGCCCTCAGGGAACAAAATATTACTTTGCCCCAGGGTTCTCCGATATATATCAGCGGATATATATCAATCGATTTTTATCTTGATAAATATCAATTGATTTTTTCCTGTCTTCTGAACTAAAAAATTTGGAGATTAATGTTTACCCTGGCAACACGTAGCAAAAAACTACAATTCAGAATAATTTAGATTGTTTCCCAAAATGGCAGCCTCATTTAAAGTTGGGGAAATCCCCTTTACTTTGACTTACCAGTACGGCTTTCTTTTTATTAAAATTCAAACCTTAACTTCATATCATATAAGGTTTGATTTACGAGGTAATCAAAAATGGGGATTCTCTGGCCTAGCGTTAATAATTTTCACTTTCTAGGGGCAAAAATTCGGATTTTTGATATTTATTATAAAAATCGGATTTTTTTCAAACCCTGCTTTGGCCCCTTGTTACACAAATAACTATTGAACAACATCTTGTTAATTTACCTTCCTATACGTGTGTTGTCGGAAGCAAATATAATCGTCGTGGTTCGCGAACGTGATCACTCTCTTCGAGTCCGGCTTCGGCACCGGGAACAGGTACCTCAGAATACTCATCGTCCGTAATCCTGCAATCAAAACAAATCTTGGTCAGATTCCATGCGAAAGTCAGTTTCATCTTCATCAGCCAGAAGAAGTCCACCGCTTCAGCGGTGGACTTCTACTAAGCAAACTAAGTCACGTTATGCCTTTGTTCACAAAGGCATAACGTGACTTAGTTTGCTTGACTTACACTATGACCGAGACTTTTTTGTTCTGAAATATTGACTGCCCCGGTGGCTCAGTTGGTAGTGAACCTACCTTCTGGTTTGGGGGCGTGGGTTCGATTCCCATCTAGGACAAACATTCATGTGATGAATATTTGTGTTTGTTCTATGTCTGGGTGTTAATATCTATATAAGTATGTATTTAAAAATATCTATGTACGTATATCAGTCTCTGGCAGCCATATTACAAGCTTTGCTTAGTTTGGAGTCAGATGACCGTGTGTGCGAAAATGACCCACATATTTATTATTATTATTGTGGTTCATTTGAAATAATACAAAACTTGACACTGGCTAGGTTCTTAACTAGTGTGTTGCCAGCGATGACATATGGAACTGAAACTTGATCCTTGACTTCTGGCCTTTTGGAGAAACTGAGAGTCGCACAGCGGGCAATGGAGAGAGTGGCAGTGGACCGAAGACAACGTGAAAGTCGCGCGCAACCGCTAGATGCAAGTGGTATGTTGTCGTTCGGAGGAGCGCTCTGAGGGGGAAGCTTTTGTTCAGCAGTGGACCTCTTATGGCTGATGGCGATGATGACACTGGCTAAATACACAACGTTTAGAGCCAAAATTGAAGAGAAAAAAAAACTGCAAAATAAAGGTAATGTCACTTCATTTATTAAGAGGAATCTACAAAATCAAGTAACGGTATATAGGAACACACAAACATACTTACACACCCCAAAAACATGACCCTCCTACTTGGGCAGTCAAGTAAAAAAATATAGGAATATTAAGGAAAGACGAGACGAGGCAAGACTATTATATATATAGGTGTTATAGCATTCCTTGATAAAGGTCACCGAATGTGATCGAAACTATAGTCGGAATAACCGACTCAATTCAACGTGAGTATTATTATTTTATTAAAACAAAATGTATAAAAACCACGTCAGTTTTCATAGTAAAATATTAAGGAAGCTGCTGGAGTTTTGGCGGCAACGTGAAGAATTCATGTCGCGTCATTTTATTATTTTCCAAAACTTGTGTTATTTCGAGTGTTAATGTGTAAAACAGTGAATTTTTACCCGTTAAGTGTTCGTGAACACGCACGAGTGTTGGTCAATGGTATAATGACGTTAAACGTGAATTTTCGTGTTGTTTACAAAACTCCATAGAAGGCTCTAGTAAAGTTTTCACCACTTCACTGGGGCATGACTTGGACTTGACCGTGACTTACTTTGCTAGACTATTGGACTAGTGCTAGCTAGACTGTGACTATGAATTGTTTGATAATATTTAACAAAACTTGAAAATATATATGTATACTTGACACTGGCAAATGCATAAGACATGCGACGCCAAAATCTTTTTAGAAGGAGAAAAAATATATTAAGGGAGCTGCTACCTACCAAGTTCAGATTTAAAGTTGTGGAATATCAAATGCGGGAACTGTTCACTCATGGGGCCGAGGTCGGGGATGTCGTGACGCATCACCACGCCCGAGAGGGTGAACTGAGCTGTCGGACCGTACGGCAAGTGGCAGATTACCTGGAACAACAACAAACAGATCAAATTTAAAAAAAAAAACTTATGCGATTGTGAGTTTTAGCCATCACTATGCGATGCAACACAGCCACATATATCACACTAATAATATTAATGCGAAAGATTTTTTAGTTTGTGTAAGTGGGGAAGTAGGTAAGTGTGTTTGTTCCCGTTCAACTCAGTAACGGCCGTTCAGCCGTGTGAGTCCATTGCTTAACATCGGTGATTGGTTAACACCTAGTCAAGTTACACTAATGAGCTTTACTTAGAACTCTAAGAAATTGTAGAGCATATACTCACCAAGCTATCGGGCACGCCTCTGTGTTCGTGTACGACAATGAAGTCCGTGACTTCGTTCGCGCGACACGCGTGTATCAACTGAGACATCTCATAACCACCACGATTCATGCGCTGACTGTTGGGAAATATTAACCTGAAAATGGAACCACACATACACAAATTAATAACAAGTTCACACTATTTTCTAGCCCAATTGCAGCAATATGAACAAATGTTGGAGGATGGGGAAGAAAGGTTCTTGAGTGGCAACCACACACCGAAAGACGCGTAGGCAGGCCTCCCACTAGGTGGACCGACGACTTTGTTGAAACCGAAAGTCGTGGGTTTCAACTTTGTGAAAATACTACAATGTTTTGCATTGCACATTTATTGTAGACACATTTATCGCATACCTACATTTCAATGAGAGTGCGCTTATAGAAAGCATACCACATTCCGCTTCAAAAGGTGTGCGACTTAACACAAATGTCGTGCAGCAAACAAATGTGTCATTGGTGTATGGTGCGTCTCAGGGGGAGGCCTATGTTCAGCAGTGGACATCTTCTGGCTGATGATGTTGATGATGATGCACAAATGTTACAAACACTGATTAACAAACAGTCATTAAGATTAGAATATACTGCTTACTTGTCAAAAAGTGTTATGAGATTTCGATGATTTAAAAATAAAAAACTGCTAAATAGGTTTGATTGTTGTACAAATTATCGCAATATCTTCGCAGTTAATTTTTGCATTTTTGTTATGATGGAGAAAAGTAGTTTTTATTTTACTACAAAAAATATTTTGTGAAAAAAAAATAGATTATTATTTATCCAAGCCATTGACATCAAAAACAAAAGATTTTGATGAGATTTGGTAATTTCATCAAAAATTTTAGGTGACTTCACCAACTCTCTCTCTCTATCGCAAGCACAGGGAACAGAGCGACAGCAATACACGTATCACGCCAGGAAGAACCTCTTAAAAATATTATCTTAATTATTACCCAGGTTCGTCTGGTTTAAAGGAGCTTGGCTGGCTTCGGTGGGCAGGCAGCGGAGGAAATACACAAAACACCCTAAGCGGAATGTCAGTGCAGGTCTATCACCCCCAGTTAGAATTATTACCTGAGTTCTTTGACAAACATCTTCAGCCTGGCGCTAGGTTCTCTCGATGTCGTGATCATGATTTTAGGATCCTCTACTCCGGCGTATCGGTACTCATCATCCTGGGAGTTCTGTGTGTTGGCACCACCGCTAAACCCACCAATCAATGCTGCTTGTTCGGGACCTACGATGTTATACACAAAATTGATATTATATGCTTAAATTAAACTTGTCTGATTATTAATTCTTCCTCTTTAAATAAGGATCATTATTTGTTTAACTAAATACATCAGGTTGCCTATATATTTTAAAAACATTTAAAAGTTACTGTTCTATTTTGTCAAAATGCTAAAGTACTAAAGAAAAGCTAGTGGAAGGTGGGTTCAAAGATAAAATAACAGTGTGATTGCCATTACGCGCTACCTCTGTAGAGAACATAGCTAACCAAAATGCAGTTTTGTTTGACCTGAAGACTATGTTGACAATTTTTGAGGTTATAAACACAATGTATTTAACGTTTTATCATATAAAACGTAGACAAAAATTACTCACCCTTGTCTTCAAATTCTATTCTCTTTTGTAATTTGATCGCTTCCCTCCTCAGATCTCCATGAATAGGAATGTTTTCTTCCAAACTTCTCTTCAGTTGGTCTTTCTTCGCTTGAATACTTTTCTGCTTATCTTCTACAGACTTTCTGTACAAATATTCGCGGCGCAAGCGCGCCTGCCGACGTAGCATTTTATTTGTTCACTATTTTATATAATTATTAAATAAAAGTTAAATTTGACGAAAACATCGCGCACAAACACAATGCTTGTTTTCGTTTGCGAAATTAATGACATTTGACGTTTTCTACAAACACGTGTTTTTGACATTGACAGATTTGACACTTGGCAGCTATCATTTATGAGCGAAAAGTTGGAGTTTTTGGCGGGAACGCGAAGAAATCATGTCGCGTCATTGTATTATTTTCCAAAATTTTTGTTATTTCGAATGTTTTGTTCGATTATTTCGAAAAATGATGGATTTTTATCCGTTTAGTGTTCGTGAACGAGCACGAGTATTGGTGAATAGTATAATGTTGTGAAACGTGACTCTTCGTGTTGTTTCCAAAACTCCATAGAAACCTCTAGTAAAGTCTCCACCACTTTACTGGGGCTTGACCGTGGCTTATTTTGATTGACTTAGCCTATGACTGAGACTTAGACTTCACTTAAAATATTAAATATTACAATACTTGACACTGGCTAAATACACAATTTGTGGAGCGAAATACAATTAAACACTGTACGAATTCTCTGCGTTTGATCATGATGGTAAATCCTATCGCATCAAGGCCTCGCTACGTTACCTGGCCCGTCATCGTGCGAAAGGGACAGCTAGACTTGAATTTCACGAGAGCAAAAGAAACACTAAGAATTACTAAGGTTATAGCTTCTCCCTTTCGCTCCACAGAAACTCATATATAGCCATCTCTTTCACATGATGTCAGATCAGCGGGCTTATCCCGTAACTCTAAAAGCGATAGTGATAGTGCGCGAGCGGGACCGCGCATAGTGCGACTAAGTTGGTACGAGCGGGATGGCATGCGCTCGCAATCAGAATCACGAACGTTTCAATGTTAGAGGATAAGCCCACAGGTCACATATAGCCACTTTGGCAAAACACTTTCGCAAAAGCAAGGATTCTCTACTTTTTTTCTTTAGTCATTGCGCAAAAGTTCCAAGCTTCGTTCCAAAACAGCCGTTTCTCGAGTGTATTTCATCGGAGGAATTTTGGTTTCGGAACTGGGTTTGAGCGGGTAGTATTCACGCGGAGCGACTTGTTTTGGAACGTCTCTTTCTGGCGCGCTCGAGACTGTTTCGGTCATTGACTCCCTCTCTCGTTAGGAATATCATGAGTGTGAGAGTGACCGAGATAATCTCGAGGGCGCTAGAATAAGGCCCGAGAAAATTTACTCCTGTGAATTGACCATTGACATCATCATACCATAATAACCACAAAACTATGCTGTTTTACGCTTACCATTAGTTTCTTCCTTAAGTTTTCCTTTATGGGCTAATGGCGGCTAAACAATCTAATAACTGTCAATATTCTGATTATGACAGCAGAGTGAAATTCAACTCTGATTTTGACCAGGTTGAATTATTTCAACTGTCAGTTGGAATTTCATTCTATCGGTTCCAAAACACAAGAGTCAAGTTGCACGAAGCGTTTCGGAACCGGCATCGAGTTAATTTTGCTTGTCAAAATCTTTTTTAGCGCCTATACCTTAGACGAAGCATCATACTGGACAGACCCATGAGACGTTGCCGCTCCGACGTTCACATTGTCATGTTTCTCTTTTTATTTCACGGGTCGTCGCATAGAGTAAGCGAGAGAGCTATTGTAAGATTGGCAACCTCGCACTCTGTGTCCATTTTATGACCGACTAGTCGGTCACAACATTGCGACCCGTCTTACTAAAAAAGCAAATTGGATCAAAATATCGCTGTGAATACTTAATATTGTTATACATAGTGGCATTATGGCGTGTTGTGCTGTGTATTGTGCATCGAGAACAACGAAAGGGGGAGTAAAAGATCCAGAATTATCATTTCACACGTAAGTCTTTTGTAGCGTTTTTTACCTAAAATAACCAGAATCAAAGCTAAATATTCGTTTCACTTAAAGAATATACATGTTTGAAGTCATACAACTATCACGCAGTGTTATTTAGTAATGAATTTAAGCATTAATTTAAGATAAATAAATGTATTGTTTTACGCGTTCCTGCTAGTGAAGTACCACTGCACGTTTCAAACTTTGTCGATATTTGGTCGATATTTATCTAATAATATTCTTGTAATATCCTACATATACTACATTAAGTGAAACATGAACCGTTAATTCCTTTCCACGTTTAATCGGCTTGATACGTATTCTATCGATAATTAATTTTAATCTTTTTGAAGCTTTCGCGGCTTGAAATGTATGATAATTTGTACCAATGTTGTGTCATGGTTAAACAATTAATTAAAATAAAACATTTTGTTATAGGTTTCCAAAATGTCCGGAAATCAGAAATCAGTGGATAAAGGCTGTGAGGCGCGAAAACTGGGAGCCACCTAAATACTCTCGACTTTGTTGAAAACGTTTTGAAAAATCTAGTTTTATGACTGGGCTGTCAATTAAAAAACTAGGAAGAATAAAAGAAACTAGGAGACGGTGTAGATACTTATTAACTTTCATAGTTACTATATATACTATATATATTCGTACTATTTACATGGCAATTACGAGTTTCGATGTTCAATAAAGTACATAGTTTTGCAAACATTGTGTTCTTAATTTACAAATTCTTAGTTTTGTACACTGTGTACATTTTTATCGATAGATTCTGCACTAGTTTTCACTTCCCTACTCACTAAACGTCACAACAGAAAGTGGACACGCTGCCAAAGCAATCACTCTATCCAGTGTGATACAAGATCCTTGGCCTATACAATGCCTGACCTGACATCGTGTCAAAGGGACAGCTAGACTTGAATTTCACGGGAGCAAAAGAAACAAACTACTAAGGACACAATTCACAATAGCTTCTCTCTTTCGATCCGCCAGAAACTTATATACGGCCATGTATGGGCACCCTGGTGCCTATACATGGCCTGACCTGACATCGTGTGAAAGAGATGGCTATATATAAGTTTCTGAGGGAGCGAAAGGGAGAAGCTATTGTGAATTGTGTCCTTTCGAGTTTTCGTGCTGTTTCTAAAGATAGAAGCTTAGAATTAGTTTTTCTAAGGGTAGGAGCTTCCACCGCTTTATTGAGGCAAGAATTGAATGTGGAACTTGGTTGCACTATAGTCAGCAAAAAACTATTTTGAGTTTAATTATTATGGTCTCTAATCTCTATGATACTAAACAATACTAGTTGTTATCGGATAATATTTAGGGGTGGGTATCAGACACAGATCACACTAGATACCGCATTACGAGATTCGTTATTCCTACAAAAAGTCACGTCAGTTTGAGGCGCAGCGCGGGGCGCGGGGAGTGCGACCGAGCGTTCTGATTGGCTATCTCAAGGTTACGCCTACTCGCGCCTAACAATCAACCAATCAGAGTCATTTTTTATAAGTGTAGATTCAGATTCAGATTCAGATGGTTTATTGCTTCCATTAAGTACAAGGTGGTCGAAAAAATTCAATTTTAGTACAAAGTTACATAATGGACCCCGTCGGGCACAGCAAAACTAGAAGAGAGGAGGACAGCTGAATAAAATGTTTGAAATTATTATTATTATTATTATGTATTTAGACTGATGGGTGGTGCGCTTCGAGCGTCCTGACTGCAGAATCTAGGGTGTGATCTGTGGTATCAGATTATGCTTTTTGTATTGACAAGATGGGGGTATACTCTATTCTTAAGCTATATCTATACAAAAAATCAGCTCGATCCGTTCTTCCGTTTAGCCGTGATAACGCTACAAGCACCCAGACAGAGAGACATTGTTACTTTCGCATTTTAAATATTAGTTAGGAGCGTATTTAGTGAGGTGCGTCGTCCGACGTAGCTCGAAAACATTGCGAATATGATGTTATTCAGCATCTTCGGACAACCATTCTGAACACAGACGAGGACTGTATCGTGAGGCGGTTATCGCGATGATTTTTAGGTTCTGCTGCCGACGCTGCGCGACCGTAAGCCTTATCGCGCGGCGATACGATACAAGATCGCGCAGCGTCGGCGCTGAACCGAACAATCATCGCTATTTACAAGGACCTCACGGTACGGACCCGGGGCAGTTACTTTGACTGTTAAGTTCAGCCGCCGACGCTATCATAGCGTCACGATTGAACTAAGCAATCATCTCAATAGGCACACGGTATGGCCCCGGTGTCTAAGCATAAAAGTTTTTTTTTTTTTTTTTTATTCGGTGGCGAAAAGAGAAAGTCGCTGATGTTAAACGTCACGCTTGCCCATAACAGTTCAGTGCCACACATAATTTTGAACTTCAACAGTTCAAGACCATGCGCGGCAATGCACTGCGCTCGTCACCCTGAGATGTTAGATGTTAAATCTCTGTATGCCCAGTAATTACGCTGGTAACATTGACCTTCAATCCGGAACACAGTAATGCTTACACACTACTGCTTTAAAGATTTCCGTACCATGGTGATATTCTTCAACCAGCAGCCTGTAGTGCGGTTTAATGTCCATGTCGTGTTGTTCAAATATGCCGAAGAGGTCTTCAATGTCTTCCGTTGAATTCCGGGGTCTAATGTTGAACACATCTCCTGGTTTGTAGTTCAGAACTTTGTCTCCTGTCATTTTGAATATGATCAATCTTACATCCTGTAAAAAAAATATATTAGTTTAGTTGTAAAGAATAATTTCCTTTTTTCGATTATATACTACATAAAAATTATCTCTAATTAGTTTTGTAACCTATTCCCATGACACTGCATTCTATTCAACATTTATTCAGACATTTAACAACACAAAGAAAAAAAATTGAGGTCTAAACTCCATTTCAGTCATCCTCACAGTAAACAACAGAGACAGAGAGTATATATTTCGAAACAAACCTTTTACGTGACTACATTAAAGATTTGGTTGGGGCTCCCATTTTCGAACCGCTCGAGTTCGCACGAAAGTATCATGTGAAATGACTGACTTTCGAAATAAATCCCGAACAAAAGTCGCATTTTTGAAATAATCATATCACTCGCTAATACAACGAGTGGATTGAAACATTCGAATTTGCTTATATCAATAGAAAATCATTAATTTCGCATGATATTTTCATGCGAGCGATAAAAAATGGAGCCCCTGGTCCACATATCATAATAGATACCGCATTACGAGATTCGTTGTTCCTACAAAAAGTCACCAAAGCTTGAGGCGCAGCGTGGGTCGCGGGGAGTGCGACCAAGCGTTCTCATTGGCTATCTCAAGGTTACGCCTACTCGCGCCTAACAATCAACCAATCTGATCCAGACTGATCTGTGGTGCTCTTCGAGCGTCTTGAATGCAGAATCTAGGGTGTGATCTGTGCCCTAGTCCCATTGTGGTGTTTTAGAAAACCACATTTTTTGGTATTATTCTGACTTCAAGAGACATATAACATATATATAACAAAACATATAATTATTTACATATAGGCGAGCAGCATAGGCTGATGTGCCTATATCAGTGTTGAAACTTATTAACTGTCAGTCATGTTTATCTTCTCCTTAATTATCTAAGTGTCTAGCTTGTTTTTAAAAGTATTTATAGATTTTGCTGAGACCACCTCCTCAGGCAAACTGTTCCAATTGTGAACAGCTGTGTTGCTGAGGATGTGGTGTTGAATTGAGGTTCGAGATTAACAAAATTTAAAAAAATCTGAGCTTTTTGCTTATTAAATATCAAAACAATAACTTATTTATTTATATTATATTAAAATGAACACCTATTTGTCCTGGTCACGCTACAACTTGAGAAAGGCTGGACCGATTTTGATGATTTCTTATTTGTTGTGTTCGTAATTGTGAGGACAAGGTTTGTATGAAGTCTCGGGCATCAGCAACTTCAAAATAAAAACCGGTGACACTCACACAAAATCTCATAAATATTCACATTGAAAATACAATATCTTAATTACAAAACGTTATGAAAAATGTGTACTCACTTGAAAATGAGTTTTGTCTGTCGTCCGAATATTACTTTCGACCTCCAACAAGTTTGCATCCAAGAAACCATCTTTGCCGCCGTCTCCAAAATAAATATCAGTAGTTTCTTGAGAAGTAATACCTTTAAAAACAGGTAATGTTATTTTACCAAAAATATCTATTGCTCGTACCAAAAACCTTATTAGTATTAGAGGAACCATTGTTACATGACAGCATGTTTACATAAATACAGACAGTAAACAATAACACTAATATTATAAATGTGTAAGTATGTAAGTATGTAAGTATAAGTATGACTTTCAACTCTGTATCTGATTTGAATGAAATTTGGTATGAATTATGCTGAATTATTTATTTATAGGCGAGCAGCATAGGCTGATGTGAATATATCACACAGTGTCTAACAAGTATAATAGTATAGTATAGTATGGTATAGTATTTAAGTATATTCAAGATTATCTTCTCCTTAATTATCTACCAAGTGTTTATCTTGCTTTTAAAAGTATTTATAGATTTTGCAGAGACCACCTTCTAAGGTAACCTGGGGCCTTATCCCGTAACTCTGGTGGCGATGGTCTTCGTTTGCTATCCTGCTCGCTCACATGGTGCGAGTAAGTTGGCGCGAGCGGGACGGCACTCGATGTCCATTGCCAACAGAGGCTTACGGGATAAGGCTGGTTAGGATTATATTATTCCTACCTCCGTTTACAATTGGTATATCTTCAGTTTTCAATAGTGAAATGGCCCAGCGTGGTATAAAGTTAGCTTTGAGGTTGTCCGTTTGTATATTTGGGAAGTAGTCCTTGAGGCGCGAGTAGTATTCTTTGATCCACGGCTGCATCACGGCGTCGTGTCCGAGGTCATGTTGGTAGTCACATAGTCCTACAAGCAGAGTAACGTAAAATTTGAAACATAAATCTATGATATAATGGTTTTTCTATGATCTGGTGTTTCTATAAGCTTTTATTTAACTTGGAATGTTTGTATGTATGTATGTTTAGGTCAAATTTTGCAAATCATATATATCATATTTATTATATAACTATTTTTTAGGTATGTAATCTATATTATTATTATTATTATATATGTTATTATTTTTTTGCATCTAGCACTATCCCTAGTTAATAGCACACCCCGTCCCTTACCTCCTTCATACAAATCCTCTCCATGCTAAGGTTGCCTGGAAGAGATCGCTTTAAGCAATAAGGTCGTCAGTTGTTACACTAGGGGGCCGTTCAAGTATTATGTAAGCAGATTTATTACAATTATTAACCCCCACAACTCCCTTGTCAGCAAAAGTAAGCAAAGCTCTTACCCCCTCCCCCCATGCTTACGTAAACATTTTTCAATTTTTTTTTTTTTTTGTATTATAATTATAATTTTAAAAATAAGAAAATAGATTTAGGATAAAGATTAGATTTTACTGATACAGTATTCAACATAGAGTAAGGGACAAAAATATCATAATCTTACGAACATAACAAACTTATTTTAAATTTTTGGTACACATATTAAATTCAAATTAACAGTCTTCAGTCCATGAAACCCGAATTCATGATTCTAAGTTGGAGGGTTGCCATTCGTGTAAAAAAGTAAATAACTATCGAT
This sequence comes from Apocheima hispidaria, assembly GCA_947579745.1. Lineage (NCBI taxonomy): Eukaryota > Metazoa > Arthropoda > Insecta > Lepidoptera > Geometridae > Apocheima > Apocheima hispidaria. The sequence goes on along the minus strand of OX388167.1, from coordinate 8,616,689 downwards.
GACGTTATCATCATCTAGACTCCCCATGTCCCCATGTCATCCAAAATAAGCAAAACAAGACCCCCCCACTCCCCGTAGTGCTTACGTAATACTTGAACGGCCCCTAGTTTTAAGTTGTTTTTTGGTCATTTGTATGTTATTTCTGGTGTGAACAATAAAGAGTTATCTATCAATGTTAGACCAGATACCCTTGTTCAATTGAGTTGAAATTTTGCATGATTTATAATATTACGATGAGCTGATCTGATGATGGAGACGGAGAGATGAAGGTGGAAAACAGAACTCCTCAGTAACTAACAGTAGATTGATGGAGTTTGGACTCATTTTGATCAGCTTACAGTACCAAAAATAGGTTTTATAAAAGGTTCTCTGGAAAAATATATTTTCCACAAAAACTTATTTCAATGTTATGGTGTCATTATATTTTACTAGTAAATAAATGATTTTTACTTAGGAATGTGAACAAGTTATTTAGAAACACAAAACCTTAAACTTAAAAATAAAACTTTTATCTCACTTTACAAAAAATAAAGTGATGATAAAAATGTCTTCTATCAACAGACTATTGTTTTTTTATTGGTTCTAATACTTTGTCACAATAATAGTGTATTAAAGTGCAAGATTGTGCATTATTAGATAAGCATTATTGTTCCCATTTTGAGCTATTGTCCTGTTTCTTGCATCAATGACAATCAGGGCCATTATTCTGTATCTTCTTTCAAACTCATAACATGCCCGCATTGTGTTAACTCCATGGAATTCACACGGAATGGTATTCTTTAGGTCATAAATGATACTATAACATTGATAGTTAGATTAAAATTAAAACTGTACAACCAACGATCGCAAACCAACTTTTTTTTTCTGCCTGCCTCGTGCAATTGCCAGTGTCAACTATTTTAATATTCTTAGTAACAAGAATATTTCATTGAACAAGTCACCGGCACAGTCCGAGTCAAGCAAAGCAAGTCACGGACAAGACATATGATATTCCATGCATATTCCACAGAGTTGACTAATACGACCAAGGTCTGGCCATAGCTGAGCTCTGTAGCTGAACGGAGTTAAAATAAGAAGTATGAAAGTAAATTATCAGTGTCAACAGACCTCCCCTTTCAAGGGAGGATGTTGCCATAATCCCCTTGGTTGGGCTCTTGGCCCATGCCTCGTGGCGATCGCAGAAAGATCACCGTTAACTATAAGGATGCTGCTGCCTGTCCTCCGGAAGTTCTGGTCGCAGTTTTAGGATATTCCCGGGTCTAAGCCCCGGGGAAAGTATATCTTGAATTAATACATAGGGCCGTATTTCTTCCAGCTAGCTAGGATAGCTTTTGAGACTGCGGGCCCAGCTAGGAGGTAGCTAGTGTTGTAGGAACTCACCAATATCTATCAGAGGCGTGGCTCCCAGCTGCAAGAGACGTTTGTTCAGCTTTTTACCGACGAAATTGAACTTGGAATATGAAGAATCACCGAAAGCGAGAACACCAAAATTTAACTTCACCAAAGAGTTTGCAGGTAGACTTTTCCTGAGTAAAAATTTCCAGAATCTTTTCATATTGTCAGGCTCATCTCCCTGACCCGTTGTAGCGCAGACAAATATTGCAAATTCTTCTTGGATAAGCCTCGATATAGGGTATTCATCCATCGCCTGTATGGGGCCATGAAAGCCAAGAGCCTTGGACGTTCGCCATATTCTTTCAGCTGCTTCTTGGGCCGTGAAAGTTTGGCTACCGTATAGCACTAAAAGGCGTCCTGTATCTATCATATTTTTTTAGAAATTCAACAAGTAAAACACCACCAGACCACAATGATCACAACACTTTTTTTTTTTTTTTCTTTTTCTTCCTAAGAGGATTTTGGCGTCGCACGTCTTATGCATTTGCCAGTGTCAAGTATACAAACATATATATTCCCAAGTTTTGTTAGATATTATCAAATAAGTCATAGTCACGGTCAAAGTCGAGCAAAGCAAGTCACGGTCAAGTCCAACTCATGTTTACTTATTACTTGTTTCTGTGTACTTGCGTATCTGTGTCTTGGTTGGTTGTAATAATAGAAATGGTCTTTTTGGATGAATAAATAAATATTTGAATTTGAAATATTTTGAATGTCCCAGTAAAGTGGTGAAAACTTTACTAGAGCCTTCTATGGAGTATTGGAAACAACACGAAAATTCACGTTTCACGACATTATACCATTCACCAACACTCGTGCATGTACACGAACACTTAACGGGTAAAAATTCACCGTTTTTACACATTAACACTCGAAATAACACAAGTTTTGGAAAATAATAAAATGACGCGACATGAATTCTTCACGTTCCCGCCAAAACTCCCACATCCCACAACACTTTTTTTTTTATTTTTTTATTCCTGCTTGATATGATTTTGGTTTTAGCGTCTCTTTCCTCCTAAGAGGATTATGGCATCGCACGTCTAATGCATTTGCCAGTGTCAAGTATACTCATATTTTTTCAAGTTTTGGTGAATATTGTCAAATAAGTCATAGTCACAGTCAAAGGCGAGTAAAGCAAGTCACGGTCAAGTTCAAGTCATGCCCCAGTAAAGTGGTGAAAACTTTACTAGAGCCTTCTATGGAGTTTTGGAAACAACACGAAAATTCACGTTTCACGACATTATACCATTCACCAACACTCGTGCATGTTCAGGAACACTTAACGGGTAAAAATTCACTGTTTTTACACATTAACACTCGAAATAACACAAGTTTTGGAAAATAATAAAATGACGCGACATGATTTCTTCGCGTTCCCGCCAAAACTCCGGTTTTAGCGTCGCATGTCTTGTACATTTAATTTGCCAGTGTCAAGTTTTTTTTCTCTTATGTTTTGGCTCTACACGTTGTGTATTTAGCCAGTGTCAAGTATTGTAATATTTCAAGTGAAAACAAATATTTCACAATTAAAACAAGTCTTAGTCATAGTCTGAGTCAAGCAAAGTAAGTCATGTTCAAGTTCACGTTATGTCGTAGTTATGTGGCGGAGACTACTAGAGGTTTCTATGGAGTTTTGGAAACAACGATGAAGAGTCACTTTTTACAAAATTAATTCACCAACACTCGTGCACGTTCACAAACACATAATGGATAAAAATCAAACTCGAAATAACACATGTTTTGGAAAGAAATACAATGACACGAGATTATTTCTTCACGTTCCCGCCAAAACTCAAAGAGGTGATTGCACGAATATTATAAATGCGAATGTTTGTGTGTAAGTGTATAAGTAGGCAAGTATGTAACTGTGTTTGTTTCCGTCCAACTTTGTAATGGCTGAACGGATTTCGATGAAATTTGGTAGCATATTCCCTGGATTAACACTTAAGCTACTTTCTATCTAGAAAAAATAACCGTTACTGTAGAATAGCGGGTGAAATTGCGGGACGCAGCTAGTACCTAATACTAGTAGTTCGCGACGAACTGAGACCTCGCGACCCCTATATCTTCACAACCCCTGAACCGATTCAGCTCATATTCGAACTTAAAAATTGTATTGAAATGAACCACTTGCTTACAAAATTTCATGAAGATCGGATCAACGGTTCGCAAGTTATCATCGGACAAATATACACACAAACATACATACAAATAACTTATAATTGACCTTCACTTCGCTCGGTCAATTATAATTCAGAGGAATATAGCCGCAGTCGTATTCGAGGTATAAAAATGAATAGGCATGTTCGTCTCGAGGAAAGAACTACGCTTGCGCGATTCAGAACTCCCTAAGTACATTACAACTGTCAGTCCATACAAAATACAAAACGTCAAAAAATGCACAAAAATTGATCAACGCCGTTTAGCGAACTATGGGAAGTAGCTTTGTCTCTTTGTCTGGATGTTTGGCGCATTATCACTGATAAACGGCTGAACGATCTTGATAAAATTTTATGGAGTTACTGTATATCACAAAGACGAACTTATGATACTTTTTATATGTCCACGCGAACGAAGTCGCGGGTAACAACTAGTAAGTAGTAAATAAAAAGATGGCTTAGGGCTTTATGGCGTTGAAATTGGGCTTAGTCGCGAAGTCTGAAATCACACCGACACTGATTAGCGCTGTTGGCGGTGTAGGTAATGAGGCGTTTTCCTAAAAAAAAAGAAATCCTGGTAATAAAAGTTACCAATAGATGGCGTTAGATGTACCTTGAGGTTTTTCTGTAACTGTCAAGACATGAAAGACAAAAAAATGTACGTGCGCCTTTTTTTTCTCGTGTTTTTTGGCTCCACATGTGTATTTACACAATTTCAAGTAATGTAACTATGGATTTGACTTCATTTGAAATATTACAATAGTTGACACTGGCTAAATACACAACGTGTGGGGCCAAAATTTACGATTTAAAAAATAAACACAAAATATTTCGACAGAAATGACAATGACAGGTAAAACGATAGGTCTACTACGCCATCTAGTAAGTATTTTAGAACTATTATTTTTTTTTGGAAAACGCCTCATTGTTGGCTCTGTTATACTTCGGACTTCACGTTTAGGGATTTTTATGAGTAGTTAATTACTGTGTACCTTGTGTAAGCCTTTAAGCCTTTTCCGAAGAAAATCTTGTTAGCTTTTGTAATATTTTGTTTCAAAGGTAATTATTATTTATTTTGCCTTTTGTTTTTTGTTTTAGTTTACCTACATCCGGTTTGTGGGTATGGGTGGGTACCTACTGTTCGGTTTCCCAATGTATTATACTTTTTTACTTTGATTAGATATTATATTTGTATTATTTTCTTTCATTGCATTTTAGGTTAAACTTGTTCAGATTGAGATTTTCATCTTAGCGTCTCACCCCAGAAATCGCCAACCCTCGCTCGATAACGGCGCAGCCGGCGCAGCCGATATATCTATCTTGGTTGCACACGTGGCGAACCGATCTTTTATCTCGCTCATAATCGGCGCACGGCAGTCTCGCGCCCTAACTTGGCGGACTCAGTCGCTCCGGCAGAAAAACGCGGGAAAACCAGTGTTGTGATTTTAGAGTGACTAAAAATTTCAGTGAATTTAATCTACCAAATTAATTATTCATAATGTGAGTATATCCAATAGCCATAAAAGCTTTGCGATAATTTACACATTTTATTGTTCACCTTTGACATTTCCGGCCGCGTGGAGATGTGATCTTAAATTAATATTTTTTAAGGTGAATGATCATTAAAAATCAAGATAGATATGATAAATTATTGAGAATATTATGTATTTTATGTTTTTGTTGTCGCACTAGTGATGGGGTCATGTTTAGATACATTTTCTGAATTTTGTAGGACGTACCTATTCGTATACAACGCAATAACTACACATTATGTTTTTGGCTAGTAAAATAAGCTTTATTTTTTCGGTTTTTGATAACCAATCAATCTCCTTGGTAAATACCTAAGATATTTGAAAATACTACAGGTACATATACGTACGTGGATATCTACCTAGTCATTAATTATAATATAATAACCTCGCCTCCTTCCTTTCTAGATTTAAAACGAAACGTTCCGCAAATTGAGTTCCATTTAAAATCAAGGTGAACGAATATTTAACTTATTATTTTTAATGGATAGGCAGGTAATATTTTGTGGATACCTCGTAGTTATCTAGTAAAAAATTAAAGACGTGTTGTCGTACAAGTTTTATATTGCTCTTTTTCCTTTCTGTGTCCGAAATATGAATATTAATGTGGAATTCCCTTTGATTATTGAATTAAAGAGAATTATGTACATTCCAATTTTTGAATTTCTAAATATGTTTGAAATTCGAAACGTATAAATAATAGGCGTACGTCACAGAAGAGATTTGTTTTTATCACAGAAGAGGAAAAATTTTTACCCTTACTTCCCTCTCTTCTGTGGTTTTTATCTTTCTCTTTTCCGTGGCGTACCTACGTAGATAGATATTTGAACTTCGCCCTCCTGTTCCTGTGCTGGAGAATTCTGATGTACCTCTTAAAATGTCTTAAATGTTTATGTATCGTTGTCAGTTTTATTCATAGATAACTCACACACATTTATTTATTTATTTTATTTATTTAATACATATGATCTGATTTGTGCGGAACAGATAGTTAGGAAATTAATTATTATCTATGAGGATATTATTATAATATCTTTGAATTTCATATATAGCTATCCCTTCGCCTTTTCGCAGATTTCAATCCAGGTTTTTTTTTATGTAACTCGGTGACGAGACGAGCAAGTCACTCACCTGATGTTAAGCGTCACGCTTGCCCATAACAGCTCAGTGACACCCAGAACTTTTTTTTGACCCAGTTCAAAAGTATGCGCGGCAATGCACTGCGCTCCTCACCCTGAGATGTTAGATGTTAAATCTCTGTATGCCCAGTAATTACGCTGGAAACATTGCCCTTCAATCCGGAACACAGTAATGCCTGCACACTACTGCTTAGCGGTTGAATAACTGGCAAAGGTGTGTTACTTCCCCAGGCGGACTCTACAAGAGAGCCCTACCACTACAAAAAGGTGGTGTATGGCCTTAAAAAAACCGGACTAATTTAAGTTTGTCGTTGGAAAAAAACTCCGATAATCGATATACGGTATATCGATTACGGACATTCTTCCAACTACAAATTTAAGCATGTAATCGCATAACTTAATTTTTTTTATAACTATGAAATCAAAAAATCAAAATCAAATCAAAATTTATTTATTTCAGACACAAAGTTCCATACTCTAAGCTAAGTACTAACTTAATAACTATAGATTAATGATTTTCAGATGTTCCTTTACTTGTGCTTTAAGACCTTGCTTCTTGTCAAATTTCGTGATTCTTGGTCAAAGGGAAGTGCCTTAAAAATAGGTTTTGATTTACTTGCGAGTGCGACAAAAGCGACAAAATTTGCGGCATAAAATCTATTTGTATTTCAACTCCACACGTTTCTGAGAAAAAGGGCTTTTGACCACAGAAGAGGATTTTTTTTTACCTGTTTTGACAGATAGACACAGCCGAACGACGAAGGGTTCCTTTTTTCCTTTTGAGGAACGGAACCCACGATACAGATACGATGGTGGCCCACTCATTAAGACACTTACCCCCGAATACTGAAACGTTTGTTAACTTTGACAACAGATTAATTCTAATACTGCCTTTGTCTAGCACTAATCAAATGACAAAGGCAGCAATAGACATAAACTGTCGTCAAAGTTAAGGTGCTTCGTTTGAGTCCGCTAGGTAGGTAGGCGCCAAGAGATGGCGCTGTCGTTGAAAACTCAATTGAGGTAATCTGCCCCAGTTTTAATTCACTTTGCGACCTCTTACTATTGTTATAAACACATCTCAAAAATAATAGAGCCCATTAATAGCTGCACTCGACTGAAAATTCAAATAATCTTCAACGCCTGTATGCACGCATGAACATTACGCACACATGCGAATTCAAAACAGTTACAAGCAAATACGAAATTTCGTTGCTCTGAATATCGTCTCGGTGGCCGAAGTCATCAGTTTGATTAGGTAGCGCTCGTGAGGTTCCGGGTTCGAACCCCTAAAATTAGGTAGAATTATTTTTTATAATTTAATTTCGAGAATACTATTTATTTTAATTTTTGCTGTGGGTTTCTTGAAAAACAAACTTATTCAAAATTAGTAACGAAACTTATAAAAGTATATATCTACATAAACCTAATATTGTCACACAAATATTTAAAATGCGAAAGTTCGTGTGTAAGTGTGTAAGCATGTAAGTTTTTTTTTTTTGTTATTTGGTGACGAGACGAGCAAGTCACTCAGCTGATGTTAAGCTTCACGCTTGCTCATAACAGTTCAGTGCCACCCAGAATTTTGAACCTCAACAGTTCAAAACCATGCGCGGCAATGCACTGCGCTCATTACTCTGAGATATTAGATGTTAAATCTCTGTGCCCAATAATTACGCTGGAAACATTGCCCTTCAATCCGGAACACAGTGATGTTTTGCACACTACTGCTTGACGATTGAATAACTGGGTCCCTGGAATAACCCCATATCGGGGGTTCTAAAGGCACCGAGTCTGGTACCTTCCGAACAAATTTTCCACTTTTTTTCGGTTTTTTTCAAATTAATTTCGAATTTTACATACCTAATACCTAATGAAATGAACCTAATGAAATATGCAATACCCAAAAATGTTGTGTTTTCCGCGTCGATAGACATTATTCTGCGACTAAAAATATGGATTTTAGACCCGGGTTAGATTAATTTAGTCCATAGTAGGTACTGTTGTTTGTTATTTGTTATTTTGTGTGTACACAACACACAAAACTAACTAATAGGTAGGTACGTAGGTAGGTAGGTTTGTTGCTTGGTTGGTGGCTAGGTAGGTATTATTAGTATAATGTGCATATTTTGATCGCGCAGCACGAAATATTCAAGATTTTCATATACCTCTATCTACCACCTTACCACCTACCTATATAGGTACCATACCTATATAGGCACCTTTTACAAAAAATCTATTATTTCACTAAGAAGGAAGTTTTTCAGAATTTTTTCAATATTTTTCCCGGGATCAGTGAGCGTGCGCGCAACGAGATCATACATAAAAATGCATTCATCATCATTATTGAGGTGAATTTTTTTCCCGAAATTTTGCATTATTTTTCCTGGCAGCACTGATGGAGCGCGCACCGAGCCCCATACTCAGAAATGCTGAATTCCAACAAATTTTAGATATGGGGTTATTAGTTAGTCACACCACAATGCGAAAGTTTGTGTGTATGTAAGTAGGTATGTTAGTATGTAAGTGTGTTTGTTCCCGTTCAAATCTGTAACAGCTGCACGGATTCTAATGCAATTTGGTATGGAGGTAGCCAAATTTAGGTATGGTAGCCTCCATACCAAATCTCATCCAAATCCGTTCAGCCGTTACAGAGTTTATACCGCGGGTGAAACCGCGGGGCGTGGGTAATGGGTAAGAAATCTCGGTACGATATGGAACAGGCTGATGATGATGATGATGAATTTTAAATCTATGACCGAATCACATGCGAATTCAAAACGGTTACAAGCAAATACGAAATTGAGTACCCGATTTTCGGCATTCCAACTATCAGATCGACTGGCCGAGCGGTCGAGTGGACGGATTTTCATTATGCTTCGTTTTGTAGTGTGTATCAATGAGACGAAGGTCCCCGGATCGAATCCTCATTTGAAAATTACTGTTTTTGTAGATTTTTGTTCCTTTTGTGCTATTTTTTTACAGAATAAGTTATCAAACAACACAACAAACACCACACACAAAACTAACAAACTAACTAATAGGTAGGTAGGTAGGTAGGTTGGTTGGTTGGTTGGTTGGTAGGTAGGTAGGTATTATTAGTATTATGTACATATTTCAATCGCGCAGCATGAAATATCCAAGATTTTCATATACCTCTATCTACCACCTTACCACCTACCTATATCGGTTCCTATACTTATATAGGCACCTTTTACAAAAAAACTATTATTTCACTAAGAAGGAAGTTTTTCAGAATTTTTTCATTTAGGTTATTAGTTAGTCACACCAAAAATAAATATTATAAAGAGGACAGATTTGACTGCCCGTTTGCCCGCATTGAATAGGCTCCGAAACCACTGAATCGACCCGAAAAATCCCCCCGCTGCTGGGCAGCCTTTCAGCCCTCCTTACACTTCCTTCTTTTCTGCAACTTGACGCAAATAGAAGGGTTCTGCGTGTGCATTATAATTTTCATTCCCTCGTCAAACACCCGTGCGAAGCTGGTGCGGGCTGTAAAGGATTCAAACAGACAGACGGACAGACAGACAGACAGACGGACATGACAAACTTATAAGGGTTCCTTGTAGTACTACGGAACCCTAAAAATGTATAAATGGTTACCTATGTCAAAGTCCTCAAAATATATATTTCGCGAGGCTGCGCGGGCCGCGAGCGGCCCGCGGGGCGGTCCTGCAGTTAGGTATGGCTGGATCGTTTAGGTCGACTTGTAAAGTTAAAAAAAAAGGAGGAGCATGATGAAAACGGGTAAGAAACCTCCATACGGTAGCAATTTGGCTAATGATGATGATGATTATGGTTAAAATCTATGACCGATAATGAACGTCGCAGTTTGACGGGTAGAAATCCCCCCATCACCATGAAAATGGGCAAGAAGTCTCGATACGTTAGGAAGCGTGCTGATCATGATGATGATGAATTTTAAATCTATGACCGCAAATGAAAATCGCAGTTGGAAGGGTAGAAATTTCCCCCATTGCTATGAAAAATGGGTAAGAAATCTCGGTACGATAGGAAACAGGCTGATGATGATGATGATGATGATCCTTAAAATCTATGACCGTACATGAAAATCGCAGTTGGAAGGGTAGAAATCCCCCCATCGCCATGAAAATGGGCAAGAAGTCTCGAATTATATTTTTTATTTATAAATTAGGTAGGTAGGCACTTACGAAACACCTTCGCCATGATAATATTTCAATTTTTGGCCAGAATATTGATGGCGTCTATAGCGCAACGATGATGTCTGCTGCATTCTATTATAATTATGTACGTTATTATTAGGTTACTAGCAGCCCGCCCCGGCTTCGCACGGGCACCCAACAAAAAAATAAAAACCATAATACACACACGAAAACCCCTCCACCCGCGTCAAGTCACAAAAAAAAAAAAATATTAAGAAAGCCGAAAAGCCACCCAACAGCGAAACAATTTTTCAAATCCGTTCAGCAGTTTCGGAGCCCATTCAATGCAAACAAACAAACAAACAAAGAATCAAATCTTTCCTCTTTATAATATTGGTATAGATTGATTATTCTATCATCATCAATAGTTGTCGCAACGCACGCGATGTAAAGGATATTTTAGGTATTTTTTTTACATCTTGGGTTACATTATTCGAGTTTTAGTAAGGATCCCAATTTTTTTTAAAATAAAATATAGTATAGTATAGGGATAGTGTAGCTTCCCAACAGTGAAAGAATTTCCCAAATCGGTTCAGCAGTTTCGGAGCCTATTCAATGCACACAAACAAACAATCAAATCTTTCCTCTTTATTATATTGGTATAGACTATTCTTTCATCATGAATAGTTTTCGCAGTGCACGCGAAATACATCATCTTGGGTTACATTATTGGAGTTTTAGTAAGGATCCCTAATTTTTTTGAAAATATAATATAACCTATGTCACCCGGGGATAGTGAAGCTTCCCAACAGCGAAAGAATTTTTCAAATCGGTTCAGCAGTTTTGGAGCCCATTCAAACAAACAAACAATGAAATAAATAAACAATCAAATCTTTCCTCTTTATAATATTGGTATAGATAGATTAGGTAACCAAATCAAACACTGCACTGCACACCGATACCGAATCTCGCAACGTCGCAATTATCGAAGACCGCGCGCGGACTAAGCCGCGAGGCAAGAATACCTAGTCTCGCTCACACACGCTCCGACAAGCTGGCAACGTCGCGTAAACCGCGTGACGCGCGCGCGGCACAACCAGTGTACACGATTTTTGCAAGACGCACGCACACATCAATATTTCACGCACACCATGATCGCATGATTCGCATGTAAAGAACACACCACTACAATCGTAAAATTTGTCGTAATTATTGGGTTGAAAGATGGTATTTCCTAGCCATGAACATTTTAAATTATCGACTTTGCGATACTTAGAGGCCAAATTAGACCTATGTTAAGTCATGCCCAGTTCAAAATCGTAGTAGGACGCCTAAAAAGGCATCGACAGTTTTGTATGAAAGTCGTTTATCCTTAAGAAACGTTTCAGTATTCGGGGGTTAAGGCCTCGCTACATGGCCTGACCTGACATCGTTTGAAAGAGATGGCTATATATAAGTTTATGGAGGAGCGAAAGGAAGAAGCTATAACCTTAATAGTTTGTTTCTGCTGCTCCCGTGAAATTCAAATCTAGCTGTCCCTTTCACACGATGTCAGGTAGGCCGTGTATAGACACCCTTACATGCATGTGATTTGTCCTCTGCCTCACGTCGCCCATTGGTTAAATATCGAGTTTCATGAACATTGGCATTTTAAAAATAATAGTAGATTATCTCGTTGAAAACCAATTCAAAAGCTAATATTATACATTAGATTAGATTATTATACATTACACTAATATTATAAATGCGACAGTTTGTGCGTAAGTATGTACCTAAGTGTGTTTATTCCCGTTCATCTCTGTAACGTTTGAACGGATTTGGACGAAATTTGACGGAGGCAGCTTATACCCAGGACACAGATAAATATAATTCTATTCATCTGTGGGCTTAAAGTTCCCGCCTTTTGAAAACGCTCGGGGATGTTGCGTCAGACAACAAGTGGCGTCATCGATCCACCCCTCTACCCTCCGGCGTCCGAATACTTAGGTACATATTCGAAACCACGCATCCGTACCGCGGACCTCGGACCTCGGCTTAGGTTCGAACCTTTGACATCTGAGTTTGCACTTTTGGACACAGTTTCGAATGTATATTATACTAGCTGCGCCCCGCTGTTTTACCCGCTGTTCTACAGGAACGGTTAAATTTTTCGGGATAAAAATTAGCCAATGGTTAATCCAAGGAATAAGCTCCATACCAAATTTCATTCAAAGCAGTTACAGAGCTGAACGGGAACAAACACACTTACATACTTACACACTTACGCACAAACTTTCGTGTTTATAATATTAGTGTGATACTACGTACTGTATTTAGAAAAATAAATTTCTTGACGAAAAACTTTTCATGTTTCGGCTGAAAACTGTTTCCCAAGAAGGAGGGGGAATGTTTTTAGGGTGTATATAGGTAACTAAGTATGTATGTTTGTGTGTTCCTCTGTTACTTCCTGTAGCACGATGTGCGGTATCGTCGACTTCTCTTTCCGAAATCACATAGGCAATTTGCTGTCTGATATTATGTTGTTTTTTTTTAACGGGTAAGTGCCTTTATTTACTAAGCAAAATACATTTAAACTACAACTACCTAAACTACTGGTTTGTCTTTTAATAATATTATTTACATTTAAGAAATGAGGTATATCTTTTAATGTGAATTAAACTTTACTATACGATAAGGTCGCAAACAAAAAAAAAAAAAAAAAAATATGGCTTGCCTTTGCGATGATTTCTGGGGGTGATTTGCGTCATCTATCTATTAAAAACTATTTTTCAATACATATCCTTTACATAGTATATTTTAGAAATCATTATTTTATTTTCGTGATGAAGTCTGAAAACAAAACATCGAGATACTCAATATTTATTTATTGAATTCTTTGTCAATACTTCTAAATTCTTCACGGAATACTAAGCAATAACTCACTTTATTAAACGAAACCTGTTTTCTTGATAGGTACTTCAGTATAGTACAGAGAAACCTGAACAATCTCTTTAAAGTTCACCTTGAAATAGATTTGCAATCGCCAAATTAAAATACTTCAGGTACGAAGTAAATCTATCGTCAATTTCAGCAGAAAATTGCGCAATGCCGATTGGAAAATGATAAATCGTTAACAGAACAGATACCTACTCTAATAAGCAAAGAACAAAAAAAAACTATGGCAAAGTAATGTTAATGGTATATTTTATTATGGCACAAACATATTTGCAGTCCTAGTACGATACTCCTAAAATATTCGCATTGAATCCTGATTATGACTGACATACGCCACTGACCGAAACAATACTTGTTTTTTTTAAATCTATAAGCAACAAAAACGAAAGTTTCTTTAGAAAAGAAAATGCACGAGCGAGACTATGGCAAATTTATCTTATTCATTCTGACACACAATAAATATTCTCAATGTTTATTTCTCTTCCCTCAAACGAAAGAATCGTTTCCTATGATGTCGCTGTGCGCCTATACACCAGTCCCACTACGCCGCGCGCCGTAACTCCTTCAATACAACGCTTCCCACCACGCCGCTCGCCGCCTCTAAGGCAGTCCCATAACGTCGCTCGTTCATCCTTTCGCAGAAAACGCTGGAATCATGAATTTTGTGCTTTTATTAAAGAGCCAAAAAAAGATACAGTTTTTGGAAATTCGATTGAAAATGTGCAAGTGCAAGCTCTGGCGCGAGTTTAAAAAATGATGTTTTTTAATAAACACCAAGACTCTTTCACAAAATTTTCCAGGCGGCTTTCAATTTAAACTTTGCAAAAATGCAAAAAGCTGTCGAGGGGTCCGAGAGACTCCTTGTCCACCCTTGAGGGCTGCACCCCTTTATGGGTCAAGGTTATCAATAGGACAAAAGGGGATTTTGCAATGGGGCTGTGGAATCGATGTGTTGTTCTCAGCTCTGATGTTTTTGTACGTTATAAACGGGAGAGAAATGAAACGGAAGTTATTTTAATACATCGGATACATGGATGTTCCAAACCCAAGCCAGAGACCCCAGGACGGAAAGCTAGGAAACGGCAATATACCTTCGTGGATTTAATTTCAACAATAGACTTTTTTTTTCGTATAACAAGAGCAGAAAACAAGCTGACGGTTCACCTGATGGTAAGCAAGCCGCCGCTTATGGACACCTGCAACACGAATGGTGTTGTCGACGCTTTGCCAGCCCGGAGAGGTGTTTGAAGACGCCCTTGAAGTGCTTCATGTTGTATCTCTGTGGAAAGACCTTCGGTGGAAGGGCATTACACATCTTGCCTGGGAGAAAGGGTCGATAAAATCGGGCTGTGAAGGATTTCCAGGCTTGAAAGATGTGTATAAGCCTTTTGAAATTACTCTAGATGTAGGTATATAAGTTTGTGACAATTGTTTACAGTAGATAATGTTTATTTACCAGTAAATGAAGCACGAGTAAACATACTCATGGCAACTGATCCCGCTATCTATTAAACTCATTATAATTATGTAAGCATCACCAGCTGATTTGAAAATCGTCCCACTGACCAGAACAATGATAAGGACCGAGCGACAAACTTATCCGTGCGGTTGACGGTATCGTAGGAATATTTGGTTCGAATTTTGTCAATTTATCTTCAACCAAAGTAAAATGAATGGAACCACACAATCACTTCCTTGAAACTAACAAGCCAAAACAATCAAACGAAGGGTCCGTTGCGTTCCCTTTGAGATCCCGGAGACCTCGGTCAAGCACCAAGGCAGGCCACCGAGGGGGTTTTAGTGGGTATAATCTCACATAGCCCGGCTGCACACCAAAGCAATCGGGAGCCTTGAGAAGACTTCGCCCTCGCAAAAAAAAGACTTCAATAGCTTATAACCTGGATTAACACATAGATTACCTACTTTTAACTTTTAATAATTTACGGTTCCTGTAGAATAGCGGGTGAAACCGCGGGGTGCAGCTAGTAATATAATACATTTTCTAAGTTCCTACATGTTTTTTTAACCCTGTAATAAAGTTTCTAAAATATTTTTTCCTGTATAATTTATGCTCAAGCCATTAAACTACAAAATTGAGGTGTGATGTGATGTGATTTAAAACCATGTGATCTAAAACCACGTGATCTAAAACCATGTATATCACAAAATTTACTTCTACAATTCATTTTAGCCAAGGCTCCTTTATCTTTGACACCACAATTTGCGATTTACGGTATTTGCTATAAACTTACTGATATCATAAACTTACTCTTGCTGTAACAAGAAAAATGCGATTGTTACCGATACGTATTTCTTTTAACTATTATGTATTTATGAAAGGTTAATTTCATGAATAAGCACTGAAAAATAATAACCCTGTTATTAAATAGTTCCTGGTCAGAGGCATTATTGTCGGCTACTACGCCATCTGCCTCGGCAAATAGGAAAAATGTACCTACTTGGTTCCAATTCTGTCCACCGAACCAATTGGCTCTGTACCCGCTATCACGAGTCAAAGGTCGTACTGATAACATGCCAGAGAAATGAGTTCCCTTTGATGGAGGTTACTGCACTACAATCACCGGATTGATGCTCAGCTCCGAGATTAATGGATCTGAGTAATGACGCAAGCTTAGTAATTTGCAAGCTATTAGTTCTTATGAGAAAAAGATCGGTAGTATTATATAAGTAGTTGACCGAGCGACCGCCGTCACAGATTTGGTTTGCAGAAAGAGAGAGAAGTACATATTCCTCTATGTCTCCAGCGAAATTGGGCATCGACAGGTCCAACATCTAAAGGTGGGTCGCCACTATGTTCGTGAAACTTTTTCGCTCCGCGCTCCTGCAATCGCTCTCATGGATACGGTATGCTCTCCCCTTTGTGTTTGCGCTAGAAACCGACAAGGATCGGATCGTCTGGTTCGCTCACGGTTCGCTGCACGCTCCGAGTTCGCGAAGACATCCAATACAGGGAGCAGTTCAAGAGCGTGGAGCGCAAAAGATTCGCCAACATAGTGCATACCACCTTTATATATCTGGGTGACGAGCGCAGTGTATTGCCGCGCAAGGTTTTGCACTATTAAAGTTCAAAATTTTAGATGGCACTGAACTGTTATGAGCAGGCGTGGCGCTTAACATCAGACGAATGATTTAGGGTGTCTACACATGGCCCGACCTGACATCGTGTGAAAGGGACGGCTAGATTTGAATTTCACGGGAGCAAAAGAAACAAACTATTAAGGTTATAGCTTCTCCCTTTCGCTTCCCCAGAAACTTATATAAAGCCATCTCTTTCAAGCGGTGTCGGGTCGGGCCATGTGTAGACACCCTTCATCGTCTCATCACTCGGTTACACAAAAAAAACCTACCCTCCTTCATTTTACTCCGGTCGAAGTCATAGACTTCGGGCTATTCTGTGCTTCGGGGTGCTTCGGGCCCTAACCACATAACTTCCTTAAAAATAACAAGTCAAAACAATCGAACTTAGCCTTCAATACGTAATTAAAAGTATGTGTACATTTGTCACAAAAAAAGAGATAGCAAATATAATATCTACGAGAGAAAAAGGGACACCTGAGTTTATTTGTTGTTCTCGAACCGTTTGACATTCGAACGTACGTCTCGCGCTTTTCACAGACAGAGAGCACATTTTAAAATGCTCTTACTTGAGCCCTTGAATTAATTGACCGAGCGAAGCGAAGGTCTCAGAGTTTACTGGGACAAGTCGGCATTTGTATGTATGTTTGTGTGTATATTTGTCCGATGATAACTTGCGAACCGGTGATCCGATCTTCATGAATTTTTGTAGGCAAGTAGTTTACTTCAATACAATTTTTAGGTTCGAATATGAGCTGAATCGGTCCAGGGGTTGTGAAGATATAGGGATCGCGAGGTCTTAGTTCGGCGCGAACTACTAGTTTTACTTTGGTCGGAACCACAGCAAACGTTTCTCTGTCTACGGTCGAAGCCCACAGAGAAGGTAATCACTGCGTTCAATCGTACCTACAAGGTATTTAAAATACGATTCATAACATATTCCATAACATCAGTTTTTACGATTTTTATATAAAAACTCAGATAAGTTATATTCATTGTTATAAAAATTAACACTTGACCTAAAATAATATACTCGCAAGATCATTGCATAATAAATACCTAGTCTAGCCCCTCGTGGTTTTAAAAATATACATTTTCAGCGTATTTTCGTGATAACAAACAAATTTAATCCTTCCTTATAAATACAATCCTCTTTATACTAGTAGTTCGCGGCGAACTGAGACCTCGCAACCTCTATATCTTCACAACCCCTGGACCGATTTAGCTCATATTCGAACTTAAAAATTGTATTGAAATGAAATACTTGCCTACAAAATTTCATGAAAATCGGATCAACGGTTCGCAAGTTATCATCGGACAAATATACACACAAACATACAAACATAAAAATGCCGATTTGTCCCAGTAAACTCTGAGACCTTCGCTTCGCTCGGTCAAAAATTTCTAGAAGACGGAAAAAAATCGAAACGCTTTGTAATATTAATTATTGTTTATATTATATTGTTATTTTTAGTGATAAAATTATCTATGTACAATCTTTAACCCAGTTACTGTTCAATTGTATACAAGAAAGGACCAAGAGCGCGTCCTTGAGGGACCCCAATTGACCCACACAGCCGACCGACAAGTTTTTACAATGCCTCTTTACAATCTAGGTTTCTTTGAACGCGACACGAAACAGCTAAAAGAACGCTGGGAAGTCGGAATGTATTATTCTCCCATGTCAATTAAAATGCAAATAATTTTGCTCGTTCGACAGTGTCCGACGCTTTGCGTACATTATTTTTTTTTTTCTCTTTCCTCCTAAGAGAATTATGGCGTCGCACGTCTTATGCATTTGCCAGTGTCAAGTATACACATATATTCTCAAGTTTTGTTAGATATTATCAAATAAGTCATAGTCACGGTCAAAGTCGAGCAAAGCAAGTCACGGTCAAGTCCAAGTCATGGCCCAAGTAAAGTGGTGAAAACTTTACTAGAGCCTTCTATGGAGTTTTGGAAACAACACGAAAATTCACGTTTTACGACATTATACCATTCACCAACACTCGTGCATGTACACGAACACTTAACGGGTAGAAATTCACCGTTTTTACACTTTAACACTCGAAATAACACAAGTTTTGGAAAATAATAAAATGACACGACATGAATTCTTCACGTTCCCGCCAAAAACTCTCCTTTGCGTACTTCCAGTATTAGCTTTTAATAATAATGTAAGTAATATTTATTTTGATTTGTTAGAATTTTTAATGGCGCATGGTGTCGTAGCCATGGCGTAGCACCATGCTACGTTCGGCTCTACGAGATTATATTGAATCCACAGAGATTAGTCAAACATTTTGAAAAGGCTGTACAGACGAAAAAAATTGAAAACCTTTTTTTCATAAGATAAAAATTCTTAAAAATATGAACGGATGAGAAAGATATAAATAATAGTACAAGGTCCGAAGCATTGCCATTCAGCGAGTTTAATGCCGTCAGCAAGCTTTAGGCCTACTGTCCACGTAGCGTAGCTTCATGCGCGTGTATAAACAAAAGTGTGTATAATGTGTATTAACAAACGTAGCTTTGTCCACGGAGCGGCAACGATTGCTTACCACAACGCAAATGCTACGTTGCCGCTCTTAGGGGAGAGGTTCGTTTGTTTATACTATACACAAGCTGCAAGCAACCCGTATAACAAGCGCCAATATGTATGACGAAAGCGCGCGCTTGAAGCTACGCTACGTGGACAGTAGGCTTTAGGTACGCTGCCATTCAACTAGTGATGGGCTTGGCAAATGGGTAATCCGAATAATCGTTGTGAGTAGTTTGTAGTTTGCATGTATTTCGTTTAGATAACTCGTTACGTCCGTTTAAAACAAAAACATACTTTTCGAGTTTTTGGCAATTAAAAGATTTAGAAAATGTACAAGAAAATAAAAATACTAGAAAACTGTGAGGCTTTTACTAAATACAAATTAATATTTTTTGAAGTCATGTCAAGTCAAGTCATAATGTCCTTCATCCCGGGGTTAACAAAGCTACATACCCAGAAAAAAAAACTTGCTAAGAGCATGTCGGGCCATACCTAGTAGGGTTCGGTAGACGCGTAGGAGGTTTGAAGTATTTATCCGTTTTTTTTTATATTTCCCGTTTATTCCGTTTACCATTAAATTTTTTTTTAAAAGTGTACGTCTATTCTTAGACAAAATTGTGCAAAATTTCATGCATGTAAGCTTATAACTTTGGAAGTTATACGGCTGTAAAGGATTCAGACAGAGAGACAGACAGACGGACATGACGAACTTAGTTCCTTTTAGTACTACGAAACCCTAAAAAGGTAGGAATAAATATGTATAGCACAGACGAGTAATACAATATACAATAATAGGTCTTACAAAACCGTCAAGTTAAAGACATTAACCAATTGTGCCAGGATTGGAGTCTCCTTTCTCTGCAGCGGAAATGATCTCCAGTCGCCGTAACAACTCTAACGAGACTGATTGAGTGTTCCGCCCCGTGTGGTCTCCGCTTCAGTTTAGTCAGATTTTATTTTGTGCCGTTGTGGTCTGCGAAGTGCTTTTACGCCATAGTATTACGCCATAGCGGTGGGCCTTTAGTGTTCACTGCTACGAACCAAGCTGGAAATAACGACTGTTCGTGTTATCTGACTTTATGGTCGGGAAAATTGCTGCTGCGGCTTTAGGGGGCGCATTTCGCGTGAGAAGGTTAATTTTATTTGGTCTGTGTTTCTTTCTCACCTACTTTAAACTGCAAACTATGTTTCTTTAGGACTCTATTACTTATATATTTTAAACATAAAAGCAAAATTAAGGTTTTCACACAAATAAATAGCCAAGCATTATTTAATATGTGAAACTTCTGGTTCTTGGTCTCAAAGTTCTTGAGTGGCGTCCATGTCCCGTATGTAGACGCAGCGTAGATAGACCTCCCACTAAGTGGATCTTTGACATTGTGTAAGTCGCAGGCAACCGGTGGATGCAAATGGCAGATTGTCGTTCAGTGTGGCGCTCTAAAGGGACGGGGACGCACGGGGAGGCCTTCGTTCAGCAGTGGACGTTGTCTGGCTGATGATGATGTTGATGACGATATATCTGGGTTAGCTGACAGTGTCTGCTTTACGAGAAAAGGTCCCGTGTTCGGTTTGTGGGGCAGATATTTGAGTGATGAGTCTGGGTGTAAGTCGTCCCTGCCTTTGTGTTCCATGACATCTCCAACACAGAGAGCGGCGGATCTAATTAAGGGCTTTTTGGACTGCACCCCAATGCCCCGTGGATACAAAAGGCCCCCAGCCACCATTGAAAACAATAGACAATACCTGTATTGATAGAAAGAAAAATATGTATAAAAAAAAATTGGCAACCCTGAGACCGATCAACCCGTGTGCGCGTCTATCGGACGAAGAAGGGGATTCGCTGTCGCTTGTTTTCCGTGACATAATGACATGACTCTCCATGCTAAGGTTGCCTGGAAGAGATCGCTTTAAGCGATAAGGCCGCCAATTGTTACACTAGTTTTAAATAGATTTTTGTATTATGCATGTAACGGACCGGAAGACGCAGCATAGGTAGGCCTCCCACTAGGTGGACCGACGACATTGTGAAAGTCGCGGGCAACCGGTGGATGCAAGTGGCCCGTTGTCGGTCGGTGTGGCGCTCTAAGGGGGAGGCCTATGTTCAGCAGTGGACGTCTTATGGCTGATGATGATGATGGTTTCTTGAATTTCTGGTGTGAACAATAAAGTGTTACCTGAGCATGGCCCTTTCGAAGCCCTGGGCTCGTTCACTGCATATATTCTGGTACATTCCATTTTAGAAACAGACTCAAATTGTTTTTCAAGTTCCTTGCAAAAATCGGCTTCTTTGGGCTCATCCTTAGAGCAACACGAGGTCGGGCCGGCACCGCGTTGTAGTTCATCATATGGAATATGTCAGCCACGCTTTTTTTAAAATGTAATTTGGTGACGAGATGAGCAAGTCGCTCACCTGATGTTAAGCTTCACGCTTGCTCATAACAGTTCAGTGCCACCCAGAATTTTGAACCTAAACAGTTCAAACCCATGCGCGGCAATGACCTGCGCTCGTCACCCTGAGTTATTACATGTTAAATCTCTGTGCCCAGTAATTACGCTGGAACCATTGCCCTTCAATCCGGAACACAGTAATGTTTGCACACTACTGCCTGACGGTTGAATAACTGGTAAAGGTGTGGTACTTCCCCAGGCGGACTCCGCAGAAGAGCTTTACCACTACCACGCTAACGTATGGCATAGCTAAAGGCCCAGCCACACCAAATCCAGCTGTAGTCTGAGTCCGTTGCGGGTGCATTTCACGTGGACCAGTCATGTAAGAACTCTGCATGCAGGACGATGCAATCCACACGAACTGCATGCAGTGTGTATTTGTGATTGGGACACAGCATGCAGAGATGGAGCATGTGGAGATGGAGTCTCTTAAAATATATCATTCCCAATGAAATCTACTCTACAGACAGGATACTAGTTAGGACGTTCAATCAAATCCAATTATCTTCAGTCACGTGCGAAGACGAATTTCCACCACGCACACACCAACACTCTTACCACCCGCGTCATATGGCGAGTCGTTGAACTGTTATATAACAATCGATTGGACGAAAATACACCGCCATACCGGGTCATATCAGTTATGTACTCTTGAATAGAACGTTAAATATAGGTCAATTACCGAAAGTCTGTGAAGATTTACAAGGCAGCGCAAGAAAAAAAAACGAATATAGTATGTAGGCTTGGGTATAAAAAAAACATCATCATCATCAACAGCCAGAAGACGTCCACTGTTGAACATAGGTCTCCGACCGAGAACGTGCCACTTGCATCCACCGGCTTGCCCGCGACTTTCACAATGTCGTCTGTCCCCCTAGTGGAGAACAAAACATATAACCTTGAAAATACTGAGTGGCACAGTGTGACCTACTTCTTGCCTTGACTCTAATGTAGCGGCTTTTGAAGATCTTTGCTTGCCAGCTTGTAGTTTTTGAAAGCTGGGTGCTCAGAGATTGTTGCCCGCCAGAAGGCTTCTGCGATGACCTAATTTAACAAACATAAGCAAGTGAGGCCTATGGAGTATTAGATAGTACTAAGCCGAACGAGGCTCATTGTACAACTTCCACTATAGATGCGACCAAAGCTGAAATCGAAAGGCAATAGAGTAAATTACATTTCTTATGAAACACCTACACCTAATATTAATATTCAAATGTATTTCCTCTTTGGATTTTTCTTTTTGGATTCTCTGGCTAGGAATTTCTCCACAAACTCAGCTGAAGTTTGTCGTTCAGACGGTATGGTCGTGGGTATAACATTCTTAGCCTAACTTGCTAAGTTAACTTAACTTTTTAGCTGGTACTTTCTATAGAAAGTCACGTTACGTTCGTGTGGACACTAAAAAAATAGTATCCTATGTCCGTCTTTGTGATATACAAATTTTATAAATTAAATATATCATTTTTTTACAAACCAAATTTTATCAAGATCCGTTCAGTTTAAGTTACTTTCCATAGTTTATTAGATGGCGTTGATCCATTTTTGTGCATTTTTTGACATTTTTTATGGACTGAGATTGACTGAGTTGTAATGTAGGGAGTTCTGAATCGCGCAAGCGAAGTTTTTTCCTCGAGACGAACGTATTCATTTTTACACCTCGAAGCTTTATTAGTCCTGATACGACTGCGGCTATATTCCTCTGAATTATAATATTAGTTAGGAAGTTTCGATACTTCTCAATATTACGCTATCAATACAAAGCACAATTATTAAATAATACGTTACAGCACGCATTACAAAGCGAACTTTTATAAAATCAACTTTTGTTGACTATTCATTCCTTTATTTCAACAAAGCGTTCCGTCTTCAACAGGTCACCAAAATCGAAGCCCGCAGATGATGGCGAGAGTGAAACCCTCAAACCCGAGCCTGAGGCCGAAGAGGCCAAGGACGGCGGAGCCCTGGAGGCCAAGATGACCTTGCTGAACGGCATCACTGTGATTGTAGGCTCTATCATCGGCAGCGGCATCTTCGTTTCACCCACTGGAGTCCTCAAGTATACTGGCTCAGTGAACGCTAGTTTACTGGTTTGGATCGCTTCTGGAGTTTTTAGTATGGTAAGTGGTTATTGTTAATTTATTCTAGAGCTCTTGACTAAAATCATGAATCTTCGTAAGTGTCATGTCATCATGCATTCGAACCGAAAGAAAAAATGTAATTACGATCTCCAGAATCGTCAACTAAATCCATGCGTTCGTCACAAAACATCTCTGAACTACACAGCTGCGTCTCACAGATTCTCAGATCTGGACCCCTATTCGGAGAAATGACATTTTATCTCGGTCACTGTCTCTCTAATTTAGAATTTAATGGGAGTGAGAGTGACCGAGATAAAATGTCATTTCTCCGAATAGGGGTCCAGAAAACAAGGGAGATATCATAACAGGGGGCATGGCAGGTGGCGAACGAAAGGCCTAAACGGACCAGATGTGTTCGTTTTTAGTCAAACTCGACTAGTCTGGGACGGCTTCGTTTCATTAGATTTTTGACAAAATGTCTTGTTGTTCATACACGTCTCTAATCTTGTCCAGTCTTGTCGCTCGGTCTCGTTCCGGCGCGAACTACTAAAAGTTCCATTTGTATTTTAAATAAGTACTTTCCTATTAAGTGATTATATTCAACACACAGCGTTAGACATGGACATTGTTTATTTAATTGATAACGTGTCACATGGCGCACGATAATGTCTAATAGATAGTGTGGATTCATTTTAATGATTGGTCAACGGTCATTGTTAGTAGATTCGTGGGCAAACATTAAGATAACTTATCCTACACTTATAACTCTAGAAAACATAATTTGTTGGATCTGGTAAAATCGCTGGCCATAAAGCACAGTGGTATCACACTGAATTTTGTTGATTTCGTACGAAAATAAGGTCTTCGTAAGAAACTGGTTAAAAAAAGAAATTAGCACAGGCTTTGTAGGCGGCCGTAGGGGACGAGCGCAGTGCATTGCCGCGCAGGGTTTTGTAGACCTATTGTCCAATAATCCCCTTCACCAAAATTAAATAAATGTCTAAGGGGATTTCTGTTTTTTTTTGGCCTTCTCCATCTCGAATGAGATGCTAAAGGGATTAATGTTCAAAAATCCATAAATCCCCTTCGCAGGGGATTGCCTAATAGGATTTTTGGAGTAAGCCACTGTTTGGGCTAAGTTCAAAATTCTGATTAGCACCGAACTGTTATGAACAAGCGTGACGCTTACCATTAGGCAAGCGACTTGCTCATCTTGTGGCTTAGTTAAACTTAATAACAATAAGTCAATAAGTAATTTAATTGATGGAGAGAGTGCTGCTCGGTATTTCTTTGCGCAATGAAATCCGGAACGAGGATATTCGCCGAAGAACCAAAGTCAGCGACACCGCTCACGCTACACCGCCTTCGTAGGAACGCTACGCTTTTCGTAGCAAAAATTGCCAATCAAGTTTTATGTGATCGCAAGTCCAAAGAAGTTTCACTTACATGCACATTTTCACATTGTTGGAGATGTAGAATTTGAGAATTGGCACTTATGAGATTCGGTTGCCAATTTGAGAATTGGGCTGTCTGCGCCTAAACTATAAAATCAATGCGTGTGAATTTCCAAAAAGTGAAATTTTTTATTTTTTTATCTTTTGAAAATCTTTAAATTTTACAATGTTTTAAGCGGCACAAGCGCTTGTTCTGTTGTTGTTGCGATCTCCTCCGTGAAAGGGATTTGAATTTTTTTGTATGGAGGCTGGCATTGTGGCGCCATTTTGTTTTTATTTTCATAATCGCGTCGCGCATAGAAACTTGTGTTCTTGCATTGGGGTCATATAGACAAACAAAAAATGTCAGACAAAATAATGTCATAAAGTGTCACGTTGTTGAGATAATTGAAGATGAAGATTGCAAAGTGACTCTTAATATTTTAAATACTTTGTACTTGAAAAGCTCTGCGACGCGTTTCATTAGTTTAAAATATCTACACATAACGATAAAAACGACAAACCTACCGTTATGAAAATTGCATTCGGTCTACAAAAGAAACAGGCTATTTGACATATTTAAGTGGCTTATAAAAATGCAAACATTTTTTTGGGTTGATTATTCGATGCTTTTTTTTTAAGTAGATCAAATGGAAAATCCTTAAGAAAAATCAAGCTCGAAGACTTAGCTACGAAAAATCGTAGAACACACATCGGGTATTTTCGTGAAGCCTATGGTGTAGGAATCTACATTTTTCGGATTAACTTCTCCATTCTGTAGATTTAGTATGAAAATGAAGTTCTGCAAAGCAACGCCTGATTCAATCAGCTAGCAATAACGTGTATTTTTTTATTTAACTCACACATATCTATAAATATACAAAAAATTATAACATTTATAAATATATAAAGGAATCAACCCACAGAACACTTATGATGATTTGAAGACGTGAATTTTGAACCCAATACTCCTCAAATGCTTTAGGCGAACAATAGGAACTTGAAACTTAAATTTTGAAATTCCACCTTTAATGGGGTAAAACGGACCTCCAAAGTTTGTATGGAAATTTTTATTTTTCTCATGCTAAGCCAATGAAAGTCAGTTTAAGTAAGAACCACAAAAAAAAATTATGTTGAAGTTTCGAAAATCAACCCCTGGTGAGGTGCAATGAAGCCTATGCGTACCTATAGTATAGTATTTTTAAGCCTAAGCAAGCGAAGCCGGGCGGGCTAGCCAGTAATTTTATATTTAAGAAGGTTGAAGTGTCAAGCGAGAGAGAGCGTGAAAGCGTCCTCAAGTAGAGTTAATTTAAATATGAGTATGAGTACAATTTTACAAAATTTCTCTTACAAATAAAGTTCGTAAACTTATCAAACGTACATGAATCAGGAAGTCAATTTTCTGCATCTTTTTTCTTTCCCCCCAGGTAGGCGCGTACTGCTACGCGGAGCTGGGTACGATGATCCGTGTGAGCGGAGCGGACTACGCGTACATCATGGAGACCTTCGGACCTTTCGCCGCCTTCATCCGGCTCTGGATCGAGTGCATGATCGTGCGCCCTTGCTCGCAGGTGAGTACTACCGCGAGACGCTTATATATTGGTATCCCACAGGTGCATAAAGCTACTTAGGTAATGTTATTTATTCCGTCCGGCTTATAATGCACAACACGCAAAATTTTCTACTAGATAACCCTAATTTTCACACCAAAAAACTTTCTTTTACTAAGCAAATTAAATAAACCCCCAATTAAATCTAAGGGGGTCTTATCAATGCAAATTCTGACAGCGTGGGAAGTAATTTTATTCTCGTTTCCTACTCGTAGAAATGCCAACATCTTCGTAGAATGTAGATGAGGGAATGTCGTGCTAGGAATAACGAACGCGAGAAAATGAAAAGAGGCAGAGTGTAACTCTCATTGTGAACGTTGTCTTATGTAGGTACTATGTACGCGTAGACAATAATAGACAATAGACAAATTTTTATTTGTACTTTGTTCCGGTATTAATTAATTTCTTTAAAGCTTTCTTAAATGTAAATTTGTTTTTAAATTGTTTTCAAAATTGTCCGACAAATCATTACAAATTTTAGTATCTATCCATTTTCTAGTACGTAGTAATTCTAAATTCATATTTTAGATACATGATATGTGGAGCCAAAATATAAGCAACTAAAAATTGATTATCAAACGGTTGTCCAATGCTTGTATTATTGGCGCCCAACGTGGGACCGAAAGATTATTTCTCTAGGGACATCCATGCCATCCACGAGTTCTATATCGAAGGCAATTTACAATTACTTTTCTGCAACCTGCTGATACAGTATCCTAAATCAAATTCTCCAACGAACTTAATTTTTCCCACTCAATAAATTGGTTGGCAAGCATTACTTCAAAGCCCGCGTCATTGTCGCCCAACGTGGTGCCGGCGTAGTTTATTTGTCATAGGATTTCCCCGGGCCAATATTGAGTCCAGTCCAATCTATTTGTGTACCGCTTTCTTTTATTGACCGTTTAGGTGATTTGCAGCTATTAAACTTTATAGTCTGTTTCGATTGAGTTTGTTCAGAATGTATAGCTGTAATGCAAATATTTGAGGCTCTAAATCTTTGTTTCTTTAAAAGTAGCGTTTTTACTACCCTGTACTAAAAATTAAGATTTTATATATGAATAAAATTAGATTACAATCAGTTATAGCCGCACCTATTTGCTCATTACGACTAAAGTAGTATTTGATAAGTACTAACAAACACAACAAACTCACTATACCTACTTATTATAAATATAGCATGTAGTGTTGTTAATAAAAAGGACCTCGACCAAAATCTGTATTACTCAAGGTCATTGACCGCTCGAGCTCTCGGCGTTTCCGTCCCGTGTTGGGCGCCATAAATAGAAATTCTGTAAATCGATTGTGTTGAAGTTTCTGCAAACTTTTGGCCTCATATTTTTACCGTTGAGTTGATGGAAGAATGATGGCGGGTTTTTCAATCGGAGCATAAGTAGTTTATTCTTGTTTTTTTTTCTGCAGGCCATCGTGGCGCTTACGTTTAGTGTGTATGTGCTGAAGCCAATATTCCCCGAGTGTGATCC
The DNA here is from genome assembly GCA_947579745.1 of Apocheima hispidaria. Lineage (NCBI taxonomy): Eukaryota > Metazoa > Arthropoda > Insecta > Lepidoptera > Geometridae > Apocheima > Apocheima hispidaria. The sequence continues at coordinate 8,588,697 of OX388167.1, read as the reverse complement.
GCCTGAAGACGCCACCAGGCTTCTAGCAGCTTGCTGTATTCGTAAGTAAATCTTAATAATAATAGTTTTTTTTTTTATTATCGTAGGATAACTAACAGCTAGCGCTTAAGTGGCAGGTGTAATATTTTTACTTACAGCTAATTAAAAGTTACCACAGATAGGCATATACATAGATTATTTATTTGAAAAGAAAGAAAAAGTCAAGCCGAAAAACATAATTTAAAAAAAAATGAATGGAGAATTTAGGACAGAAAAATGTAGGTTTACGTTACTGCGTCTATATTACACATTAAACATATATTCCATATTACAACAGTTGGATGACTGTAGTGTTAACTTGAAGGATTTTAAAACTCCTGACCAAAAGATTGACTTTGTTAACAAATTATTGTGCACAAGTTTTACTATGGAAGGGAAACGCGAAAAAAACCCAGCTGTTTCAGCAAGGCCCGTAACTCTGAAAGCGATAGCGAGAGCTGCGCGAGCGGGACCGCGCATAGTGCGACTAATTTGGTACGAGTGAGATGGCATGCTCTCGCAATCAGAATCACGAACGTTTCAAAGTTAGCTTACTTTTTTTGCGATTTCAGAGTCAGTCCCATATTTGAAGTTGAAAAGTTGTTCGTAATGATGAGTAAAGATGTCTTTAAATAATGTTTATGTTATACCCAGTTACAGCAGTTATAGTTAGTTTTGACAAGTCCTGTGGCTCAGTGGGAGGATTTCCGCCTTCTGAGCTGAGCCTTCTTTTGTGGGTTCGATTTCCATCCAGGGCCCATCCATCTATTCGGAGAAATGACATTTTTATCTCGGTCACTCTCACTCCTATTAAATTCTAAATTAGAGAGACAGTGACCGAGATAATCTCGAGCGCACAGGAATAGGGTCCCTGGACAAACCTTTGTGTGATGAACATGGATGTTCGTTCTTTGTCTGGTTGTTGCTATGTATTCTATGTATGAAATTACAAAAAAAAAATATGTATTCTATATAATTTATCTGGTACCCATAGTACAGGCTTGCTTAGTTTGGGGCAAGATGGCGCTGCGTGTGAAAAACGTCCACCAATATTCATTTATTTTTAGTCAATCCCCAGTTTATTACGTAAGAATTGAACTACTATAATAAAAGTTCTGTTTTACCTAATACGTTTCAAAAATAATTTATCGAAAGCTATTAAATAGAACGGGCCAGTCCGTGCAAGCATTCACGGGCGTGAAATCCTTCAAGTGATAATAATTTCCGGAAAAATGGAGCTGGGAATCGTTTCCGCTGCATTCCACTGCTGAAAGTCATGCTCATGGACAAAGGACATTAACCGTTGGGATGTTTTTTTTTTAATACAAGGATATAAGGAAAGGGTATGCTAAGCTGAAAAAAGCTCGTAGAGATCATCACTACTTATACTGTAAACCAACATTATTTGGTGCATACTGTCCGGCGGAGGGTATTGTTACACCATATTTTTTTGTAGTGGTAGGGCTCTCTTGCAGAGTCCGCCTGGGGAAGTACCACACCTTTGCCAGTTATTCAACCGCCAAGCAGTAGTGTGCAAGCATTACTGTGTTCCGGATTGAAGGGCAATGTTACCAGCGTAATTACTGGGCATACAGAGATTAAACATCTGACATCTCAGGGTGACGAGCGCAGTGCATTGCCGCGCATTGTTTTGAACTGTTGAAGTTCAAAATTCTGGGTGGCACTGAACTGTTATGGGCAAGCGTGACGCTTAACATCAGGTGAGTGACTTGCTCGTCTCGTTACCAAGTAATATAAAAAAAAAAAAAAAAAAAAAACCATAACACAGGTTTATTCCTAGCTGGGGTAACAATGCTTATCAATCTGGTTTATATATATGGAACTAAGCGATGATTACTGTTTATTGATATTTAACGTTTGTTACCACTAAGAAAACTTTTTCATTTTTTTTTTCATCATTATGAACAACTTTTACTATGGGACCAATCCTGAAATCGAGAAAAAAATCTGCTGTTCCATAGAAAAATGTCAATGGCACTCCACAAAATATATGAAACAGCTGTTTTATTTCTGGATTTCATGGTTGGTCCGATACTTAAAGTTGTTCATAAGAGCCCTTTTCGGCTAATTATAGCCCTGTATAGTTGTTTTACCCAAGGTGTTTTCATCCGCAGTGTTGCTGACATTCGTGAACTGCTGGTCGGTCCGCGCGGCCACCCGCGTGCAGGACTGGTTCACTTACGCCAAGCTGCTGGCACTGTTCATCATCATCGCCGCTGGAGCGTACCAACTGTGCAGAGGTTAGTACTAAAGATAGCATCCACGGTCTGAAAGAAAAGGCAGTCCAAAAGATACTTACAAGAAAAGTAGAGCGAAAGACGATAGAAATGCGGGTTGTAAAATAATACTAGGAAGGTAGAGAAATATTGACAGGAAATCGCGCCGAACTGAGACCTCGCGACCCCTATATCTTCACAACCGCTCGACCGATTCAGCTCATATTCGAACTTAAAAATTGTATTGAAATGAACTCCTTGCCTACAAAATTTCATGAATATCGCATCAATGGTTCGCAAGTTATCATCGGACAAATATACACACAAACATACAAACAAACATAAAAATGTCGATTTGTCCCAGTAAACTCTGAGACCTTCGCTTCGCTCGGTCAATAAATATTGGTAGACGTTTCTGACACAGCGCCATCTAGCCCCAAACTAAGCAAGCTTGTATTATGGGAACCAGATAACTAATAGAATACATACATACTTTTTTTTTGTAAATACATACATAGAATACATAGAACCACCCAGAAAAAGAACAAACATCCATGTTCATCACACAAATGTTTGTCCTGGGTGGGAATCGAACCTACAACCTATAGATCAGAAGGCGGAAATCCACCCACTGAGCCACAATGCCAGTCAAAAGACTACATAAATGATAGTGTAAAATAACTTACAGGAAAGGTAGAGGAAAGCACTGACATAAAAGGCAGGGTAATGAACTTACAGGAAAGGTAGAAGAAAGCACTGACATAAAAGGCAGGGTAAATAACTTACAGGAAAGGTAGAGGAAAGCACTGACATAAAAGGCAGGGTAATGAACTTACAGGAAAGGTAGAAGAAAGCACTGACATAAAAGGCAGGGTAAATAACTTACAGGAAAGGTAGAGGAAAGCACTGACATAAAAGGCAGGGTAATGAACTTACAGGAAAGGTAGAAGAAAGCACTGACATAAAAGGCAGGGTAAATAACTTACAGGAAAGGTAGAGGAAAGCACTGACATAAAAGGCAGGGTAATGAACTTACAGGAAAGGTTGGCAAAATACTTACAAAATAGAAAGCATAATGAAAAAGTACATGAAAAGACGCACAGGTAAAACGTAAGGTAAAAAAAAATCAGGAAAGGTGGAAAAAAACTTTAAAAAACTTACAAAAACTTTTACTTTTACTTTTGGAGTAAAAGACTTACAGAAAAGGTAGAGCAAAAGACTGACAGAAAGGTTGGTAAAAACTTACAGCAAAATAAGAAAAAGACTTAAAAGATAAGTAAAGAATGACAGAAAGAAGAGTATATATAATAGTATATATGTACTTTTATCTGCAAAATAGTCAGCAGCAGTGCCATCAGAATTTTTCAGATCAAAATCTTGCACAGAATTGAACTGACCTCTGAAATATGAAACGAAATTATTAAAAAATTACAAGCTATAGGAATAAATACATAATATATACGTACATAAATCGCACCTAAACAAGTAATATTATCAAGATAAAAACAAAATATCTGATATTTTGCAGTTCACTCCGGACGTAGAGAGAAATCCAACGACACGTCACTCGACAAAATCGGTCAAGCCGTTTAGGCTACCGGGGAACACACAAACACGTATACGTACTTACATACATTCTCATTGTATAATTAAGACTCGCTAGTAAATTTTTCCACTTCCACTGTAACCTAAATTTTATTTAAACTATTTTGTACTCTGCATGCAGCAAAAAATATTTTCATTTTAGTTTAGTCTAGTCGAACCTCCATGAGCACGACGTGGTCTCCTGTAATTGGGGGTACACCCAGCTTGATGCCTATGTTTCATAATGTGAATGTAATCTGTAACTTCTGTTGGTGATCCATATTCTATAAAATAAAAAAATAAATATTCATTCCAAAAACATTACCCTTCTTCTTGGGCAGTCGGGTAATAATAAATATCGAAGCATTGGGGACAATAAAAGAAGGTCACTGTTTATTTGAGCATTCTTTTGCGTTAGATACTCTTTATTCTGTCTGTCGTTACCTTCGATAACCCCTACGTAAGTAGTAGTTTGTTGGAGCAATCTGCGCTTATTTGATAAACCAAACACGCATATGCTCTATCACACTAACCCCCGAATACTGAAACGTTTGTTAACACTGACAACAGATTAATTCTAATACTGCCTTTGTCTGGCACTAAGCAAATGCCAAAGACAGCAATAGACTTAATCTGTCGTCAAAATTAACAAACGTTTCAGTATTTGAGGTTTATATTATAAATGCGAAAGAAATCTAATCACTAATCGCACTAATAAATAAATAATAAATGCGAAATTTTGTGTGTAAGTGTGTTTGTTCCCGTTCAACTATGTAACGGCTGAATGGATTTGGATGAAATTTGGTATGGAGGAAGCTTATTCCCTGGATTAACACTAGGATATAACCGTTCCTGTGGAATAGCGGGTGAAACCGCGCGGCGCAACTTGTTAGTTATATGCTCACTATTTGAAATTTTAAGTAAAACTCTGGAACTAATTGGGGAAATCTTGGATGGTAATTTGTGATATATATCACTACCAATAAAAGTACTTACCTACCTCCATAACTTTAGTAGGTATAGGTATACCTAACACCCGTAGTAGCTCAGTGGGAGCACGCACGCCTCACATTCGTGGGGTCGTAGGTTCGAACCCGGGTGGGCCCTTTACATAAAAGAACAAGTATTGTCCTAGGAATTAATACACAGATCAAACTCCTTATGATAGAGACTTGAAATTTGGACCTAATATTCCTCAAATAATCTAGGTGAACAATAAGTACGGATTTTGCGAAATTCCATCCCTAAAGGGATAAAATGAGGGTCCAACTTGTATGAAAATAAAAACGTTTTTCATGCTACGCCAATGAAACTCGGTTGTATATAGAGTATAAGAAATAAAGAAACGCATGTCTCAGGTCATGTAAGACCGCAGGAACGCGCTGGATGCGAGCCGCTTCCATCCGCTCTTCGTGGAAATCTAAGGGGGAGGCCTATGTCCAGCAGTGGACGTCCTGTGGCTGAGATGATGATGATGATGATGATATCTCAGGATTTTTCGAAAATCAACCCCTTAAGAGGTGAAATGGAGGTTGTGGTCAAACGAAGGTAAAACAGCATTCAGCCATCTCCAAGACGCCTATCAAGCAACGCACCCCTCACAAAAATGGTGGGTTGCCTTTGTCCAGCAGTGGACGTATCCTGGCTGATGACGATGATATTCCTTACTGTGTCTTTGTTAATATAAGTTAATTGAGAAGTCTAGCAAATCCAAGAAATTTTGTAAACACCTTATCAACAAAACGTTATCACATTTCGGTACCTACTCCAATCCGCCTTTGATCCTATAACGCGACCAAAATGTAAATAATCAAGTTTTACAATCTCGTTCTTGACCCTGACCGACCGAAGCTGGCCACTTGGCCAGTGTGTAAAATACCACGAGATGGTAATCAGGAAGTGTTCCACATCGTAATTACATAATTATTAAGTCGCCTTTCTGTCTATATTGTGCAAAAACATCTATAACAGTACTGAACAGGCAATTTGTTAAAACAGTTTTTTGTTTTTTTTTCTCTCTTACCTATGTTTTGGCTTCACAAATATTTGTAAATTTTCCAGAGTATTACTTGGTAATAAATAGGTCTCTATTATTTCTTTCATTTCTAATGTTTTTTCTCGCACCTTACGCGGTTGGTACCTCGGATCAAAGAGCGGGGAGTTCTTTGATCCGGGGTGCCAACCACCCCAAAGTGCGGGAAAAACCAGTGGAACTCAAATAAATTATAGAGAACTATTACCATTATCAAGTAATTAAGCCTGGGAAAAGCAGTGTTGAGTTTTGTAATATTACAAGTGAAGTATAATATTCCTCAATTAAAACAAATCAAAGTTCTAATCTAAGACAAGCAAGTAAGACACAGTCAAGTCCAAGTTTTGCTCAGTAAAGTGTGGAGACTTTATTAGAGGTTTCTGTGGAGTTTTGGAAACATCGCGAAGTCACGTTTCACGACATTATACTATTCACCATTCGTGCACGTTCATGAACACATAATTGATAAAAAAAATATTACATACATATAAATATTACATCACACTTTTGGAAAAAAGGTAATATCGTTTAAAGAAAAACAAAATATCCGACTGCGAAATGTAGCCTATGATACTCCGGGCGTAAAAAAGAAATCCAACGGCACCTCAGTCGTCAAAATCGGTCAAGCCGTTTAGGCTACAGGACGTCTTCATCATCAGCCAGAAGACGTCCACTGCTAAACATAGGCCTCCCCATTAGAGCGCCAACAACCGCTTCAGGACGTCTTATAGGAACACAAAAACATACCTAAATATATTAATTACATACTCACATACTTACATACATCCCAAAACAATACCATCTATCTTGGGCAGTCGGGTAGTAATACAATGACGCGACATGACCTTTCTCATTCCCGCCAAAAACTCACCTAATTCCGATCTCTCTACAAATCTCTGGCGCCCTGAAATGGCGGTAAATCTACACAAGATGCTGACCTAGCTAGCTGTAGTTTCTAGTTAGCTACCTAATTTAAATATTATAAATATTTCGCTGTGTTGTGCAATATCGTAGGTGTTTAGTTGATCAGCTGGTTACTATTTTTGTTTGGTTCACGTTAATGGGCGTGGCTAGCAAGTAAGATTATTCTTATGCGAACTTGCATGCTTTCAGTCTTTTAATGCAACTTAGTGACGAGACGAGCAAGTCGCTCGTCAGATGGTAAGCTTCACGCTTGCCCATAACAGTTCAATGCCACCCAGAACTATTAACGCAGCTCAAAACCATTTGTAAATTCGTATTTTGCGAGGCTCCTTGCCGGTTCCCAAGCGTACGAAGTCGTGGCATCAGCTAGTGATGAAATTTTATTGGTTCTCAGACTAAAAATTGGATATAAGATTAAAGACTTTTTTTTCCTCTTGTTTTGGTTTAATATGTCAAGTGAAGTAAAATATTCCACAATTAAAATAAGTCTCAGTCTAATCTAAGTCAAGCAAAGTAAGTCACGTTCAAGTCCACGTCATGCCCCAGTAACGAGATGGAGACTCCACGAGAAGTTTATATGGAGTCCTGGAAACAACACGAAGAGTCACGTTTCACAACATTATACTATTCACCAACACTCGTGCACGTTCACGAACACTTAAAGGATAAAAATCCACCATTTTTACACATTAACACTCGAAATAACACAAGTTTTGGAAAATAATACAATGACGCGACATGACTCCTTCACGTTCCCGCCAAAACTTTTTTTTTAATGTAAGTAAAATGTGACCGAAGAACATACAGTTCCAGATTTAACTTTCCGTAGACCAACAGAGCACTAAAAAGATCATCTAAAAACCCGCATACGTAAAAGTATGAAACAAAAAAAAACAAAAAAAAAACGAAATTCAAAATGGTCCATATTAATATGTACATCATATTTTTCCAATGATTTTTAAAGTCCCTTCAACCGGAGTCTGATGCCAATCGATATTAAATAATCCTCTATAAAGTAATGATTATCCAGGTAAGCGTGCATTTACGAAAGACACATTGAATAGAATATACAATCTCCGTCATCTGTAGTCGTCGGTTAAAAGAGGCAATTTAACCTCGCGAATTGCGATGTCAAGTCCAAAGATCTTAACGACCTGCTTCGAGGTCTATTGAATAACATGATTGAAGAAATTGCGGAAATTGAAGAAATTGCGGAAATAAAGATTGGTTCTTTTCACTCGGGAATAGGGTTTTGAATTGAGCAATATCATGGCCATTGAATATAGAAAGGCCTTTTAGGTTTGCCGTTTGCTTTTATAGTGATCAGAGAGGTCTCTGTCAAGTTGTAATGGCTAATGCATTTCTCTAGATTGTTCCAAAATGTAAGGTAATTTGTGGTTTTGTACAAAAAATACCTACACAGGGTTATAAGCAAAGGGCTTAGCATAAGCCAAAAAGGGCTAATAGAAAAAAAAAATTGGACCAAACCTGAAATCGAGAAAAAATCATCATCTGTTCCCTACATTTTGTCGAGTGTCATGACATCTTTCTATGGAACAGCTGTTTAGTATTCAGGGTTATAAGAAAAGGGTATGCTAAGCCGAAAAGGGCTCATAGTACTCATCATTATGAACAACTTTTACTATGGGACCAACCCTGAAATCGAGAAAAAATAATCATCTGCTCCCAACATTTTGTCGAGTGTCATGACATCTTTCTATGGAACAGCTGATTTTTTTGCTCGATTTTAGGCTTGGTCCCATAGTAAAAGTTTTTCATAATGATGAATACTATGAGCCCTTTTCGGCTTAGCATACCCTTTTCTTAAAACAAAAACTCTGTACATATTTGACAGCTCTTGTTTTGGCGCCAACATGAGTACATGATAAAAAATATGTTGCAGCTATTATTTTTCAAAACTTGTGTTTTTCCGAATATTTAATAGTAGAATATATATAGTAGAACTATTCCTAAGTGTCATCGCTACAAATCAGAAATCAGAAATCAGAAATATTTATTGGCCATAAATAACATAAAAATATTACAGGCAAGTCACTATTATAAAAAAAATACTTAAGTTTAACTAGGCAAACTAAGTTATTAATTATTTGAATAATTTAATAATATATCATGACAGGTGGGTACTTATTATGCTTTACTCCGTTTGTTGTCCGTACAAAAATGAGGATTCTGAGAAGTCCATTGACATGTATTCACTAACATTGTAGAACGGATTGCTTTCAAAAAAATGCTTAAGAGCTACTCCAGTTACGACGCGATAAAACCAATATTATCGTTTATTAGCTTCACCCCGCGGTTTCACCCGCTATTCTACAGAAACCGAATATTTCTTCAGGAATAAAAAGTATCCTACGTGTTAATCCAGGCTATAAGCTACCTCCATACCAAATTTCATTCAAATATGTTCCGCCTAGTTAGTTAGTTGGATCTGTGGGAGGACTGATTGTATGTAATATCAATCGTCCTCCCACGGATCCGTAAACCAGTGTATATTGAAACTTCTGTTTTAAATTTTTGAATCTTGCTGTGTACTAAAAAAAAATTGCGAATAAATCAAAATTGTAAAAAGAAAAATATGTTCAGCCGTTACTGAGTTGAACGGGAACAAACACACTAACATACTTACATACAAACTTTCGCATGTATAATATTAGTGTGATATATCGTTTGTGTTTCGTTTGTTCCAGGTAAAACGGAACACTTCACTTTCGAGGGCACGACTAATGACGTGACTTCCATCGCGCTGTCCTTCTACTCCGGACTGTTTGCTTACAACGGATGGTAAGTGCAACACCACACACATAACTATAGCTGTGCCACAAAACCTCGGCTCCCGTGGTCGAAGATGAACTAGACCTCAAGCTCCTATCTTGCCAGAACAACGAAGATTTACTATGAAAACTGACGTGGTTTTGATACACTTTGTTTTTAATAAAACGGGAATACTCACGTTAAATTGAGTCGGTTATTCCGACTATAGTTTCGATCACTTTCGGTGACCTTTATCAAGGAACCAATTGTAGTCCCACCAACCACCAACTATAGTAGGTTTTTAACTATAGTCGGATTCACCGACTTTATTTAACGTGGGTGTGACTAGCCAGTAGTCATTTGAGCCTTGGAAATTATCCGAGAACTTTGACGCTACGGTTTCCCCTCAAAGAACTGTATTTATAAAAGTACTAGCTACGCCCGGTTTCACCCGCTATTCTACAGAAACCGAATATTTTTCCGCGATAAAAAGTAGCCTGGGTGTTAATCCAGGGTATAAGCTACCTCCATACCAAATTTTATTCAAATCCGTTACAGAGTTGAACGGGAACAAACACACTTACATACATACACATTTACACACAAACTTTCGCATCAATCGCACAAAAAATTGTGTGATTGGAGAGCCTAACGCGGCTTTTTCCACCATATTACAGGAGCCATAGACTTTTGTAAGCTGAAGTGGCAATGGGCAGGCCCCATCATTCGTAGAACCGATAACCGGTGGGGAAGAAAGGTTCTTGAGTGGCGACCACGAACCGGAAGACGCAGCGCAGGCAGGCCTGCCACTAGGTGGACCGACGACATTGTGAAAGTCGCGGGCAAACGGTGGATGCAAGTGGCACATTGTCGGTCGGTGTGGCGCTCTAAGGGGGAGGCCTATGTGATGATACCATTTCATTATAGCCCTTTATATACGAGTAGATACCACATTACGAGATCATTGTTCCGAAAAAAGTCACCAAAGCTTAAGGAAAGCGCGGATTGCGGGGACTGCGACCATTTTTTGTCATTGGCTATCTCTAGGTTAAAGTCAAAGTCAACCTACTACTTTGCTTTAAGACTGCTTTAAGATAATTGCTTTAAGATTATGATCATGCTTGAGCTCATGATCAATGCGTAATCAGCATACGATCTAAATATACAAAGAAATACGCAATGATCGCACAACCTTTGATGAACACTCCACAATGCCGTGATAACCTAAAAATACAGTAGTAACTTTTTCTTTCAGGAACTACCTGAACTTCATAATCGAGGAGCTCAAAGACCCCGTGAAGAACTTACCGCGCGCGATCGCGATATCCTGCGCCCTGGTCACCGTGGTGTACACCTTCACTAATGTCGCCTTCTACACCACGCTCTCCCCCACCGAGGTAAGCAACCGGGCTTCCGCACTACTAGTACAGCCAGGGCCCGTACCGTGACTCCTTATTGCGATGGTTGTTAGGTTCAGGCGCCGACGCAACGCGATCGTGAACCTTAGCGCGGCGATACGACTCGTGGTCGTGGGACGTCGGCGGCGAGCCGAACAATCATCGCAATAAGGACGTCACGGTACGGGCCCAGAGCTGGAAAACTACATATTTTTATACCTTATTTGTTTTATTTTGTTATCCTACTAAATTTATACAACCACGGACAAACAAAAAAAAACATCTAAAAAGAAGAACTGCGATATTTTTTCGCCCCTTTTGCCCAAGATGGAAGGTAATGGCGAGGGTATGTGTGAGTATGTAAATATGTATTTACTTTGGTCGAAGTAGATAATAACACTGCAGCAGCGGTCGACAAATAGGACCTTGATCGACGTAAAAAGGGGGTCGAGGTCCGCGGTACATTTTGTGTATAAAGTAAAGGGTTCTAAGGAAAGGGTATGCTAAGCAGAAAGGGGCTTACAGTGCTCATGATTGTGAACATCTTTTACCATGGGACCAACCCTGAAATCGAGAATAAGTAACCTGCTGCTCTATATTGTCAAGTGTCATTGACATTTTTCTATGGCACAGCTGTTTTGTTTTTCTCGATTTCAGCTTTGGTCCCATAGTAAAAGTTGTTCATTTATCACACTAATTTTATAAATGCGAAAGTTTGTGTGTAAGTATGTAATAAAATTATTGAACTAAGGCGCGAAAGCGCCCTTACACAACGTGTCTCAGAAAGGTACAACAATATTGAAAGTTTTGTATGTACTCATCATTATGAACAACTTTTACTATGGGACCAAACATGAAATGGCGGGGGAAAAAACAGCTGTTGAAAAAATGTCAATGAAACTCGATAAAATGTTTGGAACAGCTGGTTTTTTTCGCCGTTTCATGGTTGGTCCCATAGTAAAAGTTGTTTATGATGATGAGTACATACATAGCTTTCAATATTGTTGCCCCTTTCTGAGGCTCGTTGTATTAGAAGGCGCGCCCACCTTCGCGCCATAGTTCAGCTTAGCTGAACGTTTTCTAGCTGATGATAATGATGAGTGTAAAATTTATCAATTTTGGTGTAACCTAACCTAACCAACACGGTTTTTTTTTTTCAAAAAATGTTTATGGTATTGTAACAACCACTACTTTTCTTCGTCTTAGTTTCGAAGCAAAAAAATTGTCAGTCTAAGTGCCTACAACAACGAAGATATAGCGAAATCAAAAAAAAAAACAAACAAACATAGATTTCACGGTGTAGATAACATATAAAAAATCATCGAAATCGGATAACACTTAATGGTGGGTATCAGACTGTATAGCCTGTAAAGTGCCGGCCACACAGGTGCTGGGCTCGGCGGCGGTGGCGGTGACGTTCGCCGAGCGCCTGTTCGGTTGGTTCGCGCTCTCCATACCGCTGTTCGTGGCGGCCTCTACGTTCGGCGCCGTCAACGGCGTCCTGCTGACCTCTTCCAGGTAACGCCGTCTACTCTCTCCTCATTCTATGCTACACAAGGAAAGTAAGCACTTTCACTTTGGGAGGTCTAAAACTTTTATAGTGGGTGGTGTTTAGGCATGACGATACCGCTCATGATAGAGACGTGATATTTTAACCCTATATTTCTCAAATGATCTAGGTGAACATTCAATACTCAATACTCAATTAATGCAAAAATTATGTAAATTACATGCAGATCTTAATTAGCATATTTTAAATAAGTAATCATAATGACCCTAATTGAGTATGGCAATATCGTGTATTAAGAACGGATTTAGCGAAATTCCACCTCTAAAGCAGTAAAATGGACCCCCAAAGTTTGTATAAGTAGTGTCCAGGGTTTAGTGTTTAGTTTAGTGTTTAGAGTCCAGGGCCCGTACCGTGAGGTGCTTATTGCGATGATTGTTAGGTTCAGCCGATGACGCTGCGCGACCACGAACCGTATCGCCAGGTGATAAGGTGTATAGTCGCGCGTAGTATAGTTTATAGTCAGAAGTAGTTTGTAAGACAATAAAACTCGTTTTGTGTACTAAGCATAAAAAAATAAAGAAAGGAATGTCTCAGGATTTTTCGAAAATCAACCCCTAAATAATTGAAATGCGAGCGAAGCCGTGGGGACAAGCTAGTTCTTACTATATAGGTACTTACAATATACTATTTCATCATGAATGTGTCCTGGACCTCTATTCTCAAAAGGTAAGATTCAAACTCATCTCGAAAAAAATGTCGAACTTCGAGATTTTGTATTCTCAACGCTATCTTTCGAGATATTCTCGATGGCTAGCGTCCGAGATACATCGAGTGGTCGGAAGCAATCGAGACGAGAGACGATCGAGATTGGAATCTCGAAATCGATATTAATGTGTCATATATCCGAATAGCGGCCCTGGGCCGTGTTCAGTAAGATCGTCCGGTGACGCTTCATGACATTAGGTACTAGTATGCTGCAAATGTCATCGAGCGTCGTCGGACGACCTTTTTGTATTCACAAAAATATTGTAGATTCCGCATTGATCTTGGGAATAAGTACTGAAAGAAAAGGCCTCGCTAATGCGGATTTTGCCCACGTCTAGGTTAGTCCACGATATGCCACTGCAGATATTAATTTATGATGATGCAATCCACCTCCGGTGGCTGAATGCTGTCCGGCGTCCATGTTTCCTGAGAGAAATGAAGCTTAGAAGTATCTTCTAGATCTTTCTTCGATTACATCGTCGCTCTTACCAAAAGACGTGTTCAATCGAACAAGGTTTAGACAAAAATGCGTGATCCCAGCATGCCCAATCTCCACCATGTCACATTCATTTTTTATTTTGCGGATTCCTTCTAGATTGTTCTACGCGGGAGCGGCGCAGGGTCAGCTGCCGGAAATGCTGACGATGGTGACAACTCGCGCGACTCCCGCGCCCGCCGTCCTCGCCGTGGCGCTGCTGTCGCTCGTGTACCTCACAGTATCGGATATCTACGCACTTATCAACTACGTGGGATTCGCTACATGGGTATGTTATAGTCGAAGACATAGGTAATAGCAATGATATTTTACTAAGATATAAACCTTCAAAATGGCGCTCTGAATTTGACTGCGCTGCAATCTGTTTACAGCCGCCAAATAGTGTGAAAGAAGATGCGAAAAGTTAGAGAGTAAAAGAGATAACTATAATCCAACCTGTCCGAACGAACAGATTTGCGGGGTCATTTGAAGTTGGAGGAAGTTAGTGCAGCAAGGTCTACCACTACTCGATAGATGGCGTTGTTCATATTACTGTCAGATCACTATGCATAGCCGCTGGTAAAACTGTACAATTACTATTAATACTAAAGTTAATTCAATATTACGAGAAAATGTGAAAAGTGACTCGTAATTATTAAAATGCATTACCTAAGTAATTTGGTTGTAATTTTTTATTTCAGCTTAGCATCGGTGCAGCTGTGCTATGCTTACCAGTGCTGCGTTACACTAAACCTGACTTGGAACGCCCTATCAAAGTCAACTTATTCTTCCCAAGTGAGTATTATAACGCAACTTCTTTATGGTATTATTTGACCGAGTAAAGCGTACTATTTGGCCTATTTTCATGAATTTTTTAGACAAGTACCTAACATTAACACAATTTTTAAGTTTGAATATGAACAGTGTCCTTATTATGAACATTAGTGATTCTGATTGTGATAGCATGCCATCCCGCTCGTACTAACTTACTCGCTCTATGCTTGGTCCTGCACAATCACTATCACGATCAGAAATATCTCTATTAAGTGGGCAGAATCGGTCCAAGGGTTGTGAAGTTATGGGCGTAGCGAGGTCTCAGTTCGGTACCAATATGGAACGAACTATTAGTTATTTTATATTCCCAGGCCAGAAATTTGTTCTATTGTTGGTAAATGTCGGCTCTGCGCATTGTTTTGTCAACCTCAACTGAAAAATTATCCTAACTTAAGACACGGTTACAAATTTTTACCCACTTTTTTATAATGGCCCGGTATAAAAAGTAATAAGACAGAATATTCTGAGAGAGGTAAGTAACAAAGTTATCTTTCATCAAGTTTTTTAAAACGATAGACTGACGGATTGATGGATTAAAACGACGGATTTTCCAGGAGGCTGAATAGACTTGACACTTGACTTTGCTAGAGCCTAAGGCGGTAGAATTAAGAGGTGGCAAGTTTTCTTTTATTAACTACTTATTTAGCAACTCAAACGCAAATAGCACGCACATCAAAGATTTCTGTAAGACAGCTTTCGGATATCTAGTAGAAACATGTGTCCTGAGACTACCATGTGTTTTAAAGTCGTAGTCTTGCATTGAGCTTATACACTTACAAAAAAATATATATATATACATTTCAACTAAATTGCTGAATTACAAAAACAAACTACTTAGGCACTGACAATTTTAGAGATAAGAACGGCAAAAATGTAATAGTCTATAGTTGGAAAATGTGTAAATGTGCTTAACATAAAGCAACTTTTATGAGTAAGGCCCATAATGTTTGTGTTACAGGTAGTATAAATCAAGTAATTTGTTTCAGTAATCTACATAATCTGCACCATAGCAGTGGTAGCGTTCCCCGCATTCGCGTCCCCCGCGGAGACCGGCGTGGGATGCCTCATGATCCTCACCGCGGTGCCGGTCTACATGATCCTCCTCTACCCATCCAAGCGGATGTCTTGTCTGCAGAGAATCACCAGTAAGTCTTCACTAATCAACCTAATGGCGTCAGCCCAGTACTTACAATATTCATCTTGTAGTAGATACATTTAGGCCGAGTTGCACCATCTAGGTTAACTTTAAACTACAGTCATAACTGCAGTTAAAACTCCCGTTAAGGCGAGGACTGATCGTGATTTGAAATGAGTACTGTCCCGCTCAAAGTTCTAAGGTTTAAAGTTGAAAATCGCATATCATACTTGATGAGAAAACGGTGAATTGTAGTTTTTCATTACTTTTTCGCCGATTATCGGAAATATACAAATCAAATAAAAAAACTACCTGGTTCGCCGTATAAACCACTAGCCTGGATATTTAATTTGTAAAAGAAAACTTGTAATTACTGCAGAAAATACTGAGCATTTGATTTCAGAAGGGTTTTCCAGGAGGTCATTTTGCGATTTTTTATTTTGTTACTATGACAGATTTTCGAAATTTTATTCGGTTAAACGTAATTTCAGTTTTATTTTCTATCTGCAGTATTTTTTCCACCTAATTAAGCAATCTCGTCACTTCCAACAAAGCGCTGAAAAATGCTACTTTTTGTTGTTTTGTGATTAGACCTCGCCTTAAGCAGAAAAATGTGTTGCACCATTTTAACTATGGTCAAGATGACGGATTGCACATGCTGGCTAAACATCATGGTTAAGGTTAAATCTTAATTATTACACTAACATTAATTCGGATTATGGTGCAACTCAGCCTTACTGTTGCAAAAGAGGATCTTATTGAACGAACTTTAAAAAATAGTCCAAGGTTATTTATTTTCTCGGATATAGCGACGATATTTACTAAAAAATATCCAAAGGTAGTAGTAACCCAATGAGTTAATTAGCGAGATGTTTGTGAAAATCGTTTTTGAGTGCGTGTCTAAATTAGTTGTAGCCTCGGGGTTCTAAAAATTTTGATCACTGACAATATAATGTATATTGCTGTCTTTGTCATTTGTATAGTGTCAGACAAAGGCAACATTAGAATTAATCTGTCGTCAAAGTTAACAAACGTTTCAGAAACCCGAAGTTAGTACAACAAACTGTAGATTTAGAGCTCTTTAGACTGCATAAGATAACTATATTATCTACTCTCGCTGCAAATAGATTTTATTATTGTTTGTTACAGAATCAGCGACGCATTTAATCCAAATATTAACGTTAGCTACGAGACCTAAAGTGAAGGTATGATTATTTTAATATTTTTTTGAATGAGGCGTTTTCCAAAAAAAACAAAAAATAGTTCTAAAATACTTACTAGATGGCGTAATAGACCTATCGTTTTACCTGTCATTGTCATTTCTGTCGAAATATTTTATGTTTATTTTTTAAATCGTAAATTTTGGCTCCACACGTTGTGTATTTAGCCAGTGTCAACTATTGTAATATTTCAAATGAAGCCAAATACATAGTTAGATTACTTAAAATTGTTTAAATACACGTGTGGAGCCATAAAACACGAGAAAAAAAGGCACACGTACATTTTTTTGTCTTTCATGTCTTGACAGTGACAGAAAAACCTCAAGGTACATCTAACGCCATCTATTGGGTACTTTTATTACCAGGATTTCTTTTTTTTTGGAAAACGCCTCATTGTAATTTGGTTCTACGCGGTTGCTTAGTCCTTATCGTGACATTCTTAGCACGATGTTTCTTAGGTTCAGCCACCAACGTTGTCTTGAACCTTGTCGCGCAGTGACACGATTCGCGGTCGAGCAGCGTCGGTGGCTGAATCTAAGCAAGGATGTCACGGTACGGACCAAGGATAGTTTTAAACTATGTTTGCTATATGAAATCCTTTTTTTAATGTTTGTGAAATTCACGATATTCTTACATTTTCAGTGAAGACCATCCAAAGCCATCGGACAAGACGGACATATCTGACTGTTTCGATCAACTATTTATTGACCTTTTCACACAAATAGTCAAGAATATTACAACCACTGGTTAAATGAATTCGCGTGAAAAGGTATTAGCTCTAAAATTATATGCATATTGCAAGTTGAATGTTATTAAAGTTTTGACATATATGTATGTTTGTACAGTGACTTCTCCGTGGCACCGAACAAAGCGCCTTGTTTTATACAACTTCGATCAATGTGAACTTTGCTGCCACTATCGTCGTCTCCATATGTTATACGTTTTCCAATACTATTATTAGTACGAGCCAAACCAGACAAGCGACTTTTAGCATCGGAAATCAGCGATTTAATTATTTTTTGGAAGTTTATGCCACGACCGAACGCTCTCCATCCGTACACATATAGACATGCATGGTGTGTCACAGTCTCAGCGATAAAATTGCTTTTTGGAAGCTCGGTGCAGCTACTGTACGTTACACCCCGTACTCATTCGGATGCTAGTGGCAGTTTAGTGAAGCTTCGGCATTTGCTAATGAAATCGCTAAAACACGCGATTTCGCAATCAAACGTTTAAAGTCGCCGAAACGCGCTGCAGCATTGTAGCAATCGCTAAAACGCGCGATTTAGATACAGCAATCGAACGCAGAAATAGTAGCTAAAACGCGATGCAGTCGCAAAATTAGTGATTGCTGATACTAAAGCTTCTCTGATTTTGCAGTAAATGTATTACGGGCCGTAAGGATACTAGCTGGTAAAGGGTACCGCGGGACGTCACTTTTTGTATAATTATGTAAGTATTATACAATTTGTGTACCACGACTTAGGACATGGTTTCCTATACAAGGATGTAGAATACAATACATACACTGCTTATAGGTACGTCTAACTGAATGTGGCTCATTACAATAACGTAGATAATGTTGTCAAAATAATTTAAAAAGATTCATGAAATATAAAAACTGCCATTTTTTAAACAACCTCGCTAGGTAATCACATGAAATTAAATTAAATACTAGAGAAATTTTGTAAGAATTTATATTCATCTGACCAAAACTTTATCTAGATAATATCTCGAGACGGAGATACATTATTAGACAAAACTGACTAATTTCTTAATTGTTTGTAATTTTAAGTAGGTAGCCAAATCTGCTTAAAATTGACAATACTTTATCCCACAGAGTGGCTGTTCCCATTTCCCTGTTTTTTGCCAAGTGGAGCAAAATTTTCGTCCGTATTTCGATGTTTTCCGCCCGTTGTTTGTTTTGTTTTCGTGACTTAGCCGCCACTCAACGGATTAAATTAAATTAAATATAACATTCAATACATAAATATAAATCATAATCGTAACGTTATAAAGCTTATCTGCTGCTCGATAGCTTTTATACTTCACATTATGATAATTATAGTATATTATATAACATTTGGCAAATACTTGGATATTTGCATTTCAATACTTCGCAAAATGCATTTAATTATACTTTAAGTTCGTATAATATTATTAATATATCAGTGTAAGCTAAACGCTGCAGAAAAAAAAAACTAATTCATGGCTGTGTTTTAGTTCAATACTGTTTACATTCCCAAAGAAGCATGCAATATTTTTGCTATTTTTTTTAAATGTTAGGTACATTAAATTATGAAAAATTAATTGTTTTATGTGTTGCATTAGAGTTGTGTCTTTACTCTTTAGTATCAGTCAAGCTTTGTAATAGTAATAATGTATTTAAATTAAGGTTTATTGTATTGGTATACAATTATTTTACTTATTTATTGCATTATTGCTGTAAATATGTAGGTACGAGAAGCATACGTAAACATTCCAAATGATAGGTATCTTTAATATCAATAACATTTTGCTAAATAACTTTTATTTATATTACCTATAGTAAAATCTGGTAAAAAAAAGTTATGAATCATAAATTTTGTAGATATTTAATTTTAAATAGGTAACGTAAATATATTTTGCTCATTCTCTAAATAGGTATATTTAGTATTTATAAATAAATAATTTACGTGGTAATTTTGTAGATTAACTTATTTATTGTAACTAAGTTTTTAAGTTTTTTTATCAATCAGCACTCAATCTCCACTGCTTTATATGTGTATTTAAGAATAATGACTGTAATAATGTTCGAAACGTGTCGATGTTTCTGTTAAGCGTTTCGATGTCTTAAAGAGACAAAATGACAATAAATAACGTATTGAAACAGTTTCATTTGTTTTTTTTTTTATCTGAAAATATCTACTTTAAAATCGAACATAAATAAGTTAATAAGCTCAAAGTCAAATAGCACTATCATGTGGGTTTAGTAGAACTCGCACGATAAAACAGAATTAACGACCAGTAAAAATGTAATTTGGAATTTAAGAACAGGTTAGCCAAAACAATGCGAAAATAAAAGTAAACAAGGAATTAACAAAAGAAGACAATGGCGCGATAAGCGAGTACACGCTCGTAGCAAGGCTAGTCGTCCTTGCGTCCTATGGCGCAGTCCGCGAGTCGTGCAGTCGGCCGGCCACAGCGCTTGCAAAGTAAGTACTCGCCTGTGCAAAACCAGATCTGCTAGGCGTGGAGAGTACCATACGTGGTAACGATTTAATAAAATGTATTAATTTAATGTTATCTGGTTTTGCAAAGGTGGCGTGTGATAGTACGCCACAATCGTACCTACCAAAATGTTAGTAAAAATCCAACTTGACCAGCGGCTATGCATTTGTCAAATTATTTGCGATCGATTTTGGCGCGAACTCATCGAACATAACTTTAGGAGTTTTGGCGGGAACGTGAAGAATTAATGTCGCGTCATTTAATTATTTTCCAAAACTTGTGTTATTTCGAGTGTTAATGTGTAAAAACGGTGAATTTCTACCCGTTAAGTGTTTGTGTCATGCACGAGTGTTGATGAATGGTATAATGTCGTGAAACGTGAATTTTCGTGTTGTTTCCAAAACTCCATAGAAGGCTCTAGTAAAGTTTTCACCACTTTACTGGGGCATGACTTGGACTTGACCGTGACTTGCTATGCTCGACTTTGACCGTGACTATGACTTGTTTGATAATATCTAACAAAACTTGAGAATATACATGTATACTTGACACTGGCAAATGCATAAGACGTGCGACGCCAAAATCCTACTAGGAGGAAAAAAAAACATAACTTTAGAGTTTTGGCGGGATCATCAAGTAGTCATGTCGTGTCATTATATTCTTTTCCAAAACTAAAAAAATGGAGGATTTTTATCCATTAAGAGTTCGTAAGAGTGTATGTCGCGAAGTGTAAATTATAAGCACTCCACGAGGTACTGATGATGCTATCACACACGACATGTACACAAATTGTATATAAGGACCTGGATTCTAGTTTCTATAGTAATGATAATTTATAACACATAGATGAGAAAATTAAAAGTCATAAAAAACCACAATGTCTCAGTATCAGCTGAAAAGTAGATGCACTATCAGAGTGCCTGTTAATCGGAATATCCTGAGGGCCTGTTCCCCCAGGATAAAGACAACGTGAGGGTATTCCCCCCATGTTGACCTCGAGAGGGCTGGTCCCTCCTGTAACTGTATCGTGAGGGCTGTTCCCTTATGTAACTGTATCGTGAGGGCTGTTCCCTTCTGTAACTGTATCGTGAGGGCTGTTCCCTTATGCAACTGTATCGTGAGGGCTGTTCCCTTCTGTAACTGTATCGTGAGGGCTGTTCCCTTATGCAACTGTATCGTGAGGGCTGTTCCCTTCTGTAACTGTATCGTGAGGGCTGTTCCCTTATGTAATGATGTTTGGGGGGGTTTCCCCCCGCGTGGCCTCCAACCTCCCCTATAGCCACCCCATGCCTCGCACTGAATCTGTACCATGGATCCTGTTGATCCATGGAGCCCCCCATGGATCCTGCTGATCCATGGGGCAGCTGCTCGCTCCCCCTGGGCCCCGCAGGCAACCCCAGGGGTGCTCAATTTTGGCCTATGGATCCCGCCGATCCATATACCCTCTGGTTGAAAATCCATGGAGCCCCCCATGGATCCTGCTGATCCATGGGGCAGCTGCTCGCTCCCCCTGGGCCCCGCAGGCAGCCCCAGGGGTGCTCAATTTTGGCCTATGGATCCCGCCGATCCATATACCCTCTGGTTGAAAATCCATGGAGCCCCCCATGGATCCTGCTGATCCATGGGGCAGCTGCTCGCTCCCCCTGGGCCCCGCAGGCAGCCCCAGGGGTGCTCAATTTTGGCCTATGGATCCCGCCGATCCATATACCCTCTGGTTGAAAATCCATGGATTCCAACATAATCCATGGATTCTCACACCAACACAATGACATATAACAGTGACCTAAGAAAGGGACATATAAAATAAGCTCAAATCAATGGTCAAAAACTGAGATGCATGCACATTGTAAAATCTTGGATGGCTTACCAATATATCTCGAGCTCAGTGGTCACTTACTCAACAGAAACAGCAATGGCGCCGCCGGGCCATGCCTGGGCGCCATTTCTTCCTCTTTCTCCTTTCCTCTACTATCCTGCTAGCCAATCACGACCCTTCCGCGCTCGTGATTGGTGATACTACTAGAAGGCCATGCCTGAATACCGCGCGATCATTTGAATCAACCAATTACCTTCTGTAGGAGCCTTTTCCGGATGTGCCATCGTCGCAACATCATTCATAGATAACTGACCATAGATTGGTTCCTCATTATGTTTCTTCATAACAAATTGTCTATGAAGAAACATAATGTGTTTTCACCTTTATACTGTGCACAGATTATAATTTATGAAACTAGAGGCGAAATGTATTAGCCAATACTCGCGTTCCGCGACATTCCCGCCATCAGCGAGGTGAGAGACTAAAATTCTGATCAAATTAATTATTACATGTTTTAATCAAAAAATATAAACAAATGAGTCTTTCCATTACACTCCATAATTATCATTTTCATTACATTAATTTCAATACAATACATTTTTGATCAAACAAAAATTTAATAACTGAGACGGTTTGCTGCTGCCCTAGGACGCCGATTTGTATTACTTGTACTATTTTGATTGTTCGCTATTTGTGTAATGCTGGCCGCCTGGTCTGTGGCTTGATACTACATGCTATGATGATGCAACATCCAGTCATGGATGTTCGCTACTAGTTGAGCTTTTTCTGTTAGTGTCGGGCTTTGCGTTTCGGTTTCAAGTCCGACACTGGACTTCTGGCTTGGACGTTCATTGGCAAAGGAATCGCAATTTCGGGTGACACTAAACGATAGCTCGTTCTGATTTGCTTCGAAACTGTTTGCATTAGGTCCCACAATGTTTGGAACAAGCCGAATCACTGCCTCTTCTGCAGGTGTGGTACTCGATCGAGTAAATGTCTCTCCAATTGGCAATTTAACTTTCGCCACTCTTATATGCCCATCTACACCCTCGATTTCCTCTATTATTTTTCATTCTTTCCAGTGTGCTCTATTTTATCAGATCTTATCTGAACGGTTTCGGATATTTTTGGTGTTTATTTAACTACAACCCGTGCCTTTGCGTAATACTTCTGTCTCCGCAATATTTCTGGCTAAATAATGACCTGAAAAGATCTCTGATATTTCTTGTAGGATAACCAGCCCACGTTTCCATCCCTCAATTAAGTTGAACTTGGCTGTTGTAGCTGGACCGAGAAAATCGCAATCAGGTACCTCCGTAATTATCGGCCCTCCTACACGAAGGAAGTCAGTTGGTGTTAATGCATGTTCTCGCTAGTGTTCAAGCCCGAACTAGTATTTATAACCGCTTTAATCTCTTTCATGACAGTGTGTAAGTGGCTGTGATTTATTGTATGTTTGTCAAGCGTCCTCGTAATACAATTTATGACTACTCCTATCAGACGTTCTTTAAAAACACATCACCCTGGTGCTACTTCCGAACTTAAAATTCGAACCCACCTGGTTCTCGATGCAGTACTTAGAAGTAACCAATTCTGCAGTTAGTTTAATTTTTCCAGTGCATTATCCGATACAAACTACTACGAAACCCCCTTTAACGGCGACAATTCTCCATACGGCTAATAGACAATTTTTAGCCGTTAATTCTTTGACGAATTTCATATAGGTGGTCTTTATTCTCAAACACGTGTACAGGTATACCCATCCTTTCTCTTTAGTTACCTTTAACTTCCTTTTTGAAATATTGGGTCTAGATTTAATCAATTTGTTTTATGAGGTCATTCTTTTTTTTTTTTTTTTTTTTAGTACTGTCCTTCATAGTCAATTTTCATATGTTTCATTCCACCCACTGAATCTGGTTTGTTGACTGAAAAGTCTAATGTTATCTAAGTCTTATTATGAAGCCATTGTTGATACCTACTAAGATACCAGGGCCCTTGAGCCATCTCTCATAAGACTGCGCCCGGTCTGATCTTGTCGCTGTGTTTGTTTGGTTGAGTTGAGTTTGGTCGGCACGTACTTAAGCCGCAATTCCCTATTTTCATTTGTATCGTTTATTATTGGCACAACGAATGGTAGAAGTAGCCGTCCTGTCCTGTTCCAAGTTATTACTATTTGTCTATCCGCCCATAAGTATTGCGTGATATCTTCTCGTACAAAATCCCACAGTGTCTGAAGACAAGGATCTTCAACTAATGCGTGTTGTCAGTGATGACATATGGAACTGAAATGTGGTCCTTGACCACTGGCTTTTAGAGAAACTCAGAGTCGCACACCGGGCAATGGAGAGAGCTATGCTTGGAGTTTCTTTGCGCGTTAAAATCCGGAACGAGGATATTCATCGAAGAACTAAAGTCACCGATATAGCTTTCAGAATATGCAAGCTGCAGTGGCAATGGGCAGGCCACATCACTCGAGGAACCGATAACCAGAGGTTAATAAAGGTTCTTGAGTGGCGACCACGCACCGGAAGACGCAGCGTAGGCAGGTCTCCCACTAGGTGGACCGACGACATTGTGAAAGTCGCGGGCAACCGCAAGTGGCACGTTGTCGGTCGGTGTGGCGCTCTAAGAGAGAGGCCTATGTTCAGCAGTGGACGTCTTCTGGCTGATGACGATGATAAAGGTACATTTGCCGGAGTTTTGGTATTTGAGAAACCATTTCCTTTGAGTTGGAATTACAGTCCTGCAAATTCCTTGACAGGCGATCGAAAGTTTGTCTAGACTTTTGGTAAAGCCTAACTGCATTTGATGTGGGTTTCGCCCCGGGTACTGTGTTATTCACGTACAAATCTTCTGCCATTTGTTTCATCAGATCATTGTTTAGTATTAGCTGAGATGGATGGCAAGTGATGGAAATGGGCTTGAAATATTTCCGAAAGGAAAGCGAAAAAAAAAAAAAACTTAAATGTAGAACATTATCTGAGTTAGGACTGCGGTTCTTGTCCCTGAGCCATAGAGGCCGCGTCACATCTATCTCTGTCTTGAAGACTCAACTGTAAGACGCGTTTAAGATATCAGCTAACACGCTTATTGAGTGCTTCCTACATTTTATCAACAACCCGGTAAGGTTCTTTAACATCAGAAGCCAAAGTCTTTAGTTTTTATGTTAAGTTTTAGTTGCCAAAAATTGTTAAATTTGATACAAACGGATCCCGGAGTCAGTGGAGCAAAGCATAGAATAATAATGCCAAGAAGATCTCTGTACAAACATTCGTGTAAGCTTTGATTATGTTTGATTATGCTTTGCTTTGATTGTGTTAGCTGCCAAAGCGGCGGATAATCGCCACTTTGGCTGATGCTGATCATAAACTAGGAAATTTGACAGGTGTTCCGTACGAAATAGTGCGTTAGGTAACGAACCGGATAGTTTTTGGAAACAGTAAAATCCGAGACTACTTCTATCTTTTCTCGTTCTATCTGGTCCTGAATAACATTATCGTATGACCCAATTTTTGTATCATTTAGACGTTTCAGTAAACTTTTAAGATGTACAGTACCGATGGCGATGCTTTCACCAACGCTTGGCCCAAGTTGTCTTGATTGAATATCGACCCATGATCACTGCACATGGTAACGGCTATCCTTATATTTATCTATTTCATTGGACTGCTTAATTGCATTTTCCTTGCATGTTGACTTCTGAAAATCCACAATACCTATCGATTCAAAGCCTCACAATCTTAATGCATCGTCTGATTTTAAAGGTAGGTGTGGTTCGCATAATTTGTTATAAAATGTTGCATTCGATTGTAAATATTTCAACACAGTTAACTGGTCTACAATATCTACTGTCTCCTTAATTTTGCCCGACTTTATGCAGCCCAATCTGAAATACACCAAGAAGAGATCTTCTGCGACCTGTATCTTCTCACTCAACATAAGCGAGTGATAGTAATCGTAGCCGACCAATATGTCTATTTACTTTCTAAATGAACCATCGCCTGCAAAGGTAAGATCCTATTATGATGTTGCAAATACTAGCTGGCGCACCTGACAATGCTGTTCTAAAACTATTTGTGATGTGAGAGGCAACGTTAGCATGTATGAATCGCGTAACCCCCAGTAAGAGTTTCAAGTTTAAAGCTTACTACAGGGTCCTTTGGTGTAGTGATAGAGCCAAAGGTAAATTAATTGATAAATTCGCCCTTCATTGTGGGCAAATTCAAAGAATTTGCTGTTGACTCCATAAAAATATGATCGCTGACTACCAAAATCGAATAATATTCGAAACTGCAATTGATTCAAATCTGACTTCTGATTCCACGTGGCTGATTTCGGCGATGCAAGTCTCTAACATCGTGGTGTTGACTTGCAGTTATAATTAATACAAATAATTAATTATTCTTTTTTACAATTTTAAACTTTTTGTCTTAATTGGTGCTACTGGTTTTGACTGTGCGTTTATTTTTGGGCCTAAGGCTCTATTGTGAGTTCAGAACTGACCACATTGTTTATATTTACGCTTCTTCCGGGCCTCCTCCGCTAAAACGGTTGTAGAAGTGCTTTCACCTGGGGGATTTTCAGTCCTTCAAACTATATGATGTACATTGATCATTAAACTGGTTTTGGTTGCAAAATGCATTTGCAGCTATAATCTTTCTTCTTTGGTAGTTCGTCCTTATTGAAATTAATGTTGTGTGGCCCTTCTCTAGGGCTGTTGTTCAATGTGACGTTGCTCTTGAAATTCGTAAATTCACGTTGTCGAATGTTAAGCCTGTGCTTTGTGCGACGATTACTATCGTCCTATCTTAATCTTACTTCTATTTCGAAGAGCAGATCTTCGGCCTGAATTTATTTTGACGTAAAATATTCCAATTTCGTTAATGTCCGGTGCAGTAACAGATTCTTAAAAATGTTGAAGTTCTGGGAAAACCCGTTGATTGGCACATTTTTGTCTAGATCCGATAAGTCCTTAATAACAACATCACTGTCAGGGAAGTTTTGGAGAGGCACCCTGGGTGGATTTAATACCAGTTTGAACAGATTCGCATATCATTTTTAGCCGAGTCCTTAATGCCACCTCCAATTGAAGCACAACATTTAATTATAATTACTAAGCGAAAAACCGTAACTATCTGTTTTTTATGTGAATTAACGATCCAAATATAAAACAAATGAAACTGTTCTGTAATGGCCAACTCTGAACATGTCTTTCAATATCATAAGACGTGTAGGTGTATGATTTAATGTTCTACAATTGGCCCTCGCTTGGCCCTCTACTTCATAGAAATCTCCAACAAAGTTTCTCCACTTTAGGAATTCGTTAGCTGACTACGACTAGACAATGACTGTTTACTTTAATTTACCTGTGCTTAGGGGGGGGCTTATTTAAACTGAATTTCTATTTGAAATAAACTGTTTATAATTAAATCTAAATGCATCTGTCGTGCGAAACCAAAACTAAAAAATTTACAAAGGCAATTAATTCTATGAAAAATATTACAGTTCAACTACTATTTTGTGTACGAAATATGTGTAAATAATAATAACAATAATAATTTTATTACCAGAAAATTTACATTATACAATTTAGATTTTACCAGCGATCCCCAAACTAGGCGAGAATGCCTGTATTTTGGGAAAATAAGCAATAACTTCATAATATTTTATAACGCTTGATATCCTGGATGTATGTGCACATTAAAATTACCAATCTACAAATACTTCTATAATTTGGTAAAATAATTTCTAAGTTTCTTCCAAAAAATTAAATATTTTTTATACTGGTCACTTTGGTGGGGCATATCCAAGTACCTACATACTACGTACATTAAATTGAAAATTGTAGGACTCAACCAGGATAAATCTTAAAAATACTGTTTCTGGCACTTAGTTTCAACACCGTGAACCCCTAAATTAAAGTCACAGTTCAAAAATATTCAAAGATGGCCACGAATTGTCTGGATTGAAAAAACATGTTTATGACTAAAATATCATTGTAGTTCTCTTAGTAACAGCCACAAGGTAGCAAAAATCGAGACCAGTCTCCCAAATTACTAAAGATGGCCGAATCAATTTTATATAGATATCTTGGTATCACATTAACTCATTCTGTATGCCTGAAATATTATCGCCGGGCTGTAGTAATTGTCCCATGGAAAAAAGCAGTGCTATTGTCACAAAATATTTAAAGATGGACGAAGTAAATCCCAATGTATAATTGTAGTACGTTGTTATTATCACTAAATCACCGAAGAACATTGAATTATTGTTGAGAACTTCTAGCAATAGCCCTTTGGATACGAAATCAACATTATTGGTTAGAAATATTAATTGATTACCCAAATATTTTCAGATTTGAAACTTCAGCTTTACTTTAACTACCCTCACACGTCCATTTGCCATTGAATATGTTAAAATAAAATCCCCGGCATCTCCACCATGTCGCGAAGTGTAAATTATAAGCACTCCACGAGGTACTGATGATGCTATCACACACGACATGTACACAAATTGTATATAAGGACCTGGATTCTAGTTTCTATAGTAATGATAATTTATAACACATAGATGAGAAAATTAAAAGTCATAAAAAACCACAATGTCTCAGTATCAGCTGAAAAGTAGATGCACTATCAGAGTGCCTGTTAATCGGAATATCCTGAGGGCCTGTTCCCCCAGGATAAAGACAACGTGAGGGTATTCCCCCCATGTTGACCTCGAGAGGGCTGGTCCCTCCTGTAACTGTATCGTGAGGGCTGTTCCCTTATGTAACTGTATCGTGAGGGCTGTTCCCTTCTGTAACTGTATCGTGAGGGCTGTTCCCTTATGCAACTGTATCGTGAGGGCTGTTCCCTTCTGTAACTGTATCGTGAGGGCTGTTCCCTTATGCAACTGTATCGTGAGGGCTGTTCCCTTCTGTAACTGTATCGTGAGGGCTGTTCCCTTATGTAATGATGTTTGGGGGGGTTTCCCCCCGCGTGGCCTCCAACCTCCCCTATAGCCACCCCATGCCTCGCACTGAATCTGTACCATGGATCCTGTTGATCCATGGAGCCCCCCATGGATCCTGCTGATCCATGGGGCAGCTGCTCGCTCCCCCTGGGCCCCGCAGGCAACCCCAGGGGTGCTCAATTTTGGCCTATGGATCCCGCCGATCCATATACCCTCTGGTTGAAAATCCATGGAGCCCCCCATGGATCCTGCTGATCCATGGGGCAGCTGCTCGCTCCCCCTGGGCCCCGCAGGCAGCCCCAGGGGTGCTCAATTTTGGCCTATGGATCCCGCCGATCCATATACCCTCTGGTTGAAAATCCATGGAGCCCCCCATGGATCCTGCTGATCCATGGGGCAGCTGCTCGCTCCCCCTGGGCCCCGCAGGCAGCCCCAGGGGTGCTCAATTTTGGCCTATGGATCCCGCCGATCCATATACCCTCTGGTTGAAAATCCATGGATTCCAACATAATCCATGGATTCTCACACCAACACAATGACATATAACAGTGACCTAAGAAAGGGACATATAAAATAAGCTCAAATCAATGGTCAAAAACTGAGATGCATGCACATTGTAAAATCTTGGATGGCTTACCAATATATCTCGAGCTCAGTGGTCACTTACTCAACAGAAACAGCAATGGCGCCGCCGGGCCATGCCTGGGCGCCATTTCTTCCTCTTTCTCCTTTCCTCTACTATCCTGCTAGCCAATCACGACCCTTCCGCGCTCGTGATTGGTGATACTACTAGAAGGCCATGCCTGAATACCGCGCGATCATTTGAATCAACCAATTACCTTCTGTAGGAGCCCTTTCCGGATGTGCCATCGTCGCAACATCATTCATAGATAACTGACCATAGATTGGTTCCTCATTATGTTTCTTCATAACAAATTGTCTATGAAGAAACATAATGTGTTTTCACCTTTATACTGTGCACAGATTATAATTTATGAAACTAGAGGCGAAATGTATTAGCCAATACTCGCGTTCCGCGACAGTGTACGAGTGTTGCTGAATTAATGTTGTGAAACGTGACTCTTCGTCGTTGTTTCTAAAACTTAATACAAACCTCTAGTAATACTCTGATTTCCCTTCAACACGTATAACTTCTAGTAAAGTCTCTACCACGTCACTGAGACAAAAAAAGGATTTAATAAAAAATACGGAAACATGGCGTTATGGCTTTAATGGCTCTAGCCTACTGTCTACTCATTGGCCGAAAAACAAAAAAAGTCTCATTCTTCAACTTTCAACACATGTTTTTCGTTTATGTTTTGATATTTAGCAATAAATTTACACGTTTTGCCACATTTTCTTTAACAATGGTGAAGTTTGGTAAGAATAAGTTTAAAGCGCTGAACAAGCTAGCCAAGAAGCAAAACGAAATAGCACACACTATCTCCAACAAAATAATTAAAAAGAAACAAAACACGGACAAAAAAGTATCTTTCCAAAAGGAACTTTTACTAAAAGAAGCAACTAGCAGCCCTCTCATAAAGAATGTTACTCCAAGGGAAATAAAAAACGACCTAGCTCAAAAAGCAGCTAAAAGAAAAACCAATAAACCAAAAGACGAAGTAGCAATACTCAAACAGAAAAAATCAGTGGAAAACAAGAAGAAAAGGCAGAAAACCCAAATCAATGATACCAAACTGCTTCTAAACTTAATGAAGATAAGGAAATAGCTGAATAGACGTGTATTACAAATAAGGTTTATGATTGTTAATAGCTGTAGTTAAGCGGAACAAACAGACAAAAGGACATTTTTTATTTCAAACGGGAATACTCACGTTTAATTGAGTCGTGCAAGCACGTCGCGCGTCACGCTTATAACATTCCTTGAGAAAAATGTGGTTGAAACAGTCAGAATAACAGACTCAATTTAAAGTAAATATTCCCATTTTATTAAAATAAAAGACAGGACATAAATGGTATAGGCCTCACTGAATATTTTGTACTCTTGCTCATGAATTTTCAGTAAAATATTGTTAATTACTTTAATGGATTTTGATTCAATGCAAACACTTTTATGGGTTGATTTACCTTCATATTTATCATCTAAAATTTACCTGATATATAATTTCTTGAAGGTAGATCTAAGTGGCTACAGTTGTCTAAAGGCCTCGCTACATGGCTTGACCTGACATCGTTTTAAAAGAGATGGCTTTATATAAGTTTCTGGGGGAGCGAAAGGGAGAAGCTATAACCTTAATAGTTTGTTTCTTTTGCTCCTGTGAAATTCAAGTCTAGCTGTCCCTTTAGCACGATGTCAGGTCAGGCCATGTAGTGAGGCCTTTATGTAACAAGCCCATATAGAAGGAAATAGGGAGAGAGGTATTGTACCCAAGTTACTCATTCTGCATGTCCTCGCCTTGCCCGCCAATCCTGTTTTTTTTAAAATAGCTATTTAAAAGACTACCAATATTGAACAATGGCATGGTGAATAATAGCACAATTAGAGCAGTAAGAACAATAGTGCGAGGAACACATCATGTCTACTGGACGAGGCCTCTCCCCCTCAATGGGGGTTGCCATAATTCCCAAGCTTGTCAGGCAGCTTGGAGATAGCAGAATGTTTACAGTATACTGAGAGAATGCTGCTACCTGTCCTTCGGTGGTACTCAGTTTTAGGAAATACCTGGGTCAAACAAACCAAGTGGTGTTACAGTTCAGATGCTCATTTTAACCCTGTGAACACCAACATTACTGTCAAGGGAGACAAACTATAAAACAGTGTTCTGAACGCCAAGGACGAGTTCGGCGACATATTTACTTATTTTACAAGAAATCTGCACAAAGAAGTACAAGATCTATTACTAGAAAAGCCTTTTATCTAGGAATTTGTAGCGTTAACTCAATGGTTAGCGTGTTCAGAACGCACGCTGCATAGCATGGTTTCAAATCCCAACTACCACCTAACACCTTCAGGCGTCGATAAAATCAGCGTTTCCGCATGCTCTGGTAGGAGCACACGAGG
Source organism: Apocheima hispidaria (assembly GCA_947579745.1). Classification (NCBI taxonomy): domain Eukaryota; kingdom Metazoa; phylum Arthropoda; class Insecta; order Lepidoptera; family Geometridae; genus Apocheima; species Apocheima hispidaria. Next base: position 8,556,792 of record OX388167.1, on the reverse strand, counting down.
ACTAGTATATCCTTCTGCTTCTATTGTGATGTCATATGCAATAAGAACACTAAAGAAGATTGGCTTTGCTTCTTCACTTAAAAAGCGACTTCGACACCGAATTCGGTCGCAAAGCCCCAGGGTGACGAGCGCAGTGCATTGCCGCGCATAGTTTTGAACTGTTGAAGTTCAAAATTCTGGGTGGCACTGAACTGTTATGGGCAAGCGTGACGCTTAAATTAAATTCAGGTAAGCGACTTGCTCATCTCATCACCTAGTAACAAAAAAATACAATAAAAAACGAAACTCCGATGGGGGTGAGAAGTCCTGAATGGGGTGTTTTTGTGCATTTCCCCCCGAGCGCAGCACTTGATTCAAAGGTTGCTTAGGTTTGTGACCCACATATTTATCCAGATTATTACCAATCTGTTAGCGTCTTTCCAATGCAATATCACGTCCAGTAAAATAGGAACAAAACAGCATCGCTGCCACGCAACACATCTAATATCTAAGGGTGACGAGCGCAGTGCATTGCCGCGCAAGCTTTTGAACTGTTGAAGTTCAAAATTCTAAGTGGCACTTAACTGTTATTGGGCAAGCGTGAAGCTTAACATCAGGTGAGCGACTTGCTCGTGTCGTCATCAAATTCCACACCAAAACTTCAGATTGATTATTAAAGACTGTTTGAAAACGATTTTCCTCAAAGTCCTGAGTCAACCATTAAGGATTATTATATCATGTAATCAAAGTATTTACACAAAAAAACAAACACATTTTTAAAAGTTTATTAATTTTCGACAAATAGGTATACAGAAAATTTATTAAGACTACACAATTACATGTGTAACAAGCATATAATTACTAATAATAAAACTACTGCAGAAGTATCATAACATGTTATATAATAAGGTTTCTTGTAGATTAACAGTTACAATTTTAATCTATCAAACTTGATAATACACATTAAAAAAAATCTAAAATTTGACGCAAGAAAGAATAATCTGTCAAACTTTGATATACAATATGAAACTCTTTTGTATGAAAACATCAGTAATTTTACGCCACTGTTTGAAAAACAATAATAATCTATATCTCAAGTCTTTTCTTTACATAGTTCCGCGTCTGTCTGTATATCCGATAAGGGCCTCGCTACATGACCTGACCCGAAATCGTGCGAAAGGGACAGCTAGACTTGAATTTCACGGGAGCAAAACAAACTACTATGGTTATAGCTTCTCCCTTTCGCTCCCCATAAACTCATATATAGCCATCTCTTTCACACGATGTCAGGTCAGGTCATATATAGCCACTTTAACTCCTAAACCACGCAACGGATTTTGATGCGGTTTTCGTCATCAGTTAGATAACTTTTCACGGAAGGTTTATCTATGTAATTTAGTTAAAAGTTACACCCGCGCGACTGTCGGGTCGCTAGGCCCGCCAGTCGCTGTTAACTGATAAAACTAATTTAAATTCTAAATAATATAGTAAAATATTGGTAATTAGTTATAAGAAAACTAAGTGTACTAAAAATCTTACCTATAGACTAAAACTAACCTATAAGTTAACTTATATTACAGTGCCGCTTAGCAAATAAATTTATTTTTAACACTACCAAAGTTTAGGCCGGATTGCACCATCTAGGTTAACTTTATACTACAGTCATAACTGCAATTAAAACTCCCATTAAACAGAAAAATGTGTTGCACCATTTTAACTATGGTCAAAATGACGGATAACACATGCTGGCTAAACTTCATGGTTAAAGTTATAGTTAATTTAACCATAACTGTAACTGGGATTATGATGCAACCCAGCCTAAATGTTTATTTTTAAAGCATGCCATTGTCATTTATTAATTAATTGGTAAACTTAATTGTTGTTATCGGTAACAACATTAAAGAATTACCAGTTATTTGAATCTATGTTCAATGAAAGTCTCTATAAAGGTGTAATTTCAAACGCATAGAAGACTTGGCTTGAGGGTGACAACATTATGGATTACGTCATTAATTGATTAGATAAACAATACTAAACCCAATATTTATGCAGTTCTGAGATGGAGTTCATTATTTCCATTTCAGACCAGCCTTCGCGATAAATTTTTCTTTGTTTGCGTATGACCTCTATGCATTCCAAGCAAATCTCAAATCAGAAAATAAGGGAGATGTGGTGAAAAACGCACTCTTTTAGGCCTCTCTCTACACACAGCAATTAGTAGGGGAGCCCAAGGATTTTGGGATTTACTGCATCTCGGCAAATTAATATAAGATGAATATAGTGCATCCTGTCGAGTACTTCCAGGTTAATAAGCCCTATACATATATATAACCGTTAACCTAGGACATTCATCATCATCATCGACAGCCTGAAGAAGTCCACTGTTGAACAAAGGCCTCCCCCTTAGGCCGTCATACTGAACGACAATTTGCAACCTGCATCCACCGGTTACCCACGACCTTCAAAATGTCGTCAGTAAACCTAGTGGACCCCTAGTAGTACCCTCTAAATATTTTTAACATTTTTGAAAATCTGTAGCCACCCCCCACTGATGAAATGGTATAACAGCATATAACTTTTTCGTCTAATCTCCAAAATTCAATAAGTCTCCACGATGCTCGAATAAATCCCCATTTAGCATCGTGGGCTCCACTACTACAGGCCTCTCACCACAAACTCCCTAGGCCTCCCCCGCACCACAAGGAGCGCCCTAGTAGCGGCCGCGTCCCCGGCCGCGGCCGCGCCCCCTCCCGCGCGGGGAGCCGCGGGGCTTGTTCTCCTGACTGTTCACAGCAGGAGCGGGCTTCACTGGTTCCGGTTCCTTCACTGGCTCCGGTTCCTCGATTGGCTCAGGTTGGGGTTCGGGTTCCGGCTCCGGCTCTAGTTCCGCTTCCGGCTCCGCTTGCGCTTGCGGTTCTGGCTCTGGAATTTAAAATTTAATAATTATTATTTTTATACAAAAATTTGCAAACTTGGCAAATTTGGTTTGACTGTAATTGCTCTAATTTCTGTTTCTGTATCAGCCTTTAAACATCCCACTGTTGGCATATCAGCCTACCCTCGAAGGGTGTTTAGGCCTTATCCACCACGCTGGCCCAGTGCAGGTTGGCGGATTCACATACTCCATCGAATTTCTTCTCCGGAAATATGCAGGTTTCCTCGCGATGTTTTCCTTTACTGTAAAGTCAGTAGTATATATCCGTACGTAAGTTCCAAAGAACTCATTGGTACGTGCGGCGAGCGCTCTCCCATTGAGCTACCACGACTATAATTGCTCTAATTTACACTACAGAAAATATATTTTGCCATAAAATGTATGTATGTGTATTGTATGGACTCATAGCTCTCAATGCCTTCGCTTCGCTCAGTGAACAAGCCCCCTTACCTCCGTGTTCCTGCAGCTCGTCCTCCAGTATCTCATCGACGGTGGTTTCGTCCCCCCAGTCCTCGAGCTGGTCCAGGTCATCGTTATCGGCGTGCTCCGCGTCGTTAACCTCTTCTGTAGTTTCTTGAGGCTCCGCTGAAAATAAGTCACAACATTTTTTTACCCGACTGCAAGAATTCCTATAAGATGTTCTTTAGCCTAAATGGCTTGACCAATTTCGACAAGCGAGGTCATTGGATACCTCTTTACGTCCGGAGTGTATAGGCTACATTTTCTAGTCGGGTATTTCTTTTAACGATACTACTGCGCCCCGCGGTTTCACCCGCTATTCTATAGAAACCGAATATTTTTCCACGATAAAAAGTAGCCTCTGTTAATCCAGGGAATAAGCTACATCCATATCAAATTTCATTCAAATCCGTTCAACCGTTACAGTTTGAACTGTGAAAAAACACACACACACAAACTTTCGCATTTATAATATTAGTGTGATGACAAAAAACACGAAGTTTATGGTTTTAAAAAATAAATTGTGCGGCAACCAAGCTGATTTGAAGGAGCCATTTTTAAAGTGTTTAATGTTTTATCTATCTATTTATGTACCTTCGGGGATGGCATTCCACATCTTGGAAGTATTGGGGATCGATAAAATCACAGTGTTTGGGATTTCCAGGTTCGCAAGATGTAGCGGTCAGCCTTTTTACTTGTTTGATACTCACCCTTCATAGATTCATCTCCGTTCTCAATGTTATCGTCCTGTTCCTCCTGGTCGGAGGTCTTCTGTCGTTTCCAGTTGCCCTCGTCATCGTCCGTGTTCAGCGGACGCTTCGGGGCCGATTCCTGGCTCGGCTGAGGCTGGGGGTATGACGCTAATTTATGACATCACATATAAAGATGCAACAATATTGAAAGGTATGTATGTACTCATCATTATGAATAACTTTTACTATGGGACCAAACCTGAAATCACGAAAAAAAAACAGCTGTTCTATAGTCAAAGTTGTCCATAATGATGAGCGCTATGATAGTAGAAGGGTGGTAAAAAGCGGAAAAATAATCAAATCTCACTTAGAAATCCCAACTATTTAGATCTGGGCGCAGTTAGAATTCTATTTTTATGAAGCTAACATGCGGGAAGCTGTCAAATCCTACATAACAATTTCAGGGCTCAGCCGGAATTCTATTTTTATGAAGCACGTCCAGTCGTCGCCCGGTAGTGTGAGCATACCTGCGGCATGAGCGACTTGACGAACAGCTGGTGGTGTTTCCACGTGCGGAGGTGGACCTGGGCCGTCTCCTCCGTGTCGAGCAGCTTGTGGCACAGCCGGCACTGGAAGCAGCGGAACTCGGACAGGTACGACTCGCCCACTCCGCGCCGCGTGCTGGAAGTTACAACGTAGATTATATTACATGTTAAATATCTTTGTGCCCAGTAATTGCGCTGGAAAAATTGCCTTTCAATCCGGAGCAGTTACGTTTGCACACTACTGCTTGGCGGTTGAATAGCTGGCAAAGGTGATACTTCCCCAGACGGACTCTGCAAAAAAAGACCACTACTAAAACTATTTCTATCTCACCTGTAAACGGGCAGCATCTCAGTAGTGACGTGGCTCAGATCGTCGCCCTCCTTGTAGTCGAGGACGGTATTCTCGGTGTCGGGCACAATCTTCTCAGTCTTCTTGTTCTTATCCTCTTCTGTCCCCGGCTCCACCTTGATCCCATCCTGTTCCTGAATTTTTAAATGAAACAAATATATTTTTTGCCATGATGCCGGAGCACAACAATTCGGTATCTCTATCCCTTGCCTGTAGTAGGAGCCTACTAATAGGGGAACTCTGGGCTCAGGGATAGTTAGATGGGGGGCGCTAGCTATCTACTTAAACAAGCCCGAGGAGGACGACAGCTGCTAGCTATCCCGGGAGGAGCTGAAGGTTCCAGTTCGTTCCCTTGGAGGTCCCGGAGCCCTCGGTCAAGCTGCAAGGCAGCCCGTCTTGGGGTGTTTAACGGGTGTAATCCCACATAACCCGACTGCACCACAAACCAGTCCGGTATCTTGTGAAGTATCTTGTCAAATTCATCAAAAAAAAATGGTGATGTTATTTATAAAGTCAAGTATACCTGGTTCTCCTCCCCCTCCTTGTTGTCCCCCTCCTTCCCGTCTTCGTGTTTGTCGTCGTGCGTGTCGTTGCGCCGCCTGCGGTGTCGGTCGTCGCGCAGGTATGACTGCTCCATGGTTAACGTTGAGATCACCATCACTGGAATATAAACCTTTTTTTTTTTACAACGAAAAAAGCTTAGCAATCGCACAACATAACCACATGCTCAAGAAGACTCATATTTTTCATTATTTTTAACAGTTAAAAATAATAAAAAATATGTTATTGCAGTATCATTAGAATTTTGAACATTTTGCACTTTGGTTGTTGTGCATCTTGGTCCTAGCACTTTTTTGACATTTTGGTCTTTTGTCAATTTGAGACCGTTTGTCATTTTGCGCCTAATAGAGTCAGTTAACCCACCTTCCGGTTTAGGTTTGGTGACAACATCTTGTTTATCCTGCATGTTCTTCAAATGCTCAGCGGTCAACCTGTAAAAAAAAAAACATTGTGACATACAAGTTACAAGTTGGTCAGCCACATCAACGTGAACATTTTAAAAGTAATTCGACCCTAAATACACACTTGTACTCGAAGAACTAAATCCTAGATACCTATGCTTATCTAACTTAATGCTAGATACCAACCTATGCTTGTCTTACTAAATCCTGGAAACACATGTATTCGCCCACCTCAACTGTAGGTGTAAGCTGTGCTTGTCTAACTAAATCCTGGACACACATGTATTCGTCCACCACAAACCTCAACTCTAGATATACTCTGTGCTTGTCTAACTCAATCCTGGACACAGACCTGTGCTCGTCCAGCTCGATCCTAGTGGGCATCTCCTTATGGCAAGACGTGCAATTAGGATGGAGGTATTTCTTGAGCTTGCGATGTCCCACAGTGGTGCGGTGCAAGGCGCCGTCTGCCGCGTACATGTCGCACATGGCGCAGTAGAAGTCGCGCGTGGGCTGCGACCCCGTGCGCCGGTGCCGCTTCATCTCGCGAATCTGGACGGAGAAAAACAAGGTTTCTTTTATTAAGTTAAAGTGTTCGTAAGGCTTGACCAGTGATCTTATTTGTTCAATACCTATTGTGAAATTGGCCGTCTGGCTGAGTCTAACCAATGAGTCTCAAATAGTTATATAAAATTTTGACAAGATTAGATTATTCTAAATTAAGGGCCAGAATACTGGGCTATATATCTTGCTCGCGCATTTTATGTTTTTTTTTATTTTTAAAGATATAAAATTACGCGTATTTTTTAAAAATGTACTTCGTTATTTTTACGAACTTTCTAAAGATTTTTAACCTCCCTAATGATCGAAGCACATTTATTAATCATTTTATATGTTAAAAAAAAACATTAAATGCGCAAGCGAGATGGCTGCGCCTTCCTGCCCTTATTTCTATTAAAAAAAAAACTTCGCTTTATTAAATAAATTAGGAATGATTAGATTAGTATCGAATTAATTCAAATGGGCAGTGGTATTCAGTAAAACGGAAACGTTAAAAACTTTTCATGAAAAATAGAGAATATTTTATTTTAATGACGCTGTCATCAGTAAATTAGTAATCATGCATTAAAAGTAACCATGCAACGTGCAAAAAAAAAAATGGATACATACGCCCCTTGGGCCGGTCGCCGCGCGTCGATCCTCAACCCAAGGAGACGTATGGGTTCGCGACAATCCCGGGAATGACCGCAGATAGGTTTTTGAGTCTTGTACCCAATTAGGAGGGTTGTGTTGCAGCGGTCTTGAGTGTTGTCCCCAATTAGGTCCTGCTTCTTGTCTCCGGTCTTGCGAGTAGGTGCAGTAGCGTAACTCATTTTGACCCCAAACTCGGGAATAGGGGTTCGTGGGTCCCGCGTTTTCACCCCAATCTGGCTGGTAGGGGCGCGTAGCTTCCCTGTGTTCACCCCAATCTGGTTGGTAGGGGCGCGAAGCTCCCGAGTGTTCACCCCAATCTGGCTGGTAGGGGTAAGTAGGTCTCGATTCTTCACCCCAATCTGGCTGGTAGGGACGATTAGGTTTTGTTTTTTTGCCCCAATCTGGCTGGTAGGAGCGCGTAGGTCCCGCAGCATCATTCCAATCAGTCAGCCGGACTCGATGCAATATTGTTAAATTGGGGCTACACTGTCCAGCATCTTGGTCTTTTTTAGGCTGGTTAGGGGATGACGGTCCCGTGTTTTGTACCTTATCTCGAGAAAAAGAGTTTGCCTGTGGTGTATGCCCTACCCCCGCAAGTTTAGGAAGCGTTCGCGAAGCCGTATAGGGGTGGATACGGCGGTAATCAGTTATAATCTGCGGGACCATGCACAGTGAGATGAAAACAAGAAATCATGAATATCAATGAAGAATGCAATGAGATGGAGACTACTGTGGTTAAAGTACATCACACAATGTTGAATTACATTTTTATATTTATTTACTTTAAAAATGTAAAACATAAAATAAAGCATATTTAAAAAAAAAAAAAAAAATGCGACATGCTTTTTTTTGATGCGATTACATATTTGTTGTTTAGTGACTCGTCCATTGCTCATACATAATATTAATCCAGATGGACACAGTTGACAGAATCAACGGACAAAAATTATTTTCCCTGCGTCTAATCAGATGTGAACTTTTTCAATTGATAAAAAAACTATAAGCTGTTGGATAAATAGAATAGTTAAAAAAAAAAATGCTTCACCACTCAGCTTTACACTACATTACCCTGTATGTGGGTCGCCATGGAACACACACAAAGCCATGTCCAACACCCAGACCCAGGGCAGATATTTAAATTCATCTTTGAAACATCTGCCCATCTGGCACACAAGAGTCAATAAAGTATATTACTAACCTTAAATTCCTGCCTCATAGTGTCCGCAGTCAAAGCGTAGCTCTGAGCCGTCTTTTGCATCATAATGGCATGCGCCCGTCCACTCAGATGGTTCTCAAATGAACGTCCATCCCACATGCTCTTATTGCAAATATGACATTTCAGCAGTTGAGGGTTGATCTCATCATAGCGAGTCTTCGGAGGTTCCTTCTTGGTATCTTCTTCTTTGATCTCCGTTGCTTCAGTTACTTCTTCTTTTTTCTCTTCTTGGTTCTCACTGTATGAGAGTTAGGTCAGTTAGTTGCAAGAAATATGGTGAAATTAAATGTGCCTATTTTTTGTGTTTAGGTTCGTTTACATGGGCATCGTCTGTTTAATTGACTTGCAAACGCGCACTTCATAAACAAGGCTTTATTTTACAAATTGTACAATTTCGAAATCTTTTATTATTCTCCGGTATATTTGTTACTGTGTGTGTTATTAAGCTTGTAGTAAAATACTTCAGTAGCATCTCATTAAATTGTACCATTCTTTAACTAATCAGATCTAAATATATTCAGCGTCCTTTTTCATTTAAGGATTTAATAGGAAAAGAGAGGCAACATTTTTAGAGCCGAGTTTAGTTTACAAAATATGTCAAATCAGAATATAAAGTGACCAGCAAACATCTTGAGCAAAAGGCGGGAAAAGTTGGCGCATGTACAAGTATGTTGAAAACTCCCCTCTTTGTGCATAAGACTTAAAAACCAACTGCTGCACAGGTGACGTCATTGCTCAAGTTGTTTGCCAGTCACTGTACCTATGAACATTTTTCTTATATGTTGTATAAACGAACGAGTCGTAAAAACAGTTGAAATGAGTCATTTTCCCAAAGAATCTCAGAATACACAAAAGATAGAACTTCATACATAAAAGTGATATGTTCCAATCTAACTTCGCTTCACACGACTTTGTTAGATTCCCGCCATTGTTTGAGACTGGTTTTTATTTTTAAAGCCTATGAAAAGATTAGAAATGGTTAACAAAACTAGATCAGCATAAAATTAACCATAGACTTACTGACTGAAAAAAGGGCCCTGATTCTGCAAACTAATAGTGGCTATACATGGCCTGACCTGACATCGTGTGAAAGAGATGGCTATATATAAGTTTCTGAGGGAGCAAAAGGGAGAAGTATAACCTTAATAGTTTGTTTCTTTTGCTCCCGTGAAATCTAAGTCTAGCTGTCCCTTTCACACGATGTCAGGTCAGGCCATGTATAGATAACTTAAGTGACCGCACAAATGAGGTGTTACGATTTTTTTAACGTTATTTTTCTTGCCCATCACTGAGAGATGTCAAATTATCGAAATGTTATGATAAGGAACTAGAGTCATATGTGATCACTAGATATTTTGACATTTTCCTACATTAAGAGGAGTCCTTCCGAGAGGTCTTTTTTTTTCCTTTCGATATTTGAAATTGTGTAGCTGTGAGCACTGTTTCTCGTGCGTGCGATAGAGAGAGTTAGTGACTTTTCCTAACTTTTTGATGAAATTATCATTTCGGGAGTCTGTGATCTTCTGTCTGTCTTGCACTATAAGCTATATATATATATTGTTTTTTTCAAAAAATGTATATGGTATTCTAACAACTACTTTCCTTCGTCGTATTTTCGACGGAAAAAATTTTGTTACTTTAAGCGCCTATAACAACGAAGATATTGCGAAATAAATAAATAAGCATATAAAGAAATCATCGAAATAACGTTTAGAAAGAAAGAAAAAATTATATTTTACAACAACAGTAACATAAATAATATTTAAGGGTGGGCAGATGAGCAATGTCATATAACTATAACTAATCAATTTAGATTTAATTTATTTAAGTATTTATTTTAATTTTGTATCTAGTTTTAGTTTGTATACTTGATTTAATTTAATTTATTTTACAATGCTTAATTTTTACTTATTATTATTATTATTATAAACAATTTCAATGATTTATTGAAATCGAAAAAGAATGATTATAATATCCGACATGTAACAATGGTGTTATTAATAAATTATTTGTATTTGTACTTAAGTTTAGATTATAATTTAGCTATATAATGAATTTTTCCTATACATATATTATATTATACTTAACATATACTTATAATACATTTTACTTATCAATGTTATATGTCACAAAAATGCTACTCGGCATAATGCTGTTTAGCAAACGGCGCTGATTTAGGGGTGGGTTTTTACTACGCTTTTCGTATGGACGAGACGGCGGTATACGCGATTCTTAATCGGCAAGAAAAATGCAGGTTCACCTAGAAAATCACCTCACTTGCACGATCACTTAGCTTGCAGAATCCAGTGGCAGGCTGCCAATACCTAATCTGAGTAGCCAATAAGTGGTTTGCCTATAAATTTTGATGACTCAATTCATTGTTGTTCCATCACATACTTATCTGCAGAAATCCAATTCCAGAGAAAGGTAAAAAAGACAAGAGACAAAATTATCAGGTATTTTGCTCAATGAGCTCTCGGAGCCCTGGAGCATTATCATGAACGGTACTGCCCATGGAGAAGAAAATATCAATTTCTTTGAAAAAAATTATATCTGAGCGTTGACTTTACACCTGTACAAAAGAGTCTTTAACAATGCTGTTTAAATTGTCTGTCAGACATTTTGGGCCATGTATGTACAACAGGCAGAGAGCTACTATTGCCAATTCGGCTAAAAGGTTAGGCCGGTGAACGTAAGAAATGTGTGGCCTCTACCGAGGCATCAGAAGTGCGGTGTGATCACCGGAAGGAAATCCTTACCTCTCCTTGACAGGTTTAGCCTTAGAATCGGCATCCTTTTTCGGGGAGCTCTTGGGCTGTTGCTTCGGCCCATCATTGGGCTTGAACTGTTTACGATTGGTGTTGATACGCTCACCAGCCCGATTGTAATTTCCCGTACGCCGGAAATTACCTTGATTGCCCATCTAAAGGGAATTCATCAAACAAGAGTTAGTTTAAAATGAGCTCTGTGAGCCCTGACGCTGAAATGTATAGAAGCAGAATACGTAAAATGTGGTATTGAGCAATAAGGAATAAGAATTTTAGCAGCGGTAATACTACTTTCACATTAGGATTGGAAACATTTCTGTAAATGTACATGCATTGAAAATCAATTCCATTGACAGATAATTTTCTAACAAGGATACATAAATTGAAAGAGTTGCTTGGACTGTGAGTTTTCTCACGAAGACAGTTATTTCAGTAACGTGTTGGTAGTTGGAGTGATTGCTTACCCGGTTAGGGACAAAACCCCGATCAAAGCGGCCCATTTGAGGACCAAAGTCCCTTCTAATGGGCATGTCTAGCAGAGAGGGGACAGGGTTGGGTCGAGGTTGCAACAAGTTGATGATATTGGATGCCAGAGCTAGAGTGGCCTCGGTGGATCCTCCGCCCAGCGGCAGCAGATTGGGCAGTCCTGCGCCGGGGCCGCCGCCTTGCCACGGCGATACACCGCTTCTGCCGAAGTTCTTTCTCCCGTCGTTGCGGTTGAAGTCCATGCGACGCCCGCCATTTCCGCCCGGCTGAGGTCTTCGGTTGGCCATCTTGTTTCTACGCGAAATAGGGCACACGTTAAAAACTATTGTTATGAGAAGTAACAAACATGCAGATAATAACTGAATGAGATTGAGGAGGCATAAAAAGTAACACGTACGGAGTGATCGATCTATTCTTGCGCCGGAATGTGCCGATGTCCTGGACAATGCCACCGAATTATAATAGAAATAAAAAAATAATATGTATAGAATACTCACCAGAAGGATTTCACACAGATGTAGATAAAAATCACACGAGAGTCGCAAAATAATCGATGTAGAATTGTAAAAATAACAAATCGAATGACTTTCTTTTGACAACTAAACAGAAAGATGGCGGCGCTTGGTTTGGTTTGGTCGTTTGGTTGGTAGCTTGGGGTTGGTAGTATAAAAATACTCAGGGCTGCCAGTTGTCACGTTGCCAGACGCCGGATTTTTTTCTCGTATGATGGTTGGATGGTTGCTTAGATACCCGAAGTGAAGAGCCAAAATATGAGAGAAAAAAATAACTGAGTGTGATTTTGGTATCTAGTGTCAAGTGTCATTTTTTTAGAGAACAACTTTTCCTTAAACAATTTTTTTAACTTTCAAACAAATTTTCATCTTTATGTCTATACGCATAAAAGCTAGATTAATGATTAGCTGATTCTAAATAAAAATCTTGCATGAAATGATATCTATTATTACAAATTAGAAGTAAATACAAATCTTGGAACTGGTACATAGTGAATTATTTGTTTGATTTATAAGTTCCAGCCAGGCTGATTCACATCGACTTGCATAACCATAACCTAATCCATTGAAGCATCTTTTGGGAAAACTCATTGGAAAATGGAAGAAGTTGAAAACGAAAATGAACACAAGCGGTCTAAGGTAACTTCTAGAGCGTTCTATTGGCTTTCTCTAAATAAGCACGGCACTTTTTAAGAAATTGTAAAATACGGTAGACTTCTTCATGGACATACCAGTAATTAAATTCTATTAAATACATCAACATTTATCCCAGTTTAAGACAGTAGCGCCTATAATCCATAGATGAATGTATACTAGCGTACTATAATCAGCCATATGTGGAACTTTAGACATAATGAACCACTGGACCAAACTAACCAACTTTACAACTAAACTAGTACTCGCTGAACTGAGACTTCGCGACCCCTATAACTTGACAACCAATGGACCAATCATGCACATATTCGAACTTCAACATTATATTGAAATGATCTACTTGCCTACAAAATTTCTTACAGAATGGATCAACAGTTCGCTTCACAACTTATTGTTTGACAAATATACACACAAAACCACAAACACATGCATTCAAATGTCGATTTGTCCCAGTAGACTCTGGCACCTTTCCTTCGCTCTGTCAATAACTGATAGTTTTTTAAATGTAATACATCTATGCAGATTTACAATATGTGCCCAGTGCTAAAAATACTTTAAACAAAACAAATTATGTAAATGTTTTCTGCAAAAAATTCAGTCCCATTGTGGATAGTTCTGCTGATTTATTTTATATAATTTTTATATGAAATTGAATGTGTGGGAAAAAGAATTCCAGGTCATTCTACCATTACAACGAGTTCGCAAAATAAGTTGCCATAGTAATTCCATATATAGTGGTGCTTATTCTACCATCAAAATAATAACAAAGGGTCCCTCGTTAACCTTTCTTCCTTAGAAGGTATATTTTGGGCTAGGCTTAGGGTCTGGGAATGACTTTGGCTAGGTTTGAACTGGCCTTTTTTCAAGCCAATTATATAAACAAATAGTATATGAAAAGCGATAGAACCGAGTCCATGCCGAAAGGCAGTACAACCGGCATTTCTGTTTCCTACTTATTCCCATTAAATGTTGCTCTACAAATGAACCAAACTGTGTATTTTTCCTGCTTGTTCTATTGGTCAAATAGAAGTAGAACAGCTGGCACAAATCACACTAATATTATAAATGCGAAAGTTTGTGTGTAAGTATGTAAGTGTGTTTGCTCCCTTTCAACTCTGTAACGGCTGAACGGATTTGAATGAAATTTGGCAATTAACACATAGGCATTTTGATCATGGAAAAATATTCTGTTTCTGTAGAATAGCAGTTCTGTTTCTGTTGAAGCCGCGGAGCGCAGCTAGTAAATTATATGACACACTCAAAGCTCCCTATGTATCCCTATGTTGGGGATGCCATGGAACACACACTGAGATAAAAATAGCACTCAGAATAGAACTTAATAGGGGAATATCAATTTCATAATAGGGGAATATCGATTTCAGAATCGGAGTCCATCACCGGCCATCAAATCCACAGCTGTGGTGAAGTACACAGCGTACCAAACGCCCGCTACGTATTCCCAGCTGCAATGTAACACGGATCTGAACCTGCCACCCTCCAATTATGGAGCAGCGGTCGATTCTTATGGTTTGAAACAGATCTTGACTAGAGGACCAGGGATGTCAAGGTGAGGCTTTATTTTAGTGATCAAAAGCAAAAGAAAAACTTCTGTATTTCACAGTAATATAATAATAATAATAAAGCCTTTATATTTCCATGTATTTAATTTACATTTACATCTAAGAAAAACTAAATTTTTAATATATTTAAGATTAAGACATGGCCCCATTACGGGTATATTCATTGATAATAGCCAATGGGAACACTTTTTTTTTAACATATCATGTTCATCATCATCAGCCGGAAGACATTCACTGCTGAACATAGGCCTCCCCCTTAGACCGCCATACTGACCGACAACGTGCCACTTGCATCCACCGGTTGTATGCGACTTTTACAATGTCGTCGTACCACCTTGTGTAAGGCCTACCCGTGCTGCGTCTTCCAGTTCGTGGTCACCACTCAAGAACCTTTCTTCCCCTTTGGTTATCGGTTCTTCGAATGATGTGGCCTGCCCGTTGCCACTTCAGCTTGCTAACTCTGATAGTTATATCGGTGACTTTGGTTCTTCGACGAATATCGTCGTTCCGGATTTTATCGCGCAAAGAAACTCCGAGCATAGCAAGCTCCATTGCCCGCTGTTTGACTCTGAGTTTCACCAAAATGCCAGCAGAAAAATGATCATGCAGTATATATACGAAGATTCATGGCGCCGTGTCGGAGATGGCGTGTTAGTCGCAAAATGACCAAAGCGCAAAACGACAAACGGTCGCAAATTGACAAAAGGGCAAAATGTCCAAAGAGTGTTACGTCCCAGGGAACTACAGAATCGTTTGAAGCGTTATTATTTTTTATTGCAGTTTCCGTATGGCGCACATGTTTCCCGACTGCGTGGGCGAGGTGGATGTTATTGCCGGGGCTGAGGTCATCAAGAAACTCCTCAAACTGCCATACCAGCCTAAAGGGACTGTGAGTTACCATACATCTTATCACCTTATCATCATCCTAATACTTGTAACGGCCTACTTTGATAAAAAAGTTTTTTTTTTTATTTGGCACTAAATAAAAAAAAAATAGTTATGTAGATTAAAAATCTTATTGTTATTGTTATTTTTTTTTTTGGTTCTGTCATCTAGTATTCCATGGCAGGAAATCTAGATTACATGACACTTTCTCGATAAAAAAATCATTGAAAAGACCTCGATTTACACACAGCAATTTTTATGTTAATATTTTTTAATTTTGCGAAGGAGAAGGAAAAAAAACAATTTTTTTCTTCTACTTCGCCAAATTATAAAATACTAGCAATTTTTATGTTAATATTTTTTAATTTTGCGAAGGAGAAGGAAAAAAAACAATTTTTTTCTTCTACTTCGCCAAATTATAAAATACTAGCAATTTTTATGTTAATATTTTTTAATTTTGCGAAGGAGAAGGAAAAAAAAAATTTTTTTTCTTCTACTTCGCCAAATTATAAAATACTAGCAATTTTTATGTTAATATTTTTTAATTTTGCGAAGGAGAAGGAAAAAAACAATTTTTTTCTTCTACTTCGCCAAATTATAAAATACTAACAATTTTCATGTTAATATTTTTTAATTTTGCGAAGGAGAAGAAAAAAAAAACATATTTTTTCGAGTTTTTTTTTTCTACTTCGCCAAATTATAGAATACTAACATGAAAATTGCTATTAAATATTGGAAATGGTATTATATAGATATGAAATGGTTATTTTTATTAGTTTCAGCTCTGTAATTTTTATATTTATAAAAACGTAGAAAAAGTGCGAACGAGATAGCGAGAGCCAGAGGAGCTGAGCCTTAAATCTCTTTATGCCTAGTAATTTCGCCGAAGACATTGCCCTTTAATCCGGAACACAGTAATGTTTGCACCTACTGCTTGGCGGTTAAATAACCGGGAAAGGTACCTCCTACCAGTATAATAGTAATCCATTTATAATTGTTTCAGGTCAGCATGATGGTGCACCGAGTGGAGAACACACTACTGCTTGACGACTTCGACGTGTACGACTATCTGATGAAGTCGGAGTGGTCCTGGCTTAAGGAATTCTTTTACGAGAACATTCTCAAGACTATGTCGGAACAGGTATGATATGCCTCATGACAGGATTCGAAAGGATAATTATCGTGATAATGACGTTAACAGTTTGATAAATATTAATTATTGATAATAACAAAAAAAAAAAACCTCTCAGGGCTGGCAACTTATCAAAAACATATAACTTACATTTTATTTAATGTGATAAAATGCTAACTAATATTATAAATGTGAATGTAACTTTGTCTCTCTGTCTAGGTGTTTGTCGCGGTTGATCACGGCTGAACGGATAGACCTGAATTTTTGCATATATATAGCTTAAAGGGACGGACATTGACTACTTTTATTTTATTGGTCCACCCGGACGAAGTCGCGTGTAACAGCTAGTTATTGTTAATAACAAAAAAAAAAACCTCCCAGGGCATTTACTGTGATAATTTTTTTAAATAAATAAACATTTAAAACTGTTGCATTTTTTTCTGGTAATACTTCAAATTTCAATATTTACATTTATTAGTGAAATATGTTAGATAATAATTTTATTTATTATAAATGGTAAATAAACTATGGTGTTAATACTGATAATTAAGAATTTTAATTATCTTGATAATTTCGAACCCTGCCTGATGTGAGTAATGCTTTAATGTAGCAATACTTCGATTAAAGTTATGTTCTTCGGTGATGTTCGTATTTTCGCGATTATGTGCTTCTTTATGACTGGGATTCGTTTTCGACTTTAACATTGACACGCCTTGAAGCCTTGGGGTCAATTTTGTACTTGATTACAGGAACGTATGTCACTAACAATGGCCCCGGTGTCCAAGTCAGCGCTGCAGCTGACCAACAAGTTCCTCTCGCACAGCCTCACGCAGCCTCCACCCACACACCTGCCCCATACAGATACGCACACACACACTATCACAGGTTAGTGCAAACATACCATAACCACTGTTCCAGTGTCTATAAGTGTACTACTTTTGTGTACTTTTAGATGTGTGTCTGGATGTTCGGTTATACGACAGATATACTCTAGGATGTCATTACACTATGTTAAATAAATTATACTAAGTTATAAATGTATCATATTATAGCCTTCTAGGACACAGTTATTATAATACATAGATATTGCATGTCCGATAGGATAAACTGTTGGGTCTAAATTAATAATTTTGTAACACCTATGTTCACAGTTCTGAGCAATAAACGTTATCAAATCTTCTCCAATGCAAAGGTTGCCTGGAAGAGATCGCTTTAGGCGATAAGGCCGCTGTTGTTACACTAGTTTTAAGTTGTTTTTTTTGAGTTATATTTGTCATTTCTGGTGTGAACAATTAAGAGTTAGTTATCTATACCCATCATGAACAACTTTTACTTTGGGACCAACAATCAAATCGGAAAAAAAACAGCAAAACTATAAGACAATTTTAATCCAGTGAAGTAAGAAGAGTGAAGCCGCCGGTCGTAGCTAGTCAATACAATAACGTCACTAAAGTTTTGCTAGATAATTCTGTGTTTACCGAAAAGTACAATATGGGTGTCTTCAAATCGTGCGATCGAAATGTGAATTCGAGCGTGCTCCATCCTAGACCACTTTGCTTTCCATCAGGCAGGATGCGGTCAAACGCAAACCCATTCTGAATATTAAAAAAACTTTGCCTAACATGGTATGAAGAAAAAGTTGAATTAAATGTACGGTTTTTCTAAAAAAAAAAACAGTAATTCTTATTTAGTTTGTACACCGCACAGAACCATTTCTCCCGGAGCCCGAGACAAAACCTGAGGAGCCTCCGTACGAGCAGCTATATAACCGAAATGTGCACTGGACCTTTGAGGACATTCATATGCTCATCGGCAGCGACCTGCCCATATTTGGAGATAAGGTATAACGTAGGACCAAACAGACTTCCCTAGGTGACCCCTGCTCTACCCAATACCAGCGATCTGCCTGAGCTCAATTGACTTCCCAAATTTAGCGATAAGTACATAGGGACATACGGCCTAGTAGACCTCCCTAGTTGACCCCTGTTGAACAACATAGAATTCGGTAGACCTCTCCGGTTGACCCCTACTGAACAGCACAGAGCCTAGTAGAACTCCCTAATTGACCCCTGTAGAACAACATGTAATGTTGTAATGTGCAAGGCAAGACGAGGCCGCGCGCGTGTCTCCCTGAGCATTCCTTGATAAAGGTCACCGAATGTGATCGAAACTATAGTCGGAATAACCGACTCAATTTAACGTGAGTATTCCCGTTTTGTTTTATTAAAACAAAACATGTAATGTAGTAGACATCCCTAGTTTACCCCTACTAAAGTACATAGAGCCGAGCGGATCTCTCTAGTTGACCCACAAAACAACGTGGAGCCTAGTATACCTCCCTAGTTTACTCCTATTGAAAAACATGTAACGTAGTAGAACTGTCCTGTTGGTTATTGAACAACATAGACCCGAGTTGCACTTTGAATCGACCACAGTTTTTTTTTAAATGGTGATCTGCAATTGATTGGAATCGACAGTCTTTTTCGTGGAAAAAAGTATTGATTGTGAATTTGTTACAGGACCGCCCCTGCGTAAGTCTTCGTTTACGCGACGCGCGTGATCCGATCAACGTACTGACCGGCATCGACTACTGGCTCGACAACCTTATGTGCAACGTTCCCGAAGTCCTAATGTGCTACCACCTCGATGGAATAGTCCAAAAATACGAGCCAATGAAGACCGAGGATCTACCAAACATGGAACATTCCAAATTCTCTCCTAAAGTCATACGGAACGTGGCTCAAAATATCTTGTCATTTTTAAAGTCGAATGCGACGAAGGCCGGGCATACGTATTGGCTGTTTAAAGGCCCCCACGATGACGTGGTGAAGCTGTATGATTTGACGTCGCTGTGTCCGGGGGACTTGGACAATCCGTTTACTACGCCGGTCGCTATGTTGCTGTATAGGGTCGCTAGGAATATGAGGTGAGAAATTTCTACTACTTTGGAAATTCTTGTGTTTTTTTTTTTAGGGTTCTGTACCAAAATGTTGAAAAGGAAAGCTTATGGTGACATTCCGGTGTCTGTTTGTCACAACCGATTTCTTCAAGAACAAGAAAAGTTACGATGGACTTGAAATGTAACATAAATCTATATAACATTTGCCCACATATTAACAGCCAGTTTTTTTTTGTCTTTACTTATAATAAGCTTAAAAGAGAGACCAATTTTTGACGAACGAAGCGAAGGTCTCAGAGTTTACTGGGACAAATCGACATTTGTATGTATGTTTGTGTGTATATTTGTCCGCGAATAACTTGCGAACCGTTGATCTGATCTTCATGAAATTTTGTAGACAAGTAGTTCATTTATATTTTATTATAAGTAGCATTTGCACTGCGTTCACTACGATTACATTATAGTACACTGACTTGAACAATTTCGCTTCTTTAGCATAAAAAGTAACAAAATGACCATAATATAACCATCTTTTGTCTTTATGTGCATTTGCACATAAAGATTGCATTTTTCAGTTGGGTTGTATTGTTTTTATTTGGCTTATGTTATGAATTGAACTTGTCTACAAAATTTCATGAAGATCAACGGTTCGCAAGTTATCGTCGGACAAATATACACACAAACATACATACAAATGCCGATTTGTCTCAGTAAACTCTGAGGACCTTCGCTTCGCTCGGTCAATAATACTCCCTACTTGTTGCTTGCTTAAAGTTAATGACTCCAAACTAATCATTGTTAATCCAATAATGGGTAATTTTTTTGTGGAGTTTAAGTATGTTTGTATGTTTCTATAAGACGTCCTGTAGCCTAAACAGCTTGATAAGCGAGGTTTCTTTAGATTCCTCTTTACGTCCGGGACAAAATTTACAGTCTTGTATTTTGTTTCTCTTTTAATAGACACCAACATGGTGTACGTCATTGTAACAAAGAAGGAGGCAAGGAATGGAAACAGGCTAAACGTCACCACAATTATAGGTGCACACTACATGAAATTAAGAAGCGAGTTTTAATTAAATAGTAACAGTCAACGAATTTTTATAAGTATACATAGTAAAGTGGCTATGAGCTAGAAGTTACAGAAAAATTACTCTTTGCCAATACTAGACAATTTACTGCAAATCGATAATTATAACTTACCTGCGCCGCCAGAAAACAGGTCAATGTCTTTATCATGGGAGAAGACATTAAACTCGTTGACAAGTCTGTTAATAGGAGCATTTTCCCGAGATTAGTTTTCCGTTTGGAAGAATTCAGAAGTTTAAGACGAGAGGCCCTGATTGATCTCGATGGTGCAGAGAAGTTAGTTACTTGTTAAAATTGTTTGCTTGGGGATTCGAACATCATTTCATTTGTCCCCAGAATAACGAATCGGTCCCGGCACGTCCGCCAGCTACTGGAACACGTTGTGACGTTGCTGCAAGAAGCCAGACATCCGCAGATCGTCGCCTCTTCGCACTACATGTTGGCAGATTTGTACGTACCTGCGACTACCAACCCCGCCACACCTAACTTCAAAGGTAAGTCATCATCATCGGCGCCATTATCGTCATCGTCACCGGCGTCATCATCAGCGTCAGTATCGGCGTCATCACCTGCGTCATTAACAGCGTCGTCACCGGCGTCATCAAAAGCGTCGTCATCTGCGTCAGTATCAGCATTATAACCATCATCACTCCATTGGTGACTCCGGTAACGCCTCTTTTTACCCGACTGCCCAAGAAGGAGGGTAATGTTTTCAGTAGAATGTGTCAGTTATAATAATTCGCGCAATTTTAACCTGTAAAAATATACCAGTCGTACACTTTTAGGCGTTAAAATGTACCAATGATCAACACTCGCACAATTTTACCTGTTAAAATGTAACAGTTATCAACACTCGCATAATTTTACTTGTTAAAATGTAACAGTTATCAACACTCGCACAATTTTACCTGTTAAAATGTAACAGTTATCAACACTCGCATAATTTTACCTGTTAAAATGTAACAGTTATCAACACTCGCACAATTTTACCTGTTAAAATGTAACAGTTATCAACACTCGCATAATTTTACCTGTTAAAATGTAACAGTTATCAACACTCGCACAATTTTACCTGTTAAAATGTAACAGTTATCAACACTCGCACAATTTTACCTGTTAAAATGTAACAGTTATCAACACTCGCATAATTTTACCTGTTAAAATGTAACAGTTATCAACACTCGCACAATTTTACCTGTTAAAATGTAACAGTTATCAACACTCGCACAATTTTACCTGTATAACTAGAACGATTACGTATATTGATGGTGCTATACAAGAAAAAAAAAAAAAATAGGACGAAAAATAATAAAATAATAACTTGTTAAAAATCAGTCAATTATTTATGATTCGTATAAAATATTGTTTCAGACGAGAGCTCCGATTCTGACGGTGAAGATATTGACTACGCTGACTTTGAATCATGCGAGGGAGACAGCAATATGCATAGTCACACGAATGAACGGGACAATTCTCCGCTGGAAGAAGAGGAAATCATCGTAGAATCAGACGAGCTAGATAAAGAGGACAACAGCGGAAGTAGTGAGAGGGAAAGCGACAGGGAGACGAAGGATATCGTGAAGAGTGGACACGAATTGGCGGTTCAAACGACAGGGCTCGCTCTGAGAGATATTGGGGATCGAGTCAGGGATAATATGGAGGTTAGTAAAGATATTTAAACTATGGATTTCGAAATTGCTTTCAAAATGTCCATACCAAAGGTAAACTAGCCCGTCTACGAGAAGTCCCGCGGCAATAAGTGGAACTAAATAAGTACGATATCAATATAGTTTTTCATGTATGTATACATTATTCTAACTAATATTATAATTCAGAGGAATATAGCCGCAGTTGTATCAGGTTCAAAAAAAGCTTCTAGGTATGAAAATTAATACGTTCGTCTCGAGGACAAAACTTCGCTTGCGATTCAGAACTCCCTACATTACAACTGTCAGTCCATACAAAACGTCAAAAAATGCACAAAAATGGATGATAGCCATCTAGCGAAGTAACTTTGTCTCTCGGTCTGGATGTTTGTCGCGTTATCACGGCTAAACGGCTGAACGGATCTTGATAAAAATTGTTAAGGAGTTACTATCACAATGACGGACATAGGATACATTTTTAATGTCCACGCGAACGAAATCGCGGGTAAAAAACAGTTTAATATAAAAAAAACATCGAAATCGGATAACATTTAGAGGTGGTATCAGACTACGCTTTTTGTATGGACAAGACGGCGGTATGCTCTATTCTTAAGGGTCTTATGATAATTGTTTCAGGATCGGAAATCCAAACCGCAGCAAGGCAGAGGCCTGGGCGACTCGCCCCCCGACCGCTGCGGGAAGGCCCTCCTGCACGCCCTCAAGGGACTCCTAGCCTTGCACAACGTCACCATTGACAAATGCAAGGTAACAGCCCGGAAACTACTCCTCACTCACCTCGCATCGGTCTAAATGCACCTATAATGATCACTGGTTCATTGCTAGGAGCGAGTAGGCGTAACTTAGAGATAGCCAACGGCAAAAATGGTCGCAGTCCCCGCAACCCGCGCTTTTCTTAAACTTTGGTGACTTTTTTCGGTCAACGATCTCTGGTATCTATAAACATCCTCAACAGCCTCTAAACATCCCACTGCTGGGATATCAGCCTACCCTCGAAGGGGGATTGGGCCATATCCACCACGCTGGCCCAGTGCTGGTTGGATTCACACACGCCATCGAATTTCTTCTCCGTATATATGCTGGTTCCCTCACGATGTTTTCCTTCACCGAAAATCCAATGGAGTTCTTTGAAACTTACGTATGGATGTACCATACGTAAGTTCCAAAGAACTCATTGGCAACCCACGACCCCGCGAATGTGAGGCGAGCGTGCACCCACTGAGCTACCATGGCCTACTAAAAGCTTAGGAAAGGGTATGCCGAGTCGAAAAAGGCCAACCCAATTTACTATGGGACCAACACTGAAATTGCGAAAAAAATATCAGCTGTTCTATACATTTTGTTCTGTACATTTTTCTATAGAACAGCTGTCGATTTCAGGGTTGGTCCCATAGTAAAAGTTGTTCGTAATGATGAGTACTATGACTTTTCGGCTTAGCATACCCTTTCCTTATAACCCTGTATAATCTGTGATTAAAAAGTATTGCCATTTCACAGGAAGAAGAGCGCGAACGTCTCAAACAACAAATCATAATCGAAGAGCAACACCCCAAAATGGCGAACCCGTACGAGCCCATCAAAATGGACTACGAACCGCTGAGGAAACAGAGAGACCAAACGAGCCGAAGCCGCAGGAGGAAGCGAGACAGGAAATCGTCCAACCAATCGGAGAACTACCTCATCGAAGCCAACGCGAACGTCGACAAAAATGCAATTTCAATGCTCAAAGAGAAAAACGTATTTCCGAGTTGGCACGAACCGAACAGGGACGACAACTTCGCTTGGAAGCTGCATTTGAAAACGTTGTTGTATGAAAAAATTTGCCTCGCGTATGCGACCCTAGCCGAATTCAGCTACGCCAACGAACAGTACGGCTTTTCCTTGAAATACATAAGCATGGCGTCGAAATGCCAAAAGCTGCTGAGTCATATGATAATAAAGAGCAAGGTCGTCGACGTGAGTTGTTTGATAGGGAGGGTGGGCGATAACTATTTTCAAATGAGCAAGCGGTGGGGGGGAATGGAACAGTTCAGGAAGCAGTTCGAGACCGACCACGACATTGATGTGAAGCTGAGGATGGAGATTGATGACGATATGGAGGAGGAGGTCGATGACGATGTCTCGGCGGAGTTTGATTTAGGTGAGTATTTATCACCCGGGTATTATTTATATATTTATTGAGATAATAACGAAACCAGTCACTTACATTTACCTCACAAATTATAACAAAATTAAAACAATATCAATATAAAATTGATAAACTATTAATTCAATATTAAACTATAAATTAAACTAGTAGTTCGCGCCGAACTGAGACCTCGCGACCCCTATATCTTCACATCGCCGATTCAGCTCATATTCGAACTTAAAAATTGTATTAAAATGAACTACTTGCCTACAAAATTTCAAGAAGATCGGATCAACGGTTCGCAAGTTATCATCGGACAAATATACACACAAACATACATACAAATGCCGATTTCTCCCAGTAAACTCGGAGACCTTCGCTTCGCTCGGTCAATAAATTCATAAAATGTCAACAATTTCAATCACAATGTCGAAGTTTAAATTAAATATTGCAATAAAATGTCAACAATTTAGGTCAATTTCTAATCAATTATTAATATTAAAAACAATATCATAAATCAACAAATTCTACAGATATGTCAGCTTTTTTGCACCTATCCCACCGATCTATTAAATTCTCACAATATGTCTTAAAGTATGTCTTAAAACTGCGACCAGAACCCGAGGACAGGCAGCAGCACAGATCCCACTAGGTGGACCGATGACATTGTGGATGTTGTCTTCTGAATGATGATGATGATGATGATGAAGATATCCTTTCCTTATAGCCCTGTATATAGATACCGCATTACGAAAATCGTTGTTCCTACAAAAACTCACCAAAGTTCGAGGAAGGCGCGGGTCGCGGGGAGTGCGACCGAGCGTTCTCATTGGCTATCTCAAGGTTACGGCTACTCGCGCCTAACAATCTAGCAATCAGAGTCATTTTTTATAAGTGTATTTAGACATTTGCACTTCGAGAATCATGAAAGCAGAATCTAGGGAGTGATCTGTGGGCTTTAGCGTCCCTTTAGGAAGCAGTGAGCAATGGCAATCACCCTGCAAGGCCTTAGTCCAGCAATGGACGTCTTCTGGCTGATGATGATGGATATTTAGTTGGTTAAATTTATAATATATATATAAAGTTAAGGTGCTTGAATTTTTCACCAATTTCTTACATGTGCGACACATGAAAAACAAATTAACAAAAATTGCCGAATTTTGTTGTGAAACCAGCGAAAACTTCTCGCAAGTTCCAGCAATTGTAATTGTCAATATTTTGCGCCTTATGCACAAGACTGCATGTCGATATTTTGCTTCCGGGTCAAAGGGGTCTGCCGATATTTGCGCCAAAGTCGAAGGGGTGCATGTCGATATTTGCGACCAAGTCAAAGGATTGCACGTTGACATGTTCCGTCCTAATCAAAGTGATTGCACGTCTATATTTTGCGACCTAGCCAGTGGAACTGTTGACATTTGTTCACGAATCGAAGGGAAAGCAAGATAATATTTTGCTCCCAAATCGAAGGGACAGCAAGACAATATTTTGGTCACGAATCGGAGGGACAGCAAGACAATATTTTGCTCACGAATCGAAGGGACAGCAAGACAATATTTTGGTCACGAATCGGAGGGACAGTAAGAAAATATTTTGGTCACGAATCGGTGGGACAGCAAGACAATATTTTGCTTACGAATCGAAGGGAATTCCATGCCAAAAGAGAGCCGGGGCCATGCAGAATTGGCAGACTGACACGATTGTTCGCTCGATATCTCGGCTGTTCACAGAAGATTGTCTTTCCAGAGATATCGCTGCCCACGAGCGAGACGGACGCGATGCTGTCGTCCTGCTCGGCGTACCGACGCGGCGCGGCGGCGGCGCACGAGCGGCGCGCCGAGCTGCTGCGCCGCCTCGCCTCCGTCAACAACGAGCTGGCGGTCAGATACATGAACGACGCGCAACGTGAGTCATATGTATTGCCAGTCCCAGACCTGCTGGCATGCAAGTCTGAGACCGGCAGTACAAAGGTTTTTTTTTTTTTTTTTTTTAATGATTGCGCCAATATTTGTATAGTCTATAATCAAAATGTCGTCATTTCTAATTCTTGTTTTTTTTTTCCTCTTAAATATTGGCTTGAAACGTTGTGTCAAGTTTTGTAATATTTCAACTGAAGTAAAATATTTCACAATTAAAACAAGTCTCAGTCATAGTCTAAGTCAAGCAAAGTAAGTCACAGTCAAGTCCACGTCATGCCCCAGTAATGTGGTGGAGACCTTACTATAGGTTTCTATGGAGTATTGGAAACAACATGAAGAGTCACGTTTCACAACATTATACTATATACCATCATTCGTCATGCATGATCACGAACACTTAATGGATAAAAATCTACCGTTTTTATACATTAATACCCAATATAACACAAGTTTTGGAAAATAATACAATGACGCGACATCACTTCTTAACGCTTCATCCAAAACTCAAATTCTTGATTACTCATTGTGTAAGTTCGCAAGAGTAGGTTATCCAGGGCAGGGGTGGATCCAACACACGAGTCAGGGAGGTGTCCTGCTCCTAATGTGACCTAATTAGTCTTGCCTCCCCGATCGGCGCTTGATACAGGGATCCCTAATAATATTGTATCCAATTTGCTCCACGTTGTCGCGGTAACTCGCGATGCCGGCATGATGGAGATGCTGGGATCTGACAACTAAAGTCTTTTTTTATGGACCGGGCTGAACATGCACAAAAAAACAAAATACCCCAAGCGGGTTCGTCAGTGCAGGTCTTATTACCCCCACTTAGAATTAGACAGGGTTGGCAACGCATCGACAAAACCATTAGTGTCGCAAGTGTCCTTAGGCTGCGGTTTGCTTACCATTAAGCGAACCGTCAAAAATTTAGACACAGTGCAAGTAAAGCTTCACGAAAAGAAAGGGTGTACAAAAATAAATTAAAAATGTTTGGAATGATATGGCTTTAGACATACAGTTGTAAGACGATAATGAATGAAATATAATAATATATTTACTTATTACCTACGAATAAAGCATTTACCTATAGAAGTATAAACATCGACAATGTTGTGACAGTGATAGAGAGAGGGAGGAAGACAAAGACGACTGCATTGCTGTCAACAACGTTGAGTCATTTTCTAACGGGCATCGTAACGCAACTATTTTTCGTATGCCTTATTCTCACCACTTTTTGCAGAAATGTACATAAAATACGCCGACGAGCCCGATCAAAAGTCCACCCAAGCGAAGCTCCTCTTTAAACAATTCAACCAACTTTCTCGAAAATCGCTCGAATGTCTCGATGAAGCGACGGAGATATTTCGAGATGTCTCGGATCAAGCTAATTTGGCGCTTCTGTACTGTAACAAAGGACGGTATATGAGGTTCAAGGCACATTGCGATCAGTCGTCTGGATTTGGGTGAGTATTAGTTTAGTAGCTAACCCTATTCGGGTTATTTTAGACGCCGAAGTGTCTACAATCTTTTTTTTGTTTTATTTTAATTATTTATAGAATGTTGTTTCTTTATTCTTTATTTATTTTATCCCTTCGGTGAATAAATTGACAATAATACGATCCCTTCCCCCTGTGTCAACAATTAATGTCTACCTCAAATTTTACATCAGTTAAGTCAATGGTGTGATAGGATTATCTTATATAAATATGAATATGTTATGAGCGATAAAGCTGAAAGAGCTATGCTCCGAGTTTCTTTGCTCGATAAAATCCGGAACGAGGATATTCGTCGAAGAACCAAAATCACCCACAAAGCTCTCAGAGTTTGCAAGCTGAAGTAGCAATGGGCAGGCCACATCATTCGAGGAACCGACAACCGATGGGGAAGAAAGGTTCTTGAGTGGCGACCACGAACCGGAAGACGCAGCGTAGGCAGGCTTCCCACTAGGTGGGCCGACGACATTGTGAAAGTCCCAGGCAACCGGTGGATGCAAGTGGCACGTTTTCGGTCGATGTAGCGCTTTAAGGGGGAGGCCTACGTTCAGCGGTGGACGTCTTCTGGCTGATGATGATAAACCAGATTGGAAGCCTAGTAGTGGTCTCACTGTATCTGTTTGTATATATTGTTTTTGTTTTTAGTAAAAGAGTTATATATATCTATAATTCGCACCGTTTCTTCACCCCAGAACCGAAAAACGCAGTCTGTACAATCAAGCCGAGGAGCTCTATCTTCAGGCCCTCAAACTCCTCGGGCCGAGAGAGAGTTGCGGGGCCGCGTCTATATGGGAGCTGGTCTCCTGGGAACTCTCCTGCCATCTTTACACCAGGGCTGTGCTGATGCAGGACGAGCCCGGCCTCTATGCACTGGTAATAACATATCCACTATTTTATTGGTATAACTGGTACAATAGTCTATAATTTATATGCTACTACTATGTATACATGGACCTGTATGTAAAGGTGGCGCAAATTTACAATATTTAAGTTATTGTATTTAACAATTTTAACTTAGAAATTACTTGTAATTTTAAGTTTATAACTATGACGAATAACTAACTGATATTATAAATAAGTAGCTCTATCTCTCTGTCTTTCTGTCTGGGTGTTTGTCGAGTTATCGCGGCTGAGCAGATCGAGCTGAATTTTTGCACAGATATAGCCTAAGGGTCGGAGACGGACATGGGGTACTTTTTTTGTAGGTCCACGCGAACGAAGTCGCGGGTTTCTTAACTTTATTTGCTTATGATTTGGTACCAAAGTCCTTGAATGTCCTCGTTTTTAGAAAGACTTTAGACAACGCATTTACATGGGCTTAAAAATAAAATTTACTAATAGATAAATGCTGAAAGTAGGTAGGTATCTACATTATTAACATTTATTGCCAATGACCCACTTCACGAATTTTTTGTCTTATAATAGTTAATTGAGGATTAAGGAGTATTATCGTCGTCAGGAGGTGACGGAGGTGGCGGAGGCCCTGAAGCACGCCCTGAAGTACTGCCTGCTGAGCCCCGGGCCCCGGCAGTACCTGTACCAGTTCCGGGCCGGCATGGTGCACCACCGGCTGGGGTCGCTCTATCACTCGCAGTACAGGTACGTAGCGTCAGTGCAGTGGTAGGGCTCCTATGCTGACTCCGCCTGGGGAAGTACCACACTATTGCCCGTTATTCAACCGCCAAGCAGTAGTGTGCTAGCGTTACTGTGTTCCGGATTGAAGGGCAATGTCTCCAGCGAAAATTACTGAGCACAATGATATTTAACGTGTAATGTATCAGGGTGACGAGCGCAGAGCGCAGTGCGCACTGCACATAGACAAAAGATGGTTATATGGCAAAGAACGATTTACAGGAGAAGAATCATCTTTCCAAAAAGTGTACCACCGAAAAAACTTATTATTACTAGATGGCGCCACGTACATAGTTAGCTTATTTTGAGACCGCTTTAATTTAATCGATAACCGTAAACAAATAATTATTATTTAATTTTCAAATAAGAAGGACTGTCCGCAAAATCTGATTTAAAGATTTGTTTCAATAAGATTTAACACCGATTTATGTTTATTGAAGATTTATGTTTAATTGTAAATGGCGTGAACTAGTTGTCTAGACAAACCTTAATTAGGTTTTAAGACAACTTGTGATGTACCTAATATTGTAAAATTTTGGTGTTAAATTAAAAAAAAAAAAAAAGAAGACGGCGTTTTGATAAAATGCAAAGTATCTTCAAAACAGTTACAACTAATTAGGAAATTTGGTCCATCACAATAAATAACTAATAAATATCTGGGACATTTTTGCACACACGGTCATCTGACCCCAAACTAAGCAAAGCTTGTAATATGGCTGCCATCGACTGAAATACGTACATAGATATTTTTAAATACATACTTATATAGATATTAGATAGATTATGTCATCTTTGTGGGCAAAGTCGTCCGGTTGATGGATTATAGCGATCGTGAGGTCCTGTATTCGAATCCGACAACACATAATCTATGTTTATTTCGAGAATACTATTTATTTCTTGTATGTTTGACAAGCTTCTTCGAAATTAAGATTCTTTAAAACTAGGCTATCAAGCAGGAGCTTGAAGAAACGTAAAAACTTGAGAATCTGAATTCGATTGACCGTCGGTATCGCGATATTATTGTTGGTTTGAAAACTGTTTGGCACAATATCAACCTTTGTTTTACTTCCTAGATAATTTTAATTCGGGTGGGGAAATCGTGACCTGACAACGGCCAGTCAGGGTCAGTATAAAAATCGCGCGGTAAACGAAAAATAAATACACGTGATATCTCAAAACAGCCCCCATGTGATATTTTGTGAATTTTTCAGACGCCCCCTTCACGCCTTGTTAAAATCTGTTCTGGTTGATCTTTTATAAAGATAAAGTTTTTTTTTTTAAACTTTATGTGTGCATCGGGTTTGCGCTGATCCACATTTTCATGGTTCTCCATCAAAGCTGTTTATGCTTTATAGCAGTTAAGTTAAGTTAAGTTAAGTTTTTTCTATTGTCTGTTACCGAACCTTTTTCAATAAAAATAAAATAAAATAAAATAAAATAAAATAAAATAAAATAAAATAAAATAAAATAAAATAAAATAAAATAAAATAAAATAAAATAAAATAAAATAAAATAAAATAAAATAAAATAAAATAAAATAAAATAAAATAAAATAAAATAAAATAAAATAAAATAAAATAAAATAAAATAAAATAAAATAAAATAAAATAAAATAAAATAAAATAAAATAAAATAAAATAAAATAAAATAAAATAAAATAAAATAAAATAAAATAAAATAAAATAAAATAAAATAAAATAAAATAAAATAAAATAAAATAAAATAAAATAAAATAAAATAAAATAAAATAAAATAAAATAATGTAGGACGTTGTGCAGGATAACGCAAGAGGACGGCCCCAAGCGGCGCACCTTGTTCAACGCGACGCAGACGAACTACGCGCGCGCGGCGAACATGTTCGCGAGCCTCGAGGACGGCGGCATGTACCTCACGGTGCAGTGCGAGCACGTCGCGCTGCTCGAAACTCAGGCGCAAGGTGATCACTATACTTATGCATTTTTTGACTGTTTGTTTTTAAAATTATTAGGAGATAATTGAATGGTATATAATCATTAATTGGCAAAAAATATATATATCCGTTTATTCCAGACAGAAGTACTCTCCTGTTTCCTCTCTCTCTTCCTATATTTTTAAACTAATCATTTAACTTTGTATGTCAACTTTGTTTGGTAATTAAGGAGTAGTGATTTAAAAACAATATTGTCTATATTTCTTAAAATATAATATACCTATAATTGGCTGTTTTATAAAATGTATCTATGTTCATTAATAAAAAAAAAAAAAAAAAACTTATAAATATAAATAACTAACCTCTTTTCTTACAGTATCAGCGAACCTAAAACTAAAATCGCTACAAACCGCCATCCAGCTGTTACGGCAGTGTCACTCCATCATGAAGCTCCTCAGCGAAAAGGACCCCGAGGATCCCAAAGACACCAAACCGGACCCCGAAGACAAAGCCATAAAAAGCGAGCATAGCTTACTGAACCTCTTCGAGAATCGCTTACATTACATTTTAAGAAGCATCATACAATATTGCCGGTCGAAATCCAACAAGGACTACGAAAAAATGACCGACATGTACAAGAAATTGTATTCTGCCAGTTTGAAAATTAAAAAAAGCGATGTTTTGAAAGAGTACGCTGGTAGTATATGTGACGTGCTCATAGCGATGGACGGGATATGTGAGCAGTTTGAGTAAGTTTTTAATACATCTTCCATATAAATAACTAGCTGTTACCCGCGACTTCGTTCGCGTGGACCTACAAAAAAAAGTAGCCTATGTCTCCGACTCTTAAGCTATATGCAAAAATTCAGGTCAATCCGTTTAGCTGTTTAGACGCGACAAACACCCAGACAGAGAGAGATGGACAGAGGCACAGATAGACAGTTAGACAGAGAGGCAGAGCTATTTTGGAGGACCGGCGAAATATTTTTTTAGCCACCCCTTTAATATAAATATATGTGTTTTTATTCTTTCAAAACTTAACATTAAAGGCCTTACCCCACATTATGGATTACCGCGAATTTTTTGTTTCTTCCCATCTTTATCCCAAAGAAAAAAAAAAACAGAAGGGTAAAGTTTCCTTTCTTTTCCCGTTTTTTTTTTTTTTGCTTAATAGAAGCTGCCATACATGCATTTTATTTATAACTTTTGAAGTTATGAGACCGTAAAGGATTCAGACAAACGGACACGACGATCTTATAAGGGTTCCTTCTAGAACTACGGAACCCTAAAAATGAAATGCTGTTAATTGGAAAGCGCATCCGTTATAACCGCTGGGCCGATTTGGCTGATTTAAAATTTCGTTCTGTCAGTTTAAAATTTTTTTGTGGAAAAATATATTTTTCTAGACAAGCTTTTATAATATCTGTTATTGGTGAAGCAGTCCAAACTCCGTCAATCTACTGTTAGTTACTGAGGAGTTTCCACCTCCCGTCTCCATCATCAGATCAGTTAGCTCACTCAATTGAAGAACAAACTGGTCTAAAACAAAAGGAACTGGTCTAAAATTCAGTTGCAAGATTTGACCCGAACATACATACTTATAATATAATACATACAATCATTGCAAGTTATATAAAAGCTTGTAAAAACCGAGAATCTTATTGTGCTAACACACCTGCAGAACTCTTAAGACGAAAGGGAAAGAGAGAGAAATATATTTCCCTCTTGTTTTCTCCCGTTGGTTCGCGCCCCGTTTTCAGGTGTGCTAACTATCTTATGTAATATAAAAGACTGATGTGATTCTAGCTCTAAGAAGTTGTAGTATCGTGTTGAATAAAATATTTATTGTCTAAGTATGGTGTTTTATTTGTACTGAAAATATTTATATGATGGTATTTTAGGAAATCCAAAAATAGTTTGACGCAAAGCATTTTTTTTCTCTATATTTTGGGTCCGTACGTTGTGTATTTAGCCAGCATTAAGTTTTGTAATATTTCAAGTTAAGTAAAATATTTCACAGGCAAAACAAGTGCCCAAGTCCAAGTCGAGCAAAGTGAATAACGAACAAGTTCCCAGTAAAGTGGTGGAGACTTACTAGAGGCTTCTATGGAGTTCTGGAAACAACACGAAAAGTCAAGTTTAACGACATACTATTCGTCACTCGTCCTCGTTTAAGAACACCTAATGGATAAAAATCCACCATTTTTACCACGATATTACACAAGTTTTGGAAAATAATACAATGACTCGACATGACTTCTTCACTTCCAACACTCCTTACGTAAAACATGGATGCAAAACACATCCAACGTCATCAACATCAAAGACGTTCACTGCTGGGCAAAGGCCTCACCCTTAGGGACTTGACACAAAAGCGCCCGCCGCTGTTCCATAGCGTCATTTTGTGTCCCAGCGCCTCGTCATCAAGGTCCCATAGAGCGCCACGCTGAACTAACGAACGAACTAAAATCTTTTTCAATTCAATTGTTTCATTTATTTATTTACAAAATAAGCAACTTTACAGTTTAATTTACACCAAAACGTTACTTACTCTACATATAAACTTACTAAAAACATTTTAAATAAAAACAGAAAATCAACAATACAAAAATTTAGAAAACTAAAAAAAAAAAAAAAAAACTACGCCAGTGAAACGCGATGTGTGCACTATGTTGTTTCATTTACTGTAGCCTAGGCGAGCGAAGCCGTGCGGGCAAGCTAGTATAAATATAAAAGAACAACCTTTTTCTAAGTATCAACCGACAGAACTAACCGCGTATGTTAGAGACGTTAAATTTGGACTCAATATTCCTCAAATGGTCTAGGGAACAGATTTTAAGTAATTCCAATTCCTAAAGGGGGGAATTGGGGGTCCATTTCTTTGGAAAATCTGTTTTCATAATAAGCCAAGTTTTCATAACTCGTTCTAATAAGCAATGAACTGTTTAATAAACATAAAAAATAAAGAAAGGCATATCTCAGGATCTTTGAAAATCAACCCCTGAAGAGACAAATAGGATTTTGAAATTACTGTAATCTATGCGAGCCATACGGTGTGGGCGAGCTAGTAATAAATAAATAAATAATTAATAAAAGATAAAAAAAGGATAATCAAACTCCAAAAAATAGCTTAACAAAACAATTTTATTCGTCAACAATTTACAATCGAACATTATTTACAAATGTATACATAACAATATTAAACTTTCTACTATCACAACACGTCAACATCTCTTTTAGAAGTCCCTTTTGTGTATTTGTACTTTGGTAGTTCTAAGGCACTTTCACACTTGCGTACAAACATATAAGTTATAAAAAAACTACAGAAATTTTGTGTCTGTTAAAAAACGCAGATATTTCAGTTTTCTAGTAAAAATATATTTTATGTCTATAGGAAAACTCATAGCTAAATCAAATCTCTAAATAAATTCATAGATATTTTCATGTCTATAGAAAAAGTCAGATATTTTCTTGTCTCTATATAGAAAAGCTGTTATGATTTAGAAAATTACACCAATATCAACATAGTCAAGCACACAACGTAAATTAGAGATCGTTTGATGTATCTCCTTGCTAGTAAGTACTATAGATAGTTTGCATTCTCTGTAATTAAATTTATAATAAACCACATTGACATTACCAAATTAACTATTATAATTAAGGAGGTAGGTAAATAAACAATTTTTACACAAATAGATTAACTATTACTTTTACGTTTAAAGATATTTTAAAACATATATTTTAAAACTCGTTACCCATTATCCATTTAGCTACACCTGTTTTATAAAATTCTCCAAAATGTGTAAAGAGAGTGATTGATTCTTATACAATACATATTTCTGTTTTAGTACATAACATAGTCACCATGGTAGCCCTATTGTCACTAGATAGTTCAGTACATAACAAAGTCACCATGGTAGCCCTATTGTCACTAGATAGTTCAGTACATAACATAGTCACCATGGTAGCCCTATTGTCACTAGATAGCTCAGTACATAACATAGTCACCATGGTAGCCCTATTGTCACTAGATAGTTCAGTACATAACAAAGTCACCTTGGTAGCCCTATTGTCACTAGATAGTTCAGTACATAACATAGTCACCATGGTAGCCCTATTGTCACTAGATAGTTCAGTACATAACAAAGTCACCTTGGTAGCCCTATTGTCACTAGATAGTTCAGTACATAACATAGTCACCATGGTAGCCCTATTGTCACTAGATAGTTCAGTACATAACAAAGTCACCTTGGTAGCCCTATTGTCACTAGATAGTTCAGTACATAACATAGTCACCATGGTAGCCCTATTGTCACTAGATAGCTCAGTACATAACATAGTCACCATGGTAGCCCTATTGTCACTAGATAGTTCAGTACATAACAAAGTCACCTTGGTAGCCCTATTGTCACTAGATAGTTCAGTACATAACATAGTCACCATGGTAGCCCTATTGTCACTAGATAGTTCAGTACATAACAAAGTCACCTTGGTAGCCCTATTGTCACTAGATAGTTCAGTACATAACATAGTCACCATGGTAGCCCTATTGTCACTAGATAGCTCAGTACATAACATAGTCACCATGGTAGCCCTATTGTCACTAGATAGCTCAGTACATAACATAGTCACCATGGTAGCCCTATTGTCACTAGATAGTTCAGTACATAACATAGTCACCATGGTAGCCCTATTGTCACTAGATAGTTCAGTACATAACAAAGTCACCTTGGTAGCCCTATTGTCACTAGATAGTTCAGTACATAACATAGTCACCATGGTAGCCCTATTGTCACTAGATAGTTCAGTACATAACAAAGTCACCTTGGTAGCCCTATTGTCACTAGATAGTTCAGTACATAGCATAGTCACCTTGGAAGCCCTATTGTCACTAGCTAGTTCAGTACATAGCATAGTCACCTTGGAAGCCCTATTGTCACTAGCTAGTTCAGTACATAGCATAGTCACCATGTTAGCCCTATTGTCACTGGATAGGATGTTTTTGTTAGTTATAAATATTTTTTTTAATTTCAGTCTTAGATCATATTTTAGTTAGTAATCTTACAGTGACTCTAGGAGTACATAATATAAATATTAGAAACAAATGTATCTCCTTTTAGAAAACTAAATGTAAAAGCTTAAGCAAGTTGTAAACACATCTT
Organism: Apocheima hispidaria; assembly: GCA_947579745.1. Classification (NCBI taxonomy): domain Eukaryota; kingdom Metazoa; phylum Arthropoda; class Insecta; order Lepidoptera; family Geometridae; genus Apocheima; species Apocheima hispidaria. The sequence continues at coordinate 8,520,558 of OX388167.1, read as the reverse complement.
TAGAGCGTACTTATACAGCGGAAGTTAAAAAGTTAGGGGCACACTTGGAGCAGGGCCCCAATATACTTTAGGGGCCATTTATCTTCAAAATCTTCGCCCCTAAATCGGGCAGGCCCACCAAGCTACCTCCCCATTCAGCTAAGTTTCAAATGGGCCCCTGACCATAGTTAACTTTGTGTGTAAAATATGAAAGCACCTTCATATATTTACTACATATAGTAACTTAGCCTTACATTTATATAGGAAAGCCCACTGATCTCAACTTCGGGCTGTAATACTATAATAATTAAAATAACTATTGTAACTAGCGAATATTATATTAATTATTATTATAGTGGAAGGTCGTTTTCTTAAGCCTTCTCGGATTTCTCGGAGGTCCTGAAAAAAATATTAAAATAAATAAATAAAAAACACCAAAATAAATAGATCCAAATTTTATACGCCATCTACGATCTATTAAGGTTGCCTGGAAGAGATCGCTAAACGATAAGGCCGCCAATTGCTACACTAGTTTTAAGTAGATTTTTGTCTTATGTAATTTTTGGTGTGAATAATAAAGAGTTAAGTATCTATCTATCATGATTTAACTACTGATTTAAGTACTCTACTGCACAATTTCTAAGTTAGATGCCAGAGGCTTGGCCCACGATAACTATACAATCTATTTTGGAAGTATCTATCTACAAAATAAAAACAATGTCGCACCAATAGAAGAAAAACTAGAGAAAGAAAAATCGGGCATCTTGCCAAACTACAGTCTATTTTAAAATCTATCACAACGTTCTGTTTCGATCCCGTAAACAAGCAAATCAATGTAAAAGTTGATCGGGTCGAAGTATGATCTTTTTCGAAATAAAACACGCGAATTAACTTGTGTGTGAAATTTATTGACCATGGATATTATGTCGCTGACTTATAGAATGTCGCCCTTCGGCAAGTGACCGCCCGAAAAGGGCTTATAGTACTCATCATTATGAACAACTTTCACTATGGGACCAACCCTGAAATCGAGAAAAAAATATCTGCTGTTGCATAGAAAAATGTCAATGACACTCGACAAAATGTATGGAACAGCAGATATTTTTTTCTCGATTTCAGGGTTGGCCACATAGTAAAAGTTGTTCATAATCATGAGTACTATAAGCCCTTTTCGGGCGGTCACTTGCCGATGGGCCACCCTGTATTACCTACATCACTCTAATATTATAAAAGCGAAAGTTTGTGTGTAAGTATGTAAGCGTGTTTGTTCCCGTTCAACTCTGTAACGACTGCGACTTAGTATGGAGGTAGCTTATACCGTGGATTAACACATATGCTACTTTTTATCCCGGAAAAATATTCGGTTTCTGTAGAATAGCGGGTGTAACCACGGGGCGCAGCTAGTAATCAATAAACTAAGGTACTAACGTCTTTCTTCCATATATGATATTTTTCTCTGGAGCTATTTTCATCCAATTTCTCATGGCATTTTCTCTATGCTAATCTAGAGTCGCCGTTAACGCCGCAGTAGCCTAACGATAAAACTTGGAATGTGATTGACTGGGTATCTAATTGGCGAATTCCGGCTTGACTTCGGATAGGTGACCGTGAGTGGCATTTACAGCTGAGCGCTACCGTGGGTCGGATGACAGTTTAAATTGTAGGTTCTGGTCCTTAATCAACAATCACTAAGCCTTAAGAACTAATGGTCTCGGTAGCTCCTAAAAGTGATCCCCGAGATCAAGATTGGGGTGGTAACTTTATCAAGGACAGCAAGGTCGTATTTTCGTCTATGCTGGTCCCGTACCGGAGTCCGTGACGTTTTTAGCGCGATGAATGGTAGGTACAGCCGCCGACGCTGCGCGACCGTGAACCTTATAGCGTTGTGATAAAATTCGCAGTCGCGCAGCTAAAATCATCGCGCTAAGGATATCGTGGCACGAGCAGATACAGCTCCTATAAGTGATCCCTGTCACCACGATTGGGGTGGAAACTAGCCGAGACAGTAAAGTCGTACTTATCGTCTTCGCAGGTCCCTTACCGCGACATACTTAGCGCGATGATGGTTAGGTTCAGCCGTTGATGCTGCGCGACCGCGCTGCGATACGGTTCGTGGTCGCTCAGCGTCATCGGCTGAACCTAACAATCATCGCGCAAAGACAGTCACGATATTGGCCTATGCAGGCCCTAAAAGTTTGGGGTGGATACATTATCCGGGACAGTAAGGTAAACGAGAGAGATAGAGAGAGTCTCACCTGCCAGCCAGCATGTCCTGGATCTCCTGGAAGCTCTTGCCCTTTGTCTCCGGCACCAGAAACAGTGTGAAGAAGAAAGAGATGACGCAGAACCCTCCAAAGATCAGAAAAGCCACGCCCATACCTATAGCGTCCGCTATAGGATTGAAATATCTGAAAGGAAACCAAGTTCATGAACTCCCGGTTTCTCTAATAGAACTGGCTCTGAAGTAAAGTTGATGGAACAAAGCGCTGGTCATTTTAATTTCGTGGGCATTGATCTTAGCATAAGAGAATAAAATTTCAGAAAACTAAAAACTTTCACATAAAATAAGAATACCCCATAGCCTGTTGCCAAATATACTGCAAAATAAGATTACAATCAATAAAAAAGCGAATGCGAATGGTGAATCCGAGGGGCCTCCAGGCCACCGCAAGGCTCCAGGGCCAGTGTCTATATTTATCAAAATCCTCACCTAGTAACCAAGAACGAAAGACCCCAACAGTAGGCAGTAGCGATAGGCGTGGCCAGAGCCTTGACTTCGATCGGGAACAGTTCCCCCATGACCGCCCAGGGCAGCGGCCCCAGCCCCCAGCAGTAGGTCACAATGAACAGAACCAGAGCCAGGATGGGCAAGAAATTGATGCTCTCCACGATCGGACTTTCATTCTTGGCCAATATAAAGTACATGCCGAGAAGACCCTGGAAGGAAAAAAAAATCGTTTGAGAACTGCGCTGAGCTGAGCTTTTAGTGCTGAGCTAATGATGAGTACCCACAAGTCCAACAGCAGTTCCGCAGGAGGAGACGAGCAGCAGTAGCCGCCGGCCGAGCCGGTCCACCACCAGCGGCGTGATCATCGACGCAACCACCTGCACAACACAACCACTATGTTAGAATTTCAACCGCAATGCTACAGTCAAAGCCTGCATAGATAAATCGACAGCAGAAAATTGAAATTCCGTGGAAAATAAAAAAAACACTACGGCACTACGGGCAGTCACAAGCCATGACAAAAAAAACGCCATGTTTGGTTATAATCAAAATAGTATCTAAACAAAAACAGACTATGCATCTTCGAGCGTTTTGGCAGAATCTGAGAAAATTCTTTTGTAAACGCCAAGGCAAACTAGGCATTTGATATTTAATAGCATGGCTACGAAGTTTTTTTTATACAAATGGTAGGCTGTTCCATGAGGACCTGGGCCCCTATTCGGAGAAATGACATTTTATCTCGGTCACTCTCACTCCCATTAAATTCTAAATTAGAGAGACAGTGACCGAGATAATGTCGAGCGCACAGAAATAGGGTCCCTGGTAGTAAGTCCACTGATAGATAGTGGACACCTCCAATACTCTGGCTGGGCGATCATCAATGCGTAGGCAACGCACTGAAAACATATCAGTGAGAACTCTATTCGCCCTTCGCTTAAAGCATTCGAGATTGAGTGTTACCTGGATAGTACCGATGATGATTGTGGCGATGGCGGGGTCCAGCGCAGATCCTGCGGCGGTGAAGATGGTGGTCATGTAGAACAGCACAGCGTTGATTCCGCACAACTGCTGGAAGGAGACGAGCGCGCACGAGATGTAGAACGCCTTGAAGTTACCACCGCGGAAGATGTCTGCGATCTGGAATGTGTGATCACAAAATTATTGAAATGTGTAGGAATCAAATTTTTCATATTCAAAGAAGTAATTATAAAACTACCTACTCAAATATCCTAATTTCTAACCACGTGGCTCAAGAAAGCAGATTATTAACTACATATTAAAGAATCAACAGGAGTAGACATAAAGGAAGATGCACTCACTAAAGGGCAAACCTTACACGATAAACTGATAATATTCAGAACAGAAAAACAGGAAACAAAGAAATTGTAAAACTAATTTTGTCTCCCTGGTTGGATTTAACCTTATCATATTTATGGTAGGTACTTTCAACCAGACACAAAGATCACAATGCGACAAGCAGTTCCCCTGAAAAATTTAAGGCTATCGAAAGACAAAGACGTGAAAAGCATAAAACATACCGTGGCAGTCTTCGCCTGAGAAGCAGTCACGTCGGCTTGCATCTTGTCCAGCTCACCCTGCACCCCAGCGCGGGACTTGCCTCGAATCGTCGCCAAGCAGCTTGCAGCAGCGTGAGGGTCATCTGAAGATGGATATGGAGTTCATGAACTCACAGTAATGTAGCAGTATTTTACAAAAAATACCTTTTTTTTGGTGATAAAACGCCGATCCTTGTCTTTTCTTACTTACTACAAATCGGGGATTTGCTGTCGATAAAGCCTTTCACATATCTAACCCTTATAAGTAGTATAAACTACTTATTGCATGCCTTTCCGAGAAATCCTGGCATTCTCAAAAATTACGAAGTATGGCAAAGCTGTTCTAAGCACCGGTTTTGTTGGATAGTATAGTACCCACAGGTGATGGTTATCGCTTACCTACGATCAGGAGGCCTGTTTGCTTGTTAGCCTTTGAAAAAACTTACTTTTAAGCAAATGGTACATGGGTGACTCTGGCATCCAGAAGAAGGTAATAGCGAAGACGGCCACGAAGACGATACCCACATAGGCAATGACCGAGTAGGAGATGAACGGCCCAATACTGTATATCAGCAGGAAACCGAGGGTTATGAAAACCTGGAGGAACGAGCCCAGCGCACCTCGCACTTCATCCTGTAAGGAAAGATAAGAGTGTTCTTTAGAGAGGTAAAAAATCTCCGGATTTGAGTCTACTTCAACAGATCTCTCAATGCAGCAGCGTTTAAAATAAAAAACAAATTTTGTTTCAATTTTATCAGGAATTTCTCACGTGTAACTGAGCTGGATATTTTATGACTAAGTTTCAAACTTTTAGTCATTTTGTTGGCCTTTTTGAAGGAGAGTGCACTCTACTTTACTTAGGTATAAGTTACTAGAAATAAATATCGTTTCATGTCGAGGATAGACTACATACAGTAGGTTACAGAGGTATACAGAGTGTTACTGAAAGTTGTGGCAATATTGCAAGGTATGTATTTACTCATCATTATGAACAACTTTTACCATGAGAACAATTTTGAAATCGCGAAAATAAACCAGCTGTTCATAGAAAAATGTCAATGACACTCGAAAAAATGTATGGAACAGCTCATTTTATTTCGCAATTTCATGGGTGGTCTTATAGTAAAAGTATTTCATAATGATGAGTACACAACACATAGCTTTCAATATTGCCACAACTTTCCGTAAAGCCATGTATATAACTCACCGTAGCGATTTCAGCGCAATACATCGGTGAGATGGTGAACAACATTCCTACAGCCAGACCCCAGAATACTCTTCCAGCGTATATCATGGCAACGTTCTGTGCGGCCGCGATAAGGACCCATCCGACCAGGAGCGGTACAGCACTGGACAACAGGCCCCATTTCCGGCCGATGGTAGACGCAGCGAACCCGCCAATGAATGGACCTGGATATAACAGTTATTTGACTATTTAACGATTCAATTTCAAATTCATGTTTTTAGATAAACAACGACTCCGTGGAGCGCGTTGTCGTCCAGGAAAATAGGCACAAGATGGACCGACGAAAATTAAGTCTACTAATGGTGGTCCCTTTAACGATTGCGCTAAGAATGCCAGAACCATTGCTAGTCAAAGAAGGTATGGCGGAACATCGTGAGGAGAAACTCATCTACTTCTGCCACCAGTAACCAGTTCCTCGTGATGATCTCGATCGCTCTATCCAGAACGGAACCAGTTTCTACTTCACTTCACCTTTGACATTCCGTAGAGAAGAGTTCAGTGAAGTTCTATTTTTGTCTCCTAAATGATCTTGTTCTGTTAGCAATTTTACTTTTGCACAAAAAGAAGTAAATTTTCTCGTTTGAACAATGTTTTTTATGGACGTCAGGATAGGCCACAACTCTTCCGATGTTAAGTGACGGTGTGGACGAAGATGGTAAGCACATCTAGCCTGGATTGGGAACTGGTTCTCAAATTAGGCTGCGGTAATGCACTTTAGACAATTGCGAATTTTCATCTTGAGGGTGGTAGTGGTAGGTAGCTAGCTAAGTTGATTGGTTGGTGCAACAGCATGGTGAGTACGTTGCTATTTGTTATTGTATCCGCACTATGTATTTCTTCACCGGTAGCTCAAGCTCATTGCTGGGATTGGAACCCACGCCCTGCGGCGTGCGATTCAAACGCGCTAACAATGGTTTCTGTTTGTTACCAAATATAGCTCCGACAGTGAGCAGCGACCCGATCCAAGACCCCTGGTCAGCCGTGATAACGTGGTCCAGCGGAGACTGGGTGATGTTCTCCAGCTTCACGTTGACGGGGGACGTCCATCCCATCGAGTACCCCGTCGAAGCGATCGCGATGTTCGCTGTAAGAACATAAGTTTTTTTAAATGAAAGGTTTCTTACTACTCACTAAGATTCTCTGTATCGGCATGCCATGAACGTGGGATGCCACACACAAAGAAATATACAACTAACACTCATCATCAACGTTTTCGCATTTATAATATTAGTTCATCATCATCATCATCAGCCATAACAAATCCACTACTGATCATAGGCCTCCCCCTTAGAGCGCCCCACGGACCGACAACGTGCCACTTGCATCCACCGGTTGCCCGCGACTTTCACAATGACGTCGGTCCAAATAATATTAGTTAGGATTAATGACAAATTCTTAGTTACATATTAAAAACGTCTGTATTTACTTATGAATAATCTCTCCTCACAAGCTGTCAACGTAAAACCTGCCACGTCTACGTTTGTATAAAGATGTTTAAAAATTACTTTATGACTGAAATAATGTTATTATCTGTAAATAAATATTGAGACATGCTTGCGGTACTTTGAAAACCTCGATTTTAGTACGATTTGTTAGTACAGTTAATTTATATATCTACGTGTTGTCGTTTTAATTTTAGTTCTTATGCTACTGACTGACTAAACGAGTAAGACTCGATTTAGTAGGTATAGTCTAGTCCATGATTTAGTGTAGTCTAGTCCATGATTTAGTAAAGTCTAGTACATGATTTAGTAAAGTCTTGTCCATGATTTAGTGTAGTCTAGTCCATGATTTAGTATAGTCTAGTCTCCATGAGCATGACGTGGTCTCCTGTTTGGGGGTACACCCAGCTTGATGCCTATGTTTCATAATGGGAATGTAATGTGTAACTTTTGTTGATAACTTCTATCCATACTTTAGAACATATATAAATAAATTAATTTAAAAAAAACACTCGCCCGATAGTAAGCCTCACGCTTGCTCGTAACAGTTTAGTGCCACCCACTTGCGCGGCAGTTCACTCCATACACGACATCCTGAGTTATAGAAGTTAAATCTCTATATGCTAAGTAATTACACGGGAAAATTATCTATCAATCCGAAACACAGTAACATTTACACATTACTGCTTGGCGGCTGCATAACTGGCAGAGTTCCACGCATTCTGTACGTTATTATTTCTTCATAGATATCTATGTCAAACTATGAAATATCGACTAAGAGTGTAACACGGGTAAAAAAATACTTTCCTTGGTACAACTGGATTGCTTGGAAGTTCTACGGTTTTTTTAACCCGTGGTACTACTGGTAGTACCAAGGTAACAAACGGTAGAATTACTTAGATATATTTGACTGAAATAAAGCTGTAATTAAATATTGAAACGCGCAAGGCAATTATTTGCATGATTTTTGACGCGACTCTGTCTCGCTCAGCCGACTACGTCATTTATAGAGCTGGTGACGTGCGTTTTTAGAAGCAGTTTTTTCTTTGGTAGCCGGTTTAATAATGATGTTATTGTGCTGGATGGCCGGTGATATGACGGACATATTCTAGGCCAATTGCTCTTTATTATTATTAACAATTTATACTAAAGGAAACACAAGTGGTGGTAGTGGTTTAGTAGTGGTAGGGCTCTCTTGCAGAGTCCGCCTGAGGAAGTACCACACCTTTGCCAGCTATTCAACCGCCAAGCAGTAGCGTGCAAGCATTACTGTGTTCCGGATTGAAGGGCGATGTTTCCAGCGTAATTACTGGGCACAGAGATTTTACATCTAACATCTCAGGGTGACGAGCACAGTGCATTGCCGCGCATAGTTTTGAACTGTTGAAGTTCAAAATTCTGGGTGGCACTGAATTGTTATGGGCAAGAGTGACGCTTAACATCAGGTGAGCGACTAGCTCGTCTCGTCACAGAGTAAAAAAAAAACATACATTTCGTCGAATGTGAATTGAATTTTTTGAAGGAACCTCTTTCTTTTTTTTCGAGTTTCCAGGGTTAGTCCCTTAGTAAAAGTTGTCCACATTGACGCATACCTACAATAATATAATTTATTATATGATATAATTACAGTTTTGGGAGATGCAGTTTTTGCCTGCGGGGGAGCTGAGCCACCCTTTTTCCTGAGGGTCTCGGGGCGGACGCTCAGTAGACCGAGTTTTGGCTCGAGTATAGGAAAATCTCATCAAACTATTATAATATAATACATAAAATAACATAATAATACATATTTATATTTATAAGTAATAAAGATAATAGACCTATAATACTTATACTTGTATATCTATAATAATGTCCGTCGTACAATCGAACACAATAAAATTGAAAAAACAACAAATAACAGAACAACAAATTCTACTCTCATTTTAAGCTTTACTAACGGCGCCCCGCGGTTTCACCCGCTATCCTACAGAAACCGTAAAATTTTTCGGGATAAAAAGATAGCCTGTGTTAATCCAGTAATCCAGTGCATACCAAATTTCATTCAAATCCGAACTTACATACTTACCTACTTACACATTTACACACAAGCTTTCGCATTTATAATAATAAATAATAATAAATATCTGGGACATTATTGCACACACGGTCATCTGACCCCAAACTAAGCAAAGCTTGTAATATGGCTGCCAGAGACTGATATACGTACATAGATATTTTTTAAATACATACTTATATAGATATTAACACCCAGACATAGAACAAACACAAATATTCATCACATAAATGTTTGTCCTAGATGGGAATCGAACCCACGCCCCTAAGCACAGAACGTAGGTTCACTACCAACTGAGCCACCGGGGCAGTCAAAAGTATCATACAAAGCTTTTTACTTATTGTCTGTACCTAGTTAGCATCAGCATATCGAACTTTATCAACTCACGGCATAAAAATAGAACGCACATATCGTCGGTATTGTAACCGATCGCAAACATTGTTTCAGTTACAAATACAGGGAATAACAGCCAGCATTGAACGTGGACACAGATTACACTAGATACCGCATTACGAGATTCGTTGTTCCTACAAAGTCACCAAAGTTTGAGGCGCGGCGCGGGTCGCTGGGAGTGCGACCGAGCGTTCTTATTGGCTTCCTCAAGGTTACGGCTACTCGCGCCTAACAATCAACCAATAGGAGTAATTCCATACAAATGTATTTAGTTTGATGTGTGGTGCGCTTCGACCGTCCTGAATGCAGAATCTAGAGTGTGATCTGTGAACGTGGAGTATACGGCCCCACCTACCCCAATAAACAAACATCCACTTATTTACTGGTAACAAACAGTGCCGCGCGGTTTTATTCAGATTGGGTAGACAGTACGATTCGACACGGACAAACCACAATATTTAAAACAAAATGCATTTAACGTAGCTACATTACTAACCCAAGATTATCATGGTGTACCTTAAACCCTGAACCCTAAACTGGCTGTAACCTCGGGATTTCTGGTTGTTTTTACAATAACACCCATCCGCAGAAACAAAAGCAATGGGTAAGGGGATTTCTAGACTTTTTGTCGAAATAAAATAAAAGGCTCAGGGATTTTTTTTTTTAAATCCGCTTCGCCTCTCATGCTCTGATGCTAAAGGGATTTTTGGACGCAAATTCCAAAAATCCCCTTTGCAGGGGATTCTCTGAGTGGATTTCTGGAGTAAGCCGTTTGTAAATGGTTTATTTGAAAATCGGTCCACACTTATAATACAGTTAACTGGTATTTTATATTGAATCTATTGTAGGACTTAAGATAATTATAATGTTGTGACATAAATGTAAATGTGTAATCGTTTTTATGTCAATAAATAATTTGAATTTGAATTTTGAATTTGTCACAAAAAAAAAATTAAAACAAGAAGAATGAGTGGATATACAAAATACAAAAAAAAATACAAAAATGTTTATTGTTACATGTTGCACAGTTGAAATGAAGCCCTGCCTGCTACTATAGCGTAAGCTGTGTTGCAGCAGTCAGTGTCTTCCCCAAGTTAGGGATTAATAAACAAGCAATAAAAATAATACAAACTAAAAAAAAAGTGTAAACAAGATACCCAATTAGACTACTAGTATTATAGTCGTACTTTTTCTTCAAAACACAGACACTGTTGTTTGTTTAACTATTCTTTATGAATGAATTATTTAATCAGATGTTTATATTAAACGGTGGCAACAGACGTTGACGTCTGTCTGTGCAGTGTGCAAAGCTAATTATAATAATAATTTATTTTATAAAAAAAAAGTATTTGAATATGGCGTACTATACAACAGCAATTAATCTATAACAAGCCATTTTCTAGGAATCAATGCACAGACAAAACCGCTTATGATAGAGGCATGAAGTCAAATGAACGGATTTTGCGTACTTCCGCTTCTAAAGGGGTAAAATGGGCCTCAATGTTTTGTTTCGAAATAAAATATTTATAAATGAGGACTCCGGTGCATTCCCCTGGAGATCCCGGAGCCCTCCGTCAAGCACCAAGGCAGGCCACCAGACCGACCCAACCGCGAGAAGCTTTGGGCGGCTCAAACTTCATTCATTCAATTTGCGCCAAAGATTGTTCGGCTCGAATACCCGGCCAACCCTAGGCGATCAAATGGGCAATATTAATTTGCGCGCAATATTTTGTTCGTGAGGGTGTAATAGTATGATGAGCTGTCAATGATGAAAGATGTGTGTTTTTTGTAGTGATAGGGACTCTTTTGCAAGAGCCCGCCTGGGTAGTACCACACCTTTGCCAGTTGCCAATCAGTAGTGTGCAAGCATTACTGTGTTCCGGATTGAAGGACAATGTTTCCAGCGAAATTACTGGCCATAAAGAGATAACATCTAATATCTCAGTGCGGTGCCGCGCAGAGTTGTTCAAAATTTTGGGTTGCATTGAACTGCTATTGGCAAATGTGACGCTTAACATCGGGCGACCGACGACAGGACCTTGGTCTACTAGTAGGCCTTATAACCGGTCATTGCAATTTGAAAAGTCACTTGTACAAAATGGGAGCTACGGACAGTCCGCTGTGCCGTAGTTGCATGCAGGAGAACGAAACAGTGGAGCATCTGCTGTGGCACTGTAAAGCCACAGCAGAAACTAGAATCGCTACTAGGTTGCTTGAGACAGCTTCAACAACATCATCCATGTCACCCCGACGGCTTGACTTGAACTCTGTCTCATCGACACTGCCATCTACACCACTGGAGCACCTATGCCAGCGGCCCAGAGCCTCGCTCCGTTATTTCAAGGAGCAGGGTTGACTCGGGTAGACGCTGGCAGGGGGAAATGCACAGTACACCCCATGCGGGACGTCAGTGCAGGACTTATCGCCCCCATTCGAATAAGAATAAGAATCAGACGAGCGACTTGCTCGTCTCGTCAGTCAATACGTACCATAAAAAAAAAACACCTAATTATAATAAACTTTGGACCGCGTCATGCAAATCGCTATCAACCACTGTCACTAGATCAAAGTAGATATGACATGCAGAAGCTACATGTAGCAAATTAGATAAGGTATGTAGATTAAATCAATGGAAATTTATCGGGTTTGTTACCATGTATTTCATTATCAATAAAGTAAGCTGATGATTGAGTTCGGTTAAAAAAAGATTTTTTGGAGATACCCATCTAAATGACCTTAATCTTTAACAGATATCATAAGGAATTTTCCAATTTAGCAATGTATCAATACCTTCTGTAGGCACTGTGTATAGTTTTATACTCATTCCCTAAAAAAGATGTTTGACGAAGCGTTTTAACCGTAGATAGATCACACTAGATACCGCATTACGAAGTAGTTGTAGCCACAAAAACTCACGAAACTTTGACGAAAGCGCGGGTTGCGACTGCGACTTAGCGTTCTTATTGGCTATCTCAACGTTACGCCTCCTCGTGCTTAGCAAAGAAGTAATGAGAGTGATTTTCACCCGACCGCCCAAGAAGGAGGGTAATGTTTTTGGGGGTCTATGTCTAAGTATTTTTGCTCCTATATAGTACCTTCTGCACTCTAAACGGCTCGACCGATTTTGATGTTGAATTTCTCTTTACGTACGGAGTGACATAGGCTACATTTTGAAGTCCGGCATTTTGCTTTTGATTTAAAATAATATTACTTGTTTAGGTGTCTTTAGACCGATACGTGGTGCGCTTCTAACGTCCAGAGTGCAAAATATATATGCGACAAAAACGAAAAGCATTTTTCTAAAGGCGTTTATTACGTCTATTAGTGATAACGCCATTATAAATTAATGACTACTTTATTTATTTGTGTTATCGATGATGCAAGAAGCTGACCGGAAGACAAAGAGATAAGTAACTAAATAATAGACAATTAAACAGTCGACAATAATCCATTGAGATACTAAAATGGAGGCAATCATGTATTCGTATTCAAGTTGTGAGTCATTTAGTACTTACTACGTAGTACATGTTCCTCGATCTTCGATCTCGCATGTTTAGGAGGAAGCTAGTTCACTCAGCGGCCGCAACCGCGACACATACTGGGGTCTACATACTGTGACAGCCACACTGCGAGTATCCATATCTGACCTTTTTTGCGGATGTGTGCGTGGAAATACTTGCCTACCAGTGTGTGCTGTATACACGGTTCGTTTCTATGGAGAACTATTGGAGTGAGCTAGCTGTGTTAAGCTGTGTTTAAGACTGGAGTTTGATCCCAAGCCCTACACACAGTTTGCTAATGCAAAGTAAAACTGACGACCTCCCTTAGAAATTATCCTCTTACGGGATCTTATACGGATGTATTTTTCACCTACGTTATACAAAGAACTGACCGCGGTAAGCTGCGTTTTGTCTATCAGACTGTAGTGACAACGAAATGTATTTATCTGAAGGACAAATTGAAACCGTAGTTGAGATTGCTTGGTACCCTCTGCCTCGGACAAAGACGTTAGGAAGGAAACACCCCAGGGTTTTTAGTGGGTAGACCGCCCCTAAGGCGGAGTGTCCCATATAACCACCTCGCCCCCCCCGGGGACGGTGGTATGCATTGAGCATTGTCCAGGGAAAAAAAAAATGGTTGAGCAGAAAAAAAAAATCTTCCGTGGGTTGGGCTCATCGATATTGTTCTATTCAAAATATTCAGGTTATAGGTTAAAATTGTTAATACTTCTCTTTTCAAAATAAGTATTAACAAGGCGATTTCCAAAAAAAAAAAAAAAGTCCTAAAATACTTACTAGATGGCGTAATAGTCCTATCGTTTTACCTGTCATTGTCATTTCTGTCAAAATATATTATGTTTATTTTTAAATCTTAAATTTTGGCTCCACACGTTGTGTAATTAGCCAGTGTCAACTATTGTAATATTTCAAATGAAGTCAAATGCATAGTTACATTACTTGAAATTGTCTAAATACACATGTGGGGCCAAAAAACACGAGAAGAAAAGGCACACGTACATTTTTTTGTCTTTCATGTCTTGACAGTGACAGAAAAACCTCCAGGTACATCTAACGCCATCTATTGGGTACTTTTATTACCAGGATTTCTTTTTTTTTGGAAAACGCCTCATTCAAATTTAAATTAACACGAATTTAAAAACTAACAACTGATCCTTATTCTTATTGTACAGGACGCGACTTTGCAGCGGAAAGACTGTGGAATACTGTGGATATGGTGTTTAGATGAGGAAGCCAGGTTTTTATTGCTATTCTTGGTAGGTATATATCCTATTTAAGTCCACCCAGCCGATAATTTGCGTCATTATTTAATAAAGACACCTTGAACTTCATGTTATCGTGCCAGCATCTAAAGACAGCATGCGTTGCGATAAGTCGTTCAGCTGATTTGAAACTTCCTCTGCGAGATCGGCACATACATCTATATTTAGATTTCTGTTTGAGCGTGTGATGTTTCGGACGCTGGAGATTTCAGTTAGAAGCAAACCGCTTTTCGCTTCCTGTCCCTCGCACATTGAATGTTTTATTAACAAAGTAAAAATTAATGCAGACTGCCAGGTGAAGTTTATGAAAGTATCTATTTATTATTTTTTACTAGCAGCGCCACACGGTTTCACCCGCTGTTCTATGTGAGTTACTTCCGGGATTAAAAGTAGCATATGTCCTAATAAAGGATGTTAGCTCCCCCATACAAAATTTCATACAAATCTGTTCAGCCGTTACAGAGTTGAATGGGAACAAACAAACTTAGATACAACCAAACTTTCGCGTTTATAATATTAGTGTGATGACGTGATACATTAATCGAAAATTATAAAAAATTTTGAATGTGCAAGTGAGATAGTGCGTACCGACCTATTGCGAAAAAACGTTGTTAAATAGCCCAGTACCTAATTTCTATATCAACATCAACATCATCGTCATCAGCCGGAAGAAGTCTACTGAACAAAGGCCTCCCCCTTAGAGCGCCACACTGACCGACAACTTTCCAGTTGCATCACCAGTTGCCCGCGACTTTTACAATGTCGTCGGTTCACCTTGTGGGAGGCCTGCCTCCGCTGCGTCTTCCGGGGCGTGGTTGCCACTCGCCATTCAAGCTTCTTTCTTTCCTGTAGGTTATCGGTTTTTTGCCCATTAGGCAGGCCACATCGCTCGAGCCATATAGGTGACTTTGGTGTATCTTCGACGAATATCGTTCATTTATGAACAAGTATTTGTTAAATAAGAAAGTAGATGTATTTTTTGAATGCGTGCTCTTAATACGCTCGCGTTTAGCTTCAGAATTCTTTGGAACCAAATGCAAACATAATTTTCCTTTCTGTTATATTTATATCTCTTGGCGGAAACTTGTAATTGGCCCAGTTTTATTCTAGTTTTTTTTTTTCTTTCCTTCTAAGAGGATTATGGCGTCGCACGTCTTATGCATTTGCCAGTGTCAAGTATACTCATATTTTTTTCTAGTTTTGGTGAATATTGTCAAATAAGTCATAGTCACAGTCAAAGGCGAGCAAAGCAAGTCACGGTCGAGTCCAAGTCATGCCCCAGTAAAGTGGTGAAAACTTTTCTAGAGCCTTCTATGGAGTTTTGGAAACAACACGAAAATTCACGTTTCACGACATTATATCATTCACCAACACTCGTGCATGTTCACAAACACTTAACGGGTAAAAATTCACAATTTTTACACATTAACACTCGAAATAACACAAGTTTTGGAAAATAATAAAATGACGCGACATGATTTCTTCACGTCCCCGCCAAAACTCTTTCTTCTAGTTATAATGTTACTTATTAAGTAAGGCTGTAAGTTTTCCTAAAAACAGAATACCAGCGTTGTTTACAGCCAGCATAAGCTGAGTTGGGGCCGGTTTCGTGACAAACATATAGGTACACTTCCTGTCTATTACATGTATATTTAATTTATTGTTATGTTTCTTATGTGTGTCTGTATTTTTTTGTTACGAAATAAATATTTCTGTAAAATGTAAAAAAATAAAATTAAAAAAAACTTCCGGATTTTATCGCGCAAAGAAACTCCGAGCATGGCTCGCAAAAGGACCACCTAATTTTTAAACCTACCATCAGTTTGCCGTTATACCAAAACTTGAAAAGATTAGATAAGTACAAAATATTAAAAACCTACGGACTTCGGTTCATCAAACAGGAAAAACTGTAAAAAAAAATTACATTCAACCAAATTGTCACCTGTTCAGCAGGCACAAGAGTTAAGTGTTCATTTCCGTTTTTCACGCAAGATTACAAAATTATGTAATTATCTAGAGTAGATCACTGGTAAATAGTGATGTGGCCGGAAAGCTAAATAAATAAGTACCTAATCCTAACTAAATTATAAACGCGAATGTAACTCTGTCTCTCTGTCTGGTTGTTTGTCGCGTTATCACGACTAAACGGCTGAACGGATCGACCTGAATATTTGCATTTTTATAGCTTAAGGGTAGGAGACGGATATGGGAACCTTTTTTTTATTTGACCACACAAGTTGCGGGTACCACCTAGTACCTAATATTACTTAAATTACTTATATTAGGGCTAGCCCTAATATTTCTCCCCATTAGCTTGGTTTATGAAAATAATTGGAAAAAACTGACCACAGCGCCCAAAGTAGCCGGATTTGTCGCACCACTCACGTGATAAAAGCTTGTTCTGAGTATTGAGTTAGTTTACTGGGATCTTGCTTGATCAATATAGTGGAGTAGGGAAAAAACAAAAATTACCAGCCATGCGACCGACGGATATTAAAAGTGGCCGGATTTGTCGCACCATGCGTGTGGTCTGAGTTTTGATACAGGTTAAACGATGGATAATAAAATTGGATGAATTTGTTAGCCATCGTGAAAGTAGCCTGAATCCTGACATTAAGAACTAACTGATTAAAAAGTTTAGTATTTTAGGAAAACAAATAAAATTGGCCGACCACGTGCCGGATACTAACTATAGTAGCTAGATCTGTCGCTACTGGGTGTTAATATCTATATAAGTATGTATTTAAAAATATCTATGTACGTATATCAGTCTCTGGCAGCCATATTACAAGCTTTGCTTAGTTTGGGGTCAGATGACCGTGTGTGCAATAATGTCCCAGATATTTATTTATTTATTTATTTTACTAAAATAAATCTCTAGTAGACAATTATACATGACATTGAACTTCACACCTGCCATGTAGTCTCTGTGAACTATTATCAGCGTGTGTAAATAATAAAATTGTATTCTGTATTGTAGTTTAGGCAGATAATAGACAAATAAATAGACTAAGCGTCATTTTCTCATATTAAACTAAGCATCGCGTTTTCGCCGATTACGAGGTGACCAAGACAATATTTTTTGTTTTAAATTGTAATTATAGTTTATATATGTACTTTGTTTTGACATGCTTTAAAACATAAGTAGGAGAAGCCACTGGCACCCGACACACAGCCCTAGGCTAGTTCGGGAGCCTATGGATCAACACTCGTTGTAAAAACTGAATTAATGTCAAAATAAATAATTTTGGTTTTTGTTTGTTTATATTCGACGCTAATAGAAATGCCTACGTCATTTAATCATCATGCGACTATCAGTGAAAATAATGATAGATGAAAGTACTAGCTGTGCCCCGTTATTTACATACTACTACTACTACTACTGTAGTTCTTCCGATATAAAAAGTAGCCTATGTCACTCTCCGGCGCTTCAGTTATATCTATGCAAAAAAGAAGTTGATACGTTGCTATGTTGCTGAGCGAAAGGGAAACAAACAAACAAACCAAAAAACATACTTTTCTTTTAAGTTTTTAATATTGGTACTTATAAATTGCTCGAACTTTTTTTTAAAGTGTGTTGAAAATATTTGTTTTAACTATATTTTTCAATCCTTATACTATAATTTTCATATTACTATTATATTATAATTGACGAATTCTCAATCTATAAGTATAATAAATAAATATATGCTTAGTCCTAGGAAGCTATTGCGTTTTTATTTGGAAATAAATTGATAATTGCTACTACACGCTATACGAATTGTAAGTGTGATGATTAAGTAGCTCTACTTATCTACTCACAGTAATAATTTTATCTGTTGTAAAAAACGAATAATTATACTGCAATAGAGTACCTATACTTACGTGCTTACCTATCTAAAAGTACGTCGATAAAGATATCATAAATAACATAAAACGTAATATTATACCTATAGGTACCTACGCGCTTAGTGTCTACTAAAATTCAGTTTATTCTATTTATTTAGTGTTACCTGCTTGACTATTCGGAACTATCCAGTATACCACTGATGTCCGGGGTTTCCAGTCGAAGACGGAAATGACGGAAAACGAAATAATACAACAAGTGTTTTTAATTGGACTCCACTTCATATCGGAATTCATGAAAACAAATTTCCTAATGGCAATTAGCATTGCGCAGAAATATCATAACGCATATTTCCGCATAACAACTATCACCATAATCATAAAAATGCATAAAAGTTGTTCACATTTAAATATAAAGCATAACAATAAATAGCACCTTGTAATAATGGTAATGCAAGAACATAATCATGCCCCTGACCCTTTACGAGAAAAGGTATGTAAAATATAATTAATTTGGTTAGCTAATTATTATTGTGTATATATAATACACGTGTGTAAAAATATAGACATTTACCGGGTACCTAGAAACGTCTTTTCAGACTAATTTAAAACATTTATTTTGTATAAGGACTAAGATTACATGTTCGCGGCTTAAAGGTGGTCCAAGTTTCACCCCGCCACACCACAACTTGCTGTCATGTTCGCCAAAGGAAGAGTGAACTTTAATCTTGATACTTTTAATTTTAAAAATCAATCAATGGTACAATTACAATTAAAAATGTGTGAAGTAAAAACCAACGCGAATTGTGGTCTTGGTGGTAGTTACTCGTACACTAATAAAAATGTATGGTACGTGTATAAATAAACCCACTTTACTTTTTTATTACTAGGTTATGTAGTTATGTAGTTTATGTAATTTTCAAAACTTACTTTTATAAATTTTCCAAATGAAATTGTGGGTACGCATTTTGCCGGATAAGGCTATAATCTCGAGTTGTCCCCTCACTTTTATCTTTCTAAGCCATTGCATGAAGTTTTTTGATTCACATTGTTTACTCACATGACAGTAAAGTAATAATATAAAAATGGTGATTACTGAGTGTAATAATCGACCAGCAAATTGCTACATAAATGCTTCAGATACAAAACAATGTAGAGATTAACTTTATGTAGGTACCAAGTAGTAGTAAAAAAAAACAATAATATAATACATATAATACATAAAAATAATAAATAATATATAATTACTCAATAAAAAGTGTAATTTACTGTACATCTACGCACAACGTACGCGGCAGATACCTATGTTATGATTTTGCATATTACAGAATTGAAATACTAGCTGAAGCTCGAATCTTCGTACGCGGAGCTACTCGCGTGCTTCGGCCTAGAAGAAGGCTTGGCCCTCGGCCTCGCAAATACAAAATAACAATGCCGAATTTCACCCCTAATTCAGCTATCTCGTTCATTATTTTTTTGACTTTTAAATATAAAAATTACTGAGTGGAAATTAAAAAATAGAGAAACATCAGTTGCCTTATTTCATGTAAAAAAATCTATTTAAAAAAGAAGGATAATACGGATTTTTGGACAATTCTATTCGAAACTTCGTCTAAAATAGAAAAAAATTACATGAAAAGTTGCTTTAAGTCACAAGTTGGTTGGCATTGGTTATCAGTTGTGGTAGCTTAGTAGGACGAGGAGGACGCTCGCCTGGCATTCCCGGGGTTGCGGGTTCGAACCCGGGCGGAACTTGGAACTTACGTATCTACATACCACTAGCTTTTTAGTGTAGGGAAACATCGTGAGGAAACCTCCATATTTCCGGAAAATAAATTCGATGGCGTATGTGAATCGGCCAACCGTACTGGGCCAGCGTGGTGGATATGGCCTTGTAACCCGTCGAAAGTAGGCCAATATTTCAGTAGTGGGATGTTTAAAAGATGATGCAGAATAGACACATCACTTTAGAATGCGCTTGGTCTATCAGTCAGTAACTGAAATTTAAAAAAAAAATACGTTTCATAACTTCCTTGCTGTAACTATGTACTTAGGTTGAATTACTATAGATTAATATAAATTCAGCGAGTAAATAATTATTATCAATATTTTGTATACTTTTGTGAACTAAACATACATGGTGATAAGAATTTAGATCTCAGTTCAAATTTACTGATATTAAGATGTACTCGTATGTGTCTTTCCGTGAAGTAAGTAGTTGATCTATTCAGCCAGATTCAATAAGTAGCCAACAGGTCTAACACAAACAGTGCCTATCAAAAAATCTTCGTTACTTATTCGATAAGAATGTAAAAAAAACCGTTTACACACGATAGTTAAGTTTTACATAGTAAGATTATTAAGCTGTTTCGTTTTTCAAACATTTTACTATGGTATAGAGCATTTGGGTATTAAAGGTTTTTCAATAGGGTTTGTCTATGTGTAAGAGACCCAGTGGCGGATATAGACTTTATTTTTTGGAGGGGCTGTGTTGTTATCGTCGAGCTATATACTAAATTCTGGACAAACATGATTAATGATGTAAGAGTTCCTTCATTTTACGGGATAAGTTTTATATTTCAAAGGCAGTACAGTTTCAGCCCCCTAACCCCTATACGTATACACCACCGACCGTAGTTTATAAGTCATAATTCTGTCCATCCAAAGGTTGTCTGGAAGAAATCGCTTTAGGCGATAAGGCCGCCCATTATACTACCGTTTTAAAAAAAAAAATATTATTGTTTTTTAAGTTTGTCTGTTTTGGTGTATAGTAAAGTTAGGTATATTGTATTGTATTGTATGTATCCGCTACTGTAGAGATCATCACTTAGGTTTTTGAAAAGATAAGCAATTAGGTACTCTACCGACGCACTCTACCAAAATAGTACTTATAACTTATTAAAGTATATATATATATTTTATTTAAATGAAAACGAGTCTTTTCTAGGAACCAACGCACAGACCAAACCGCTTACGATAGAGATGTGAAATTTGAACCCAATACTTTGAACTTGTGAACAATAAAAACAGATTTTGCGAAATTCCACCCCTAAAGGGGTTAAATGGACCCCCAAAGTTTGTATGTGTAGTGTATGCGCTATAAAATCTTTTTTCATGCTACACCGATGGAACTCGGTGTGTATAATAAGCATACAAAATAAAGAAAGTCATGTCTCAGGATTTCGAAAATCAACCCCTAAAGAGGTGAAGTATAAGAGTTTAATTTACTGTAACTATTGCATGCAAAGCCGTGTGGGCAAGCTAGTAATTAATAAAACATAACATATAGCATGTCACAGATATGTAAGCCATGAGTAGGTACTGAGTTGTATTTTTATATATAAAACCACATTGATAAGGATATGGATAACCCCGTTAACAGATATCTATACTACATAATTATAGCTTTACTAGCTTATGCCCGCGGTTTCGCCCGCGGTGCTCTAGTTAAAACGTAACGGCGTTCTTGTAAGTATAGACTATTTATATTTTAGAATGCTATTGTGTACGCTGTAAGTGCCAGGTAGATTTTTGGGGGATGAATTTAAATTTCAGGATGTTACTTGTGTCTTAGTATATGTTCTATGGCAATCCCGACATAAGGAACCTTAGCGTGGAGAGTATCCAGAGTTTCGCGTTTTCGCATTTAACTGCTCTATGAAATACATAAGTTATTTTTTTTTTTTGTCTGAAATGTCTGGAAAACTAACAAAAAAACAGATAACATTTGCTGTTTTTTTTCTCTCTGCATCAGCCTTTTAACATCCCACCGCTGGGATATCGGCACATCCTCGAAGGGTGTTTGGGCCTCCTCGCGTTGCGGGTTGGCGTATTCATATATAGTCGCCAATCTGATTAGACCCAAGATCATTTACTGACGAAACCCTGTGCGATCTACCAATTAAATATTTTATAATATTTTTTTTAAAATTTACGTTATTTTAATTTTATTTGTATACAATTATGTAGTATTTTTTATCCTATTAAAAGGGAAAACATAAAATTGCAAATTATACTTAACAAATAAAGTGATGGAACGGCGATAAAAAAATTGATTAATATGGTTTTTGCCTTGCCACGATCAACCGGAATAATAAATAATAATAAATAATTCTGTATACCTATATAGATAGATCACTTACATGGTACCTACACACTGTCTGTATTAATAACACTTTGATAATCTTTGACACCCTATATTTCGCGATAGTAAATTTTATATATCAGAGTACCTACTTACAATCTTAAAACAAATAACCTTGTTAATAATTATGTTTAAATTGTAATTGCCTATTCATTAATTATACCATTGATGAGATCACCGAGCGGAAACTTACACTTTTTGGTACTAGGTTATTTTATTACTATTTATTTATTTATTTATTTAATAGACACCAACATGATGTACGTCATTGTAACATAGAAATAGGCAAGGAATGGAAACAGGCTAAACGTCACCACAATTACAGGTGCAGACTACATGAAATTAAGAAGCGAGTTTTACTTAAATAATAACAGTATTAATTATACTATTAGTACTCACGGGATATTTACCACGATTACGATTACCAGTGTTAGGTGGCCTGATAAGTAAAAGTACGCTTCCACAATGTGACCAAAATACAACGCATAGTGATATTGTGAGTGTGTATCGGGACTTGCAATCGAGTTCTAGTACCAGTGGTACCCGTAGCAAAAGACTGAGAAAGGGGATAGATCAGTTTTTCTGCTCCTAAATTTTTATCATCCACCCGCCTCTTCAGTCTACCCGTGAACATGGCGCATGCAACTGTGCCGAAATATCGGGAACTAATCGTGGTATAGTAGGTAATGTAGTAAACCACGACGAAAGTCTAAAACAGTGTTTAAGTTACTTTACAAATTTTTTTAGGTCATTGCTGTCAGTCTCAAAATTTCGCCCATCCACTAATCAGTTAAAAGAATAAGAATATATTTATTGCAAAAACAAAAAAAAATATTACACGGCAGCATAAGCAAAAAACTAGTTTGGCAATAGGGGTACGCTCAGCGCTATGCTGCGAGCTCCCGAAAGGTCACGCAGGGCTGATTTTCAGCGTACACCTATGCTCAAAAGATGGAAGGTGTAGGTTATACCCCTCTTCATTCAGGGACAACCCACCAGCGGACTACCTATTGGTAGCTCCTAAACAAAGTGTAATGCCAACCAGTGTCGTTGAACAGGATCTAAGCCATGGTACTAAGCTAAAAGATGCTCATTGTAGTCATCATTATGAATCACTTTGACCAAGTATCAAACAGACTTTGGAAAAAGAATCACTTGTTCAATTTCTCTATGGAACATGATGGTGCATAAACTCATATTCGCAATTAAAAGCAATCAATGTGTATTTATAAATAACTAAAGATACCCCCATAACCTTATTGTGTTTTCACATGGGTGTTTTAAAACATCATGATAACGCCATAACCTTTGCCAACATAAAGCTTTAATTTGTTTAAGTTGTTTTCAATTATCAATGGTGACCGATAATGGGGTATCCCTGAACTAATGGATTGATAATATAATGTCCGACTGTACTAATGACAATGGTTATTTTATCTGTTATACAAAAACAATGAAATATGATTTGAGTATGTAATTTTTATAAACATGGCGTTACGGTTTTTTGTATGTAACTTTTATAAACATGGCGTTACGGTTTTTTGTATGTAACTTTTATAAACAAGGCGTTACGGTTTTTTGTATGTAACTTTTACAAACATGGCGTTACGGTTTTTTTTATCTATAACAAAGTCTCTTTTAGATAATAGCTCTAATTTTATTTATTTGTATGAGTATTTTTTTTCTCCTAATGTAGGTAATAATATTGTCGTGTTGAAACAATAAATTTACTTTGTATTTAATTTATATTTACTGGTCCAAAAAGCGTAGTCCGATAATCATCCTTAATGTTATACGATTTCGATGATTTTTTTATATGTTATTTACACCGGGTACGTCCTAAAACTGCTACCAGAATCACCAGAGGACGGGCAGCAGCGTCCGCTTAGTAAACGGTGAACATTCTGCGAAGTTTTATGCAGAACTTTAACGCAAAGGTCACACAATGTCAACGAGTTGAGAGTGGGATCGTATGGGTATGGGCAGCGGAATCGGAGGGGCCAGCGGCTGGTCGACTTCATGGAAAAGGATGGGACTATATTTGATGGACTCCTTCTAGATGCGACCATCCAGAAAGTGGACGTGGATAAGCTCCGATGGTTCAACCAAAAATGAGATCGACTTCATCATGACGACCAAGAAGCAAATATTCAATGATGTCTCCGTGATCGCCAAGGTGAAAATCGGTAGCGATCACCGCATTGTCAGATACACATTGAATATCAATGTTAAACTTGAGAGGTCACGTCTGGTGAAGTCTACCCTCCGTCTTGGTCCTGCCCAAATTCAGAACCCCGAAGACTTTTAACTCGAACTGCAAAATCGCTTTCAGAGCCTAGCCGAATGCGAAACTGTGGGAAAGATTAGCAATAGGTTTATGAAAACTGTCCATGCAGTGGGTCCAAGTTCTTGAAGACCCGACGCCGGAAAAGCTACAAGTTGTCAGAAAGAACCATTAAGCTAATAAAGGACCGGACTGAGATGAAACTGCAATCTTCAGCTGATATGTCGGCTTATGGCCAGCTTAATAGACTAATCAAAATCTATGCGACACTACCTGCGAATACATATAGGTAGTACCTATATGTATTATAGGATGGCGGATCTTATTAGGGTATTATAGGATCCTTTATACCATGTATAAAGGACGTAGTTGAGCGGAACTAGGGCTCCAAAGTGTTTGCAAAGAATTCGTCTATTGGGCAAAGCCAAATGACCAAGCTGAAGATCGAGGACGGCAGTATCAATTCGTCGAAAATGGAGTTCCTGAGAGAGCACGACAGGTTTTACGGACAGTTGTACGAAAATCCATTGTCAGTACAGCTCAGGACACAAGAGCCAAACTGACCCGACAGTACACCTAGGACATGCTAGACATCAGCCTGTACGAGATTAGACGACGACGTACGAGATGGCTCTCAAACAGCTTGAGAACAACTAGAAGCAACAAGGACAGTTTAATCCTGCCTTTGCAACAAACTTTCGAGCGGCACGGGGCGGCGGCGCGGCTATTGCCTTTCCTGGCTGGCACCGACTTCAAAAAAAACTGATTATAAATCGTAAATAGGTTTATAATTATCAATAAGTTCGTCGATTGTCCTTTAAAGCTCTTTGCTTTGATGTAATTAAAATATTATTTTCTATTTTTTAGTTTAAGAGGCCGTTTAAGTATTACGTAAGCACTATGGGGGGGTGGGGTTGTCTTTGTTTTGCTTATTTTGGATGACATGGAGGTAGGGGAGTCTAGATGATGATTACGTCATCGGTAGTTATTTACTTTTTTACACGAATGGCAACCCTCCAACTTAGAATCATGGATTCGGGTTTCATGGACTGAAGACTGCTAATTTTAATTTAATATATGTACCAAAAAAATTAAAATAAGTTTGTTATGTTCGTAAGATTATCATATTTTTGTCCCTTACTCTATGTTGAATACTGTATCAGAAAAATCTAATCTCTACCCTAAATCTATTTTCTTATTTTTATCATTATAATTTAATATATAAAAAAATACATATATAATTGAAAAATGTTTACGTAAGCATGGGGGGAGGGGGTAAGAGGGGGTTAGAGCTTTGCTTACTTTTGCTGACAAGGGGGATGGGGGGGTAAATAATTGTAATAAATCTGCTTACGTAATACTTGAACGGCCCCAGTTTGAAGTCGGTTTTTTTCTAAAAATTAATTGTATAAAGTAATCACCTCTGCGGCACTCTGGACAGTTCTAAGTCACGACTCGGACGCTGGCTTATCGAACACACGTTCTACAGCTACAAAGAATTTTCTGATTTTATAATGTAACCGCCTTTATACCTATATTCCTTGATTAAATTTTTACTATTGATAATAATGTTTTATATTTTTTTATTACCTTGACATTCTTGTTGTGGTGATTGGTGCGTGCATGTTTGAATATAATTTTATAAACAAAATTTAATCATTTGTTACAAATATGATTATGGGCAAAACACTGAAATCCAGAAAAATTCAGTTGTTCCATAGTAACATCTTATTGACACCCAACGCTTAGTAATGACGCAGCTTGAGATCTTCGGGTTAGTTTTATTTAAAAAAATAAAATAACTGTTTTTTTTTTTAAATCGTTAAACGTTTTTATCTTTAATACTTTTTTATACGAACTGCTAGGGAGTGGAACGCACTCCCCGTCTCGGTGTTCGCCGTAAGGTACAACCTAGGACTTTTCAAGATGACAGGAAATAGGCATACTTATCATGGTTTATTTATTTATTGAGATACGCCAACAGTGGTTCATGGGCAAGCGTGCTACATCTTAGCCCACATCATCGCTTTCCATCAGGAGAGTTGTGGTCAAACGCTATTCTACCTTATCAACTATTCTGTCATTAAAAAACTTCCGGCCCTTTTCAGGACTTTTGAAATGGTAACCCTCAGTTACTAAATCCCTTTAGCTGTCAATTTACTCGCCACTCTATGCATCTCACTCGCGTAAGGCTGCCTCTCCAAGATGTGCGAGGCAGCCCTACGAAACTATGTATCTATTTCCACCACAGGCATTTGTTGTTGAGATTATAAGATATGCTGTGAAGATAGTACTCGTTTTAACGAGTACTTACGTAAAATAAGTATTACTTAGCCTGGTTACGTACCCATTTCATCCAGAACTATGCTACGTTCTGAAAATTAAACTACCCTATATTTCGTTGATATCTGAGATATCGTTGGCTACGCAGCTTAGCACGTCTTTAGTGGAAAACGCAGCCTAAGGGCCGGTGTCCACCATCGCTGAGATTACCGATTACTTTTTTGTGCGATAAAATACCACTGTTTTAAGCGCACCACACACCAATACTATACAAATGTTGTACACCACACAAAACATTTATCGTAGACCTACATTTGAATACGAGCGCGCTAAGAGACAAAACACCTTGCACATTTCTTCACAAAAGGTGTGTCACGTAACTCAAATGTCTTACTGAACACAAATGTGTCTTTGGTGTACGATGCGACTTGGAATTTCGCGGCTGTTGAATACATTTAAATTAGTACTTGTAGCGATTTTGCAAACTCTGCCGAAATATCGGGCACGCAAAAATTCGAAAAATTGTCCCGCGTGTATACTAATTTAAGCGTGATAAAATAACACGATTTATTTAAATAATCCCAAATAATTCCTGAATTATAATCATACTTACGTATATAAACAATGACTGATAAGGTCATATTTTTTAAAACAAGTAGATACATTTAGATAAAAAGGTTATCGAATACCAGTGTTGTCATTATAAAGAATGGGAACTCTAATTAGTATTTTTTTTCTTTTATGTGGTCTGTGTCTTTTATGTTTATGTGGCGGTGTAACTCAATCAAAATAATAATGAGTCATCTGGAGATGTGGAAACATCACACTCCCGCTGGCGCCTTACACGAACTGCGGTGGAAGGTAGTGCCTAGGTGGTAGTAGTGGTAGTATCTAGATAAGTGAGGTTAGAGAAGGGCTGGTGAATGAAATTGAATACTCGTATTGATCTATTATTTTGATAGAGTTACGCGATTTTTCAAAGTAGGTATTATTAAAGAAATCGAAACACCCGACTGCACAATGTCACTCCAGCCGTAAAGAGGAATCCAAAGACACACCACTCGTCAAAATCGGTAGAGCCGTCTAGGCTACACGAAATCGACACATAGGGTCAGACAGAGAAACTGACTCGACATTTGGATTTCTAATTCAATTCTTTATTTATTTAACAAATAATTTATTTAGTAGATACATTGCTTTTTCTAAAAAAATACTCATCTACGACGTTCCTGCGTTCTGTTTGTTAGAAGCGTTTACTACAATTATATGATATTACTTTTTACCCGCGACTTCGTTCACGTGGACATAAAAAAGTATCTTATGTCCGTCTTTGTGATATACAGTAACTCCTTATCAAATTTTATCAAGATCCGTGCAGCCGTTTAGACATGTATAATTGTATATGCATAACGAGAGAAACATCCAGATTTCCAGACAGAGAGACAAAGTTACTTCCTATAATAGTTCGGTAGATGGCGTTGATCCATTTTTGTGCAATTTTTAAAAGTTTTGTATGGACTGACGGGTGTGATGTAGGGAGTTCTGAATCGCGCAAGCGAAGATTCTTCCTCGAGACGAACGTATTCATTTTCATACCTCGAAGCTTTATTGGTCCTGATACGACTGCGGCTATTTTCCCCTGAATTATAATATTAGTTTGGATTAGGATTATTTAAGCTATCTGCAATCATAATAATTCCTTGTAGATATATTGGTAAGTAATCACATGGTGGCAGATAAAGGTTTTCTTGATAAAAATTTAACAAAACATGATTATAAAGATTAAGTACTTATGTCGTTAAAATTGATATCCGAGAAGGATCAATACTCCCAGTGGGGGGTGGTTTTTTTGTTTGATATTTTATGAATCTATAGCTATCACCCGCATTATTAATTATCACATTATTAATTCAGATTCCGTTTAACATTTTCACCAAATCGGTGATTTGATAGTTCAGCCGTTTAGCCGTGATAACGCGACAAATACCCAGACAGAGAGACAGAAAGACAGATTAGGATAATATCGGTATATGATTAGCTGATAGTTGATAGTTTTACCGGATTTAAGGGCAATGTTTCCAGCGTATAATTACTTGGTACAAAGGGCTTTAAGATACTTGGCACAAAGAGCTTTAAGGCGACATAATCGCCTCGCTGCAAGGCTGGACTGTCCCTACGTTTCTCACTGCTGTAAACTGCACATTACACACATGGTATAGATTACAAGCAGCAACAACATGAATGACAACATATTTTTAATATTGAATTTGTGTTTGTTACTTTTTTTTTTGTTTGAATTTATGACATTTGCTTTTTTATTTTTAATTGAATTTAATTTGTGTAATGTGACTGCTCGGAATTTATAGAGCTATGAGCCCTTGATGCTTGAAATAAATGAATTAATATATAATATCCGTGATATATTTCATTTGAGAGGGAATTCATATCGTGTACTGGTATGAACTTTTGACTTCAGAAGCCTATGTATATTTTTTCTACTTGGATACTTTAAGAATTCTTATTGAAAACTTTGGCCGAAAAGAGCTCTTTTTGGCATTTTACGAACTGGTAGGGTCTTAAGCCGCTATGTAAGCGCTATGCCGCGCATGGTCGAAGTTTAGAATTCTGAGCAGTGCGCTTATCATCTGGAGCGCGACATGCTCGTAGCGTCGCTCAGTAGCATGAAACAATATTCGTCTAAGCTTAGAATAACTTCCTATTATACTAAGGCTGGATTTTTACATCGTCAGATAACTGCTATCTGAGGGATAATATGGCGTTTTGACGGATTTGTATAGAAAATATGTTAATGTCAATGATTTATTAAAAATATAAAGTGTACTGTCGCTTAGTCGAATCTACTCTCAGACGTAAATATAATGAATAATTTTAATTTCCGTCGGTAATAATTCGGTCTCGGTGACTTTATGGTTCTCGTAAAAAATAGTCACCCGTGAAGCTATTGTGATGAACGCAAGTTTTTATCAGATTTTGGTATTTTAGTAAATTCCCATAACGAGAAATGTGGCCGCGCTCTCGGCCTGAATTATCTCTATCACATATTCAACATATTTTACGAAGATTATGTACTGAAAGATAAGTTTATTGATTATTTTTTAAATAATTTCTCTTTTTTCCTCCTAAGAGGATTTTGGCGTCGCACGTCTTATGCATTTGCCAGTGTCAAGTATACTTATATATTTTCAAGTTTTGTTAAATATTATCAAACAACTTCAAACAAGTCACAGTCAAAGGCGAGCAAAGCAAGTCACGGTCAAGTCCAAGTCATGCCCCAGTAAAGTGGTGAAATATTTACTAGAGCCTTCTATGGAGTTTTGGAAACAACACGAAAATTCACGTTTCACGACATTATACCATTCACCAATACTCGTGCATGTTCGCGAACACTTAACGGGTAAAAATTCACCGTTTTTACACATTAACACTCGAAATAACACAAGTTTTGGAAAATAATATAGTGACGCGACATGATTTCTTCACGTTCCCGCCAAAACTCAAATTAATTTCCCTTTCAGTGATTTTCTCTCATATTTTGGCTCTATACACTTATTGTATGTAGCCAGTGACAAGTTTTGTAATACATCAAGTGTAATGAAAATTTCACAATTAAACAAGTCTCAGTCATAGTCTATGTCAAGAAAAGTAAGTCCAGTCAAGTCCAAGTCATGTCCCAGTAAAGTGGCAGAGACTTTACTGGAGGTTTGTATGGAGTTTTGGAAAAAGCACGATTAACGACATTATACCTCCAACACTTGTGCACGTTCACGAACGCATTATGGATAAAAATCATCCGTTTTTACACTCGAAATAACACAAGTTTTGGGAAATAATACAAAGACGCAACATATATGACTTCTTCACGTTCCCGCCAAACTCCATTCCAGTCAATTTCGCTTTAAAAACGTTGAAAATTACCAAGCGAGGTAGCCTACAAGAAGAGGGCTCTCAAAGACACATTTTCCCAATTATATGTGCTCCGCTTTGTTTTGCTCCAAACTGCCACCCAAGCATTTGCTCTGCCCAACAGTGTAAGTAAAATTTATGGAGATTTGGTGTTTGTTAAATTTTTTTTTTAATTTTATTTCCAATGTTCACTTCGACATTTCCCAAGTTAGATACAAACATATAACTACCTACTAAGTCTTACTAAAAAATATTTATTTGAGATGGTTTTTACAATCATCTGTTTTTTTTTTTAAATGACAGACTGGCTGATTATTGCGGTACTGACGAAGATGAATGCAGTGCACGTGTACTTTAATCATTTTAAAATTTAAAACAATTATACTAAGCCGACTCCCCTGGCTTAGACGGTAGAAGGTTCTACTTAATGAACAGGAGGTTCCGACTTTGATACCCGACCGGGCGATATTTGAATGATGAATTTAAACATCTGCTCCAGAGCGCAAAAATAAGCCAGTAGAGCTATGAATTTGAACCGGCAACATTAAAAAAAAAAAAAAACGTAAACTAAAACTAAATCTTTGAGTAGAGACCTTCAAATTCGCCCTTTAGTGTTGGGACACGTGTTTTGAAACATTTTGAAAACGCAAAATTTTAACTTTAAAAAGTAGTTAAAATTACACACAAACTAAACCGTTAGTAATTAACCTAATTCAATTACCACTGAATAACTTTTGGCTGGATTTACGTGAATAAAATGGACTCCGATAACTATTGTCTTTCAGTGACCTGCCCGGTTTCACACATAAATTAAGATGTAGGTTTATATGTAAGTATTTAAATAATTCACTTTTGATTACATCTTTTGTGCTCACAATGATTTCCTTAGCTGTAGACTTTTGTATCACATTTAATCTTAAAAAATATAAGAAGGCACTGGTATAAATAGGTATGTACAAGCGACCTATTTTTTAATAAAAAAATCTTCACCATAACAAACATACAGTATAAGGCAGACTATAATAAAATTCTGTATATGATTGCACCTATGTCTTGTCAAGTTAAAAAAAAAAATTCGTAACTCAAAAAGCAAAACTCACCGTCCCGCCAAAAAACGCGCGCTATCCATATTTTTTTAAACCGAATCTTGGCAACAGCGCTGATTTCAGCCATTCACATTATTTCCGGCAAGAGACACGTTCTATTTTTAAATTTACATATATTTTTATATATTTTTTTTTTATAGTAATGATATCACATACCGATGCCAGCGATAACATATTGCCGCCACAATTGTCCCGCCTCCATGTTGCGTTGGTGGTTGACTGGTGTGCCGGTGCTCACCGGGTCGTACTCGTAGTTTCTATCGGCCATACGTCACGCGACGTCACCCGGTTTGTTTACGATGGAGCGGGTGGCGAGGGTGGCGGGGGTTTGGCTCGCGCCCTTTGTCTCGCTTCCAAATCTGAAACAATTTTTTTAATTTTCAATTTTTTTCTGTAATCCTGTTCGGTTTGACATGCGTGATTTTTCAATCAAAACGATAAATAAATAAGCCGATAAAAACTATCGACTAGGATTTTTGATACAATATCAAATAGATATTCAGGGGGCCAAAAAGGTAGTTTTATGGTTCTGAGTGACGAGACGAGCAAGTCACTCACTGGATGTTAACCGTCACACCTGCCCATAACATTTCAGCACCACCCAAAATTTTGAACTTCAACAGCTCAAAATCCTGCGCAGCCATGCCCTGCGCTCGTCACCCTGATGTATTAGATGTTTAATCTCTTTGTGCCCAGTAATTGCACTAGAAACATTATTATAATTATAATGTCTATTCTTAGTAAAAGTTTAATTAGAAAACTAAATAATTATATTTAGTTAATGGGTTACGAAATCATTAAGCCTATTGATAAAATAGAAAAAAAATACTCTAACATGCAATGTTTTTAATCAAACGTACATGTTTATAAATACGTTTATCTATGTCCAGTACTAGTACCTACTTATTATGAAAACATTGCACGCATAACTGCGTCGATCATTTGGATTTCAAACGTCAGAAGGCTTAGGAATAATGGCCCAGTTCCTGGTTAGAGCAGCAGCTATCTCTTTCACAAATTAAACACTTTGAGGACTCTGAACGGACAAGAAGCCTTGCCCGAGTTTTTTTGGCGATAACGTAAGAATGTCATATCATTTCGCGTCATAGTATTACACAGTGGATTTTTATTAATTAAGTGTTCGTGGACGTGCACAAGTGTGGTGAATAGCATAATTCCGAGAAACATGACTTTTCGTGTTGTTTTCAAAACTCTGTAGAAGCCCCAGAAAGTAAGTGCCTCCGCCACTTTTCTGGGGCATGAGTTGGACTTAATGTGACTTAAGTACTTTGTTTGACTTCGATTATGACTGAGACTTGTTTCAATTTTGAAATGTTTTACTTCACTTGAAGTTACAAAACTTTGCACTGACAAGCCAACATTTATGTCAGAGAACAAGCCTGATTCTGTGGCGGGAAGTGGACTCTATTCTCAGTAGTTCCGACTCTCAATCTCAATTGAACTATTCTATACCCTATATCTACTTCTTCAACAAAATTATCTAGTCAGTTGAAGTTTATTTATTTTATTTTGTTACACACACAATTTATTACAAACACAAACTACAATCTATACAAAAAAGATATCTTAGATAAAAACTGTTCTAAATCGTAATTCAAAACTTGTGTACACAGAAAAACCAACTGAAAAGACGTTGAGCGAGGCTAATGCTCAATATACATTATAATAATATATAAAACGAAATTGTTCATAATCTTGAAGACCGCCCAAATCCCCGAACAGATCCGCGGATATGCGCAATCTGCACGGGTTCGCTTTAATAAGTACCTGGAGCAGACGCAACCTCTGGATTGAATCTGGCTGTACCGGTTAGAGCTGATGGGTTTAGTGTGGAGAATATCTCACTGTTTTAATATAAAATGAAAATGTTGAGGTAATAATATCAATTTCTAACTTATTATTAATAATATCATTATACTGACGAGCCATCCTGACTAGTGGATTGAAAAGGACTTTCGGAGTATATTACGTTACTGCGATTTTTTCATATAAGCCCGCGCTTCAACCTGCTTTTATGGCTGCTTTTCCACCAGAGATGTGCTACGCTGTGTAGCTACGGATGTGTTTGACATCCACCAATAAGGAACCTTTATTCAGCACTGGTGGAAATGGGTTTAACGAAGCTATGTTTTTTTTTATAGAGAAGGATGAATGCTAAGAATGGGCTACGGATTTGAGCTACGGATGGGAGCTACGAATGGGAGCTAACGATGTGAGCTATACGGATGGGAGCTACGGATGTGAGCTGCGGCTGTAAACAACGTATGAGGGCTAAGGATGGGAGCTACGGATGGGAGATTAGGATCGGAGCTATGGAAGGGAGCTACGGATATGAGCTACGGATGGGAACTACCGATGCGAGCTACGGATGGGAGCTACGGATGTGAGCAGCTGCGGATGCGCGAGTGGTGTATCTATGTACGCCGCATCCTACTACCGATACATCCATCCGCTATACCCCTTTTAGCTTTTTAAGGATACGGTCCCATATAATTTCGTAGCTTATACAGCCTCGTTCATGGCTTACTTGCATAGTATATAATATATCTGGTAGAAAAGCAGCCTTTAGCAGCTTAGGCTCGCAGAAGCTGTCACCGAGCCCGGCAGCATATTTCCGGCCCCATAACAAACACTACCTTCTTGAAAGTCTACACGACATCTACAAATAAGCCTCGCATAATGTCTGTTTGTATACAAATCATGTGCCAATAAGTATTCCATATGCGAATGGCGAAGATCAATGTTGCGCTGAGATACTATATATCATTACTATATAGCAGTGCTAAGGGACAGGTAACAGGTAAATCTAGACTATAATTTGTGCCAAAATGCTGATTTCACAAGGTTTATTTCAAGACCTAAATCATGCATGAGGCTAACAGAACACAAGTCCAGCCTGCACCTTGGCGTCGCCCTGATAGAACGCGTTTACTGAACTGCGCGAATATGGGTAGTTCGCGCGAATTTTGACTATTGAAATCACGCGATGAGTCTTTTAGGACACTTTTTTTTTTCTCTTTGCTCCTAAGAGGATTTTGGCGTCGGCGTCTTATGCATTTGCCAGTGTCAAGTACTTATACATATATATTTTCAAGTTTTGTTAAATATTATCAAACAAGTCATAGTCACAGTCAAAGACGAGCAAAGCCAGTCACGATCAAGTCCACGTCATGCCCCAGTAAAGCGGTGGAGAGATTACTAAAGGTTTCAATGGAGTTTTGGAAACAACACGAAGAGTCACGTTTCACAACATTATACTATTCACCAACTCTTGTGCACGTTCAAGAACACTTAAATAGATAAAAATCCACAATTTTTACACGTTAACACACGAAATAACACAAGTTTTGAAAAATAATACAATGACGCGACGTGACTTCTTCACATTCCCGCCAAAACTCAAAAAGTAAACGTTTGCAAGTACTTCGCTATCGCTTTCTTTTGGCTAAGATCAAAACTAGGAAATAAAAACATCTTATTACATTTCCTCTTAGACAGTTATGGCCTCGCTCGTTCCGTGAATTTGTAGACACTGCGTTCAGCCCGTAGGTATTAGATGCAAAAAAGTTACATGGCACCAACACTATAATTTAAAGCAACCAAGATAAAGAAGATAGTTTCTTAGTTTAATGTTTAATGTAATGTTGTTACACTGCCAAACGACACCTTTGGATAAAAATCTTGGACGTGCACGAGTGTTTGTTAGTGAATAGTAAGTATAATCTCGTGAAACGTGACTTTTCGTGTTGTTTCCAAAACTCCATAGAAACCTTTAGTAAAGTCTCCACTACTTTACTGGGGACTTAATTTACTTGACTTAGACTATGACTGAGACTTCTTATTCTTATTCTTATTCGAGATGGGGGCGATAAGTCCTGCACTGACGTCCCGCATGGGGTGTATTGTGCAATGCACAATGACTGAGACTTGTTTCAATTGTGCAATACTTTACTTCATTTGAAATATTACAAAACCTGACATTTGCATTATACACAACGTGTGGAGACAAAATTTAAGAGGAAAAAAAAATAACAATTTGAAAAAAAACACACAGCATGTAAATCGTTTGCAAAATCAACCACAAGGAACTTCTTTAAGATTAGATTTAACAATATCAACACAATATGCTATTTAAACAGGAAGACAGATGATTAATAGGTCATCTCTAGTTCCTGCTTCCTGCCCAGAAGTGTTTTCGAAAAACGGTCACGTCTCATCCCTTTTCCTCGAGGAAAAGCGTTTTCTGCAGACTAGTCTAGAACAGTAGTGACCTGTAGAGGTGAACAAACTCAGAATGCGAGTGAATTTTGACGTAATGACAACATTAAACATAAAGTTAATTAATATATCAAAAGATTTTTCCATAGGCTTGCTAATACTTAATCTATTTGCGAAATTAGCTCCTCTACGTGCTTCCTCACCTAGCTATTATTTTGTACCGATTTTGTTGAAAATCTCAGTCTATAGTCTCAGTAACACAAATTTTAATCAATTTAACCAATTTTTACATGCTTATAAAATTTTATTAAAATCGGATCAACGGTTCGTAAGTTATCGTCGGACAAATATACTTATTAAAAATATATAAACGCCGATTTTTCCCAGAGGACTCTGAGACCTTCGCTCCGCTCGGCAATGAAATATACGCCAACAACATCGCCGTAAATGAGGAGTGCCTATAATTTTCACTTAGCAATGCCCAAAAGTGTTAGAAATCGTTGTTTGACAAGGCTGCAAAGTCGTTTTTTTAGGCGAGTACTTGTATTCAAGCGAAGGATTCTAGGATTATAAATATAGAATCCTGAGAGTAGCGAGGGTTTCGAAGCTACGAGACGCAAAATAACTGTGCTACCGAGCGAAAAACACAACTTTTCACCTCACTATACAGCGAAGAGTATTATGTTCCTTGATGATGGAAAGTGAATTGAATAAAGGGAAGAAAATTTTGAACAGTTTTTATTTTCAGTCGACTATTCTAAAAATGAAGTTTGCGCACTGACATGAAATAAGTATTAATGCATTTACAGTGGACTGTGATTTTCGGTGTATAGAAAATTATTAAATAGAAAGGTTCGATATTTAACAACTCTTTCTACGCTAGTGGTTAAAATGCCAAAAGTGCATTTTATCACTCAGATTTCGAATGATATTAGGTTTTTTCCGAGCTTGTGAGGTGAAAAATAATTTTCCAGAACAATATTTTCAAACAGGCGTTGAATTACTCGCGTGCTTTCTGAGTGAATCACATCCCAAAGATCATTATCGGCTACAAATATCAGATAACGCAACATAAGTGATATTTATCATTTGAAATGTCTGAAAAAATCTATTAAGTACTTAGCTCATTTTTAAAAATCGGTCAAGCTTTAGCCTATAGGAACACACAAACATACATTCTTACATATTACTTATGCACTTGTACATTTAGACCAAAGTAAAATGAATGGACGGGCCCAAGTAAGACAATTTTGTAGACTTTAAAGTGAGCGCCGGCGCTGACCTTGCTTCAGTCGTTCTCAGTCTGTGAAAAGTTAGAGACGTAGGTACGTTCGTCAATACATGCGATCCAAATATCCGCATACATCATGATAATATTGACTATTTCTTTTTTGTGACAAATGTACTACACATACTTTTAATTATGTAGGTATTTAAGCTTAATTTGACTTATCCATTTATTTTACTTTGGTAGAAGCTTGTACATACAGCCTTATAATAATACTCTCTGAAAGTCATTCCCTGGCCTTGTAACCTCCAATTATAATTATCAAGTCACTAATTAATAAACAAAAAATATTTCTTAGCCCAATTATTAATCTGTTGATAATTTTATTATCTTTGATCTCTGATAACTGTTTAAAATAATTAATTATAGCCTGGATGTCCGTTGACAACTGCATTATGTAACGCAGATTTGTTTAATGGTATACAATATAATGCACTAGTTTTTAATTACTAGAAAAAAAAAATGGTAATGCAGAGATCGTAAATATGTAGTCAGTTTTTTTTTTACTACGTAGGTACAAGTTTCGGTTCATATTATTCCAGTAGCATTCCAGTCCAGCGTCCGAATCCAATGCTGGAATGCTAGGAATAATGTGAACAGGCACTGGAATACAATGGATCCAGTGAGCGATCCCAATCATCCTTTTAAACGCAGCCTAAAAGGTTGGTTAATCAATAAACCTTGACCGAAGGGTATATTTTCAAGTAAATATAGATTAATAGTAAGGTACTAATTACCTAAGTAATATTATTGCTAAGAACATATTATTTTTTTGTACAAAATTTCTTTATTTCAAAAATAGACCTTAAAAATATCTGTGGGCTTCGGATCTCTGAACTAAGCTAAAGCTTGAACTTCAGAGATCCAAAGAGAGAGAGAGAGAGAGAGAGAGAGAGAGAGAGAGCGATCAGAGATTTATTTCATAGCTTTTATTTTCTGTCAGTTAGCTGATTATAATTAATGTAATATACAATGACGTAAGTAAGACCACTAAGACTTGCCACGTAAACTAAATCCACGCAATGATCTAAAATAATTATTTTCTTATTAAAACAACTTAATCACTGTCAGCAAATAGATAAAATCTTTGTAAATTCAACTGACAAATAAGTAATTTTTTGTTTCAACTCCGCAAATGATAAGAATTGCCACATATACGTTACGCGACATTTTTAAGCTTATTATGTTGTTTATATTTTGTTAACATTAGCACTGAGACCGCGTCTAAGAAACGTAAGAATATTTAACAAGGGATAAGGAAGCCAAATATTAATGATAATAATAGTTTAACCTCGGTATTATGAAACGTTTGTTAACTTTGACAACATGTCTTTATCGTTTGCTTAGCGCCAGACAGAGGCAGCATTAGAATTAATCTGTTGTCAAACTTAACAAACGTTTCAGAATCCCGAGGTAAGACTACTGAGAGCTGATTTTTCCAACGTCAGCTGTGTGCTGTACCAGGATAATTAAGTTATTCCTTTAAATAATCATTTCGCAGAAGATTTAACAGTTAAAAAGTTAGATAATTTGTTTTTTATTTCAACTATTTCGGGACTGACCGCTGGCGCCCTCTGGAGCTTTGTGTGCATACCTAAAAATGAAATGCTATCGAATGTTGTTGGCGCCACCCAATAAAAGTTCCGATAAGTGAAAAGTTCCGATGGCCATCTGTGGTCTTCATCATCAGTTCCACTTCACCGAATGATACTTCTTGAATGCAAATCATCATCAGAACTGGATTTTGATAACAATGGGACCCAATATGTAAGTATCTACTTACTTTCAAATAAAATAATAATATTTGAAATCGGATAAAGGTCACCGAATGTGATCGAAACTATAGTCGGAATACCCGACTCAATTTAACGTGAGTATTGCCGTTTTATTAAAAGAAAATGTAACCAAAATCACGTCAGTGTTCATAGTAAAATAAAAACGGGTTTTCCAAAATTCCGTTTCTAAGAAGACCCCGAAAAATTGTGTTTTTTTTTTTCATTTTACGCCAATGAAAGTTGATTCGTACTTAGATATAAGATAAGTACAATAAATAAAGGAACACGTGTCTCGGGATTTTTCGTAAATAAACCTCTAAAGGGATGAAATGGGGATTTTTATATATTAGTTTGCCTATGCCAGCGAAGGTGTGAGCAAGTTAGTAACACGGTAAATGATCAGGCATAATCGATAAAGTACTCAGATACTCATTTACTATCTTTTAATCTTGTAGAGTATTTGTAAAATTCCATATAGATAATACATAATACATACGCAATAATAGTTATATAGGTACTATTAGATATGTCTACCGTGCCCTCTGGTGGATTAACACATTTACCTACTATTATTATTATTTTATTAATTTGTAATTGTATTCTAATTTGTAATTTATAACAGTAAAATTCCATATTTTTTGATTAATCCTAACATGTCATTTAAAAATTACAAATGTCTGCTAAATTATTCTAACAATAATTCAAAAGTCAAAAAAAAAAATATTGCCTGTGAAAGTTTTACCACTATAATTATTGAGACCTAGTTTATTCTAGTAATTCAGCAATATAGATAGATAGATTAACTCTTTATTGTTCACACAAATTTTACATAATTTATAAACAGACTATTAAAGCTCTAATATACTTGCTATTATCATCATATGCTACTAAAGTTCTCGACATTAAAACAAGGTAATGCACGCACACGGGGTTCTGCAATACAGGGTTATAAGGGAAGGGTATACTAAGCTGAAAAGGGCTCATAATACTCATCATTATGAACAACTTTTACTATCGGACCGCAGAAAAAGAGAAAAAAAGTCAGCTGTTCCGTAGAAAAATGTCATTAACACTCGATAAAATGTATGGAACAGCTCACATTTTTTTCTCGATTTTAGAGTTGGTCGCATACTAAAAGTTGTTAAAAATCATGAGTACTATGAGCCCCTTTTGGCTTAGCATACTCTTTCCTTATAACCCTGTATATCCTTAATCCGTATTACAGAAATATTTGATGCTAGTGCTATTTGAGCTGCTACAAAGGTAATAGAACAATCTAAAAAATTGGTTCCTAAATTTGCCGCCCACAAATTTTGCCGCCCTCGGCTCAAGCCTACTCTGCCTGCTAAATGTGCCACTGACTGTGTAATTGTGTATATATCCCGCGGGTTTTACCTCACGAACAGGGAAAAATATTGATACTGAATATTGAATGATGTGATTTAAGATCTAATATATCAGCAGTCAATTGCCGCGAACAGTTATAAATTGTAGAACTTCAAAATTCTGTGTGGCATTGATTATGGCGCTTACCATCAGGTGAGCGAGCTCTACGTACCGTCAACTGAGAGCAATTTCGTAAAAAACTGTTGTGGCGAAAGCCATCGTTGTCTTCATTTTCTTTTCTAACATCCGATACCGAAGTTTTGGCAATGGCGATTTCTTCATAAAAATCTTATGTAATTTGTTGTCGATTTTAATTAAATAATAATGAAAAATAAATTAAAACTACGTAAATTTTACGTCAGAAAATTCTAGAAGGATAATAAGTCGATTCTAACATATTCTTTGTAAAACGCCTTTTCAACTATAACTGCGACATCACTTCTGATACAAAGTGTTATTATTTACCTAATACACATGCTTGCAAAGATTAAAAATGCATTTGCGAGTAGTTTACAAGAAAACAGAGCTATTAATTAGTTATTTATTTCCGTTAGTTATTCATATTTTTAATTATCATAGATAATAGAATGTGTCTGTCAGCTAGATAATGGTTCTTTAGTGTCACAATAGTCTTGCTTGCGCATTTTACATTGTTGAATTTATTTTTTAGAGGAATATAGCCGCAGTCGTATCAGGACCAATAAAGCTTCGAGGTATGAAATAAAAATATATAAAAATGAATACGTTCGTCTCGAAGAAAAAACTTCGCTTGCGCGATTCAGAACTCCCTACATTACAACTGTCAGTCATAAAAAACGTCAAAAAATTAACTAAAATGGATCCACGCCATCTAGCGAACTATTGGAAGTAGCCTTGTCTCCCTGTCTGGATGTTCGTCGCG
Organism: Apocheima hispidaria; assembly: GCA_947579745.1. Taxonomy (NCBI): domain Eukaryota; kingdom Metazoa; phylum Arthropoda; class Insecta; order Lepidoptera; family Geometridae; genus Apocheima; species Apocheima hispidaria. The sequence continues at coordinate 8,479,226 of OX388167.1, read as the reverse complement.
TTATCACGACTAAACGGCTGAACGGATCTTATAAAATTTGATAAGGACTTACCGTATATCATAAAAACGGACATAGTATTTTTTATGTACATGCAAACGAAGTCGCGGGTAACAACTAGTAAAATATAAGTTCAATTACTAAAACCCGCGACTTTTACTCGCCAATTAATACTGATCAGAAAGTAGCGAATCAACAATTTACTTTTATAGATAACTACCTGTTACCCGCGACTTCGTTCGCGTGGATCTACAAAAAAGTAGCTTATGTCCGTCTCCGACCCTTAAGCTATAACTAAGCAAAAATTCAGGACGATCCGTTCAGCCGTTTAGCCATGATAATGTGACAAACACCCAGACAGAGAGACAGCTAGACAGAGTTACTTTCGCATTTATAATATTAGTTAGGATCATGAAAGAGGGCCTAAGTCTTCATACCATTTAATTAATGTAATTTTTTTTTTCTACTTGTACTATGTAATGTATAAAGCAGTCGGTTCAACGTACAGAAATAAATAACCTCAGTCAAAAATAAATGTTTAAGAAAATATGTATTTCTTCAGGACGAAAAAGCACTGGGTCCTGAAAATTAGTATAAACGTGGAGAAATAGAAGAGAAGCATAAACAAAAAAAAAAGAAACAAAATAATGGTTGGGGCACGAACAATTTATCCTGACCGGCATTAGCCATTAAAAAAAAAAAAAAAACAATGTTAATGTAGCTATGAAGGTAACTTTGGAGTTTTGGCGGGAACGTGAAGAATTCATGTCGCGTCATTTTATTATTTTCCAAAACTTGTGTTATTTCGAATGTTAATGTGTAAAAACGGTGAATTTCTACCCGTTAAGTGTTCGTGTACATGCATGAGTGTTGGTAAATGGTACAATGTCGTGAAACGTGAATTTTCGTGTTGTTTCCAAAACTCCATAGAAGGCTCTAGTAAAGTTTTCACCACTTTACAGGGGCATGACTTGGACTTGACCGTGACTTGCTATGCTCGACTTTGACCGTGACTATGACTTGTAATAATAACTAATATCTAACAAAACTTGAGAATATAAATGTATACTTGACACTGGCAAATGCATAAGACGTGCGACGCCAAAACCCTCTTAGGAGGAAAGAAAAAAAAAAAAAAGGTAACTTTGTAACCTGGTATGTCTTGGATTAACATAGGATACTTTTAATCTCTAAAAACTGTGGATCCTGTAGCACAGCCGGTGAAACCTCGGGGAGTAAATAAGTGTTCTAATAACAAGGCATATTATTAAAATAATAACATAGTAACCGACTGCAATATGTAGCCTATGCCACTCAGTACGTTAATATAAATCCAACGACACATAACTCGTCAGAATCTATCAACAGAAGGTAATATACAAACATACTTATATGTATGCTTACACCCCAAAAACATTGCCCTCCTTCTTGAGCAGGTAAAAATAAATACGAACAGAAACCAGATAAAAATACTCGAGGTTTTTGATCTCTTTCCAAACAGTTAAATCTCAGAGCAAACAGTTTACAGTGAAACGAGCAGTTTTACTGTTCAAACACAAACAAGTGGTGGCAAATAAGGCAAGTCAAAACTACCAAACAAGGGAGGGCCGGGTGTAATGTCTTGTACAGTATAGTCACCTATATTTGAGGACAATGACTTTTAGGTAAATATTTTTGGAAGCTCAGTAAAATTATACAAGTAGTTCGCGACGAACTGAGACCTCGCGACCCCTATATCTTCACAACCCCTGGACCGATTCAGCTCATATTCGAATTTAAAAATTGTATTGAAATGAACTACATGCCTACAAAATTTCATGAAGATCGGATCAATGGTTCGTAAGTTATCATCGGACAAATATACACACAAACATACAAACAACAAATGCAACATACATACAAATACCGATTTGTCCCAGTAAACTCTGAGACCTTCGCTTCGCTCGGTCAAAAATCATTTAGTACATATTACATTACTATCGCACAATTCCTTATATTTTAAATGTTCCATCATAAATATGTCGTATAAAGAATTAATATTAATCTCTCTTCCAATATCTTTGTTAATATATCAATCAATTAATTATATACGTTAATACACAATGATTTAATACTAGGATTAAACGTGGGGTATATACATATAAGTACACCTAGACATAAGCGGTATAACCACACCCAAGTATTATGTGGGATTGCATTTTATTATCATTTAACTTATAATAACGATTATATTATAAGCTTATAATAATGAGGCATTTACCTCATTAATATTTATCTTTCTATTTTAATAATATAGTGGTGCAAAAGTTGTACGTGTATTGTGTTATAATAATGTACAAAATATATATGCCGCTATAATAATGTACAATTGTATGTGTATTATGTGTTATATGTATTAATTAATATATTGTATATTTCTTAGTAGACTTATTTAGTTTAGATTAATTATAATAGTAAGTAGGTAAGTATTTAAAAGCATAATATGTATTTATAATTTACACTGTCTGGCAATTATTTGCCTTTGTTTTGCAATGCCCTACTGTGCCAGGGTACCAATGTACTTTATAATTAGTCTTAAGTTTGTCACTAATGAGGCGTTTTCAAAAAAAAAAGAAATCCTGGTTATAAAAGTACCCAATAGATGGCGTTAGATGTACCTTAAGTTTTTGCTGTCACTGTCAAGACATGAAAGACATAAAAAAGTACGTGTGCCTTTTTTTTTTCTCGTGTTTTTTGGCTCGACATGTGTATTTAGACAATTTCAAGTAACGTAACTATGTATTTGACTTCATTTGAAATATTACAATAGTTGACACTGGCTAAATACACAACGTGTGGAGCCAAAATTTACGATTTAAAAAATAAACATAAAATATTTCGACAGAAATGACAAGTACAGGTAAAACGATAAGCCTGTTATGCCATCTAGTAAGTATTTTAGAACTACTTTTATTTTTTTGGAAAACGCCTCATTATTGTATGGGTGGTTAAGCATAAATAAATAAAAATTGTGGCATTATTGCTATAGGCAGACCAAAAAAAAAACTAGATAAGTTCTTCATCCCGGGTATTAATTATGTCCTAAATCTGCGACAAGAAACACCGGAGACAACAACAAAGGGCAGCAGCGTCTTTTTAAACGGTGATCTTTGCCCAAGTCACCTGTCCAGCGAGGGGATTATGGCAACCTAACACTTTTCTAAGGGGGAGGATAAACTGTTTCTATTCCATTGAAGAATACTTTGAAGCCACTAAGCCTAATAAGAAAATATGACAATCTAATCTCATCATCTCTCCGTCCATATTTTTATCGAAACTATTTATTTAATTTTATAATATTAAAAAACTTTGAAATGTAGCGTCCTCATAATTTTGCAATGCCCGAAATGGGCACTAAGTCTTATTATATTAAAATAAGACCTGTGTACACTTAGTGGCAAATAAAGTATATGAATATGGATTTTATAAAACAGTTGATGTCTTCTGGCTGATAATGTTTTTTTTTCAAGCAATCTGTTTACTTATTTAGATGCAGTGTACTGTTCTGAAAAAAAAAACTGGAAGGAAAAGCGTCTCTAAACATAATACGTGGAAACGTTAAATGCTTAGATTAGATTGTTAATATAATACATAATTAATCTCTTGGCTACCTATTTTCAAAGGCAAATAATTCAACAATTGATAAACTAAAATGTTTTATCTACACTTACTATTGCTACTTACCGACAATAATGTAGGGAACTGTGGGCTTATCCCGTAACTTTGAAAGCGATAGCGAGAGTTGCGCGAGCGGGACCGCGCATAGTGCGACTGAGTTGGTACGAGCGAGATGGCATGCTCTCGCAATCAGAATCACGAACGTTTCAAAGTTAGAGGATAGCCCGCTGTAACAGTATACTGGCTTCTCCTGATTCTGGAGATGCCAGGTTGCTGGTACAGATCTATTTTATGTTTAAACACTTTCAGTGTCCATGTGGAAATTGTTGATTGTGTTGCGTGTTCTCTACGGTTTTGGTTTTACGGAGTGGCATTGTCACTGTTGACAAAAACCCCCTTTTTTTTTTTTAAAATAAATTAAAAAGATTTAAAAAAACCTGGAGAATTCCGTTGATCATTACGCCATTATGAAGCCGCTATAATAATGTATTTCAAATGAAAACTGTGTATTTGACGTTACCAAGAGTTGTGCTAACCCAGGGTCCGAATAAATGAATTGAATTGGATCAAATAATAATAGTTTGAACAAGTATTTATTAATAAAATATATATTTTTTTAAACTCGGGATGCAAAATGTAGCCAATGTCACTCCAGGCATAAAGAAGAATACAGCGACAACTCGGACTTGTCGAAATTAGGCTATATACAGGAGGTAATCACACTAATATTATATATGCGAAAGTTTGTGTGTAAGTGTGTAAGTGTGTTTGTTCCCGTTCAACTCTGTAACGTCTGAACGGATGTGGATGAAATATGGTATGGAGGTAGCTTATTTCCTGGTTTAACACAAAGGCTTTTTTATCCTGAAAAGTTTAACCATTCCTGTAGAATAGCGGGTGAAACCGCAGTGAGCAGCCAGTATAACATACATACTGCCCCGGTGGTTCAGTTGGTAGTGAACATATCTTCTATGTTTGGGGGCGTGGGTTCGATTCCCATCTTGGACAAACATTCATGTGATGAACATTTGTGTTTGTTCTATGTCTGGGTGTTAATATCTATATAAGTATGTATTTAAAAATATCTATGTACGTATATCAGTCTCTGGCAGCCATATTACAAGCTTTGCTTAGTTTGGGGTCAGATGACCGTCTGTGCAAAAATGTCCCAGATATTTATTTATTTATTTACTAACCTACTTCCATATACCCCAAAAACACAACACTGTCCGGTAAAAAGCAAGGTTGAACGGTTGTACAAGTCGATTAGTCTATTGACTTGGATAGGCTGGCTGTTCGCACATGAAACGTTTCTGAAGCTTTAATATACAAGATAAAAGATGTACGGGAACACTAAAAGTTACTTTTACGAATGCAATAACCTACTTATTAAAATACACTGCGTCACGCGGTTTCACCCGCTTATATAGGGGTGAATTTTCGAAAAACCCTTTGTTATTGCTCTCTTACACTACCATAATAAGTCTCACGTCTCTGTTATTACTGGTTTAGCTAAAATTTATTTATGGGGAAAAAGAAGCAGAAAAACTAAAAAAAAAAAACTATTCTTCGTTAACACAGAAAATACCTAGGTATTAGCAATAATATTATTCTAAACATGAAGTTTTTTTCCGCATTTAAATATTTTTTTAACTTCCAAGATTTTTTCAACGACATTAATATATCGTGAGTTCTTTTAAAGAGAATTCAAGCCACTTACATTGTCAGCAAAACGTCGCCGCAGTTACAAAACTTGTAAACTTGGTTTCTAAATTTCACAAAAAATCACTGCAAATATATATAGATAGATACTGGTCTGGCCTGCTATCGCTCCAATAACGCACTGATAACCGATATTTTCAGCTGCCCATAATAAAGAATCGAACAATAATAATATTACCCATGTGTCATGAAATGACGTGGCGAGGCACGTTTACTAACCCTACTCTAGCACTACTAATGTTGTAGCCACGCATTTGTTTCTCTTTTTATTTTATTACATTTTACTCAAAGTAGCATGTAACAACAGTTTTTGTGGGTAGTATCGAAACCCTCATTATTTGCAATGGTTGATTGGTAAAATGAGGGTAGATTTCGACATAGCCTCTCGCCATCGCACATTCCTCAGTCTCGATAAACGCCTCCACGAGCCAAAACCATTTTTAAAACTTTAAACATTTGCTAGCATGTTTTAGAAAATCGATCGGTCAAATATCCTAATATTATCACGCTGAAAAGAAAGGTGTGTGTGAGTGACGGCGCCGTCCAGGAGGCACCCGAGCTGAAGGAAAGGTGAGTTGGGTTGTCTTTTTATCCCATTGAGCTATCGCCATTTGCATTTTATTTGTAGTTTCATCATTTTCGAGCCGGATCTACCAAAAACTGTTGTTGCATTGCATTATAGGTGATAGGCATAAACACTTCTGCGCTCACTTATTGTAGTATCGCATCCATACTTGGTAAATAATAGGTAAAATTTTATTAAGTTTTGTGCTTATCTACCATGAGCATTCGAGGCGCGACGGTCTGATAGGTAATTTTGCCGGGATATTGTTTCCGCATTATCTATTCGAATCGCACTCGTTTCGCTATTAATTGTTAGTAAATAATAGGCAGATCAATCGGATCTGTGCTTATTTACCTATCTTTCAAACATTTAATTGATAAATCAGTTCTAAATAATCAACAAAACAATCGAGCTTGTAATTATTTAGTGCATTCTATCGCCATTGTCAATCGTAAATCCTGTTTTATTTACGACATCTGAATGTATTTCCTTTCAACCAACTCTTTTTTGCTTCGTATATTGTAGATCGAGACTCATTTTAATCATATTTGTATAAAATAAGTATTCTTGTGAAAATTTAGGAACAATTTTCAATCATTTAGGTGATGCAATCGCTATAATACGACCAAATCAAGCACGCCATCCACGTAATACATTAATTCGTCGCTTCTTATTATCTAGTTTGGTCGGTTAATAGTCGTGCATATTTTCTAAGTTGTACGTGGTATCATTGAATTTATGTTCTGATGTTGTACCTAAGTTTGTGCATTCCGATATTTTCACCTCTGTTTACGATTTGTTTTACTAACGGTAGTACTTTGCTGCACAGATACATTGCAGTGCAAAGTTATTAGCACTGATTATATTTATTGTTACTTGTTCACTTATAATTTTGCCGTTGAATATTGGATTTAACTCTCAGACATGTACAGTGCAGTGCAAAATTATTAGTACTGTTTTATATATTTTTTTTATATACTTGTTGACAAATAATTAGCTTCAGGCTTGTGCCACATACAGTGCCGAGCAAACTTAATAACACTATTAATGTTTTTTTTTGTTCACTTAAAATAGTTTTAAAAATTTGAATTTTTAGTTATAGTTGTGCACATTTCTGGATTCTAATTACGGGGTACCTATTCATTTCTCGATATATTCACCTTTGTTTACAATTCGTTATATCAGTTGGTCATAGGTACTTATAACACTGATTATATTTATTGGTGCTTATTGCATCTTCGATTCCCTTGTTTTGCATTTGATTGAATTTTGTTTTCGATTTTGGCCACATACAGTGTCGTGCAAACTTAATAACACTATTAATATTTGGTTCGTTCAAGTAATATAAGTGTTTCCATTCTACTTAAAAACATTTGAGATAAACTTTCGAATTTTGTCACGTACAGGTCAGTGCAAAATTGTTAACACCCTCAAGATAAATTTTTATAACGTTTGAATTTCTGCGCAATATAACTATTTCCGAATCTTGCGAACAAGTGCGGGACAAATTATTGGCACTCATTACTCAACTTAACTATTTTCAGCCTGGTTATTAATCAATATTAATAATGTCGAAAGTAACAGCTAAACGTAGTTTGGAGTTGAAGCGTGAGATTGCTGTGAAACGAATAGATGAATGTCTATCGGCGGCCTTGGAGGCTCAGGATGATATAGCCCGACTCCCTATGTTCTTGTCACGGTACAGTCGGCTAGAAAATTATTATTCTAGTTTTGAATCGCACCATTTGAAAATCTGTTCGGAAATTTCGGAAGCGTCATTATTGGATGAAGAGGATATCATTCGACATGATGTCGACGATAAGTATTTTCAAATTATTAAGGCTCATTTATCTCTAATCACTTCTTCTGGTACATCCAGACCGGAAGTAGAATCAAATAGAAGTGATTTGTCTGTGAAACTTCCTCGCCTGAATCTTTTAAATTTTGATGGCGACATTTCAAAATGGAGTACGTTTTACGACATGTACAATACAATGGTACATCTCAACAGAAAATTATCGAACATCGAAAGGTTTTCAATACTAATCTCACTTCTCTCCGGTGAGCCATTGCAACTCTTGAAGGGCTTTCCGATTTCGGAAAGTAACTACTTAGATGCTTACTCGGCGCTTATTGATCGTTACCAGTGCAAACGTAAGTTAGCTTTCCGCTACTGGGAAGAGTTACAAAAGGTGACGATGAAGTCAAACACTCCCAGTGAGTTACGCCGCCTTATTGACACATTTAAGGAAAACATCGCAGTATTAAAGAATTTAAAGTTGCCAGTTCAGGACTGGGATTTTCCGCTATTTTATTTGCTGACAAACAAACTCGATATAGACACACGTCGTCGATTTGAACTACAAAATGTGAGCAAAGACATTCCATCATTTGATTCCCTTCTGGAATACCTGCACAAGGCCAGTCAAGCACTCGAGCTTGCGGAGCCATTACGAGCGCCTCGCGCTGCCACTACCGGAACTACTGCACGCGCTTCGCCGTCACAGCACCAGTCGCGTGTCACACAAAATTCTAAGATCGCACAGCCTCGCGACGCTGCTCATAGTGTTTTTTATCAAACACCTACTAAAGCACTTGTTGCGAACTCGCCATCACAACCGAATGATACTTGCGTCCTTTGCCAATCAAATCACGCATTGTGGGCGTGCCCCACATTTCGTGGTAAAACTCCACGTGAACGATACGACGTTGTAAAGGAAAATGGTTGTTGTATAAACTGCCTCAGGAAAGGGCACGGGACTAAATCATGCGGTGCCATTGGCCGCTGTCAAAAATGTAACTCAGCCCATCATACAACATTACACTTCAACAAAACACAGGTCGATCCTCCGAAAGCTCTTATTACTACGGATGATTCATTGACACCCTCAAATACAATCGCTCCACATGAACCAAGTCACCCGACTGTCTCATTGGTGACAGGTGCAGAGCATACTACACATATATCTCTATTGGCCACAGCTTCGGCTCAAGTATTAGACAGTTTCGGCAATTATCGTAAAATTCGTATAGTCATTGATAGTGGCAGTCAATCAAACTTCATCACGAAAAAATGTGCACATCGACTTGGACTTATTTTGAAGAAAACTGCGACATCAGTCGAAGGTATCGGGTCGTCGTCATCAGTTGCCACTGATTCTACCGCTTATCGTATGCGTTGTGGAAATCAATTCCCAGACATCGAAGTTAATGCTCTTGTCATGCCCAAGATTTGTAGTCAGATGCCTACTGATAGGATCAACATCGCTCAATGGCCACAAATTCGCAAACTACACTTGGCAGACAATGACTTCAACATACCCGCAAATGTTGACGCGCTTGTTGGCGTTGACATTTTCTGTCAAATCTTTTTGGGAGAGCGCCGCGAATACGGACCTGACGGACCCGTGACCTTTGCCACGAAACTCGGCTGGGTGGTAATGGGAAAAATATCGTGCGCAAATCTCTCTCATAAGACTTTATCATTGCATTGTTCGTTGGACAATCTAGATTCCCAAATTCGTAAATTTTGGGAGATCGATGAAATTCCTAATTGCTCGCCACTTAGCGATGAGGAAATCCTTTGTGAGCGCATATATGATACCACTCATACTCGGACGGTTGATGGAAGGTATGTTGTGCGCTTACCGTTCAAGTCACCCAAGCCGACCTTCGGCGATTCTCGCTCTATGGCCCTTCGTCGCTTACTTGCCCTTGAAAAACGTCTATTACGTAATCCCCAGTTGCGTGAGGGTTACAATAAATTTCTGGAAGATTATCTTTCATCAGGGCATATGGATGTCGTCGAATCATCAGACTCAGGACATCCATATTACATTCCACACCACTGTGTGTTGAAACCTAGCAGCACCACGAGTCCTTTACGGGTGGTGTTTGATGCTACCGCTCGGCCAGTTGACGGAGCCGCGCTAAACGAACAGTTACTCGTTGGCCCTCGTTTACAATCGGACATAGGTTCGATTCTCCTTCGCTTTCGATTGCATTCCATCGTTTTTACTGCGGACATTAGACAGATGTATCGCCAAATTTTGGTTGCCGATGCTGACCGAGACTTTCAACGCATTTTGTTTCGATTTTCGCCTGACGAGCCAGTAAAAGAATATCGTCTCAACACTGTTACGTATGGCTTGTCATCGTCCAGTTTCTTGGCACTTAGAACTATTCTTCAGGTGGCACAAGACGAAGGAAGCAATAGCCCACTGGCCATGAATACACTCTCGCAAGACGTGTATGTGGATGATGTGGTCACCGGATCACATTCGTTAGAGTCAGCTCGCGAACTCATGACCCAAATAAACGACATTCTCGGCAAGGGATGTTTTGAACTGAGAAAGTGGGCATCTAACTGCCGCACATTGCTCGAGGATATCCCACCTGAACATCGTCAGGATAGTTCAATGTCATTTGATTCGGACTCTTGTCAACCGATCAAGGTCCTTGGACTAGAGTGGAATCCTACTCAAGATGGGTTCTCATTCACTGTCACTTCTCTGCATGAACACTGCACAAAGAGGAACATCCTCTCGGAGTTAGCTCGAATTTTTGACCCGATCGGATTTCTTACGCCGATCACCCTCGTATTTAAATGTATGGTACAGAAATTTTGGGCTCTTGGATTAGCGTGGGACGATCCCGCGCCTTATCGCATTGCTGAAACATGGTCTCAATATCGCTCAGAGTTCAGTTCCCTTTCATCTCTCGTCATTCCTCGATTCGTACCGGGACTGAATTCCACCAATGTAGACATACACGGTTACTGCGATGCTTCTGAGCTCGGGTACTCGGCCGTGATATATTTCCGCTGTGAACACAGTGACAATCGTGTCACTACACATCAAATAGTCGCTCGCTCAAAGGTCGCACCTTTGAAGAAAATCACAATTCCACGCCTTGAACTGTGCGCTGCGGTTCTATTGGCAGATCTCATCGCTTATGTCAAGGAAGTTTTTGCTGAGAGGCTCAATTTTGACAAAATCTTTTGCTGGTCTGACTCAATGGTGACTTTGGCTTGGCTCAAATCACCACCAGCTCGTTGGAAAACATACGTGTGTAATCGTGTAAGCCACGTTCAAGACAAGGTCCCATCCTGCCATTGGGGACACATAAGGTCCTCCTTCAACCCTGCAGATTGCGCATCCCGTGGCTTAACCATATCTGAACTTCTCAACCATCCCCTATGGTGGCACGGGCCGCCTTGGCTCTCATTGGACAGCAGTGTGTGGCCAGAAGCAAATCACTTTGAGGAACCTCCTAATGCTATTGAGGAACAACGAAATGCAAATACTGCCTCGCTCCTGATCGCTGTCGATCAGTTTGATGATTTTTTAGCCAGATACTCAAACTTGAACAAGATTCAACGCATCGTTGGATACGTACTTCGTTTCGTACACAATTGTCGAAATCAGTCGAACCGCGTTTATGGGCATCTTGTAACCTCAGAGTTGAATCAGTCGCTTACCACTCTCGTCAAGATAACTCAGGATTATTGCTTTTCACCCGAGAAAGACAAATTGAAAAAGGAATTACCTTTGCCGAGACCATTACAGAAACTGCGCCCATTCCTTGATGAAAATGGTCTCATCAGGGTGGGCGGGCGACTGGCTCACTCGGAACTTGATTATGACCGTAAACATCCACTACTGTTACCTCGTCAACATCATCTCACCTCACTTATCATTGATCAATACCACAATGATAACTTGCATCCTGGGCTACGTACACTCAGCTTCTTACTAGCTCAAAACTTTTGGATACTGGGGTCTCGTCGCGCCATTCGCTCCCGCTTGTCAAAGTGCATAAGATGTTATCGCACTAATCCTAAACCCGTCATGCCTCGCATGGCAGACTTGCCGAAACTACGGGTTTCACAGGTGAAGCCTTTTTCGATAATTGGACTGGATTTTGCTGGACCCTTTCCCACACATATTGTGCGCTTTCGAGGATCCAGGACATTCCGAACACATGTGTGTCTTTTCATCTGTTTTGCAACCAAGGCAATTCACATTGAATTGGTCATTGGTCTTACAGCAGACGCATTTCTGGGCGCGCTTCGTAGGTTCATCGCTCGACGTGGGCGGTGCCAACGCATTCACTGTGATCAAGGAACAAACTTTGTGGGGGCATATAATAGTTTATTACCCCTAGTACAAAAAGCGGCGTCTAATGAAGCTATCGAATTCTCATTTAACCCCCCTTCTGGTCCCCATTTTGGTGGATTATGGGAATCCAACATAAAGTCATTCAAGGTACATCTAACACGCGTAATTGGAAACCAAATACTTACCTATGAGGAATTTCTGACTGTAGCAACGCAAATTGAAGCAGTACTAAATTCACGTCCTTTATGCGAAATGGGATCTGATCCCAACGACTTGTCAGTACTGACCCCAGGTCACTTCCTCACTCTTGAACCCCTGACATCGCTCCCAGAACCTGACATATCAAATGCCAAGCTATCGAGCTTAAATCGTTGGCAGTTAGTACAAAGGCTCCATCATGACTTCTGGAAGCGATGGCATGTTGAATATCTCCATACTTTGAGCCAACGAGCTAAATGGCTAACTGATTCTTCAGAACCTAAATTGGGATCACTGGTCTTGATCAAAGACGAACAACTCAAGCCACTAAATTGGTCACTCGGACGTATAGTTGAATTGCATCACGCAAAAGATGGATTTTGTCGCGTTGCGACAGTTAAAACACAAAACGGTCATTTAAAAAGGCCCCTGGTAAAGCTATGTCCTTTACCAATTGATGATTAAAACTTCTCGATCATCCCCTAATTTTAGCTTCGCATCGTCATAGTTTTAATGTTATTGTTGTTAGTTTTAATGCTAAGTAATTAGTAGGACTTGCATCACTTGTATATGGCAAGTCTTTTATTATAGTTAGTTTATTATTTCCTTATCAAAAATACGTCGTATTTTGGTGGGCGGAATGTTGTAGCCACGCATTTGTTTCTCTTTTTATTTTATTACATTTTACTCAAAGTAGCATGTAACAACAGTTTTTGTGGGTAGTATCGAAACCCTCATTATTTGCAATGGTTGATTGGTAAAATGAGGGTAGATTTCGACATAGCCTCTCGCCATCGCACATTCCTCAGTCTCGATAAACGCCTCCACGAGCCAAAACCATTTTTAAAACTTTAAACATTTGCTAGCATGTTTTAGAAAATCGATCGGTCAAATATCCTAATATTATCACGCTGAAAAGAAAGGTGTGTGTGAGTGACGGCGCCGTCCAGGAGGCACCCGAGCTGAAGGAAAGGTGAGTTGGGTTGTCTTTTTATCCCATTGAGCTATCGCCATTTGCATTTTATTTGTAGTTTCATCATGTACCTACTCCTATTATTACCTACCCTAGGTAATAATAGACTCCTTTTAGGGTATACTAACCCCTGTTCTCAGCTATTTACTTAGTCCAGTAGGGCAGGGCAGGTAATAATAGGAGTGGGTATACTAACCCCTGTTCTCAGCTATTTACTTAGTCCAGTAGGGCAGGGCAGGTAATAATAGGAGTGGGTATACTAACCCCTGTTCTCAGCTATTTACTTAGTCCAGTAGGGCAGGGCAGGTAATAATAGGAGTGGGTATACTAACCCCTGTTCTCAGCTATTTACTTAGTCCAGTAGGGCAGGGCAGGTAATAATAGGAGTAGGTATACTAACCCCTGTTCTCAGCTATTTACTTAGTCCAGTAGGGCAGGGCAAGTAATAATAGGACTAGCTCCTGCTCTCAGTTATTTCCTTAGTCCAGCAGGGCAGGGCAGGTAATCATTAGAGCAGGTATATTAACCCCTGCCCTCAGCTATTTCCTTAGTCCAGCAGGGCAGGGCAGGTAATAATAGGAGTAGGTACACTAACCCCAGCTCTCAGCTATTTACTTAGTCAGGAAGGCCAGGGTAGGTAAGAATAGGAGTAGGCAGAGTAAGAGGAGAATTTATGGAATAGAAGTAGCGAACGTGCCCCTGGTTCGTCATTGGTATACCACCAGCCCCTTCATGCGGCCGCGACAAAAACTTCTGTTATTATTTATATTGTGCCTCTATTGTGCAAAAAAAAAATCATATTCTAAGCATAAGGATATTTAAACATGTAGACATATACACACAACATAATAGACATATCTCTGGGAATTCCGACTGTTATTTTTATGTAATTTGGCTAAGTTGTTTAGGTAGTTATAGTTTGTGTATGTTATGTTTAGGTAAAAAGAAAAAAAACTTGTTTTTTTATACGTGTTTTATTTTATTACATTTTGAAATTCTCATAATATCTTCGTAAATCTAAACGAGATATAACTCCATCGGAAAACTTTGATTTCAGAACACCACGCTTCAAGTGACGCCTAAGCCTACGACAGCGTCAGTCACTCTACGCTGTCGTCCTCCCCGGGCTTGGTTAGAGCCCCACATCTAAACACCCCCGAGCCCAGAGGTCCCCTTTTAGTAGGCTCTTACTACAGGCAGGGGATACCGATGCCGTATTCTAGTGCCCCAGCATCAGGACGTACCTAGCAATGAAATTGCGTCGCGCCAAACTTAGGAGGATACCTAAAAACGTAAGACATGGCCTTTACTTCCTCCCTTTACGTCCTTTACTATTGTATACAAAAGGTTATTATTTTTGACTTGTAGATGAATATTTACCAATAAATAACTTTGACTATGACTTTCCTTTCACATGCGCAAGTCCGACTTTAGGTGATGCTTGGCTAAGTATTATCTTTGTTGACTTTAGTACAGGTCGCCAGCCTCGGACTCTCGGTCCGGTACCGAATTGCTCAATGGCGTTAGCAGTTAACTGTATTTTTTTAAGCTGTGACACATATTTTAATGGTGGCATGAAAGAGTATAAGGTTTTATTAGCCGCGAGAAATAAACTTTTAGATACTTTTTAGGTGGGATGAATAAAGATATAATAGAAATAACAGTACTCAGTATACATAGATTTTGTATGCGGCGTGGTCAATAAATTAAATATTTTATTTATGTATCTTTTGTCTTTTCATGGTCAGTTAATTAAAACTAAATACAGAGTAATAAAATACTCACTGTGATGATCCAGCACTTCAGCTACCAGCCTCTCCAGCCACACAACAACTGCGATAAGCCGATCCACAATTGTTATAACACTCAACTGATATCAAGGGATCGCAGGTAAGGGTGAGTCAACCGGGTGCGTAGTGGGTTCAGTACACTGCCTTACATGTCGATTCGTAGCCTTTTTTTTAAGGGTTCCGTACCTCAAAAGGAAAAAATAAACCCTTACAGGATCACTTCGTTGTCCGTCTGTCTGTACCACGTCACTGGTTTTAATTACACTTGAGTACACATTAATAATAGAAAATAATAATAATTTGCCATTATAAAAGTCAATAATTAATAAATTTAAGTTATGAGTAAAAGTTAAAAATAAGTAATAAAATAAATAGAAAAGTAAAGTTAAAAATAAGTAATAAATTTAAGTGTTATATCTGTCAAGCATAAGATAAGATAATAACTCCTAATTGTTCACACATTTTACGTACATTAGAGAAAAAAAAAGAGGCTTAAAAACGAATAAGTACACAAGTTGGAGTTTTGGCGGGAACGTGAAGAAGTCATGTCGCGTCATTTTATTATTTTCCAAAACTTGTGTTATTTCGAGTGTTAATGTGTAAGAACGGTAAATTTTTACCCGTTAAGTGTTCATGTACATGCACGAGTGTTGGTGAATGGTATAATGTCGTGAAACGTGAATTTTCGTGTTGTTTCCAAAACTCCATAGAAGGCTCTAGTAAAGTTTTCACCACTTTACTGAGGCATGACTTGGACTTGACCGTGACTTGCTTTGCTCGCTTTTGACCGTGACTATGACTTGTTCGATAATATCTAACAAAACTTGAAAATATATATGTATACTTGACACTGGCAAATGCATAAGACGTGCGACGCCAAAATCCTCTTAGAAGGAAAGAAAAAAAAAAAAGTACACAAGTTACTTATTTGTACTTATTTTAAGAAAGTATATAAGTATGTAGTATAAAGATGAGTAGATTCAAGCCTGAGCATTAACTCCTCACTAGAACATCATAACGTTTACATAATTATTTGATAAATATGTACTTACGAAATATCCACGACACAAGCTTGTAATTAGGTATAAAAAGTAACAGCGTCAAGATCCTTTTTATCAGGAATGCGTGCAGCTATCAAGTTGAATATCAAATACTGAGATTTACGGTCCCCAGGAGCTGTAAAAAAAAAATATGCCACATATTTTGTCGCTTTTGCTAAACTCGCAAATAAATCAAAACCTATATAGGTTACTTCCCGTTGACCTAGAATCACGAAATTTGGCAAGAAGCATGGTCTTACAGCACAAGTAAAAGAATAAATCAGAACATCACGAATTTGTAGTCGTAACATATAAAAAAAAAAAAAAAAAAGTTTTGCGATTACTAGCTTAAAGTAGTTGGAAGAGTTTTGGCGGGAACGTGAAGAAATCATGTCGCGTCATTTTATTATTTTCCATAACTTGTGTTATTTCGAGTGTTAATGTGTAAAAACGGTGAACTTTTACCCGTTAAGTGTTCTTGAACATGCACGCGTGTTGGTGAATGGTATAATGTCGTGAAACGTGAATTTTCGTGTTGTTTCCAAAACTCCATAGAAGGCTCTAGTAAAGTTTTCACCACTTTACTGGGGCATGACTTGGACTTGACCGTGACTTGCTTGCCTTTTACTGTGACTATGATGTTCATGTCCGGATATCTATACTAGGTACTGGCTTTTCGGCGAAGGAAAACATCGTGAGGAAACCTGGCATATTTCCAGAGTAGAAATTCGATGGCGTATGACAATCAGGGTCGGCGTGGTGGACATGGAATAATCACCCTTCGAGGGTAGGCCGATATCCCAGCAGTGCAGAACAATTTTTGTTTGACAAGCCTTGTGGCTCAGTGGGAGGATTTCCGCATTCTGAGCTGTAAGTTGTGGGTTCAATTCCCACCCAGGACAAACACTTGTGTGATGAACATGGATCTTGGTTCTTTCTATGTACTATGTGTACGTATTTACAAAAAAAAAAGTATTTCTGTATTGTATCAGTATTCTTTTTTCTCTTTAATTTCGGCTCCACATGTTGTGTCAAGCCAGTGTCAAGTTTTATAATATTTCAAGTGAACTACAATATTTCACAACAAAAAAGAAGTCTTAGTCATAGCCTAAGTCAAGCATAGTAAGTCACGGTCAAGTCCTAGTCATGCCCCAGTAAAGTGGTGGAGACCTTACTAGAGGTTTCAATGGAGTTTTGGAAACAACACGAAGAGTGACGGACAACATTATACTATTCAGCAACACTCGTTCACGTTCACGAACACTTAATGGATAAAAATCACTATTTTTACACATTAACACTCGAAATGGCACAAATTTTGGAAAATAATACAATGACGCGACATGACTTCTCCATACATGCGCCAAAACTTCATTCTATCGGTTATCTGGTTCCATAGTACAAGCTTGCTTAGTTTGGGGCAAGATCGCGCTGCGTTAAAAAATATATATATACATATATATACGGAAGCCTCGATGCGCGAGTAGACTCGCACTTGTCCGGTTTTTTCTTCTTTTTTTAGCAATACTGGCTGCCCACCTGATGGGCATTAGTAACCAGGTTGATAACCGTTCTATAGTTCCGCATAAGACTCATTGCCCGAAATTTTATTGCTGGCAGGCGTGACGATAAAGGCCTCGCTACATGACCTGACCTGACATCGATTGAAAGAGATGACTATATATAAGTTTCTGGGGGAGCGAAAGGGAGAAGCTATAACCTTAATAGTTTGTTTCTTTTGCTCCCGTGAAATTCAAATCTAGCTGATCCCTTTCACACGATGTCAGGTCAGGCCATGTGTATTAGACACCCTTATGGTGAGGCCACAGGGGTGAGTAAAAAAAAAAGTCGGCTTGAGAACCTCCTTCTTTTTTTTGGAAGTTAAAGGATTATCACTTTTCGTAACATTGATCTATTAATGTAATTTTTAAACTTTCGCGATTTAAACACATAATTTAATGTTTCTTATCAGGACTTAACCATACGCGTGGTTAAGTCCTGATAAGAGACATTAAATGATTGATCTATTATGTAGATAGATAAACTCTTTATTGTTCACACAAAATTTTACAAACATTGAAAACTAGCGTAACTAGCGTACTAGTTTAACTAGTGTAACAACTAGCGGCCTTATCGCTGAAAGCGATCTCTTCCAGGCAACCTTAGGATGGAGAGGATTCATATATGAGGTAGAAGGCGGTGTGTGTAATGTGTATGTGCAATGATGGAGATTGTGTGATAGTTATACTCTAACTGGCTGTTACCCGCAACTTCGTTCGCGTGGTCCAATAAAAAAAAAATAGCCTATGTCCGTCTCCGACCCTATATACCGCTATAACTATAACTATGCAAAAATTCAGCTTGATCCGTTCTGCCGTTTAGCCGTGACGCATTGACCACATAGCGACTTTCTTAACAGCTTTCGGCGCTGCAACGCAGAGCTTTTTCCGAATCACGCCCAAATCACCACCCCTCCCAACAGCAGTGACCCCAAGAGCAGCTTCACAACCTCAGGCAATTTATTATATTTAGGATATATATTATATTTAATTATATATATGAATAGAAATGTGAGTTAATCAAATTCAATGATTTTTTATATATTTAATAGTTAATTGAATTATTTTTCGTATTATATATATATATATATACTTATATTATTAAATGATACAGAAAAAACGCCGTCTGTAAAATATACACAAAAATTTGAAGACAGAGAGACAGAGTTACGTTCGAATTTATAATACCTATTAGTTAGGATATATACTTATAATATTTTATTTTATATGTCATTTAATGTGTTATTAAAAGATAAACAAAAAAAAAAATCGTGTGAAAAATATACGCAAAAAATGCAAAATGCACCACAAAATAAAATGTGAATGTTGGTGTGTAAGTATGTGTGTTTGTTCCCGTCCAACTCTGTAACGCCTGAACGGATTTGAATGAAATTTGGTATGAAGGTAGCGGAAAAATAAAAATAAAATCTGTAAAATAGCGGTTGAAGCCGCGGGGCGCACCTAGTACATTATACTTACATAATCGGTCACGTTTTGTCTTAAAACTATAGTATATTGTAATTGTATAATTAATTAAAATATAAATTGTATAATGTAAGTTTTCTGGTAATACAATTATTATGAAAACTGACGTGGTTTTGATACATTTTGTTTTAATACATTACATTTTATTTTGTTTTTTGAGTGCAAGGCAAGACGAGGTCGCGCGCGTGTCTCGCTGAGCATTCCTTGATAAAGGTCACCGAATGTGATCGAAACTATAGTCGGAATAACCGACTCAATTTAACGTCAGTATTCCCGTTTTATTAAAACAAAATAAAATTATTATTATTATTATTTTATTATTATTATTATAGTAAATTGTAGTTGTGTAATTGTTGTAGTATAGTTTATTGTAGTAGTACTATGTCGGAAAGGCTACTGAAGAGGACAATTACAATAATGATTATGAAATATCCTCTTGAAGTCACAGATAGGTAGTAATTATTTCCATGATTATTCTGTGAGATGGTCGAGTGGTCACCCTCGACAAATGACTCAAAGATACTCCAACATCTAGTAGTGTTACTATATACAATTATTATAATGAATATATGGCAACACCCACCCCACCTAAAAAGGGGGAGGCCTATGTTTACCAGTAGACGTCTTCTGGCTGATAATGTAATTTTTTTATTTTTATTATTTATAGGCTTGCGTTTGACTGCCATCACGTCTGATAGTAAACGAGGCAGCCTACGATGGAGCACGCTTGCCTAGAAGAAGCCGATTCACTCGCGACTTGAAGACACCCAGATTATAATTATCAGGAAAAACCTACTCGGGCAGCGCATTATAATATATAATATACTAGCTGCGCCCCACGGTTTCTCCCGCTATTCTACAGAAACCGAATAGTTTTTCCTAGTAGCGTCCAGAGTATATGCTACCTCCATACCAAATTGAATGGTGTAAGTGTGTTGATTTGAATGAAATCCGTTCAGCCGTTACAGAGTTGAACGGGAACAAACACACTTACATACTTACACATTTACACAAAAACTTTCGCATTTATAATATTAGTGTCATATATAGAATAAGACATTAGCAAGGCAAACCTCAAATTTCGACGCCTGAAAAAATAAGCATAGCAAGAATTATAAAAAATATAAGAAAAGATCTTCATTTACATATGAGTAAATTTAAATATTTTTGATTCTTGGCTTCGATCAATATTTAATTGTTTAATAATGTACTTTGTTTTAAAGATTATTAGCCTAACATAACAAAGCTTTGTATACATACGTCTCTTGTAGATCAAATATGAACAGCTACTGAAATAATTCTTAAGCAAATAATGTACTGGAAAATAATCATCAAATAAGTGCAACTAACTCTGTCACAGAATAGATACTAGTATACATTCATAATATCCAGTAAGTTATCAACCTTTTTGCAACATCACACAACCGTAAGTAAACCATTTTTTTTTTCTCTTTCCTCCTAAGAGGATTTTGGCGTCGCACGTCTTATGCATTTGCCAGTGTCAAGTATACATAATATATTCTCAAGTTTTGTTAGATATCATCAAACAAGTTATAGTCACAGTCAAAGTCAAGCAAAGAAAGACACGGTCAAGTCCAAGTTATGCCCCAGGAAAGTGGAGAAAACTTTACTAGAGCCTTCTATGGCGTTTTGGAAACAACACGAAAATTCACGTTTTACGACATTATACCATTCACCAACACTCGTGCATGTACACGAACACTTAACGGGTAAAAATTCACCGTTTTTACACATTAACACTCGAAATAACACAAGTTTTGGAAATAATAAAAAGACGCGACATGATTTCTTCACGATCCCGCCAAAACTCCTAAGTAAACCTTCAAAATAAATTAGTAACAAGGATGTCTGGCTGTCAAAAAGTCCTCAACTTTTTCCCCATCAAAGGAAAAAAAATAATGTCTGGCTGTCAAAACTTCCTCAAATTTTTCCCCATCAAAGTCGTTCTTTGTCAAAGTCAATCACCGGCAAAGAATGCAGCCGCGTTACGAAAACCTGAAATTATTCCGAGTAATTCAATACACAAATTAACATGGCCAGTTATCCCAAATGTGTCCACGGGAAGGCCAAATTAGACGACGAGGTAATTATAAAAGCAGCTCACCTTTTAGGACCCAGCGTGGAGTCAAAATTCGACGAATTGAAATACGAAATAGTTCACAAAATCGAGAAAGAGCTCACCGACTCACAGAACGCTAGAGAGTACATATCGCAGAAATATGACGAGCTTTGCATCAAGATCCAGTACCTGACGGAGCTTGACGCCACCGTGACAGGCTTCCGGAGCGATGTAAAAGCCATAGAGAAACAGATAACTCAATTGTCGAACAGGGTGGATGACATTGAAAAGAGAACCATATGTAAGGAGTGTCCATCGCTTACTTCATCTCTGTTTTGATGTAATAAAATTCTTGTAAGTGCGTTCAATATTTTATTTCGTAAAGGCTGACAATGTCTAGTGTCCTAAAATTTCTAGTATGATAAATATTACTATCCTATCTCGTCCGGTCCCGGAATGTCCAGTTTAAAACTTCCAGTACCAAAAGTCCACTTACCAAAATCATAATAAGGTGCAACGTTTCGCTCATCGCGCGAAATTCAAATTTTGTTGCGTTTTTTGTCAATTACAGCTTAATTACTCATCGTGGATTTATTGAAACCAATTTTGCGCCAATAAATAAGTTGTTTTAAGAAATTACGGGTAAAATAAGCACCTATACAGCATTGGTTTAGCTACAAATCTCAAAAAGCTGATTTTCATCTTGGTTTTTGGTTTAGTGAGGAATATACTTATACTAGCTTTCAACTTGAATTTTTGGTTGGTGTAATTTCTTGATACGACTTATTTATTGTCGCAAAATTAGTTTTCATGAACCTAAGATGAGTAATTACGCTGCAACTGACAAAAAACGCAAGAAAATTTGAATTTCGCGCGCTGAGCGAAACGTTTATTGTTCACACAACATTACATACATTAAAAAAAAGAGGCTTAAAAACTAATACCTAAGTACAAACGTTACTTATTTATACTTCTTTTACGTAATATATAGTAGGTATAGAACCTTTAGAACACCATTTAAGATGTTCTGTAGCAGTTTTCATTTTAATATTTTTTTACTTTGGCGAAGGACAAGAAAAAAATACTCGAAAAAACATATTTGTCTCGTCCGTTGCCAAAATAAACAACAAACAAACATAACATGAACATTGCTATAAAACATCTGAAATGGTATTCTAAAGATGATGATCAAGTATTTAATTTTTTTCTCTATAATTTTATATTTAAAAAATGTTGAAAATGTGCGAACGAGATAGCTGAATTCGTTCGGTGTTCGTTCTGTGATCTCCAAGGCACCTGTCAAGCGTGGGGATTATGCTCACGTACCCTTCGGAAAGCCTTAGTTATGCAGTGGAAGACTTCTGATGATGAAGGCTGATGATGACATTTTTACCAAGAAGTTTGGGTTAGGGAAGTAGGTTTCAAGGCTTTGAAACGACTAAAACCCATCGTTCTTCATGCGCGTGACCTACTAACCACAGAAAGAGCTCAGAGAGCTATTTTCAAACTCAAGTCGTTTGTATCACCAATAATAAAAAGTAAGCCGACAACCGCCTCAGTAGGATCGAACTATCGGCCAATATCCATCGCCACTTCTTGCTGTAACGTCATTGACTCTGTTTACTAGGGTTATTGTCAAAGCGTGTAGTAATGAGTGATGCATACATGTCTTCTGCTCTTTAATTTGTGCGTAAATGCGCTAATTGAGGAGCTCAACGGAACCGCTGTCGGCTGCTCAATTGGTCAGACTCGTATGAATAATCTGAGCTACACTGACGACATAGTTCTGCTGAGACCCTCAATTAGCGCCGAGAGGCTGTTACTGAGTAGATGTGAACAGTACGGCGCATCTATATAACGTGGATAAGTCGATGGCGATGATCCTCGGAGCGGCCACGAAATATGCACCTGGTCTTTCACTTTAAACAATACATTGTTTTTTTTATAAAATGTTCAATAACTCAAAAACCATGAGACTTTACTGAATACATAAATTATTTTAATTTTCTGAACAGTCATGACATCATGACTCATTTTATTTTAATAAAACGGGAATATTCACGCTTACCTAATTGAGTCGGTTATTTGAAAAAAAAAAATGTGTCAAAACCACGTCAGTTTTCTTAGTAAAACATCATGACTGTTCAGAACACAAACTACTACATACTATTATCCGTATGTAGTAATAGTAGTAGTATCTGCAGGTAAAGGGTTAACTGTGGTGACGCTTATTTTGTCCCTATTTCTTGTTCATGTTGTAATGGCGTTTCATCTGTGAATGGCGTACACCATGTTGGTGTTTATTAAATAAATAAATATGTGAAAAGCCAAAGCCAAAGCCTTGTGTGAAAGGAACAGAATTCTCCTTATAAATAAAGTCTTTGCAAAGGAGTAAGTGTTTATTTGAGTTCGTTTGAAACACTAACGTGTAATCTAGTATTATCCAGGATTCCTTCCTATAGTGGATGCCGCCTTGCGGCACGTCGGCCGTGTTTTGTATCCCAGCCAAGCTGTTTTTGAAGTGTAGGGAAATCACTAGTGAAAGGGGTGGAGTTGACGATGCCATATTGTGACAAACGTTAAATATCAATAAACAGTAATCATCGCTTAGTTCCATATATATAAACCAGATTGATAAGCATTGTTACCCCAGCTAGGAATAAACCTGTGTTATGGTGTAACAATACCCTCCGCCGGACAGTATTTATCAAATAATGTTGGCTTACAGTATAAGTAGAAAAAAAAAACTAGGATATAAAAGCATGCAAAACTAACTAAAAGTAATTATTACATGTCCTCTTTTTTTCTTTCGTCGTTGAGTATTATAGAGGTCGGTGGTTTGAAATGAATAGGTGACACTAACACTCCACTGAAGCAAAGCGGAGCTGCACATGAACCACTTTACTGGGGATGACGGGGACTTGACCGAGACTTACTTTGCTTGACTTTCTAAGTCACGTATGTAAGTATGACTGAGGCTTTAATTGTGAAATATTTGATTTCACTTGAAATATTACAATACTTGAGACAGGCTAAATACACAACGTGTGGAGCCAAAACATTAGAGAGAAAAAAAAGGAACATAAGTACTCTCCGTAGTATTTATATTCTATATACAGAAATACAGAAATATTTATTTCGTAACAAAAAATACAGACACACAAAAGAAACATAATAATAAATTATATATACACGTAATAGACAGGAAGTGTACCTATATATTTGTCACGAAACCAGCCTATAGTATAGATATAGTTCTTCTCTAACGAGAAGGTTGTAGGTAAATAAAATTTGACATAATCTTTATAAATATGTATTTAATAATTCTACCCTAATTTCACAATTACGTAAATTAAAAACATTGATCACATACAATTTCAACAAACTCTATTATACCTATTTGGCACATTTTTGTTCACTTTTTCCTTAAGTACAACTAAATTCATTATTTACTAAATGCTACGAACATTTATATTATAATTAGTAATTGATAACATTATTGTTCATTTATGTATTTATTAATTGTTTTCCTTTTTAAAAAACAGTTATTTAAATTAAATAAAAGCAGAATATTTTCGATTCGATTTATTAGCGGATGACTTATTTATTTTATAGAATATTCCCCAACAGAAGTTACACATTACATTCACATTATGAAACATACGCAACAAGCTGGGTGCACCCCCAATTACAGGAGACCACGTTGTGCTCATGGAGGTAATCATAACATCACAAATGATTTAAATTATGAATGGTACCAAGACAACGTTATTACTCAGTACGGTAGATAGGTCCTGCATATAGTATTTTTTCAGAATATTTTATTGTAATGATGAAATGTGGAACTATTAATACTTTGAATTATCGGACATAAAGTACAATTAACAACAGAGTGGTGTCCGAGGCAAGGTAGGCGGAGCGTTGGTCGTCCAGCTGCGAGATGGGTCGACGATATCGTCACCATCGCGGGTCGAACCTGGACTAGATTGGCACAGGACCGAGGCAGACGGCATAGCAAGAGAGAGGCCTATACCCAGCAGTGGGATAAGGAAGGCTGTGGATGATGATGATGATGAAAGTACAATTGCTTAAAACATTAATAATATCTACCTATATACGAAATTTTTACGAATATACCCTAAGTAGGCAGTTTTTAAAACTCTCAGTCATCAAAAATGATCCATCTACAATTTCTCTTATAAGTACGTACATACATAAAATAGTTCAATATCTCACACATCCATAGTTTTCCCATCACTTTTCTATAAGCCAATAAACATCATTAGGGTTTAGTTCATTGTATATCTGTACATCCCCCAAGCACACAACCTTTCATTCTATTTGTACTAAGGTACCTTCATTAAATTACTTTTGTATTGTTCATTTCTATCGATTGTTGGTAAAATTAGGCATTATATCAAAGCTAATAAAAAAGTAACATCTCAAACTCTCTTCCCAGCCAAAATGGCCTGAATCTGCGACACAGTCTTCCCTTTCGTTTCCGGAATCAAAAAGAACACAAAGAATATACATGCAATCATAAAAGCAGCAAAGAACCAGAAGCAGATATAAATCCCTAACGCATCTTTCATGATAGGGAAGCATAAAGTCACAATAAAGACCAAACACCAGTTCGTGATAACAGTAACACCAGTGGCGGTACCGCGGAATTCCACTGGGAAGAGTTCAGCCATCATCATCCAAGGAATTGGGCCGAAACCCATTGAAAACGAAATAATAAAGAGGACAAGGCACACTAAAGGCAGCCAACCAAACGCTGCAACGTTAACTTTATCAGCTTGTAATTTGAAGTAGATTCCAAGAATGATAAGACAAAAGCCCATAATGATACAACTTTGGAGGAGCAAGATTCTGCGGCCCGCGCGTTCGACGAGTAACGAGCTGATGTAAGTAGCGATGGTTTGGACAACGCCGACAATGATGGTGGCAATGACGGAGGGAATGGCAGAGCCAGCGGATTGAAAGATGTTGTTGGTGTAGAAAATGACGGCGTTGATGCCGCTGAACTGCTGGAAGAACATTAAGCCCAGGCCGCATATGAGGGCCATGCGGGACGCCTTGTTGGTCACCATGCTGAGAACGCCGGCGCGCTGTCGGGCCGCGTCATCCACCTGTGAACAAAATGTTATAGATTATGCTCACGCTTCAGAAACTCTTAACAACAACAGGATGCCATACCTCACGGAAACAACAGAGATACTTTTTTGTTTTGAGAAATATACCACGATTTTTATGAACCCAAAAGTATCTAATTACTTAATAAGTTAGCTACCGAAAGAAACTATTTGGACACCATAACCTACAACGGTTGCCACTTCTAACCCTGGCAGGTCCCACAATCAGCCAAGTCTATAGTCCGGTTCTGGTATATCACAAAATCTTGAGAGTTTCTGCAGCGGGAGCTTGGAATATTACTCTAGTGTGATAAAAAAGAGGGTCAAAATCCTTACATCTTTCTGCATGTCCTCAAGCTCAGCACTGAGATCGGCATCAGGTCCACGCAGCCACCGCAGGGACTTCTCCGCATCACGACGCTTGTTCTTGCTAAGTAGATATTGAGGAGTTTCTGGCATCCACCTGGAATTACACGACACAATTGTTTAAAAATTGTTGAAAAAATTAAGATAATCATAGCCCATGTATCATATTGTCAAGCGCATATACATATATATATATTTCAAATATAAGAATCGAGCATTTCTTAAAATGAAAACCTAAAGTTAGGGCGAGAAAACTAGTATGGCACCTTCACAGCATCTGTGGGCACCTTGTACCAAATTGATATATCTACAAAGCCCATAATGGAGATTTCCGTGGATAAAAACAGCATGAATTCATGCATACATTAACCCATGCTGTTTTTATCCAGAAACACAGCATGGGTGACATGGTCGTATTGGTCGTGAGGGGTAACGAGACAGTGCCAATCGTTTTTTGGTTGGCTATCAATATAAAGAAAAGAATCTTTCGTAATCATTTTTTTTTGTTCTGGTATTATCATTTAAAATCATTTTATTTTTTCTAAACCGAACTGTGTCTGACGCCAAGCTAGCCAAAACCAAAAATACTTCTTTTATATTAGTTCTCACGGGATATGCACTACTATTGAGTTTCCGTTATTATTTACATCCCGTGAGTATTGATTTAAATATAGTAAACAACAGAAAGCAAAAAAAATATGTTTCACACGATGTCAGGTCAGGCCATGTAGCGAGGCCTTTAGATTATAAAATGAAGTTGCCACATGTCTTGCATTTTAATTTGTCAATTGAGTTAAAAATATTTTTTTTTTTAACTTTTAAACTATTTGTTTTTTGCTTTCTGTTGTTTACTATATTTAAATCAATACTCACGGGATGTAAATAATAACGAAACATTTTATTTTACCTGACCTCCTCTCTTCTAGTTTTGCTGTGCCTGATTGCGTAACTTTGTACTAAAATATTTATTTTTTGACCACCTTGTACTTAATGGAAGCAATAAACCATCCGAATGAAGAAGTGTTTTACAAAAATACAATTCTATCAAGAGAGTAGGTACACACCAAAACACAGCAACTAGCAGCGGCGGCAGCACAGCAGATACGATCGACAGGGTCTTCCAGTGCGTCCAGCCGCCCACAACAAAGGTGAAGAGGATGCCAACAGTAAGGAAAAGCTGGAAGAACGCGCCGAGGGACCCTCGGATGGAGGTCTCGGCGATCTCGCCGATGTACATGGGAGCCGCGACGCATATGCCTCCTGGAATTTGAAGAATGTCACGTAACAAACTAACATACTGCAAAGCCAAATCTATGGGCGATTTATCGTAGACATGGGTTAGGTACATTGCAATGTATCGGTTATCACTTCAACATCAAAGCCAAGAATATTCTTAAAACAACATTCGAAAAGGTTTTCAATCTGGGGTTAATCCTGGGGTCATATTGATGAATCTAGCTCTGATATTTTTTGTTTTTTTCTCATTCATATTTAAAAGCAACTTTTGTAGGTGAAGGAGTAAATCTCTCTCTCAACTATCTCTATCATCGATCTGTAAGCATTTTCGTATTTTTGTTAACATTGAAAAAAAAGCTATTCCAATCGGATTTTTTAAATAACAACCCAAGCGTTTTGACCACCGTATCTAAAGAGATAGAGTGCATCTCTGCTGATTTAGATAAAGAAGATTTTTAGTAGGTAGGAATGTGATTGGCGCACTCTTTTCAAAAGCCCTTATTTGTAGTTCACATACCAGTAGCAATTCCAGCGAAGAACCTTGCAGCAATCAGCATCCCAGCTCCGTTCGCGAAGATGGTGAGCAACCAGTTCAGCATGAACGGTATAGCGAGAATGAGGATGGTGGGTCTGCGGCCAACCTTCTGCGCTAGCACACCGACAGGCAGGGCCGATATCGCTGCACCGATGGCCAGGATCGAGGAAACGAGGGAGCCTGGAAGAGATTTTTTTTTAGAAAGAGCAATAAAAGTTCCAATTATTATTATTTATTATTTAGTTCTAATTCTAAGTTCTAATTATTATTATTATTTTTTCTTATTATTATTTCTAATCATTATTATTATTTATTCTACGGGTGCTTCAAGCTCGGCAACCCTTCGTCCACACTGTTGACGATTCTACAGCTAAAAAACTTCCTAGTGATTCCTAGTGTTATATTCTTAGACATCAGACGCCGAACCATGATAGAGCTACCTCACAGCTACCTATAAAAAAGCAGATTCATACCTAATCATATCATAATCTTCAGCTAGGACTCCTGATCCCAGCCCAAGAGAGAGTACAGAATCAGTCTACTGGTATAATAATAACTTAGATTCATTGCCAACCCTGTAAGAGTTAATGGTAACCTTATTGAAAATCCTCCTTGTCGTGGCCTTGTACGCGAAGAACTTGTAATAGTGTCACCCCAAGGTGATTCCCTAAGATGTTTGGACGCCCTGATAATTATTTCTGATACTAACATTTGATTTACATACAAGCAAGTACCTTCGCGTTTTTTTTAATTTTCGTAGATCAATGTCTTCTACGTCATCCACATCAACCAACGAAAGGGACCTCAATATCTCACGGATACTGTTTAAATCTTTTGCCGCAGATGTCTAAGGCCATTTATGCATTAAATTGCAACGTTCTTAATAGCACTGCATTGTTTAAATACTTAGACTTACTATCCCATATCATGTTTCCCATTTAAAACTCCAGTCCGAAACGCACTCGACCGTGTCTGAGTTGGCCGACACGCCCACGTGCATCTTATTCAAAACAATACATCTTGGATAAGTGCCAGAGGGCGCCGGCGCATCTGACGTCGCTGATGGTCTTGGGCTAATTTAGTAGTGGGATTTTGGTTGAATGTGGTGAGGAAGGTGACAATTCTTCGACTCTTCAATTTGTTCTTGCTCTCACTGGAAACTGTGCTGTACAATATATGTTACTTCCTCTTAGCCCAGTACCTAATCATTTATCTTTGAACGGCCTCCGACTTTGTTAATGCACAGCTTTGTCAGAGACAGCCACGAACGCTTCTGCAGCGTAGCACTGAGAGTCCTAGTAAGCAAAGTTACGGTTACTCCCATATGTTCTATGGGACTGAGACGTCCTAGAACTGTTAAAACTATTTACTGTTTATTCATATTCATTTATTGCATATTCATTTTAAGTACTATTTACATTTCAACTTAAAACTTAGGCTATATACAGGGTTATAAGTAATGGGTATGCTAAGCCGAAAAGGGCTTATAGTACTCATCATAATGAACAACTTTTACTATCGGACCAACCCTGAAATCGAGAAAAAAATATCAGCTGTTCCATAGAAAAATGTCAATGACACTCAACAAAATGTATGGAACAGCTGATTTTTTTATCGATTTCAGGGTTGGTCCCATAGTAAAAGTTGTTCACAATCATGAGTAATATGAGCCCCTTTCGGCTTAACATACCCTTTCCTTATAACACTATACATAATAAAAAAAAAAAAAGTGTTAAATTTGTGGTCTATAAAATTCGTCAAATCTGTAAAAGCATTGTTTCATCAGCCACTTTTTAAGTCTGTGTTTACAATCTTGATCTAGGATTCTTTTCATATACCTTGACTAGAAGCTAACTCGAAATTGAAATTGGCATTAAAACTGGCACAAGGTCCAAACCAAACCCAAAGCCCATTATCCATTCATTCATTATCTCATAACGGATAAACGAGACAAAAGCATAAAAGACTCTCCCTATTATCTACAATACACATATCAGTGCATAGTCCAAGAATACCAAACAAGGATGCATACATCCGCCGAACAATTACTCAGTTACCCACAGTCAACTCAAATTATCTCATAGTTCTTATACAGAGTACTACTTAAATCAAGAAGCGGCCAAATGAGGGTACTATATTTTTATTACAAGTGTCTGTCAAACTGACAGATACGTTCAGAAAATACGCTTATGGCTCCACCACTCATATTCACAGATACGTCGGCCACGTAGTGCCTAGCTGTCTCCAGCATTATCTCATTGCACTCGGCCAATGTCAACATCCAGTTTCCTTGACATTACTGCAGGCGGCATTCGTCATAAATCATAATACGTCTAAAAATAACTAGCACGAAGAAGCAATATGAATTCCGTGATTTGTATAAAATAACCACAGAATTCTCCTTATAAATAAGGTGTCTTTGAAAATAACTGACGATGAACCAATATACAACGTACAGTATACCATCCTGGCTTTTGGTTGGTCTACATAATGAGCCGGAGGACCCTGATGCGATTCCCGGCCGGCCATATTTAAAATGATGAATTTAAACATCAGCACAAGGTCTTGGCATAGAATATCAACTAAGCCAACTATTACTACGTGGTCTGAGTGCTAGTTGTCGTATGTTTGTGTGTTTTCCATGGCATGGCAGGGAAACCTAGTTGGACGAGTATAAAATGTTATTTATTTATTTGATTTTGACAATAGTTACTCAGTCAATGTGTGGGTGGACATGGGTCATCAATCAATGTGTGTTGCCAGTGATGGCATATGGAACTGAAACGTGGTCCTTAACGGCTGGCGGCTGGCTGGCGTTTTTGGAGAAACTCAGAATCGCGCAGCGGGCAATGGACAGAACTAAGCTCGGGGTTTCTTTACGCGGTAGGACCCGGAACGAGGATATTCGCCGAAGAACCACAGTCACCGACATTTCAAGCTGAAGTGGCAATGGGCAGGCCACATCACTCAAAGAACCGATAACCGATGGGTAAGAATGGTTCTTGAGTAGTAACCACGAGCTGGAAGACGCAGTTTAGGTAGGCCTCCACTGGCCTCCTCCAGGTGGGCTAACTAAGTGTTGAAGGTCGCGGGTAGGCGGTGGATGCAATTTGTCGTTCAGTGTGGCGTGGAAGTGGAAGTATTCAGGCTGATGATGAAGATGATGACTACATCAATATTAAACGAAATAAGCCCTTTATCTGTGCGCTAGATACACCTTAATAACTAGCTTTGACAGAGCGACCGAAAACCAAAATATGTCTTGTCTTGGATTCCGATACTAAAAGGATACTTCCGATACTTGATCTTGCGGTAGTTGGTGTACTCACAAACATCTACTTTCAGTAGATCCTTTTCTACACCATACTAACCTTCTTACCAGTAGATATTGCTACACCTTGCTAACCTCCTTACTAAAATATTTTAAAAAAATGAGAGCAATGTTTCCTGTTCGTTTTATATTTATCGTACACAGTACAACGCTATCTCCACTCCACATTCTCTGTGACTATTGAGAGAACATCCGCTAAACCACGCATTGGACAATCGACTCAATGAGGTAATCTCTCATTGTTTTATTGTTAAATTGAGCAACTCGGTACCGGTCCAAACTCCGGGTCGGCCGAAAGCCATTGTTGCTCTATGGATTGTTGAAACCTATAAAGGATTCAACCGCAGAATTCTCCTTATAAAGTTTCAACAGACATATTGGAGTTTTCGCGGGAACATGAAGAATTCATGTCGCGTCATTTAATTATTTTCCAAAACTGTGTAAAAACGGCGAATTTTTAACCGTTAAGTGTTCGTGAACATGCACGAGTGTTGGTGAATGGTATAATGTCGTGAAACGTGAATTTTCGTGTTGTTTTCAAAACTCCATAGAAGGCTCTAGTAAAGTTTTCACCACTTTACTGGGGCATGACTTGGGCTTGACCGTGACTTGCTTTGCTCGCCTTTGGCTGTGACTATGACTTATTTGACAATATTCAACAAAACTTGAAAATATATGAGTATACTTGACACGCCATAATCCTCTTAGGAGGAAAGAGAAAAAAAAAACAGACATACCTATTGGTTTCGGTACGGCGGACCAACGAGATAAAATAAGAGGGAGATAAGCTTATCTCTCTTTCCTTCTCTTTTTTTTAATTGTGGTCGGAGCGAACCAAATCCGCGCCACTGTTCGGACTAGAAAATAAAAAACTAAAGTACGGTATCTAACAAATTTCTAGTGGGCTTCCGCTGGCAATTTCGCGTTTAGTACAATAAAAAATGTGAAATCAATAATTCATCTTTTACTATCCAAAAAAAATAATGATAATATACGTGTATATTTTAATATATTTTTTTAAGATTTTTGAAATTAATATTCTAACTATTATAAATCCGAAAGTAACTCTCTCTCTGTCTCTCAGTCTGTGTTTGTCGCGTTATCACGGCTAAACGGCTGAACGGATCGACCTGATTTTTTTCATAGATATGACGGACACAGGCTACTTTATTTGTAAGTCCGCGCGAACGAAGTCGCGGGAAACAGCTAGTAAATAATATATTTGTTATTGTGGTAGCCTAAATAGTTGTTTTACTTTGAACATAAATAGAGTCAGTAAAAAAATATATTTAGAGGCATTAGAATAAAAATCACGGATTTTTTATATATTCCCACGACGTGGCATGAGGAAAATATACATATATCTTATGGTAGTTTCCCATTCACTAATAACATCTTTGAGTTATCCTCAATTGAATCATGCGTCCAGCCTAAAACGTCATGCGTCTACCTGAAAAAACGCCATGTATAAGTACTAGAAAAGTATATTTACCAGTTGTTAAATATATCATCATGACGTTATCCATATCCAGTTTATTAAACAAACAATAATCTCTAATGCTAATCGTTTAATCAGGTTTCGTACACATAAACCGACGCAAACCAGTCTCATCCCAAATCACGGTCAATGTTATTGGCAAGATGAAAATAAAGATTTCATTTTAGTTTTTGTGATCACGAGATACGCCTACGCTATTTTTGTAGATTGTAAACATGTAAACAACGAAATTAAAGTGGAAACGAATAAAGAAAGCATTTTTATCTTTGGACAAACAGAATTATTTTATCCACTCGATTTATGGATTTCGAAGACGCATGCAATGACGTAGGTTTAGGAATGGCAACGAATAAATCAATCATAAACTAAATCAAATCAGATTTAAAAAGGCTCTTAAGCATTTTTTTGAAAGCAATCCGTTCTACAATGTTAGTGAATACATGTCAATGGACTTCTCAGAATCCTCATTTTTGTACGGACAACAAACGGAGTAAAGCATAATAAGTACCCACCTGTCATGATATATTATTAAATTATTCAAATAATTAATAACTTAGTTTGCCTAGTTAAATTTAATTCTAAACTTAAGTTTTTTTTTTTTATAATAGTGACTTGCCTGTAATATTTAATGTTATTTATGGCCAATAAATATTTCTGATTTCTGATTTCATAAAACATAAAATCTTTAGAATCTTCGATCAACAAATACTAGGTTGTTTGGGAACTATTGTGTCTTTATAATAATCTCGTCTTTACCCACTACTTTGCATTGTACCTATGTA
Organism: Apocheima hispidaria; assembly: GCA_947579745.1. Taxonomy (NCBI): domain Eukaryota; kingdom Metazoa; phylum Arthropoda; class Insecta; order Lepidoptera; family Geometridae; genus Apocheima; species Apocheima hispidaria. The sequence continues at coordinate 8,445,157 of OX388167.1, read as the reverse complement.
TATGGAACAGAATTTTTTCTTGATTTCAGGGTTGGTCCTACAGTAAAAGTTGTTCATAATGATCAGTACTATAAGCCCTTTTCGGGCGGTCACTTCCCGATGGGCGACATTGTGTATTTATATTTGTGCGCTCTACGATCCTAAAGTTGAATGAAACCATGATCAGCAGGCATCCGAGTATTTTTACGCAACAACTCGCGTTGCTGCCAAGTGTTTGGAGGTGTGTGCCTCAGCCCGACAGCGACGTAAATACACATAAATATCGCGTGACGGGAGACCGTGCCAACACCGCCTACAGAACGAATGGTTCCTTAAAACAAACCTCTGTCTTTAGAACTTCTATTACCGCCAATTGTTACACTAGTTTTAAGTATATTTTTGTATTATGTAATGTCTGGTGTGAATAATAAAGAGTTATATATCTATCTATCTATTTATTGTGTTGTAGAACAAAAGCTTTTTTATTGGCCAAACGACTTTCGACTTAACGTCTGAGCTTTTACTTCAAGAATGTTCTGAATCCGAATTGAAAGCTGGCGTTAACTCAATCAATTGACCATTGATCATTTTTTTTTGCGACGCGGAAGTCTTCACAAGATACTCGACTGCTTTTGTGTGCAGTCGGGTTATGTGGGATTATACCCACTAAAACCCCGGTGGCCTGCTTGACTGAGGGCTCTCCAACGGAACTCACCGGAGCCCTCAGCACCACACTTCAGCTCCTCCCGGGACATACCCCACCTCTAGCCACCCCCAAGCCCAGTGATACCTACCCCATAAGAAATATCAACTAAACCTGTGAGGCGATCATCATCTTCCTGTCCTTATCCCACTAGGTGGGGTCGGCGCATCACGTTTCCTTTCTCCACTACACTCTGTCACCCGTCATCTCGACATTTACTCCCATCACACGCATATCCTCTTTCACACAGTTAATCCACCGAAGCGTCGAGATATCACTTACAAAATATTTACGAATATAATTTGTATAATTTAAAGCGTGATTAACTTTATTATCAGTTCAAGATGATCAGGCGTATCAATCCGATAAGTCGTACTTGTGAAATGCTTATTGGTATGCTGATGATATGCCACTGTACTCAAATACTCATATTTATACTTAGGGTTTATTGCAATTTATTTATTATTTAATGTTATTTAAGTTACTTATTTAAGTTTTTGTTGTAGTGGTAGGGCTCTCTTGCAGAGTCCGCCTGGGGAAGTACCACACCTTTGCCAGTTATTCAACCGCCAAGCAGTAGTGTGCAAGCATTACTGTGTTCCGGATTGAAGGGCAATGTTACCAGCGTAATTACTGGGCATACAGAGATTAAACATCTAACATCTCAGGGTGGCAATGCATTGCCGCGCATTGTTTTGAACTGTTGAAGTTCAAAATTCTGGGTGGCACTGAACTGTTATGGGCAAGCGTGACGCTTAACATCAGGTGAGCAACTTGCTCGTCTCGTCACCAAGTAACATAAAAAAAAAAAAAAAAAACTTATCTCGTAAATTGCGAGAAAAAATGTCCACACGTCACATCCTAACTAATATTAAAAATTCGAAAGAAACTGTATCTCTGTATATCTGTCTCTATGTCTATCACATTCACTTTTTGTTGTATGTCCTCTCGAACGAAGTCGCGGGTAACAGCTAATATAATATAAATATGTATTTATTAATTACTAACACGACTCCGTTCGCGTGGAACTAAAAAAGTAGCCCATATCAGTCTCCGACCGTTAATCTACATTTATGCAAAAATTCAGCTTGATTCGTTCAGCCTTTTAGCCGTGATAACGCGACAAACACCCAGACAGAGAGACAGAGAGACTGATAGACAGAGAGCCAGAGCTACTTTCAAATTTATATTATTAGTTAGGATGGTTCAACTGTATCATTAAAGTGTTTATAACACCACCGTCTTTACAAATACGTAAGTTGTTTCTATTCAATGGTTGCCTGGAAGAAAATTCTTTTAACGATAAGGTCACTGCTTATTCATAAGGTTATCTTTTTTGTGATTTTGGTTTTCTGGTGTGTCAATAAAGAATTTCTATTTATCTATCCTTTTGTAGTGGTCGCCAGTTTACCTACCACTGGTTTCCCAAACCCTCCCTATTTTGTCATCTATAAAGTTAAAAAACAGATTTTGTTTGAAAAAAGATTTATATACAAAAAAGGTACTCACTCTCCTTAGTCTCCAACAAAAAATCAGCCTTTTGACACAGACTGTTGACGAGTATTGTTCCATTCACATTTAATGTTGAGTTAACAACCACAGTGTTGTTGCTGGCTGTGTTGTTGCTGACTAAGGGACAGTATGTGTCGTTTCCGGCTGTTTTGGGGACCCAAGGCTCTAGCTGCGGCAAGGCTGGCGACGTCCACGCGAGGATTGTGCCCGCTATCACGGCGCCGATTGCAGCTGGAAAGAACAACAACTGCTGTTAGGTTCATAAAACGCCAATTTCATCAGCTACATCTTAGAATGACGTTACCTATTTTCAATTGTTTAACAATATATGTAAGAATATATTTATCTAATCAGCGTGTATCCACCCCACATCCACCCACTGCTGGGTATAGTCCTTCTCTCGTTCACGCCATCTTTTAGTCCTGTGCGAGCCTCAACCTTTGTTTTGCGATGTCGTCTGACCATCGGGATGGTGGTCTGCCTCTATGTCGTTCGCATGTATCACTCAGTGACCTCAGTGACTCAGTATTCTTTGGTCCACCTAAAGAAATACCGTTTAGCTAAATCCTGCCTATCTCTACTTCAGCTTGACGACAAGTCCACATCTTCGAGTTTAGTGCGACGTCAAATTTAGATAACTAGCATGGCGGTCCATAACTCTGTGCTACACGGATGTAAGTGAGCATGTGCAGCACTCGTAAGTTATTTGTGGAAGTGGACGTTTTTTCAAACACAGCGCCCTCTAGTCCCAAACTAAGCAAGCATGTACTACTAGAATACATAAAATACTTTTTTTTTGTAAATAGGTATTATATAGGTTAAATAAACACCCAGAGAAAGAACAAACATCCATGTTCATCACACATATGTTTGCCAGGGTGGGAATCGGAGAATCGGACCCACAACCTACAGCTCAGAAGGTGGAAATCCTCCCACTGAGCCACAAGGCTAGTCAGTCAGACAGTCAATTATATACCTTGGTCTTCGGGCATTACAGGCTTACATATACGCGAATTTGATATAAAGATGAATCTAACGATACCTAACTCGTCAAAACACAATCAAACAAAAATCGATTTTGGACGAATGTGGTGTTGTTGGATTCAACGACTCGTCGACGGTTCATCCAAGGTGATTCGACCTTTAGTGAATGATGAAGAGTGAATGAATTCTTCTATTTACACGTTACATGCAAAGTGAATGTAAAGTCAAGCATTCCACAATTTCTCCATTCATTTTCTCATAATGTCGCGGAGACAAGTTGAATGAAAGACCGACGCCGATGAAAGCGTCTGGTTGTTTCGTGACTTTCATCCAAGGAATTTGTATACTCGTAGTATACAAATTCCTTGCTTTCATCACGAAGGCACATCAATAATAACAGATGAAACGTCAGATGAAACGTGGTCCTTGACTACTGGCCTTTTGGAAAAACTCAGAGTCGCACAGCGGGCAATGGAGAGAGCTATGCTCGGAGTTTCTTTGCGCGATAAAATCCGGAACGAGGATATTCGTCGAAGAACCAAAGTTGCCGACATAGCTTTCAGAGTTTGCAAGCTGAAGTGGCAATGGGCGGGCCATATCACTCGAGGAACCGATAACCGGTGGGGAAGAAAGGTTCTTGAGTGGCGACCACGAACCGGAAGACGCAGCGTAGGTAGGCCTCCCACTAGGTGGACCGACGACATTGTGAAAGTCGCGGGCAACCGGTGGATGCAAGTGGCCCGTTGTCGGTCGGTGTGGCGCTCTAAGGGGGAGCCCATGTTCAGCAGTGGACGTCTTATGGCTGATGATGATGATGATGATGATGAAACGTCTTACTTAGACAGTTGCAAGCAAAAATGAACCGTCTAATTCCGCCTTTAAGGCCGAAGTGACACAAGCTACTTACTTTTTGAAGACGAGTTTTTGTTTTTCTTTTAATAATTGTTTCCTTTGCACAAATAAATGGCTGAACAAATTTTGATGACACTTTACTATTTGTAATACTTTCATATTTAAGGTTATCGGAATTTAACAACCCTATGGCATGTTGGCAGTATGCCCACCGTCTGTCTAATTTTAAATTGTTGATACCAGTGTCCAACTCGGACTGGAGTCAGACACTGCGGGATTCTCAGTTTATTTATTATATGGGCCAATATTGTAACGTGCTCATTGCAATGATTGTAAAGTTCAGCCGCCGACTCTGCGCGACCCTGAACTTTATCTCGTGGCAACACGATTCGCTTGGGCCAACATTTTACACATTATATCCAAATGTCAGCTCTGTAAGCCGTTATTAGGAGCTAGGAACCTGTAACATTCTCGGACGGCGGAACGGTCGGACGGAAGGGCGGCCGAGCGACAGCAATAGGGCTTAATACGTTTGCCCCATATACTGTAATCCCACTAATATTATAAATGCGAAAGTTTGTGTGTAAGTATGTAATTCGGCTCCCGTAGAATAGCAGGTGAAACTGCGGGGTGCTACTAGTACTAACTATATGGTTAGCCCTAGCTGAATACGTACATATCCCTAAAAAAATCGTTGTAGGATGCTTTATCACATTCACATCTTGCAAGAGCCTGGAAGAAAGGATCGCTAAAATGCGACTGTGTGGGATTTCCGGGCTTGCAAGATGTGGGGGTGAGCCTATCGACGGTGTCGGTACGTGGCACTGCACTGCATCAGCCTTTAAACACCCCACTGCTGAGATATCGGCCTACCCTGGAAGGGTGGATTAGGCCATATCCACCAAGCTCGGCCAGTGCGGTTGGCGGATTCACATACGCCATCGAATTTCTTCTCCGGAACATGCGGGTTTCTTCACTATGTTTTCGTCCACCGAAAAGCCAGTGGTATATCCGTTAGTGGTATGTAGGTATGTGCGGTGGTAAAATTCAGACACAGGAATAAGATTAAAAGGCTCTTCAGAACATTCCCCGAAAAACAAGCGGTAGAAGATACAAAAGGAACAGGGAACCCACGTTTCTTCTGCGGCTGAGTGTGTCCAGCTTGTTGCTATGCCTTCATTACTGTAACTGCCCTCTAGAGGTCGACAGTATAGAAAATCTGCAATACGTCACGTCACGCAAATCGACGAATCACACTACATTTGCGAAAGTGGATGTCTCTGTCTGTTTGTTACCTTTTCACGATTGAACCCACAGAAGAGATTTTTTTTTTACTTCTTGAACCAATCTTGATAAAAAGCTAGGGGCGTGCGTCATGAATAGTTAGTAAACATACCTGCGACGGCTGCAATGTACTGGTTCTTTTTCTGGGTCTGTCCGCCCTTCTCCTGGACGGACAGCATGTGTATCGTCGGCTTATCCATGGCGCCTGGCTACCGAGGCGGGCGCATGCTGGAACAATATGAGAAACAGTTTGTGTTACTTTGAAATTGACCGAGCGAGCGAAGTTTTTGCAAACAACTGACAAAATTTGATTCTATCTATCGGTATGTCCGAACTCGCGTACAGGTCGTACTTTTCAAAAAATAAAATAATAATTTAATAGTTTTTTTTTGTCGTCAAAAAGCGGGAAGTTTGCTGCGGCGCTATTTACCGGCCGCGATTTTGATAAAAGTTGGCAGAAACATATCTTCTTATCAATACTATACAAGAATTTCGAATATGGCCAAAATCTTTCAAGGGGTTGTCAAGGCAAGAAATAAGGTCGTGAGGAGAAATTGAGACAAAAATAATGGTGCTCGCGAGGTCTTCTGTTCGCAGAACTAAGTACTAGTTTATGTGGCTATTGATGTATTTGGACAACCGTGTAAAACACCAATGCTAGATGTGACGGCTCAGCCTATATCCTAATCCTAACTAATATTATAAATGCGAAAGTAACTCTGTCTCTCTGTCTGTATTTGTCGCGTTATCACGGCTAAACGGCTGAACGGATCGAACTGAATTTTTGTTATTATTATGTAGGAGACAGACAAAGGCTAGGAAGGAAGATAAACTAGGAGAAAGGAACGAAGTCGCGGGTAACAGCTAGTGATCTTATAAAATGGGGTCAAAAAAAACAACGTATCAACAACGAACATAAATGAAGTTTCGGTAGAAGACGCATCACCATCTAATGTTATTAACAAAAGATGGGTTCGTGTTGCAGATTGTCCAGCTATTGTTGCAAAAGACAAGTCCACTTCTACCCAATTATTCATTAATACCATTCCGATGCAAATTAATTTTGCTCGGCCAGTAAATAATACTACAAATATTAGTTTTAGACCCACACTAACACAGTCGATACGATGTAGTCAGTAGCCTTGAGAAGTGATAATATGTACTAATCTGCTAAACTGCGTGTTAATATCTTATGCTGCGGGCTGTGGTACCCTCTTCTCGGGCTACTTTTTTTTTTTTTTCTTTTTTTGTTCCCATTTTTTTTAATACACAGCAAGACTCAAAAATTTACAACAGAAGTTTCAATATACACTATAATTAATATACACTGATTCACGGTTCCGTTGGAGGACGATTGCTATTTCATATAATCATTCCTCCCACAGTTATTTTATTAGAGTTTGGTAGGATATATATATAGATAGATTTTTCACAAAGGGATAAAACGTTGATACGGCTGATACAGCGGTAGCTACCTGCTTCAATGCTCGACTTTGATCACCTGGGTAATTAAAATTATGCATTGTTTGAATTGTAATTGAACGTAAATTGAAGGCCTCATTCATTATTTCACTGTCCAAGGCTGCTCAAATAATGGTATGGTCAAATAGGATGCGATGCGTGATAGAGCAGTTTTAAGGATAATTAGGAATAAGTTAAATAATATCTTAGTCATGCGCGGTAAAGCATGAATCTGTACATCTCGGTCGAGTGCATGATTTGCATGAAAATAGGCTATTTGACCGCTATTCAAAAAGTACATATTGCAGATTATTGTTCAATAACAATTTAACAAAAAAAAACGAGTAACAAAACACCCGATTGCAAAATGTATGTATGTAATGCTTATGTCACTCCGGACGTAAAGAGGAATCCAACGACACCTCACTCGTCAAAATCGGTCAAGCCGTTTTGGCTATAGAAGGTAATATAGAAACACACACCCTCCTTCTCAGACAGCCCTCCTTCTCGGGCATTCGGTTAAAAATGCACTATCGAGATGTTCCTGGCGCCACCTGTAAAATACTTATCACCGTGGAGATCCGGTGGCCATCTGTGGTCTTCTTCATCAGTTCTACTTCAACAAGTGATACTTTCTGAATGTAAATATTTGACTTGGTGATGAAAATACCAAACTTGTTATAATGTATGCTGTTATATATTGGAGAATTAAGTTCTCTCAATTCCACATGGATCCCATTATTAGAATTGGATTTTGATAAAAATGGAAACAATTTGGAATATCTGACTGAATCCTTTCAAATAAAAAAAGATTTCTCCAAATCGGTATATAACTGACGGAGTTCTGAGGTACCTTTTTTTTAAAAAAACAGTCGAATTGAAAACCTTCTCCTTTTTTTCTGGAGTCGGTAAAAAATATAATGTAAAGTGTACATAGATATTTTCTCGAAACCAGTTTTATTTTCGGTAAAAATCGATGCTAAAATTTGAATCAAAAATTAACGCGCCAAAACTCGGTAAATTTTGCCATCGAATACGTAGGGCAGTTTTTTGGATAGACATTGGCCCCGATTCCGAGTAAACTCGCTAAGCTAAACTTAGTGCTATCGCTATCTTTTACTAATAGAAGCACGAGAAAGAGATAGCATGCATTTCAGTACTGTCAACTAAGTCAGATCTTAGTTCTCCATAGAAACTTAGACGAGACCGGAGCGGGTGCCGAATAAAAACAAGTGTACGTTTTATTTCGCTAATTTAATCGGTAAACTCGTTTGACAGGACTAAAATGCACGCTATATTTCTTGTGCTTCTATTAGTAAAAGACAGCAATAGCACTAAGTTTAGTTTAGCGAATTTACATGTAATAATCGGGGCCATTATGCTGCGGACTGGTGGCTGCAGAATAAAACTCAATTTTCATCATATTTTTAAGTGCGAAGTGTACTTTTACGGAGAAATCAACATCTGCAGGGCTAGAATGCGCACGGCGACAAAATTTTCTCTACTCTGCATGTCGTGATTTTTTTTAAATCAAAGTACAGATCAATAAAGTTGTATACTATTCCCCAAACTGGGTTCAATTAATTACTCGTATCTTGGGACTTAGGCCTTCCCGTCAAATTAAACTATTTGAAAGTACATTTCATGAAATATTCGGTTATGGATCTACAAAATAAACAAATTACGACTACGAATTAAATTAAACAGTATTAGGATCTCAACAGGTTCCGCCAAAAGAAAGTAAGTACACGGTATTTAAAAAATTTAGAAGGTTTGATAGTTCGTAAGTTTGTTACTGTTTTCTTATTTTATTTTTTAAATATCAAGTTGCAATTCAACCGTTATAAACTAAAGACAAATCAAATTAAATTAATTAGACAAACCAGTGTTGTTCCAAGTCGATTTTGGGGCTGCCATATCTGGACCTCAAAATTGCCGTATATTGAGACAAAATTTAAAAAATTGCCGTATGTTCTAAATTTTAATTAATTTGTGTACTAAATTATGATTCTTAGCTTTTTTTTACTGGTCTCCATATAGATTTTGAATTGTGGTTTTCACTTGAAAATGGTATCTCTTCTTCCCTTATCTTCCTCAGTATCGACATTTTCAGCCTTTGATTTTCTAATTTTTCTGAGGTATCAAGGTGAAACGATGTAAACACAAACCATTTATTAGTCCAACATCTCATGTTTGTCGTATTCATAGAGGGCGTATTCGTATTCATGTTTTTCAACGGGGAATTCCGGGAACTCGGTGCGTTACGTTACACGGAAAATTAGTAAAGGCAGTTTTGATAACTCTTTCGTGGATTGCCGTATATTTCATACAAATATTATACGGCTTTGGAAGTGCTGCCGTATGCCGTATATTTGAAGCGCAGCGTGCGTAAAAGCCGTATAATACGGCAATTGCCGTATGTAGAACAACAATGAGACAAACGTATACATAATCGTAGCCGTCGCATAACAAAAAGATTTTGTAGTGGTGCGCATGCTAGCCCCGCTGTAGAAGCAAACTGCAATCACGCCATTCCTCGTGTGTCTCAAGGCCACCACTCTAAGACACTCGTGACAAGAGGTCTTATCAGCTACACATTTTGTTCAGCCTTTCCACGGACCCTCGGAAACCGACAATCGATAAGAAATCGGAGCCAAATCTATTCAGCGTTATCTGTATCGATAAGGATTCAACTCAAAATCTATTGTGAATAGATTTGACGATTTCTTTTGATTGTTTTTCAATATTGATGATTGCTTTTGGTCTTGATTGAGCGACTGGAGCCCTCGTGAGGTGTTAGACCCGGGTCTTTTTGGACGAAGGGCCAATCTAAGACTAATGCAATTATGGTACTTTATTTAACGACAAATATGACATATTGTCATGGACTAAAACAATTTTATCGTGAACAACTTTGACTTCGTGACCAACCCTAAAATCGACAAAAAAACTGCTGTTCCACAGAAAAATGTCAACGACAAAATATATGGAACAGCTGATATTTTTTCCCGATTTCAGGGTTTGTCCCATAGAAAAAGTTGAAAAACTCATACAACAGGAAATATCAGGAACTCAATAAAACTAAAAATTGCCGTGATGTAGTAAGCAACCACGAAAGTCTAAAACAGTTATTAATGAGTTATTTATGTTAATATTGTAAATTGTGTACATATTATTATTATTATTTACCGTATGAATTTGATAATATTTGGCATAAATATTTAGTACTCATAGTACTGAATACTGACCTAACCTAACCAAACCATAGAATTTTAAAAATAATTGTACAGTACAGCCCCTAGACTAAGGGGCTGAGATGAGAACTGAACTGGATGAGCTAAACCACCTAAGGCTTAGATGGTTCAGCTCCTTGTTTTTAGATGTGGCAAGATAATGCGAAATTAGCATTTTCTGTGTTTGTTTTATCTTTTCACAACTAAACCGACCATGATGACAATTGTTGGCAGTCGGTTATCGGTTCATAACACACTCGATAAGAAGCAAAGATTTGTGTCCATACATAATATTACAAAAGTGTAAGATGTCTAAAGAGAGCGATTAGAATTATCAACAGTTTAAAGAATAGATAGATCAGAAATAAATGTGTGTATACCAAATTTATTTCAATAATTTTATTTTCTAAAAATATAATGTAGGTCAGTTTTCATTTGTCCATACTAGACGATATAACCTTACAACAAAGGTCTAAAATACTAGATACTTTTTTTTTTCTTTCCTCCTTAGAGGATTTTGGCGTCGCAAGTCTTATGCATTTGCCAGTGTCAAGTATACATATATATTCTCAAGTTTTGTGAGATATTACCAAACAAGTCATAGTCACGGTCAAAGGCGAGCAAAGCAAGTCACGGTCAAGTCCAAGTCATGCCCCAGTAAAGTGGAGAAAACTTTACTAGAGCTTTCTATGGAGTTTTGGATGACGCGACATTAATTCTTCATGTTCCCGCCAAAACTCCAACTAGATACTTTCTTATATTTCTAATAAGTTACACGGAATAAATAACGCTTTTTTTTTTTTCAATTCAGCCCTCAACTTTCTTAATCTCGTTGTCATTCAACAAAGGGATTTAAATAAAATAAATACATGAAAATCCTCTTGATCTTTTCTATCTATAAGAGTGCGTTAGTGTTAGCGAATACAGTAGCCCAACAGCGGCGCTTATCTAAATCCTTTGATTTGATAAAGCTGCTGATAACAATACCTAAGGATTAACTATCAGAAGATACAACTACAGAAGATCAAAGTCAAGAATATTACCTAATATCATAGAGAAGGCAAGGCAAGGCAAGACGAGGTCGCGCTCGTGTCTCGCTGAGCATTCCTTGATAAAGGTCACCGAATGTGATCGAAACTATAGTCGGAATAACCGACTCAATTTAACGTGCGTTATCCCGTTTTATTAAATCAAAATCATAGATAAATTATACTTAACTAGCTGTTACATACGGCCTCGTTCGCGTGGGCCTACAAAAAAAAGCAGCCTATGTCCTTCTCCGGCCCTTAAAAGGATAGCCCTTTCGCGAAGTTTTGGCTCGATATTTGGAAGTGTATAGCTGTCGCTCTGTCTCTCGTGCGTGCGATAAGTTTTCCTTATAATGTAACACTATATAATTAGTAGTTCCCGCCAACTTAGACCTCGCGACCCCTATAACTTCCCAACCCCTGGACCGATACAGCTCATATTCTAAATTAAGAAATGAAATGAACTACTTGCCTACAACATTTCATAAAGATCGGATTAACGGTTCTTAAGTTATAAGTATACTAGCTGCGCCCCGCGGTTTCACCCGCTATTCTATAGAAATCGAATATTTTTCGGGATAAAAAGTAGCCTATGTGTTAATCCAGTGTGTAACGTACCTCCATACCAAATTCCATTCAAATGCGTTCAGCCGTTACTGAGTTGAACGGGAACAAACACACTTACATACTTACACACTTACACAAAACTTTCGCATTTATACAATTTGTGTGATACATACAACTGCAGATTTCCTCCATTCCTTCGCTACGCTCGGTCAATAAAAAAAAATTATACATAGCGCTTTTACATCGGCTGGGTAGCGGTTGCCAGGATGTTGTATTTGAAGATAACGAACAACTTTTGTTCTACGACATTTGAAAATGTACGGATAAAACGTAAGAGATATTAAGTACCTATATCATTAAGTGAGTAATATTATATTGCACATATATGGGTCCACTGTTGGAACATGAATGCCTATTCTAAGAACATCTTTGTACACAGTATTGCAATATGCACACCTTGACCGGGTGTACATGTTCGCTACGTTTGGGGTGGAGACGATGGCCATCGGGACTTGGCCAGGCGATTGGTGGAGGCGTCGGGTGTCCAGAATGCTGACTTTTATTTCGCACAGAAATTGAGCATTGCCATTCAACGTGGCAATGCCGCCAGCATTCTGGGGACCTTTCCCTCCACTAACGGTCTGTTAGTTTAGTTTAATTTTTATAGTTATTTTAGGTTTTAGTTTTTAGTTAGTATTTTTAAGTTTTCTTTAATTGTCTGTTTTTTAAGTTGGACATAATAAATTTATTCAGTATTGCAGTAAAATAATTCTTAGTCTTACTATAAGCCCCTTTCGGCTTAGCATGTCCTTATCTTATAACTTTGTATATTTATGGCTTCACTTCCATAAACCATAAATAAATCTTAAAACGTCCATAAACTAAAACAGCCGTAGAAATAAATTCATAAAACTGATTTTGGATATCTATAAATCGATAGATAGACTTTTACGACATAATTGGGCCATATTTCGATGATATCTATGATTAAACCGATTATGATAAGGATAACAAGGTTTTAGTTGTAGTAGGGACCGCACTGTGGGACCGCAGTTAAAACGAAATAGTATTATGTTATTTGTAACCGACTTCCAAAAAAGGGGGTTGTCAAGTCGACTTTCTTTTGTATTTGTTACCTCAGAACTCCGCGATTTATAAACTGATTTCGATAATAATTTTTTGATACTTGTTACACGCGACTTCGTTCGCGTGGATCTAATAATAATAATAAATGTTTATTTTTCAGGCAAAACCCATAATTAAAGATAGAACAGAAAATTCCAAATACATATAAAAATAAAAATATTTAAAATTAAACATAAGTCTACTTAACTATATAGTCTACTAATACTTTCGATTTTCACTCTGGTGGACAGATATCCAAAATCTGTATATCGGACAACACAAGTTATTGGACGGGCCCTGCACTATGCTGTTATTCGATCTTCGTATTTTGTCCCAAAACGACGCAATACGAGATCGAATAACTGCAAAGAAATCAGGAACTCGTGCATCAGAGAACATGCCAGACGCGCTGCAAAATCGAGCCTTCTTCATAAGGATGCGAAATGCGTCATTATATTGCACCCTTATGGTGCTATATGCCGTTCGAGTAAAGCTTATCCAAAGCTGACATGTATATAAAGACATGCAGTGCGCTTTGAATAAGGTAACTTTTACGTCGTCCGAACACTTTGCAAACCTGCGCGCGAGCATGTTGCATCAGATGGACAAGTTCCTCCTTTCCCGCTCCATGTCCAGTTTGTCCGACAAATCCTCAGTCATAATATGACCTAATCAATCGAATTATTCGTTATTGGTTCTGTAAGCGGATCAAAATGAGTCCAAACTCCACCAATCTACTGTTAGTTACTGAGGAGTTTCTTTTTTCATCTTCCGTCTCCATCATCAGATCAGCTCGCTCTCAAAATATTGTATTATCATCGGAAATTGACAGGCATGCAAAATTTCAATTCAAGCCTGTAAAACCAGCTTGGCGTAGCGTGCGAATGCTTGGCCCTTGCTTCTTCCAGAAAAGTAAAAGTAGAGACGACAAAATAGTGCATTTTTTTTTATTTTTTTTTCCCACTGCTGAATCAGAACAGAAAGAAACAAGTACGAAGGAATCTTAGTAGAAGAAGGAAGGGAGATGTCTTATGCAGAGCTCGAAGCTCGCTTTATTAGAAATATTGGTAAGACAACTGTGTTGGTCCCAGGTAAGTCCTAAAATAAATATATTCTTATTCTTAAAACTGCGACTAGAACCACGGGAGAACGGGCAGCAGCCAGAGGCGGATTTAACAGCTTGGCTGCCATAAGCGTATGGAAGATTGCCACCCCCTGCAGGGTCTCGAACATACCAATTTTTCGGTATATCTACAATATACTGAAATGTAAAGATTTTCCTACGATATTATTCCGATTTTTTATTGTTTTTACATTTCTGAACTGGATACCCATTTCGGTTTGTCTGTTTACGGGTATTCCCCGCCAACTTTGATTTGGGAATTTTCGAGGGAATACACCTTTATCCTAATTGTAGGAGATGCCCCAAAGTTGGTCGTCCTCCACATTTTGAGTTTTTAAAGTTGACGCGGGTTCACAGAGTGCGATAACAACAAAAAAAAGCACCAAGTTTTGTCGCACTCGAAACTTGCCGCCCTAGGCCCGGGCCTTCTCGGCCTATTAGGAAATCCGCCCCCAGCAGCAGCGTCCCAGGACGTCTTCACGCTATTGATGATGATGATCACAAAGATCCTGGTGTCCTGATCTTGTACGTGTCAATTAACAATCGTTTAACCTCGTGCCTCCAATTATCGATGTTTAACATGCGGGCACTGCATTATGTGTATCCAAGTATTGGTAACATCTTTATATAATCAAGGTAAATCGTGTATAATTTCCATTATTTCCTCAAAGATATTCCGATGATAATTCGGGGTACCTTTGAAATAGAATCCTATTTGCTGGATTCTCATTCCTTTTGTCATAACGGCTTTTAACAGATTTTCCTTATAAAAATGTGAATAGGAGAAACATAGTACAAATTCCAGGGCACTGACACAGACTTTAGTCAGCTTGGAAATCCCTGTATGAAATTATGCACTCATCTCACCCCTCCGGTCGCCGCGTACCACTTCCTGACACGTCGACTCCCGTTTTTAGTTTTAGGCAGTAGCTGTTTTTTACTCGACCACTCAAGGAAGGGAATGTTTTTGGAGTGTATGTGTGTGAGTAAGCATTTAAATAAGTATGTATGTTTGTGTATTACGATTATTAGCATAAACGGCTTGACCGATTTTTATGAGTGAGCTATCGTATACAGCCTTCGTATACAGCCCCTCATCAAAAAGTAAGGTGGCAGCACTGTCACCACAACTTACTGGGCCACAACTTGGACTTGACTGTGAGTTACTTCGCTTGCCTTTAAATTTACTGTGACTACGACTTGTTTGACAATAATTACAAAAACTTGAAAATATACAAAATAAAATATATAAAATAAATATATAGTTTATATAAGTAAGTACTTGACCCTGACAAATTCACAAGACGTGCGACGCCGAAATCCTCAAAGGAGGAAAAGCAAAAAAAAAAAAAACCTGTTAACTTTATCAATATACCGTGCGTTTGTCAACATTATCCATGCAGACACCGGTTGCCCTTGCATTCATTGTGTGTAAATTAATGAGTATTTGTATTCTCTTTGAATTAATGCTTATATCACACAATGAATGGACATAAAATAAAGTGGTACTAGTTGTAACCACGCGAACTATCATGATCCGGTCGTTAACGCGACAAACATCCAGACAGAGAGACAAAGCTACTTCCTATAGTTCGCTGGATGGGGTTGATCCATTTTTGTGCATATTTTGACGTTTTGTATGGAATGGACTGACAGTTGTTACCTATGTATGGAGTTCTGACTAGCGCAAGCGAAGTTTTTTTTTCTCAAGATTCTTTTTTACACCTTTCTTCTCAAGATTCTTTTTTACACCTCGAAGCTCTATTGGTCATACGATTGCGGCTATATTACTCTGAATTATAATACTAGTAAAGATAGTTAGGATTAGGATAATTACCTATGTACCTAGATTTAAAAAAAAACCGAATAATTTCCTTTAAATGACCATTGGGCTATTATAATATATTATAATAGGTCCATGGAATAGAAAAACATTTTTTTTTCAGAGTTGGTTCCTAAATTAAAAAGGTGGATAGGTAAAATGTCACTAAGTACCTACCTACCTACCAACAAAATACAACAAAAGTACATTTTTAGATTCCCGTAGTACTATTAGGGTTCAGTAGTACTAAAATGAATCCTTACAAGTTCGTCATATCCGTCTGTCTGAATCCTTTACAGCCGAATAACTTCCTAAGTTATAAACTTACATGCATAAAATTTTGCACAAAGATAGTCTAAGTATACACCTACACCTTCGAAATAAATAAATAAGTAATAATATTAAGTAATAAAGAAATAATAATTAAATAAATAAAAGTAGCTCCCATACATGTATAGAGGGGGTAAAAAATATATTTCACTGAACCCCATCATGTTGGGAATCGTTGAATAGGTCTTTCTGTAACATGTAAATTGGGTATAAAAAAATTTCGCCCGTCCCCCACATGTGGGGTATTATTGAATAGGTTTGGAAATTAAGTTAAGGTTTCCTACACTATTTTTTTATCAGATGTACCGCTCAGAAACTTGTTATCTTCCATGTTGATACTTAGATCTTAGATCACACACACACATTCACACACCAGCACAACACCAATACACTCTAACAATTATTCAAATTTTATTTATTTATATGTACTTACTTACATTATTTATTTTTTCCATTTTTGTTGTCGCTAGGAGTCTTAAGTAGTCTATAGTGTAAAGTTAGATATCTTATTTTATTTTTGTTTTTCGATATGAGTTCTTTTTTTTTCCAAGATATCACATAGGGTAACTTTAACTCTAAAAATATGTTTTCACTAATAGAGGTTCCCACAGTACGGGCCTTGAGCCCAGTGTGGGGCCGCAGGATAGCCTTTATGTAATCTACTGTAACCACCGATAAGCATTTTTATGCACACAAACTCTGTATCCAAATAATGTAGCGTTTCTATGGCAGATCTTAGTAAAAACTTTATTTTAAAATTATTTCGGGCAACGTGTGATAATGACTTGAGATATGCGGTGGATATACATATCAAACGTCCTACGGGCCTACGGAACCCTATTAATCAAGGCCCGACACGCATAACTACGAACTTCGATGCATAACTAGTTATTAATTTTATTATAGTTGTTTGTAGATAATTTAAAGAACTTTAAATATCGGTTAAAAATTGGATATTTGTAGATAGTAAGTAAAAGTTAAAACAAAATGTATCAAAACCACGTCAGTTTTCATAGTAAGATAGTAAGTACCTACACGTATAGTGCAAAAAACGACTTTCGACGATATATTTATATGTTTACATAGCTGTTTAAACTTACTTCTATATAGGTACCCATATATCATTGGTACCTACCCTACTTATTGTATGGCTCAGCTCAATAAGTAGATTTACCTACCCTCCTTGTCAAATTATTTAAAAACACGTATTAGGTACATAAATAGTTACGTAAGTAACTATATTTATTTATTGCCAAACTTTTAATCAACTTCCTCGTATGGAACTAGTTAGGCTAGTAACCTTATTTATTTATCTCCCAACGGCTGGTTTAAAATGCGCGATAAAATATGAACAGCACGTGTGACGATAATAGTTTGTGGCGATAAATAGATTCTCCCGCAAGGATTTGCATTAGCTCATTTAATTTTTTGACCGAGCGAAGCGAAGGTCTCAGAGTTTACCGGGACAAATCGGCATTTGTATGTATGTTTGTATGTTTGTGTGTATATTTATCCGATAATAACTTGCGAACCGTTGATCCGATCTTCATGAAATTTTGTAGGCAAGTAGTTCATTTCAATACAATTTTTAAGTTCGAATATGAGCTGAATCGGTCCAGGGGCTGTGAAGATATAGGGGTCGCGAGGTCTAAGTTCGCCGCGAACTACTAGTTATTTAGAGGTGAAAATGAGCCGATTCGAAATATTCGAAAATACAATAGCTATAAAAAGTGCCAAAAATCAAGAAAAAATAAAAAACTCACCAATAAAATAAAGCCTGTTGACAAACAGAAATAACAATGGCCACTCAACACAAATAAAAAAAATATAAAGAAAAAGATAAAGCAGTCGATTTAAAAAAATTATGTAATAATTCGTAGAATGGCGTGCGGAACGATCGGCGCGCGCAACGTCCACTGTATTTCGGAACACTGGCCACATAAAATTAAAACTACCGTGTTCTTCGTGCGTAAACACGCAATGCAATTCTTTTTACTTTATATATCGACTTTCCAGCTATTTTCTGTCTGTATAGTGTTGTGGCTGAATATGGGCAGCGCATAGAATGAGCTTTTCTAAGTTCCTATTTAGAGAGGAAAGATAAATTGATAAAGCCGCAAGGAAAACCATCCTCCGTTTCATTTATGTGGTTTATGTAGCTCTATCGACGTCATTACCTGACGTCATACATGCAGGGATTATCTTTGGTAGCTTCGTTTCGTGAAGAAGACACACCTTCCAACTTTATATACGGCTCTGTTTTTGGCAGAAACAATCGGTGCTCAATTCTACCAACTTTATCAATATCGGCCGGTATATGGCGCCGCAGCAAACTTCCCCCCGTTTTGGGGGAAATATCCCTCCAATCAAAAATCGACGACGACTAAAATATTCTATAAAATCGAAAAACCTTTATACGTCAGGATTGGTTGAAAAATACGAGCTGTACGCGAGTACCAACATACGGACAGATGAAAACAATGTAATGACCTTTCGTTCGCATCTCTCACTCGGTAGTAGATAGAGATACCGCCGTATATTGCAATGTCATGTCACTTGAACAAACTTTCGCTAGAAAAAAAAAAACCTTCGTATGATCTACCCAAGATCTACCACAGTATTTTCCCTATAAATAGGAATATGCATGCATTTTAGAATAAGTACTTATACAAAACGTAGAATAGGTAAGTATAAGTATATATTTTTTCTAGGGGTTGTGTTTTTGTTTTGCAGAGTCTGTCTGGGAAAATCACATCGCCAGTTATTCAACCGCCAAGCAGTACTGTGCAATCACGGATTGAAGGTCAATGTTTCCAGCGAAATTTTTTTTTTTTATCTTTCCTCCTAAGAGGATTTTGGCGTCGCACGTCTTATGCATTTGCCAGTGTCAAGTATATATTCATATATTCTCAAGTATTGTTAGATATTATCAAACAAGTCATAGTCACGGTCAAAGGCAAGCAAAGCAAGTCACGGTCAAGTCCAAGACATGCCCCAGTAAAGTGTGAAAACTTTACGGGAGCCTTCTATGGAGTTTTGGAAACAACACGAAAATTCACGTTTCACAACATTATACCATTCACCGACACTCGTGCATGTTCACGAACACTTAACGGGTAAAAATTCACCGTTTTTACACATTAACACTCGAAATAACACAAGTTTTGGAAAATCATATAATGACACGACATGAATTCTTCACGTTCCCGCCAAAACTCTAAATTACTGGGCACAGAAGAGATCATATTATCTCAGGGTGACGAGGTCTTAAATTATTCAGTAAGTCAGGAAAAAGAGAAGACCAAGCCATAAAAGCCGTATTCATACAAAAAAGTTTTTAATAATAATAAAAATGAAAAGAGTTCGACATGCTGAGCGAAGCTCCTGTAATAAATATTACTGCAAAAAAGTTTGCTCTAAATATTTTATCAGGCGTTTTATCGCAATTTGTTCCAGACACTGATTTCTAATAAAACATAATGCTGGACAAAACGAATTGTCTTCGATAAAAAAAATGGGATCAATATCGCTTGTTCAAGATTGGTTGGAACCTTGGTATTTTGAGTACCTTGTGCCTACGATATTGGATTAAAATAAATATTGTTCTGATTTTGCCAATAAGGAAGGAGAATGAGCTAATCTAAGAGTTTTGCACCCAATTTTATTTCATTCACTCAATTTCTAGGCAAATCACTAGTTTCCGTTTACTAGCTTTAATTATTAATGTCTCATTTTCTTACGTTGTTATTTTGTTGTAACTTTACTACCTGAAATTCAGCACTGGCTTAATGCAAGTTTTTTTTATTACTAAGCCAATTCATTGTCATGAAATTACGTTCCTTTCCTCAAACACGCAAGAATTCAAAACTCAATGACACACTTGAAATGTGGAACGGAACGTCAAAAACTAACCTCAAAAAAAGTTCAACAAGCGCAAACAACGTGTTTGTTATTCCCAAATAAATTTATCTTAAAATATGACTAAAAGGCGTTAAAAACTATTAAAATGGTGCGTGGCATATGCTCTAATTTGTGTTTATGATAAGAGTTTGTCGTGAAGATGTGTATTTTTGCAGAGTAAGCTGCACGTCTTGTACGAGCATAGCGCTGGCTTCGCGTTGTTCCGTGTGGCGGAATTCGAAGAGCTGGCAGCTTTCCTGCCTCAAGTGGAGGAATCAGTGACTGATCTGCAGCGGTTCAACTCCGTGGTGACGCTGATCGCATTCCAGCCCTTCAAATCTGCTGTCGTCGCGTTGGAAAATATCAACGCTATTTCTGAAGGTTAGAACACGCGTGGACTTTTAATGTGTTAATATTGAGGACAACAGTCATATGACGGCGATAAACATGTACACTAAGCATTGTTAAGTTTCAAAAGTAATGTTATAAATAAACAAACTTCAATATTATGGCAGTTCATGATCTCATTGATACACAAACAGGTACTTTTTTGGTAATGTTAATTTAGGGTTTGATAGTACAAAAGTAAGTTATTATTATACTGAGCATATTGTACTCTACTGAAAGGCAAAGTTGTCCTTGTTATCATTTCACCTGTCTCTATCTAGATTGTGTCTTCGTCTTCTCTGTTTTAGCTTAGCATTATTGTTTGCCAGTCTTTATGATTGTGTTAACTTCATAACTTCTATTTAATGATTGACACAATGGTGTTTTTTATCTGGGGTTAAATTGGTGAACTTGGCTAAAGACCGTCTGACAAAGTGCAGAGACTTCGAAGCCTATCATATTTATATTACTTAAACCTTAAATTAAAATTATTACTTACACTAGCTCTTTTCAATTTCCAGGCATTGTACCCGAAGATCTTAACCTATTTCTGGAAGGAGCTTTACCGAAGCGCAAAAAGCGCGGCAAGTGCACCCTAGGCGTTTTGGACCCCAAACTCGGAGCGGCCATCAGTGAGGCCCTCGAGATACCATGCTCACACACTGGGGCTGTCCCCGAGGTGCTGAGAGGTGAGACACGCTGGTACTAGTTGGTTTTGTCAAACTGAGACATTGAGACCCCTTTATTTCACAAGCCCTCAACTAATACAAAAATAAAATACTAAAAGTAAAGTAAAGTAGGAAAAGTAAAATACTTTTGTGTCATTTTCCCCATCAATGTGGATAAATAATGGGCACAATGGAAATAAGAAAAAACATTTATTTTAGGCAATTTAATAAGAATTATTTTAGGCCCCATAGATACACATAAAATCAAATAATAAAATAAACAACAGCACAATCTGCACAATCCAAATAAGTCAGAAAATAATAAATAATGAATGCACCATACAAAAATTCACAATTTGATAACAAAATAAGTCAAGATGCACACTTTGATCTATTGTAAGTGTCTATCACTTGTGGTAATAATAGTAGTGCTAAAGTGAATGCGAGTCGTATCCTCATACACATACTTTATGCATGTGTATGTTACTAAGATATCGTAACAAAAACATGTATGTAACAAGACCACAGAATCAATAATAACACTAGAAAAAAGATGAAGCTCCAAATACCCGAGTGTACTTTTATTTAAATACAATTACCAAATGAGAAAGCTTCTTTTGATAGCGTTACAGAATTGCTCTGTCACTATCGCACTTGGAGTAGTTTTAGCACAGATACTGTGAGTTTGAGGCTATACAATAGATATCATGTAGAGCTTTGAGCCTGGCTATGGGATTTATGTATAATATGTTTTATTTTCCTCTTACATTTTGGCTTCACACTTTTGTCAAGTTTTATAATATTGCAAGTGAAGTAAAATATTTCACAATTGAAACAACTCTCAGTCACAGTATATAAGTAAGTCACAGTCAAGTATAAGTCGTGCCCCACTACAGTGGTGGACACTACTGGAGTTTCTATGGAGTTTTGGAAACAACATGAAAAAAGTTTGGGTTGCATTGGACTATTATGGGCAAGCGTGGCGCTTAACATCAGATAAACGACATGCTCGTCTCGTCAGTCAATACTATGTATAAAAGAAATTAAAAAATAAAAAGTTTTGGAAAATAATACAATGTCGCGACATGACATCTTCACGTTCCCGCCAAAAAATAAAACTACGTATATGTTTGTGTAGACAACACAAACAAAAAGAAAGAAAGATTAAAAAAAGGAAAGTTTTATACTTTATGGTATATACCATAAATGATAGACATAACTAACTACTTTCCTTCACTTCATTCTTAACCTCTTGGTATTTTTTCAGGGATCCGTCACCACTTCCACGCCCTCATCAAGGGCTTGACCCTGAAGGCATGCAGCGTGGCCCAGCTCGGGCTTGGCCACTCGTACTCCCGAGCCCGAGTGAAGTTCAACGTGCACCGAGTTGACAATATGATCATACAGTCCATTGCACTGCTTGATCAACTTGACAAGGATGTCAATACATTCTCTATGCGGATCAGGTAATTAAGTACATAGTATATTATTGCAAGTAAGGCTAGTAAGCATGTATAAGGGGCCGTACAATAATCACGTGAGGCTCGAAAAGGGGGGAGGGAGATAAAAAACAAACATGGAATATCACAAGGTAGGTAATACAATAGTTATTTTTTTGTTAAACTTTATCAAGGTGCTTCATTTTCCAGAATTTAATTAGATTATACCTTCCAGTATTTAAAGATAATATTCTGAAAATTTTAAGATACTTTGTATCCAAAAAAAAGGTAGAGTAGTTTTCTTACTTTAAAATCTAAAACCTCACCACGGGATGTGGGTTAAAAAATGCTAAAAACTTCTTGTGATTAATGGACGATCCTTGTATGTTGGTGTCACAAATTTATTATAATCAACTTGCAAACGAACACATAGATAAAACTTGTTAATTGTTTCTTTGTGAGCGTATTTAATTTTGTGTTTTTTTTTAACACTACGAATTATAAAAAAGATTTAGGTTAAGTAACAGTATTTAACATTTAAATAGTATTTTTAACAGTAACAGTATTTCATCTAAATTACTTGAGCTTTCAACCAAAAAATCATTAATTTATCAATAAATTTAAAATTTATTAATTTATTTAAATTTAGCACATTAATTTTAATTACTTGAGATTAATAACGATCTTACTTAATAATACTTATATTAACATCTTAAAAAAAATATTGCATAATTTCACTCTAATTCTTTTTTCTTTCAGAGAATGGTATTCATACCACTTCCCAGAGCTTTACAGCATTGTCTCAGAGAACCACATATACACCAAGTGCGCGGAATACATCAAAGACCGTAAGACTCTCTCCGAGGAGTCCATAGAGCCGCTGACCGAGATCATCGGAGACTCAGAGAAAGCTCAGGCCATAGTTGATGCGGCTAAGATGTCGATGGGAATGGACATATCGCCTGTGGACCTTATTAATATACAGATGTTTGCGACGAGAACTGTGGCATTGCATAATTACAGGTAATGTCTACCAGCAGGTTTTTATGTAAACATTCACTTGGTATCATATCATTTCGCTCAAATCAGACATTCTGGAGCGATGCGCTTTTCAATAAACATGATTTCATTTTATTTATTTAGATTTCCTCATTATTTGTTTATTAATTATATTGTATTTTATTTATTTGGGACAATAAACAGTGACATAGTTTATATTAACTAAAACTAAAGCACTAAAGATTAATTATTATCTATGCCACCCACAGCACTATCCACCAATTACTAAATTATTATTCTTCTCAATACTACTTCTACTATTCCGTTTCACAGGAAACAGATAGCAGAGTACCTCCACAGCAAAATGAACAGCGTGGCTCCAAACCTGACTGTGCTGATCGGGGACCAGGTGGGAGCCCGGCTCATATCCAAGGCGGGCTCACTCACCAGCCTGGCCAAATACCCCGCTTCTACTCTGCAGATACTCGGTGAGATACCACTACGGCATACTCAAAAATTAACATAACAATCATAGAATTTATCTTATATGAACATAAGAAATCGCGCTTTCAACGAAAAAAATATTACACGTGATACATCACTACAAACCCCCCCCCTCTCCACGCCTTTATGATGTTTTCCGAACCCGCTGCCCCCCTTTCGAGCCTCACGTGATTAACCACCTGTTAACCATAAAAATGAACTGTTCCAGGCGCTGAGAAAGCCCTATTCCGAGCTCTGAAGACCCGTTCGAACACTCCCAAGTACGGGCTGCTGTACCACTCCACCTTCATCGGTCGCGCAGGCATCAAAAACAAGGGCCGCATCAGCCGGTACCTCGCCAACAAGTGCAGCATCGCTTCCAGGATCGACTGCTTCTCTGGTAACAATAGAATAGAATACCACTACTACACTTCTTGAATGTGCTACACTATACTTAGAATAGTCATAATTATATCACACTTTGCTTCTCTGGTAAGAATCTATTCCAATAGAGCTGTTTTTATTAAGATTAGTGGATATCGCCTGGTTGTCCATACAAAAAGTGCCAGATAAGATTTAGGGAGTGAAAACATTTCTCCCGAAACGGTAATTTCATCATAAAATTTTGGTAAATTCACAAACTTTGTCTATCGCACGCACTGGGAACAGAGCGACAGCAATACTTCGCGGCAGGACGACCTTCTTAACTACACTTTTCGAATGTGCTAAGAATAGTCTAAAATATACTACATTTTTAAATTATTCTTAGATTACACACTACAACACAGAAATTACCGGCTACACTGTGCTTTTACTCTTAGTACAATGCTACCTATTTCACTTAACTTTTAAAATAGTGTTATACTACACTTGCAGAGTATTGCTACACTTTTAAGAGTCCAACTACTACACTTTCACTCGTACCTGTTCACTAGTCCTACCTGCTCCGTTACGCTTTTAACACAGTATTACATGTAAAATTACAGTCTACTGAAATCATATAGCCATTTAATGTAATTATGCACACTTTGATCTATCGCCAGTGTGTGTCGCTTTCGGTAATAACAGTGTGCTACAGTAACGCGAGTCCTATCCTCACACATGTACGGAGTGTGTGTGTGTGATATTCAGATATCGCTACAAACATTTGTATAGGTTTTCACTAATAGAGTTACACGCAAAGATAATAAATCAGTTGATGGCTCGTGCAAAAAATCTGTTTATAATACAACTCATCGCGCTGCCGTCTCACTCGTCAAAATCGGTCAAGCAGATTATGCTAAAAGTGTTTTTTTTTATTGTAATTGTTATTTAATTTTTGCACACTACTGCTTGGTGGCTGCTTGGGCATTCGATATACCTCAAAAACATACTAAACTTCTTGGGCATTCGATACACCCCAAAAACATTACCATCCCTAAATCTTGTTCTAACTGGGAGTGATAAGAGCCGCTTGGACGTTCCGCTTGGGGTTAACCCCGCTGCCAGCCTACCCAAACCAGTCAAGTTCTTTAAAATAACAGAGCACGGCCTTGGGTCGCTGGCATTCCTGTTCCACTCCTGTTTCAGTCAGATGTTATAGTTTTGGAGACTTGTTGTTGAGATTCTTGAAGGAGTCCCGAGCTTAGTATGTCCTCTGTGGCATTGCAGTGCAGTAGCACATGGTCTATGGTCTCGTTTTCCTGCAGACAGCCTCGGCATAGAGGACTATCTGTGGCTCCAACTTTGTGCAAAGATAGTATAGCTCAGTGTCTGTGATAATACCTATCATTAGACGAAGGTCCGCCCTAATTACCATCCTTGGACAGTAGAGTAAAAAGCGGCATGGCAGGCGGCTTTCAAGACTAGACGGTCGGTGTTCCTAACCTAACAATATTTTTTCACAGAAATACAAAGCACAGTGTTCGGTGAGAAGCTCCGTCAACAAGTTGAGGACCGGCTGAAGTTCTACGAGACCGGAGACATTCCCAAGAAGAACATAGAAGTAATGCAGGAGGCGATAGAGGAACTCAACCAGTCCAGCGCAGACGCGGTCGACGGGAGCGCCAAAAAGAAGAAGAAAAAGAAGAAGGACAAGAAACAAGAAGTGGTCGCTATGGATGAGGACTAGGTTTTAGTTATTTTTTTACTGTATGGACAGTTTTATTTTGATTTATTAATAAAGGTTAAGTATGTACTAATATTAGTTTGTTTTATTGAAGACCCTACGAAATGTAGACTTACTTAGTTTGCCTAGTTAAATTTAATTCTAAACTTAAGTATTTTTTTTATAATAGTGACTTGCCTGTAATATTTAATGTTATCTATGGCCAATAAATATTTCTGATTACTAATTATTACTCTGCAGAAGTAAACAGTTTTTATACACGAATTACTAACTACATATTGTTTTAATAAAACGGGAATACTCACGTTAAATTGAAGGCAAGACGAGGTCGCGCGCGGGTCTCGCTGAGCATTCCTTGATAAAGGTCACCGAATGCGATCGAAACTATAGTCGGAATAACCGACTCAATTTAACGTGAGTTTTATTAAAACAAAATGTATCAAAACCACGTCAGTTTTCATACTAACTACATACAACTATAACGCGACATGACTGCACGTTCCCGCCAAAGTTTTCTTTTCTATATCCGGGATATCCGGAGTGTCAAGGGTTTATTTCTCTTATATTTTGGCTCGCGTGTATTTAGCCAGTTTCAAAGTTTTGGAATATTCTATGAGAAGCAATATATTTCACAAAAAAATCTTAGGCCCAGCCAAGCAGTCACGGTCAAGTCCATGTAATTCCCCAGTTAAAGTGGCAGAGAATATAATAAGTTTTATGGAGTTTTGATAACTACACGAAAAGTTACGTTTCACGACATCGTACTATTAACCAACACGTCCAGGAACATTCGATGAATAAAAATCCATCTTTTCGAATAAATGTACATTGTATTGTACATATATACTTTGTTTTTATAATGAGAAACTTCTAAATAACTTTTTTGGTTATTGCGAGTCATTAACTCTGTTAATTAAGACCATTAGTTTCTTAACAAAATAACACAAATTTTGTAATTAAATAATTTTCTTATTTTGTTATAGAGTAACCATAGTATATGAACAAATGGGAGCTGGTTCCCGAAACCCATTTCTTACTAGTTCGGACCCAGGGGATTCAATGGTCAAAAACTAATGGTCTTAACCATTAGTTTCTTAACAAAATAACACAAATTTTGTAATTAAATAATTTTCTTATTTTGTTATAGAGTAACCATAGTATATGAACAAATGGGAGCTGGTTCCCGAAACCCATTTCTTACTAGTTCGGACCCAGTGGATTCAATGGTCAAAAACTAATGGTCTTAACCATTAGTTTCTTAACAAAATAACACAAATTTTGTAATTAAATAATTTTCTTATTTTGTTATAGAGTAACCATAGTATATGAACAAATGGGAGCTGGTTCCCGAAACCCATTTCTTACTAGTTCGGACCCAGTGGATTCAATGGTCAAAAACTAATGGTCTTAACCATTAGTTTCTTAACAAAATAACACAAATTTTGTAATTAAATAATTTTCTTATTTTGTTATAGAGTAACCATAGTATATGAACAAATGGGAGCTGGTTCCCGAAACCCATTTCTTACTAGTTCGGACCCAGTGGATTCAATGGTCAAAAACTAATGGTCTTAACCATTAGTTTCTTAACAAAATAACACAAATTTTGTAATTAAATAATTTTCTTATTTTGTTATAGAGTAACCATAGTATATGAACAAATGGGAGCTGGTTCCCGAAACCCATTTCTTACTAGTTCGGACCCAGTGGATTCAATGGTCAAAAACTAATGGTCTTAACCATTAGTTTCTTAACAAAATAACACAAATTTTGTAATTAAATAATTTTCTTATTTTGTTATAGAGTAACCATAGTATATGAACAAATGGGAGCTGGTTCCCGAAACCCATTTCTTACTAGTTCGGACCCAGTGGATTCAATATTTTTTTGTGTTAAATCAATTTTTACCCAAATAAAGAATTTGTATTCGTGTCGTGTCAAAGGTTACATTTTGCAGACAGGTTACAGCAACAAAACAATCCTTATCATACAAATATCATTTAATTATCTTATTCAAAATGGCATATGCCCTAGCAGGCCTGTACGCCGGCCTCGTTGCAGTTGACCTTGACGTGTATGTTGACGCTGGCGAGCTGCGTCACGAACAGCTTGAACACGTACGGCACGGCCACGGAGGCCAGCCGGCCGGCGCCGCACAGCCGGCACGAGGCCGCCGCGCTGCCGGCCGCCGCGCCCGCCACGGGGCCCACCAGCGTGCCGCACTTCACGCAGATCGTCGCCTGACAAACAAACTTGACATATTTAAAACAAACAAAAACAACACACAAATTGACCGAGCGAAGGTCTCACAGTTTACCGGGACAAATCGGCATTTGTATGTATGTTTGTGTGTATGTATGTCCGATGATAACTTGCGAACCGTAGATCCGATCTTCATGAAATTTTGTAGGCAAGTAGGCACGTCATCCTGCCTCAGTACAAAGGGTTGACGATAGTGGCCGAGAATATCAACAGGATGCGTTATATGTCGCATTTCAAGTTAGTTTTTTATAAGATAAGATAATTTTATTCATTGGCTGAATTACAAACATCTAATAATTAAATATAAGAGCTGTGCATCACACCGTATTTCGTCATTAATACAATTTCCATAATCAAATATATATATATATTTTATTGGTGGCAAACAAGCACCCAATCAGGGTCATTATGATTACTTATTGACCGAGCGAAGCGATAGTCTCAGAGTTTACTGGGACAAATCGGCATTTGTATGTATATTTGTCCGATGATAACTTGCGAACCGTTGATCCGATCTTCATGAAATTTTGTAGGCAAGTAGGTCATTTCAATACAATTTTTAAGTTCGAATATGAGCTGAATCGGTCCAGGGGTTGTGAAGATATAGGGGTCGCGAGGTCTCAGTTCGCCGCGAACTGCTAGTATTATTTGACTGATAGTAATGTAGTAACTATACATATAGATCGCATATAAATGTTGTGCCGTCTTGGGGATACCCATCTGTAAGCTAGTTGCTTTACGGATCATGTTCGTCTCATTATTTTAATTTTCTGTGTACACATATTTTGGATTACAATCCAGTTCAGATTTTTACTTAAAATTTTGTAGACTAATTAAAAAAAAGATTGATATCTGTTTTGTGTACCATAAATAAATAGACTAGCCTTGTGGCTCAGTGGGTGGATTTCCGCCTTCTGATCTATAGGTTGTGGGTTCGATTCCCATCCAGAACAAACATTTGTGTGATGAACATGGATGTTTGTTCTTTGTCTGGGTGTTTCTATGTATGTATTTACAAAAAAAAAAGTATTTATGTATTCTATCAGTCATCTCGTTCCCATAGTACAAGCTTGCTTAGTTTGAGGCTAGATGGCGCTGTGTGTGAAAAACGTCTACCAATATTTATTTATTTATTATACATACAAAAGTTTGTGCGAACTCGGAAACGGCTGAACGGATTTGGATGAAATTTGGTATGGAGGTAGATTATTCGAGATAGCGAGAGTTCGAGCCTGGCCTTAAAATAAAATAACCGGCTGCAAAAAGTAAATGTAGCTTATGACGCTCCAGACTTATAGAGAAATGCAACGACATCTCACTAGTCAAAATGAAAAATAAATCATTTAACTGAACGATTTTTACGGTTTTTCGAAATCGAGCAGTCCAATTCAATAATAATAATAATAGTTGTTTATTTGCTACAAGTAAAAATATGGGTACATAGTATTATTGTATGTTTAAGAATTCATTACAATTGCTTACAAAAATGTTGTACATATCAATGTCTCCCAAGTTGGCCTCAGCGGCGACGACGCCCCCGCGAGGACGACGCCCAAGAAAGCGTGTATTTGTAGTAAAGAAAAGAACAAACAGCCAGCACAATAAATACCTACCTGTCATAATATTATTAATTTGTTAAAATAATTTAATAGTTTTCCCAATTTAACTGTAAACATAAGTTTATTTTGTAAAAGTGAATACTTCAGTAGGGCTAACATGCGCACCGCGACAAAAATTAGGTTAAATTATGACAGGTAGGTATTTATTATGGTGGCTCCGTTTGTTCTTTTCTTTGCTAAAAATACACGCCCTCTTGGGCGTCGTCGCCGCAGGAGCGTCGTCATCACGGGGGCGTCGTCGCCGCGGGAGCGTCGTCATCACGGGGGCGTCGTCGCCACTAAGGCCGAGTTGGGAGAGATTTCGCTCGATTTTCGAAAAACTCTAAAACAACGTTCAGTGAAATTGCCATTTTGAGCAGTGAGGCGATTTCTGATATTCTCACCTCAGTCTTGTCAGAGCAGTGGAAGAGTCTATCCTGCAGTAGGAAGGAAGCGCCGTGTGAGACGAGGGCGTCACGTTCCATCTCTCCAAGCCTGACGCCCCCTCCGCGGCGACGCCCCTTCACTGGCTGCCGAGTGAGGGCGTCGACTACGCCCGTCGTTCGCACCTGGGGGCGAATATATTTTTATTAACATCGAGCGAAGAAAATGTCTCAGAGAGTACAAGAAAAAGCCGGCATTAAAAAAAATATTAGAGAGGACGAAAATCTGTTTCTGAAATAAGAAAGAGAATGCGACGCTTATTTTTCTGGTATTATCTCTGTTCCGCGGATAGATTATAGTGGTTTTATGAGAAGCACATATAACATGTCAACCCACAAAAAAAAAATGTTAATGATACAGAACGATTTTTTTTTGTGGGTTGACATGTTATTGCTTATCAGTATCCATTATATTCGTGTGTAATAACAATGCAATATAACTTAATAACACACCGAAAATATAATTAAAAGTAAACAAAATTAAAATATGGGCGGGCTTATCGCAAAGCGATATCTCCCAGGCAACGTTCGTGTGGGCATACAACTAGTGCAGACCTGCCACTTGTCGGAGACCATGTGCCGCAGCCGCTGGTAGTGTATGACGCCGTAGAAGATGTCGGCCGTCATCTCGCGGCCGTCCACTCCGCTGTACATGCGCTCGGTGCCGTAGTAGTTGTACCCGCCGGCCTCCAGCAGCCGCCCGAAGTACGCGACGCCCGAGTCCTTCTCGCTGAACCGGAAGGGGCTGGCGTCGTACACCTGCCCGACGCCGAACGTACGATTAAGACTAGCCCATCTTGTCCATACAAAAAGCGCAGTCTGTTTTTTTTGGCGGGAACGTGAAGTAATCATGTCGCGTCATTTTGTTATTTTCCAAAGCTTGTGTGGTTTCGAGCGTTAATGTGTAAGAACGGTGAATTTCTACGCGTTAAGTGTTAGAACATGCACAACATATAATGTCGTGAAACGTGAATTTTCGTGTTGTTTCCAAAACTCCATAGAAGGCTATGATTAAGTTTTCACCACTTTACTGGGGCATGACTTGGGCTTGACCGTGACTTGCTTTGCTCGCTTTTGACTGTGACTATGACTTGTTTGGTAATATTTAACAAAACTTGAAAATATATAAGCATACTTGACACTGGCAAATGCATAAGGCGTCCGACGCCAAAATTACCTTAGTAGGAAAGAGAGAAAAAAAGTTTAGGCTGATACCACTGTTCCTACAAAAAATGACGTTAGTGTGAGGCGCGGCGCGGGGCGCGGGGAGAGCGATCGAGCATTCTCATTGGCTATCTCAAGGTTACGGCTACTCGCGCCTAACAATCAACCAATCAGAGTCATTTTATAAGTGTATTTAGACCAGGGATATAATTTTTTTTTATAATAAATTTCAAAAATCCGATCTTTTGATATAAATCCGATATATATCCAGGCTAAGAAAAGAAGCAAATTTTCCCTAGAAAGTGAAAATTATTAACGCTAGGAGCACCAGGGAATCCCCATATTTGATTACCTCGTAAAATAAACGTTATATGATATGAAGTTAAGGTTTGAATTACAATAAAAAGCTAGCCGTACTGGTAAGTTAAAGTAAAGGGGATTTCCCTAACTTTAAATGAGGTTGGAAACAATCTAAATTATTGTGAATTGTAGTTTTTCGCTACGTGTTGCCAGGGTAAACATTAATCTCCAAAATTTTATATATATATATATATATAAGATAAATATATATATATATACTTATCTTGATTTAATTGATCTCAATTGATTTTTTCCTGTCTTCTGAACTTTATTTTCGTCTTCAAAAAAAATTTGTAAGAAAAAATATATATCTTGATATATATCATATACATATATATATTCGCTGATAGATATCGGCGAACCCTGATTTAGAGTGATGCGTGGTGCGCTTGAGCGTCCTGAATGCAGAATCTAGGGATAGTGATCCGTGGGCATCCCTTATATAATTTCATTACGTTAGTAAAGCGTGACTCACGTGGCCGTGCAGGCTGGCCGCCTTCCCCGCCATGCACTCGATCATCATGGCGATGGTCATGCGGGAGGGGAACCCGTGCGGGTTGAACAGGATGTCGGGGATGAGGCCGGACTCCGTGAAGGGCAGGTCCTCCGCGCACCACTTCTGGCTGCAGATGCCCTTCTGGCCCGCGCGGGACGCGAACTTGTCGCCCACGAACGGGTTGCGCTGACCACAAACAAATACACGTGAGGTTAATTAAGGCCCAGAATCTTAGTCAAAGTATTGGTATAGAACGTCGGTTAGCGTGGCCGCACATGAGACAAAACATCATAACATCGACCAATCACGATTACCATGACCAATTTTCGACCAATAAGGATCCAGTAATAAGAGCCGGCACCAAGTTCGACCAATCAGGATGCAGTAATAATAGCCGGCACTAATTTCGACCAATCAGGATGCAGTAATAATAGCCGGCACTAATTTCGACCAATCAGGATGCAGTAATAATAGCCGGCACAAATTTCGACCAATAAGGATCCAGTAATAAGAGCCGGCACCAATTTCGACCAATCAGGATGCAGTAATAAGAGCCGGCACCAATTTCGACCAATCAGGATGCAGTAATAATAGCCGGCACAAATTTCGACCAATAACGATCCAGTAATAAGAGCCGGCACCAATTTCGACCAATCAGGATGCAGTAATAATAGGCGGCACCAATTTCGACCAATAAGGATCCAGTAATAAGTGCCGACACCAATTTCGACCAATAAGGATCCAGTAATAAGAGCCGACACCGATTTCGACCAATCAGGATGCAGTAATAATAGCCGGCAACAATTTCGAACAATCAGGATTCAAAGTCAAAGTTAGCAGTAACAATCATCATCATCATCAGCCAGGTGACGTGTTTCTGTCCTTGTTATTTCTTGTTATTCTGTTGTTGTTATCATGTGTACGTGATAAAAATTCATGACCCTAATAATTGCATTTCTTATTTCTTACCTGTATTCTGAGCACGACGCACGCTTTCTTGATATTTTCCTTGAAGTCCCCACATTGCCGCACGCTGTCCACATACACGTCCTCCTTGCCGTGGTATTTGTGAGTTACGTATTTATTCTTCTCGCCGTCGAAAAAGCTGTTGACAAACAACAATTACATACTGTTCATAATTAAGGCCGCTTTCAAGCACTGCGCTCTACCTATCTCGCTCGCACATTCAGCATTTGTCAACGTTAAAAAGTAAAAAAAAAACAACTTACATCTGTTTATCGTAAGTTAGTTCTGGTTTAAACCTGTAACCTAATGAAGGTTTTTTGTAATAAGACTGTATGAGAGCAAGTACGCGAGCGAAGCAAGCGCGAATGTTTTAATCTATTTCGCTCACGTAAAACAAAATTATTAAGTGACAAGGTCAAGCAAGTTGAAATTAATTTGAGCAAGAATCAGGGCAACTAGAAAAGTGCAAGCGAAGCGAGCGTGAAATTATTGAAAGATGTATCAACGTAGATTCTTACCAATAGAAGGGCTCGTCGGGCCCTATCCTAGCCCCTATGGCCGGCAAGCCGTCGTCGTCGATGATCCCCACTAGGTTGGCGTCGGCGGGATCCCGCGCGAAGTACGAGTCGGCGTGCTTCAGCTCTATGAACTCCGACTTGTACACGGCGCCGGCCGCGAACCCGCGCTCGTATGCAGACTTGTTGATTATCATCGCGTCTTCCATGTCGTAGCCCTAACAAAAATATTATCTATGGTTAAGAATGATTCAAATCGGACCGGGTTTGGAACCCATTCGGGATCGAACGGGCCCTGACACGCTTTGAAACGCCGAACTAACTTCGAATACACGTTGCGATTGTCATTTGAAAATCTACTCTGCTTACATGACATAGGCCTCACAATTCAAAGGCTGGGTTCATGCAAGCTTTGATATGGGCCACACTCGGTTGCACATACCATGTAAGCAATAGGCGCGAGCGAAACGATCACGTACTTTTTGCCGTTTTTTTAGAACATAACAAAATAAATTAACAAGTTTGTAGCTAAACAAGTACATGATTAATTAAATTTATTACTAATTTATAATTTAAAAAGATGTGAGCGAAGCGAGCGAAAATATTCTAAAGGCAAAAATGATTACCGTGTATGATATAACAGCGACTATAGCATTGGTGCCCATGGGGAAGTCATCTAGCCCTATGTTATCGTAGTGCGTGGGCCGGAAGAGCGGCGTGGCGGGCGTCTGTAGCCGGTATAACTTGGTCTCCGCGTTGGTCGCCCACGTGTGGATCGGGGTGCCCATCGTTTGTTTACCCATCTGACACTGGTACATGTTACTGTACAAAAAAAGAGTTACGGTTAAGTTAGTACGCTCAGTAGTCTTCCAGTTTAACATACGATATTTCAGTTTCCAGCATTTTTCCGAGAAGTATCCTATGTTATTCATGAAGCATACTGAACTTTTCCATGTCAAATTTCATCACGATTGGTTAGACTCCGAATTCCTAAAACACCTATAATATGCTCACTGTGCAACCATTTGTTATAATTATAACTACCAAGTGCGCAAAAAGACTACTAGCGTAATACTAGCGTGCTGTCATCAGGGTTGGATTCCGAACCTCAGAAATAATTGTCTATGGAAGTTAAAAATATACTACTTGTGTAAAATTATACTACGTTTCGTTTTGTAACAAAATTGCACTGTTAAGCAAAATCTTGTCTTATTATTTATATTTATATTCTTGAATATTTTTTAGTAAATATACTAATGAGTCCTTTGGAACTTACGTACGGATTTACCACTGGCTTTTCGGTGAAGGAAAACATCGTGAGGAAACACCTGCATATTTCCGGAGAAGAAATTGGAGTATGTGAATTCACCAACCCGCACTGGGCCAGCGTGGTGGGTATGGCCTAATCAGCCTTGGAGGGTAGGGCGGTCCCAGCAGTGGGACGTTTAATATGCAGGGTAATATTACATAACTTGATAATGACGAAATAATCTATGGAGCTACTTGTGAAGCTAAAATGTAAAAGAAAAAATAAAAGCTGTGCCTGTACCGTGGCGACTGGTTGCAGTCCGGCATGGGAACCAACTGCGCTAGGTTACTCATGAACGCAGATTTGGACAGCTCCAGGTGTGTCGTTTTACCTGAAATTCAAATCACAATGGCCGCAATTCCACCGTGCGCTCACTAAAAGAAATTAAGCTATCGCTGTCTTTTACCAAATAGAAATAATACATTAATTAATATTAATTGTATGTATTATTAATATTAATTGTATGTATTATTAATATTCATTGTATGTATTATTAATATTATTAATAATACATACAATTAATATTAATATTCATTAATGTATTATTTCTATTTGGTAAAAGACAGCGATAGCGAATAATAATACATACACAGATACATACATAGATAATAATACATACAATTAATATTAAGTAATTAATTGTTAATTGTATGTATTATTAATTAATTAATAATACATACAATTAATATTAATACAAGTACCTATATTATGTTCTTCGAAGAGAACTAGTCATCGCGACTCAGGGAATCCTACAGCGATGACTAGAGACTGCAATTAGCAATATTGGCATGACAATATAGTAAACTGGAAATAATCAATTGTAAAATTATTAAATTATAATATGTATGTACAATTATTTTTTTGTAATCAATTGTAATTGATTCTTAATATACAATAATACTATGTACCCATATTATTACTTGTAGCAAATAAATAAATTATTAAAATAAAAAAAGAAACAAGATAAAGATGGCATGAATTTTAGTGCTGTCAAATTAGTCCGATCTTAGTTCTCCATACAAACTTAGGCGAGACCGTAGCGGGTGCCGATTTAAAACAAGTTTTAAGTGTCGCTAGTGTACGTTTTTCTTCGCGGCTTCAATCGGTAAACTCGTTTGACAGAACTAAAATGCATGCTATCTTTTTCTTGCGTTTATATAAGTAAAAGACAGCAATAGCACTAGGTGTGGTTTAGCGGGAATCAACGCCAATATTCTCATATTTTTTTATCGAATTTGGTGACGAGACGAGCAAGTCGCTCAACTGAAAAACTTCACGCTTGCCCATAACAATTCAGTGCCACCCACAATTTGAACCTCAACAGTTCAAAACCATGCGCGGTAATGTACTGCGCTCGTCACCCTGACCCTGAGACTATATTACAATATGTAAAATTTAAGTCCGTTCCGGATACGCATGTTGTTAAATTATGTTGGTTCCACAATTATTTGGAAAAATTGTTTGTTTTAATTTGATTAAATTGTCTTGTTTATCACACTTAGTCTCTGTGGGGCCGTTCAAGTATTACGTAAGCACTATGGGGGGGGGGGTGATTCTTTGTTTTGCTTATTTTGGATGACAAGGGGGGTAGGGGCGTCTAGATGATGATTACGTCATCGGTAGTTACTTTTTTACACGAACCTCCAACTTAGAATCATGGATTCGGGTTTCATGGACTGAAGACTGTTAAATTGAATTTAATATGTGTACCAAAAATTTAAAATAAGTTTGTTATGTTCGTAAGATTATAATATTTTTGTCCCTTACTCTATGTCGAATACTGTATCAGTAAAATCTAATCTCTATCCTAAATCTATTTTCTTATTTTTAAAATTATAATTATATTAAAAAAAAAATATATTTAAATGAAAAATGTTTACGTAAGCACGGCGGGAGGGGGTAAGAGCTTGGCTTACTTTTGCTGACAAGGGAGATGGGGGGGGTAAATAATTGTAATAAATCTGCTTACGTAATACTTGAACGGCCCCTTTGTCACAAAATCACCGTTTTCTCATAGAAATCCCACAACCTAGGCACGTACTATAGTCCCTGGTTACATAAAAAACATGAATGCAACTATTCACACGGATATCAACGAAATTCATCACAATTACACTATATTTTGCATAAATACAAAACTATTTACACACGGATATCCACGGAATTCATCATAATTATATTCTTTTTCCTCCTAAGAGGATTTTGGCGTCGCACGTCTTATGCATTTGCCAGTGTCAAGTATGGAGGATTTCGCTAAAAAGCTAATAATAAGTTTAAAAAATAATAACAAAAAATAACTCGGTAGGTTGATATATGATATCTTATTTCTATAGTATTAGTTACAAAAAT
Organism: Apocheima hispidaria; assembly: GCA_947579745.1. Taxonomy (NCBI): domain Eukaryota; kingdom Metazoa; phylum Arthropoda; class Insecta; order Lepidoptera; family Geometridae; genus Apocheima; species Apocheima hispidaria. Next base: position 8,407,709 of record OX388167.1, on the reverse strand, counting down.
TGATTATTTATACCCATAATTTTAATTAATTTATAATTGTTTTCGTAATAATATTGTTACTACAATACACTATAATATAATGTAATTTTCCTAGTGAAATGCGTCATGTCATTAGTATTCTTGTTTTCTTATATTGCTAAGATATAAACTTACGAAATAGCAAAGTAGTATGTAACCGATCACTTTTTTCCAAACTACCCCCAATGTCCTCGACTTAATGCGCTTTAATGTACTAACTTGTTGTTAGGTAAAAGTTTTAAAAGGCGATCCTAGCCTATAAAACAATTTAGATTTAAGATCTTGTGGCTTTAGATGTTAACGCTGAGTTTTTACAAAAAAAAAATATGTACCCATTTATCATAATAAAGAACTTTCAAAATCAAAAATCAGTGTCAAGTATACATATTTATTCTCAAGTTTAGTTAGATATAATCAAACAAGTCATAGTCACTGTCAAAGTTGAGCAAAGCAAGTCATGGTCAAGTCCTAGTCATGCCCCAGTAAAGCGGTGAAAACTTTACTAGAGCCTTCTATGGAGTTTTGGAAACAACACGAAAATTCACGTTTCACGACATTATACCATTCACCAACACTCGTGCATGTACACGAACACTTAACGGGTAAAAATTCACAGTTGTTACACATTAACACTCGAAATAACACAAGTAATGGAAAATAATATAATGACGCGACATGATTTCTTCACGTCCCCGCCAAAACTCAAAGCATCATTCTATTATTTTCCAAAACTTGTGTTATATCGAGTATTAATGTATAAAAATGGTGGTATTTATCCATTAAGTTTTTGTGAACGTGCACGAGTGTTGGTGAATAGTATAATGTTGTGAAACGTGACTCTTCTTGTTGTTTCCAAAACTCCATAGAAACCTCCAGTAAAGTCCCCAACACTTCACTGGGGCATGACGTGGACATGACCGTGATTTGCTTTGCTCGCCTTTGACTATGACTTATTCGATAATATATAACAAACATTGAAAAATATACATGTATACTTGACACTGGCAAATGCATAAGACGTGCGACGTCAAAAACCTATTAGGAGGAGAAAAAAAAATAAAAATAAGGATGAACAGACTAGAAACTTCGAGTGTCATACCTTTGACAATCTCAGTGTTGGTGACAGCTATGTCCAGATAGAGCTGTTCCATGGTGCCGATGAGCTCCAGCTGCCCGCTGGCGAGGTTGATGACGGGCCGCATCATGCGCGCCTCGTGCGTCATCAGGAACACGCCCGCGTACTGCGCGCATATCTGCAAACGGCGACTAGTGACTCGCACCGAACTGGGACCGCGCGACCGGAAAAACTTTACAGCAACTCGACTAATTTTGCTCATATTCAAACTTAAAAATCGTATTCAATTTAACTTCTCGTCTACAAAAGGAGAACGGGTGAATTTGGTCCAATCGTCCAACACTAACAAGGTTTACGTAAACAGTCCTCTATGATATAAATTTCATTATTTAGGTCGCATCACTAGCACATTCATAAGCTAGGCATTCAACTCGTCACAACTACTGTCACAACCCATGGTGTGTGCTTGTTGGTGGACAGTTGGACAAACTCTGTACATTTTTGCACATGTCCATTCATTATGATCGCAAATCATTCTCATACAAATCTACAAATACCGCCTTGTTCCTGAAATTCCGAGACTTTCGCTTTGCTCGGTCAATAAATTAATTAAAAGAAAAACAAAATACCCGACTGAAATAAAATACTGAATACCCAAAATGTAGCTTATGTCACTCCGGACGTAGGAATCCAACGACACCTCATGACCTTACAAGCCTTTCAAGACTTTACAAAATCTTTCAAAAGCCGTTTGGACAACAGGAGGAACCCACAAACATACTTACATGCTCACATACACCCCAAAAACGTTACCCTCCTTCCGGGCAGTCGGGTAAAAATCCTAAAACTGACCTGCGTCTTAGGTATGACCACGATTTCCGTGCTAATGGGCATCTCCTCTCCCTTGACCTTCAGCGAGCGGAGATGCGCGGCCGACCTGTGCGCGGCGTCCTGCGGGAGGTACCCCGCCAGCCGGCCGTCCACGAACACCGGGTACTTGTACTCGTCCCGGGACAGCGGAGTCTGGGACACGGACGATACCGGCTCCATACCTGGAGACCAGGACTGGGATGAAACAAGTTATTGTGAAAAAAAAAAAAATCTTCCAGGCAAGCTTTTATAAAATCCGTTATTGGTGCTGTAAGCTGATCAAAATGAGTCCAAACTCTCTAATCTGTTAGATACAAACATTGCAAATCACATCACACTAATATTATAAATGGAAAAGTTTGTGTGCAAGTGTGTAAATATGTAAGTGTGTTTGTTCCCGTTCAACTCAGTAACGGCTGAACGGATTTGAATTAAATTTGGTATGGAGGTAGCTTACACATAGGCTACTTTTTAATAATTTTTAATAAAATTATTCGGTTTCTGTGGAATAGTGGGTGAAACCGCGGGGCGCAGCTAGTACAAAATATAAACAAAATTAGTGCATTAAAAGTTTAAAGAGAGACGGATGAATATAAATTGATACTAACCACATTTTTCAAGCACAACAGGGAGGTTGTCCATTAGATTCTGTTCCGGTTTTTGTGTGATCTGAAACAATTAGTAAAGTGTGATGTTTTTGTCTAGAAGCATTTTAATTTTTATCCTAAACGGACAAATTGTTTGTCAAATTAGCACACTACTGCTTAGCGGATGATAAACGGTCCATACCGAGCACAAATCACACTACATACCTCATTACGAGATTCGTTGTTCCTACAAAAAGTCACCAAAGTTTGTTGAAGGCGCGGGTCGCGGGGACTGCGACCGAGCGTTGCCATTGGCTATATCAAGGTTACGGCTACTCGATCCTAACAATCAACCAGTAGGAGTATTTTCTGATAAGTGTATTTAGACTGATGCGTGGTGCGCTTAGAGCGTCCTGGATGCAGAATCTAGTGTGATCTGTGTTACCGAGCCACTATCAGAGACGCTGAAAAATTCAAAGACAACGAATACCTATTTTGGAGCATATTCCTAAGGCTTTAAGGCCGTGTATTACCTGCGCGGTGGTCGTGAGGTGGTTGAGCAGGCCGCAGGGCGCGCCGTCCGGCGTGTGCACGGGGCACACGAAGCCCCACGCGTCCGGCAGCAGAGCCCTAGCCTCCGTCGTACGCATCTCCATGAAGAACGAGCCGCGGTGGATCGACCTGAAGATAAATAGTTTACGTCCTGTTAATAGCAGGCTACAGGCTGTTGTCTCAACGGATCACAGCAGGTCGACGCAAACGATGTCGAGATCCGTGGCAACGAAAAAAACTATGTGGGAATTTTATTGAGTGGGCTTATCCCGTAACTCTGAAAGCGATAGCGAGAGTTGCGCGAGCGGGACCGCGCATAGTGCGGCTAAGTTGGTACGAGCGAGATGGCGTGCTCTCGCAATCAGAATCACGAACGTTTCAAAGTTAGAGGATAAGAGAAGTGGAAGAAAGTATATGAAAACGGGAAAATAATGAAGAAAGTACAGTAAAGTACAGTGGAATAAAATAATAAGGAATCGGAAAGACAGTAAAGTGAAAGCTGACAGAGAGTGAAGTGAAAGCTGGCTGAGAGTGAAGTGAAACCAGGAAGTTAGTGAAGTGAAAGCTGACAGAGAGTAAAGTGAACCCAGGAGAGAGTGAAGTGAAAGCTGGCAGAGTGTGAAATGAAACCAGGAAAGAGTGAAGTGAAAGCTGGCAGAGTGTGAAGTGAAACCAGGAGAGAGTGAAGTGAAAGCTGGCAGAGTGTGAAGTGAAACCAGGAAGTGAGCGAAGTGATAGCTGACAGAAAGTTAAGTGAAACCAGGAGATAGAGAAGTGTAATGAAGAAGAGAGTGCAGTGAAAGCAGCAAGATAGTGAAGTGAAGATGAACAGTGAATCGAAAGCATGATAGGAGTAGGATTTAAGTGCGATACATTTTAAAAAGAAAATTGGAGTTAATAAAGACAAAAAAGTTACGAAAAATTAGCGAAATTACACTGAGAATTTTGAGTATCGGTGCAAAAAAAAAATGAAGGAATGAGAGAGCGAGAGGCGACAATTACTTCACTGACAATGCTCCTGATATTGGAGGTGTCCATAGGCGGCGGTGACCACTTACAACCAATACTCAATACTCAATACATTTATTGCAAACATTATGTAAATTACATGCAGATCTTAGTTAGCATATTTTAAACTAGTAGTTCGCGCCAAACTGAGACCTCGCGATCCCTATATCTTCACAACTCCTGGACCGATTCAGCTCATATTCGAACTTAAAAATTGTATTGAAATGAACTACTTGCCTACAAAATTTAGAAAAGATCGTATCAACGGTTCGCAAGTTAACGTCGGACAAATATACACACAAACATACAAACATACATACAAATGCCGATTTGTCCCAGTAAACTTACTTTCAGCATTTATTTATTTGTACATTTTATTTAAATTAGTTAATACGACGACGAAATTTAAACTATATAAGCTTAATTATGTTATCACATGAGTGACAATGTTGTCTTTGTTGATAATAAAGTTCTTTAAACCTAAACTCTGAGACCTTCGCTTCCCTCGTTCAATAAGTAATCATAATGACCCTGATTGGGTATGGCAATATCTGGAGGAGGAGGCTCGTCGCTTGTTTGTCACCAATAATATATATATATATATTTGATTATGGAAATTGTATTAATGACGAAATACGGTGTGATGCACAGCTCTTATATTTAATTATTAGATGTTTGTAATTCAGCCAATGAATAAAATTATCTTATCTTATAAAAAACTAACTTGAAATGCGACATATAACGCATCCTGTTGATATTCTCGGCCACTATCGTCAACCCCTTGTACTGAGGCAGGGTGACGTAGGTCGAGGGCGCGTTTCCGGTCGCCAGGAACGTCTCCATGCGAGTCTCGAACGTACCCGAGGCCCGTATGAAGTGGGCGAGGTCTTTCTGTAACCAAAAAATAAAGTGTTTTTGACGCGAATTCGATGAACGAAATGTCAGAAATGAAATTACCACAAAATTGATGTGGTTGTGTGTGTGTGTGTGTGTGTGTTAGTGTGTATGTTTGTGTGTGTGTGTGTGTGTAGCATCTCTGCTTACCGTCAGTCTCGAGCCGAGTTCGTCTCGCGGAGAGTACTGACCTGACTGATGGAGAAGCTGGCGCCTTCGAACTTAGCCCTGGTCCGCTTGAGTATCCCGACGCGGACGTTGTTCATGAGATTGATCATGCGTTCCTTCAGCACCTGCAGGTAGAGGTGCCCTCCGACCAGCACCTCCTGGCACATCACCGCGTCTTGACCCTCCGCCTGGGGGAAAACCAGTGGATAGGTCATACCCTCGATAATATAAATAATTGAATTGGATCGGCCGTATGGCTCTGGATTAGAGAACACACAACCAGTAGATAGATCATACCCTCTCAAGAATATGATACGCTCAAAAGAGCTTCTACCCTTGAATTGGATCGCTTATGATCGGCCGAATATCTTTGGATTAGAGACCACACAACCAGTAAATAGGGAGACAATACAAAAAATTTCGCTGACTGACAGTCATGTATGACTACAGTAAGACCAGTAGATAGATCATACCCTTTCAAGAATATGATACGCTCAACGGATCTTCTACTCGTGAATTGGATCACCCCAGCTCTAAGAGCCAACAGTTTAAGGGGCGTGTACCCTGGTTCTCGCTGTCTCGTTCGCAGTATAACAACATTTTTTTATATAAAAATAACAGAGAACAAATTTAAAAAAATGTTTAGTAGACTTAAGAATACAATTGCCAATGTTTTATAACAATTTTCATGTTATAATCTTTTTCTATGGCGAAAGAGAAAGAAAAGATATTTCGTTTGTTTTTTTTACTGCGCCAAAATAAAAAAATAATAACATCAAAATAAGACTACGCTTTTTGTATGGATCTTGTCCATACAAAAAGCGTAGTCTGATAACCAAATGAACCCTAATGTTATCCGCCTTCGAAGGTTTTTTTTCTACACCGTGATACTATGCTTGATTTTTTTTTTATTTCGCAATATCTTCGTTGCACTTAGTGTCATTTTTTTTGCGTCGAAAATACGTAGTATAAAAGTATTTGTTCAAATTCTAATGTCTACATTTGAGAAAAAAAAAAAAAACAGCATATATTATGTTATACGAGCCATTGACACCTGAAACAAAAGATTTTGTTAATATTAAGGTGGTGGTAACGCCCCCGAAACGCTAATTTCATCAAAAAGTTAGGAAAATTCACTAACTCTCTATCGCACGCACGAGAAACAGAGCGACAGCTATACAATTTCAAATATTGAACGCGCCAAAACCTCGCGCAATTACTATCCTCTTAACACTTGGAAGCGTCAAACTTGATGTAATTTTAAGCAGTACTTTAAAATAAAGTATCAATTAATAAAACCGGTCAAGTGCGAGTCAGGCTCGGGCTAAGAGTTTCTACCACAAAGTATTCATTATTTTAGTTTTTCTTTGTTACATAAATACATTAATATAATACACAAGTAGTTTTGTGTACGGAACCCTCGCTGCACTTGTCCTGTTTTTTTGGAGTACCTTGCACTTGGCCTGCACGAAATCGTAAAGTTTCTGCGCCATGTAGACAAGTCCATGGAACTTGTCTATATCTCGGTCGAGGTGGATCATCACACATCTGTCCAGAAGGAACTTGGCTGCCTCCAGGTCTGATTTACCCTAAAATATGAACAGATCATTACATTGTATAACTTGACTAACACAATAAGTCGTGGTAGCTCAGTCGGAGCAAGCTCGCCTCACAATTGTGGGGTCGTAGGTTCAAGCCCGTACCGTAGTTCTTTGGAACTTACGTGCTTGATATAACACTCGCTTCTTGGTTTAAACATCCCGATCCGATATCTCATCGGCCTACATTCGATGTGTATAACGCATTTAAATGATCATTGTATTCAATGAATAGCCTCTACTCAATTTGCATACTATTGTATACAAAAGGTTATTATTTTTGACTTGTAGATGAATATTTACCAATAAATAACTTTGAATGAAAATTGGTATGGCGGTAGCTTACACTGTGGATAAACACATACTTTTTATTCCGGAAAAATATTCTGTTTCTATAGAAAAACGGGTGAAATCGCTGGGCGCACCTAGTATAATACATTTTTTAATAATATTAATTCATGTATTTAATATTAATTAGATTACAGTCTGGATATTTTTATCTGAAACAAATAAATATTGATTTGATTTGGTAAAAGGAGTCAGATAATAATGCGGTTACTATAGCATCGCTACAATGTTGTATTTTTTTTTTTTTGTTGTATTATTGTTTTATGTTAGTTTTTTAACCTTAGATTATGGTAACCTGTAATGCCCACCCAATGAAAAAGAATTGATAAATAAATAAATACAATAGTTTCTAGATCTGGGTTGGAGTGTACTCGTACCTTGGGCAGTTCAGCCACGAGGCGCGGGCGGAACATGCGGCCGAGGTAGGCGCGGCACTCGGCCGCCGTGTGGAGCCCCTCCTCGTGCAACTCGCGGATCATGTTCTGTATGCAGCTGGAACAAGGGAAATCCGACTTTACTACCTTCGAACCTTTACTGCCTATGCTAGCGGCACTTTCATACTTGCGAAAACGAGCGGCATGATGGAGATGCTGGGATAATTTTCAAGATATGTTATTATCATTCGTTTTTCATAATATAATCTTAGAAAAATAATATGAGAAGAATGCCATCCCATTTTTTTTTACCGAAAACAGCATAAAACTAGATGGCGCTTACGTACTTAGTCAATAGCGTAACGCGTTACGTAACGCGTTACGCTTTTGTAGCGACTTGAACATTAGGTTCAAATCGCTACAAAAGCCGATGAAAATATGATTAACATAGAAACATAATATTGGTATGTGTCCGCTATTTAAGGTTTAGTTCAAATTAGATTGCAATATACGACGTAAAAAAATATGTTTACAAAAAAACGTTTTCGACGAACTCTCGAGAACTAACACTAGCGTGTTTTGCAGATAAAATATAAAATTAATGATTTTACTGATATTATTCATAAAAAATCTCGTTTTTTCTCCGTACGTTACGAATGAGTTAACTTTGGTTTCTATTTCAAGTCAAGCAGAAATTGTGACGATCACATCGCAGTTTAATTCACTAGCGACATCTTACGTCCTTATCGGTACTTCAAACGAGTTACGTATCTTTCTATGGACATTGGCACTCTTCTTTATATAATTTCTCTATGGTACTTTATAATACTCACTTCACATAATACAAGTCGTTTTTCTTCCCATGTAGGAGTATTCTGTATATGTGGTGATCGGGATAGTCGACCAGGCACTTCATTATGAGGAGTAACGGGGCATAGTACATCATTTTACGGTATCCGAACATCAACTTGCATGTGCCGTTGGTAAGAAAGTGGAGGACGTTGTTCTGTAAAGATTTATTTTATTGATGATGATGTTAATGAACAGTTTTCAGGGTCGGTAGCCCCCACAAGGTTACCATGTATCAGAGACGCCATAGAATACAAACAAACACTTGCCATAATGCCATCGAATAATGCGGCTATAGCATAATAAGCATGCAAATATGCTCTTAAAAAGGGCTAAGTCAACACTCAACACCAATTCTCCAATAGCATAACATCTGACGAAACAGGAGTGGAACAGTTGTGCCAGCGACCCAAGGCTGGTTTGGGTAGGCTGGCTGGGTAAATGCACAAAAGACCCTTAGCGGGACGTCATCATCATCTCAGCCACAGGACGTCCACTGCTGGACATAGGCCTCCATAGGCCTGCGGGACGTCAGTGCAGGTCTTATCACCCCAATTAGAATTAGAAGGGCTATGTATGCACTATCAAAATGCCTACTGAAGGTAAAAAGTCTCATAGTAAAAGGTGTTCATAATGTACATACATGCCTTTCAATATTGTTGCACCTTTCAGTAAGAGCCTGTAATCCGATGTCAAGTAAATATAAATAAAATATTAACGTCGATACATACAGTGCTGGTTTGATCGGATGTGACGCAGCGCATCATGACTCCGTATTCGGAGAAAAGGTTGCCCCTCATCCTCCATGTTGGCCGCTTTATGGTCACCGGGAAATTCCGTCTCGTCACCAGCAGCATGCGGGCTAGGCGCTCGTGACCCTGTTCAATGATAGCTGACTTTAGGAATGTGGAGGCTTAATCCAAATGAAACCATGTTGGGGCTTGGGGTTACATCATAGAAAAAAAAGTGTTTTGGCGGGAACGTGAAAAAATCATGTTGCGTCATTATATTATTTTCCAAAACTTGTGTTAATGTGAATTTAAACGGTGAATTTTTACCCGTTAAGTGTTCGTGTACATGCACGAGTGTTGGTGAATGGTATAATGTCGTAAAACGTGAATTTTCGTGTTGTTTCCAAAACTCCATAGAAGGCTCTAGTAAAGTTTTCATAACTTTACTGGGGCATGACTTGGACTTGACCGTGACTTGCTTTGTTCGTCTTGACTTGTACGACTTGTTTGATAATATTTAACAAAACTTGAAAATATATAAGCATACTTGACACTGGCAAATACATAAGGCGTGCGACGCCAAAACGCTCTTAGGAGGAAAGAGAAAAAAAATGCCAAATAAGGGTGTCTAAACATGTCCTGATCTGACATCGTATGAAAGGGACAGCTAGATTTGAATTTCATGGGAGCAAAAGAAACAAACTATTAAGGTTATAGCTTCTCCCGTTCGCTCCTCCAGAAAGTTATATATAGCCATCTCTTTCAAACGATGTCAGGTCAGGCCATGTAGCGAGGCCTTCACTCACTCAGAGGAAATTCGCTAGTGGCGGCGCTTTGGTGACACACGTTGTTATTGGTTTGTGTGACTTGTAAAAATGTACATTTATACAATAAGTAAGCCATCTTTTAACAGAGTTTGTTGTATATTATACATAGTTAAACAGAAAATGTTATTGATTATTATTCCCAAATCTAAACTTTTACAGAATATTGTAAGCCACTTCAGTGGAGAGTAAGTAAATAAGATCAAGATCAAGATTTTGTGGAGCCATTGCTCTGTATCTATTTATTTTGTGGAATGCAATCAATTGAACCATCAAAGTTTAGCCCATTTCGAGGTAGCTCCCATGGTCCGGGCGTCTTTGAAAATTAATTAACAAGTTTGAAAGTGACTGAACGATCACTCTCGCCTTTTCGCAGGTGTTGGTTGCCTGTTAGTATTTATTGTAGTTGCCTATTAGTATTTACTGTTAGTACATATATAGCCAGGTAGACTGTGACTTATGTTCTCCTAGCTAAGAGAATGTTATGATAGTGGAAAAATCTTTTTTTTTTCAATTTTCCTACATTACTCATTATTGAGTATGCTAAATTAAACTTTGTTGCAACATAGCTACAGTCCATACTTACTAAATTGTTATTACGGAGTGATTGTTTTGTACTTGTACTATTATTTATTCTATGACTGTACCTTGATAATAAAGTATCCGCCCCACTCGTCAGCGTGTTCATTGTGTTCCACTAACTCTTGAGGAGACAGGTCGGCGAGGTGGCACATTTTTGACTAGAAAATTTAACACAATTTTAGTCAGTAACTATTACCTAAGTAACCCATTAGGCGCATGTATGTCACAAAAACAGGGTTCGAAATTATCAAGATAAATATGCCTCGTGCTAATCATCGCAATAATTATCAAAGATACCAAATACTTTTGATACTTACTAATCCTTTTTTAACTATTATTATCTATCAATATGTACAGTAGTAGAAAGTAGTTTAATAATATATTATACACATTTGACCATCAAGAAAAACTTAAGAAGTAGCACATACTTTTTTTTTCAATTTCAATTTCTCAGTTCGGCCCTTTCTCTCAAACTGTGAATTCACAACCTTATATCTTGGCAACACCTTTCCCTAATTCTCTCATATTCCAAATTCTTGTTTAGAATTGAGAACCAAACGTTTCTGACAAATATTATCAAAATCAGGTGGTAAATGGCTCCGCAGCAAACTTCCATGTTTTTTGGCAGAAATCTCCAATAAAAAATTGACAATAACATAAAAATATCTATAAAATTGAACCTGATGATAAAACATGGTAAAAAGGTTCATTTCACCTTTTTACCATGTTTTATCAAGATTATTAGTACACTACCTATACACGATTACCAACACAAGGATAGATGAAACCAAATTTTGCTAGTTAAAGGAGACTTCGGTTAGTTTGTTTGCTCGGTGAAATATGCGTGATCTAATATTGTTTAGTAATGTTTTTTACCATAATGATACTGTCATATAGAAATATAGTTATACTCACCCTGACCATGATCGGTAGGTTACCAACAGATTTATCAACTGTTGTTTTGTTCCCATTCCAAAGAACAGTCATTCTGACTTTGAAGTCTCCTTTGTAAGTTGCTGCCCTCTGTCTACACTCCGTCGGCAGAACTTTCTGGTTCTTCACTCCCACAACCTCCATTGGAACAGCAGGCTTTGCAAATTTAGCATCTTCTATGGTGATTTTGATCTTATCTGCATTATGGGTTTCAAATTCGACCGGCAGAAGGCTTTCGACAGCTAGTTTCAAGCCTTCTTGGCACATGAAGTTGAATGAATCAATGTGAGGAGCGCCCAGGCTTTGAAGGTACTAAAAAAGAGCAAAGTAGTGCCAATTCTGGGTACGAGAACATTTTAATAGAATCGTCATCATTTTCCGCCCGTAACCGCCCACTGATAAGCATAAGTCTCTCTACTACCACGGCTTTGGTAGTAGAGAGAGCACTCAACTACTAGTCTCTAATTAATGATGAAAAAATGGTATTTGTTTAGGTTATGTTTACATACCGGATTTGCTATCTTTGGTGGCTTTCTATACTCAGGATCACCGGTATATTTCAGGGACGGTCCCTGAGCTACCTTCTTTGCGTTCATTTTGCTCTTATTTTGCGCATTAACTACAGTATTTGTATCCAAAAACACGTGCGAAAACAAGTCGAAATTGTTACTCAAATCAAATCTCAAAATATCAAAACATTTGAAAATGACAATGCCAAGCTTACAAAAGATGTCAACGTTAACCCGAGTCATATAGCTATAGCCTTGGTCGAAACAGATGCTAAATCCATAGGCTATAGCCAATATTTCGAGAAAAAAAATGCATTCTTTTTTTCTCATGTTTTGGCACTACACGTTGTATATTGAGCCAGTGTCAAATATTGTAAAATTTTTAATATTTCAAGAATCAGAAAAACTTTTTTGTATAAACTGAGTGAAAAGATGGGAAAGATAAATAGATAGGTAACAACAGTTTTGTTCATCATGAAGTTCTCAGTTATAGTTAAAGTCAAGCAAAGTAAGTCACGGCAAGTCTACGTTATGCCTCAGTACAATGTTAGAGACTTTACTATAGGTTTCTATGGAGTTTTGTACAAAACACGAGTCATGTTTCACAGCATTATACTATTCACCAACACTCATGCATTTGCCTCCACCATCTCCATTTGTATACATTAACCCTCCGCAATGACGCAACATGACTTCTTTACGTTCTCGCCAAAAACTCGTGTCTCCGTTGCCGGTGCCGGCTACTGGGATGTCGAATGTCTGCCGGAGGGCAACCGTGGCGATGATTTTATCGTTTCCGAAAAATAAAAAGGCCGACCCAAACGTCAAGCAGTCAATCTAACGGAAAAAAATGACATTTCATTTCAAAAATCAAGTTTTGGTTTAGAAAATCTGTGTCACGCAGAAATATTTATTTGGATATAATATTGAAATATTTGAAATCAATAGAACAAACGAAATAGATAGTTAGCAACGGTGTTTTACTCAGTGACTATGATTTAGTGTGAAGTGGTGTGAAAACTTGGTTGCAATAAAACCATGGCCGCAATAACCGCGCAAAGAGATCTTGTTATAGAATTAAAGAAAGAAACTCTTTTAAACGTGGGAATCCTTAGTAAACTCCAGGGCATGCCTCAGGGTATCGCCCAGCAAGTGTTCAATGAGAACGCTTTAGAGAAACCTACGCAAAACATATTCAACAACTTATCACATTACTTTGTTTGTATCATCGATCCTAAAGCAGCCGCGTCCCTCTCATGGCCCCTCTACGATAGTAAGACTGAGAGAACTTACAGAAACGAGCTTGCAAACTTCATCAGCAACTACAACAGTAAAGGTTTGCTTGATCCAGTCATGACTTCTTATTTGGTCAATCCAAATTGCTATAAAGTCACTTTGCTGATCTTCCAAATGTCACAACTGGCTATACAGAAGCTTTTAGAGTCTAAAATGGATAAAGACAGCCAGAAAAATCTGTACAACGACATGACTGTGAAGTATAAGTCCCAGGAAAACAATGGCTTCATAGAACAGATAGAGAATGAAACTGTAATGATGCTAAGTAAGTTTTCGAACTATCTGCATAAACGAAGGGCCATGGAGAAGATAGCGGAAAAAATACGGATAAAAATTTCGGAAATTGAATCAAAACTGGCATCAGTAAAGGCACAAACGTTCCTAGATGACATTGTTGATAAGTTTGTCTCTAAACATGAAATGGATAATGTTACACAAGAAGAAATTTTAAATATCAAAAATATCCACAAACCTGCACCGTTCTTCGACTGGTGGTTATCAGAAGTGGACCGAAAAGTTGACGAAATGGAGTCCAAATGGAGCGAAAAAGTGTCCCCATTCATACAAATATGTAAAGAAACAAAATTTAATACAGAATCACTATTAGCGCGTCACACAGGCGAAGCAGAAAAAGATACGTATATGATCGAATATAACCACAAAACTGAAAATATATGTACGATAGAGCTACAAAACCAAGTAAACAGTCAACAGAAATACGTTCTAAAGAACATTATAAAAGAGGATAAGTTAAATTTCCCGAACCTAATTCGTGGCTTTCTTATAGCTATATGCTTTATATTAAGAAATGCTGAAATGGGGGATGACATTCACCAATTCAACGAGTGTTTAGAACAAGGGAAAAGAAATTACGGAGAAATGGTACAAGCGTTGAGGGTACTTTTAAAAAGAGTTGCGAATGCAGAAGCTCGCTTAGAGGTAAAGAATTTTAAGTTTGTACTATTAATGTGTAGCTATACACAGTTATTGTAGCCTGTTCACCACATTATATAAAGAAGAGTGCCAATGGCCATAGAAAGATGCGTAACCCTATTGTAGTAACTAATAAGAATATAAGATGTCGCTAGTGCTTTAAGATGCAATATTGTCTTCACATCTGCTTGACTTGAATCAGAAACCCAATCCAACTCATTCCTATACTTGTTATGACTATTATTAGTTGCAAAATGAGCTAGGTACTCAAGAGATGGTATTGAACACTTTATTTTTGTAAACATATTTTTTATGTGACAATATATTGCAATCTAGTTTGAACTAAACCTTATACTGCAGACATATACCAATACCATGTTTTTAACAATATTTTATTAGCTTTTATAGCGGTTTCATAGCTGATTAAATACGTAATACATATTTGTCTAGTTTTATGTTGTTTTTTCGGGTTACCATTTTTTTTTGTGATATTGTCATTCTTCTCGTATAATTATTCTATGCTGCTCACTGACAGCTGCAATAATTTGCAAAAGGCTTTCTTTTTATGCTATTGATTAACAACACCAGTAAGTAGCTCGCCTGATGGTAAGCATCCCGCTTACTGTGACAGTTCATTGCCACTCAGAATTTAGAACTTTAGTTAGTTGTAGGTAGTGTTACAGCCTTTAAACTTCCCACTTTTGCGATATCAGCCTACCCTCGGCTGGTAATTGGGTGACATATGCACCATGCTGGCCCAGTGCGGGTTGGCGGATTCATATATGCCATTTAATTTCTTCTGCGGAAATGTGCAGGTCTCCTTACAATGTTTTCTTTCACCGAATAGCCAGTGGTATATCCGTACGTAAGTTCCAAAGAACTTAGTGGTACAGGCCCGGCCGGGTTCGTAATAAAGAGATGTATGAAAATCCATGCTTTTTCTTAACTAAGGTACAACTTACTTACTTACTTACAAAAAACATACAAATTTCACATCAATATTGTGGTTTTTCAAAGTTCTAAAAATATATCATTTTCTTTTCAGCCACCATCACTGACTCGTAATTTGGGTACAATTAAAAATTTCCCAGAAATACCACTGTTACCTGACCTGTCAGATATTCGCAGCGCCAAAGAAATGACATGCCAAGCGTTATTTGACAGTTTCACTCCCATAAGCATGTCAAAACATCAGTTTAACCTCTGGCGTAGAACGACTTTACATACATTCGTGAGACCACAGTCAAAATTAGTAACGCCATTCCAACTACCTAAAGATGACTTCCTAAAGAATCTTATATCTTGCCGTGATTCGGACCAACTGAACACTACACAGAACTTCCACAACCTGTCAATCATACCACAAACAAACAGAGCTAATGAAACCATAGCCGGATGTCTAACGGGATGCACCAAACAACAACTTTTAAGATTACTATCCACAAAGAAGACCAGCAGCTCAAAGAAATCAAAATATAACGAACGAAGCATAAAAATAAAAAAGGCTAGATTATTTAATGAATCTATCTCATCCAATGAGAGTAATGGATTGTTCAGAAGTTATTCGTCACCGAATCTTTACGAGAATAGGGAAGTGAGGTCCGTTCAAAGGACTGGTTGTAGAAAACTATCTGTTATGCAAGAGAGTTATTCACCATTGCTAGAAGTTTCCGGTATAATTGCGTTGGATAAGGACAGCAGTAGCGAAAATTCTAGAAATCAAAGTTCAAAAAAAGAAATGAGCGTGCCGACAATACAACTAACAACGGAAACCCCACCAACAGATGAAAAATTTCACACAAACCTCAACAATTTCAAAGTGGATCTGAATGAGGAGTTTTTAATTGAAAATACACCGAAATGTATTGCATTCGAAAAGCCAAAAACGCCTCAAAATAATACAAAGATGTCGAATAGAACCAGTTCGCTAGAGAAAATAATAAAAAGATACAAAACTATACGAGCGAGCGTCCTAACTGAAGATTACAATGAAAAATCTGATTTTCGAACCATCGTTGAGGAAAAAGAAAACGTTTTCACAGCAAATAAAATTTTACTGCCTGATCTTTTAAGTCCAAGTTGCAGTGTGATAAGTAATACATCGGACAATTTAGACGTGTGTCGAAAGCCAAGAGAGAGCTTGGGTACTGCGCTGGGCGTAGACCACACGTTTTTGGACCAGTTTGATTTGATAGATTAAAATTTTGGTTAAATAATGTCATCATCGTCATCGTCAGCCAGAAGACTTATACATCAACAATCATGTTGATTTTGTCTAGTACAAAATAGAAGACAGAAGCAGAAGACTTCCACTGCTGAACATAGGCCTCCCTCTTGGAGTGCCACACTGACCGACAAAGTGTCACTTGCATCCACCGGTTGCCCGCGACTTTCACAATGTCGTCGGACCACCTAGTGGGAGGCCTACCTACGCTGCGTCTTCCGGTTCGTGATCGCCACTCAAGAACCTTTCTTCCCCACCGGTTATCGGTTCCTCGAGTGATGTGGCCTGCCCCTTGCCACTTCAGCTTGCACACTCTGTAAGCTATATCTGTGACTTTGGTTCTTCGACGAATATCCTCGTCCAGGATTGTATCTCGCAAAGAAACTACGTAAAAAATTTAATTATCACACTAATATTATAAATGCGAAAGTTTGTGTGTAATTGTGTAAATATATAAATAGGTAAGTGTGTTTGTTCGCGTTCAACTCTGTAACGGCTGTGCCGAACAACTCTGTAACGGCTCAAAAGAAAATTAAATTAAATTTGGAGGTAGCTTATTCCCTGGAATAACACAGCCTATTTTTTATCCTAAAAATTACCCGTAATAGCGGGTAAAACCGCGGGTCGCAGCTAGACTTATACATCAACAATCATGTTGATTTTGTCTAGTACAAAATAAATGAAAAAGTGTACTACTGAGTTTATTCATTAAAATTTTGGTACATGTATTTCAGCTTGTAACAATGTTCGTCTAGTTTTAACCCAAATTACTGAATAGTTACTATTGTTTTAATCTCTCTGATTCTCACAGCTACTACTGCTGAATAAGAATTAGGGTGTCTATACATGGCCTGACCTGACATCGTGTGAAAGAGATGGCTATATATAAGTTTCTGGGGGATCGAAAGGGAGAAGCTATAGCCTTAATAGTTTGCTTCTTTTGCTCCCGTGAAATTCAAATCTAGCTGTCCCTTCCACACGATGTCAGGTCAGGCCAAGTGTAGACACCCTAAGAATTATTTATATCCCGCACGGACGGCAGAATTTTTAGTCCGCGAAATCAATAACTGCATGACAAAGAGGGATAGAAAATATCTGCATGAGTTGCAGCGAGAGAGAATGAGAAGTCCGCGAAAATGATATTTTACTTGAGATACGATTTTAGCGCTCTCAAAATGTCTTGGAATCTGTCTATATTAGACAGATTTCAATCGTCTCCGTTCAGTCAGCGTGAAGCAACCCAACGCGCACGTAGCGCTTCTCCACAAATAAAATAAAAAAATGCCAACCTTACACGAGTTCATAATGCATGAAATGAACACAATTTGATGCCGCAATCATGATCCCAAGGCAAATAAAACAAGACATATCACATTTATGTAAAAATATTTGTTATTCTTAAAAAAAAAACCTTATATTCTAGAAAATTTCTATAAACTATTCTAGTTTCTGATCGCATGTGACGTAACATTCGCAGCGCAGTTGCTTAAATATAACTATCCCTTTCTTACTTTTCCTGTTACACTATTACTTTTCGTCTCTTCTTTCGCATTCTTCGGCGAAACTTGGTTGCTAGGTTACAGCTCATTGTAACCTAGCAACTAGAATCTAAACAGACTGCAGCGGAGCCGGATTCAAAGCGCCATTTTGAATGTAAAATATCATTGCCGCGAAAGTATTCTATGTGTAGGCTATAATTAACAAAGGTTCAAGTGTGTACATAAAAATAATGTTTAAACCTACATCTAACTTTTTAAGTAAGCTTGCACTATTCAAAAGTGCTTTATGTTTATGTTTTTATTTATGTGAATAAGGCTAATGCTATTAGCTATCTGGTTCGCACATTTTCAAAAAAATATAATTTAAAAGTTACTGAGAGAAAATTTAAAAAACTTGATCAAAAGGCACCTTTTTTAATTGCCTGCTTTATAGCATTTTTCATATTCATATTTTTTATTTTGGTGGTCAAGAAAAAAATATAGTTTTAGATGAGCAAAGGATGTAGGATGAGAAATGATCAAGTTTTTTTAAATTTTTTTTCTCTGTAATTTTTATTGACCGAGCGAAGCGAAGGTCTCAGAGTTTACTGGGACAAATCGGCATTTGTATGTATGTTTGTGTGTATATTTGTCCGATGATAACTCGCGAACTGTTTATCCGATCTTCATGAAATTTTGTAGGCAAGTAGTTCATTTCAATACTATTTTTAAGTTCGAATATGAGCTGAATCAGTCCAGGGGTTGTGAAGATATAGGGGTCGCGAGGTCTTAGTTCGGCGCGAACTACTAGTTTTTTTTTTGTGCTATAGTGCGAAAGAGATAGCTGAATCACCGGAGCCGGCTCTTACGATTAGGGTATACCGCCTACTTGTCAATACAAAAGGGCCAACTGTTTCCCACCTCTAAACGTTGTTAATTCCAATGTTCTAAATGTTAATTCCGATGTTTTTTCAAATATAATTATTATCTACAATGTGAAAAAGTAAGTTTGATTTTTTTTAATTATCGCAATATCTTCGCAGTTATAAAAATAGATAAATTGATGAATTGTTTGCGTTGAAATTATTACGACGAAAATTTGTATTTATTAGAAAACCAAAAATACGTTTTGATAAAACAAAAACTATCAGCGTAGATCATTATTTATCCAAGCCATTGACGACAATTACAAAAGATTTTCATAAAGCCCAGGGGGTGATAATAATTTTCCCTCGAAACGCTAATTTCATCAACATTTTTTGGTTATTTATAAAATGGGGTAAGCGACAGTAATGCAATTTTCAAATATACGTACTGCGCCAAAACTTCGCGGTATTTTATGGGCCTGCTTTGATAAAAATCAGATTTTTCTATTTAGCGCACCTTATTAGTTATTTAGATTATAACAATATAAATATTATAACAATCTTATTTTAGATTATAACAATATGAATATTATAACAATCTTATTTTAGGATATATATATTTTTTTGGATCTGTCATCTAGTTTTGCACGCCGGAAAAAATTATTACATGACATTTTCTCGATAAAAAAAATCACTGAAAAGACCACGATTTACACACATATTTCGTTGGCGCTCGGGACAACAATATAATATTCAATTGATTATAACACTATAGTGAGGTAATAATAATGATTGAATGAATACATTTGTTTGATTTTCTGGTTTAGATGTAATTGGCAATTATCTAAATTTTTTACTAGCGCGCGTTAATGCCATCTCTTTTCATGTGCGCGCGAAAGTGTATAGCTCTATCTATTCGAAATCGAAATACCTTTTGTTGGCGTATTCTTATGCCTAAAAATATGTATGTAATTGCACGGATACCGCCTACAGAAACCGCATTACGTAATCGTCCCGACAAAATCGCAACTAACTTGGAAGAAAGCGCGGGGTGCGGGACTGGGGCCATCCGAAATAATATATTTTTTCATGATAGGCCAATGAAACCCGTTTTGTGTACTAAGCTTGTCTTAGGATTATTCTAAAATCAACCCTTAATAACTGGGGTGTTCATTTACGGTTGCGTGTGAGCGAAGCCGTGCGGGAAGCTAGTGCTATTATAATTATATATCCATAGATTATGTTATTCATTGTTAAGGGCCTGTCCAGACGACACACTACATTCTGCCCGAAGCCAGGCGTGGCATGTCTCAGTACGACCGCGAAGCGTTGGGCCATCCCCGAGTGGCCGCTATACGACTACGGAAGTGACGGGTCAGAGCAAAAAAAAAACTAGATAAAAGCCTGCTCGCGTACTTTGCAGACATTTTATTTTTCTTTTCCCTCCTAAGAGTATTTTGGCGTCGCATTTTATGCATTTGCCAGTGTCAAGTATACTTGCAGTCATTTCTGAATGAGTTCTCTGTACTTGCAGTATTATAATGTATTATTGGCTAAGCAAAAAAGAAAAATCCGTGGAGTAGCCTGTCGTCTGCGCATGCCTTCATTCTAGCTTACTATGTATGGCTTTAATTTAATTTTTTACCCGACTGCTAAAGGTGGACGGACCAGTACCAGGACGGTAATGTTTTTAGGGTGTATGTAAGTATATAAGTATGTATGTAAGTATTTTTGTGTTCCTATTATTATGACGTCCTGTAGCCTAAACGGCTTGACCGATTTTGACGAGTGAGGTGTCGTAGGATTCCTCTTTACGTCCGGAGTGTCCTCGGCTACATTTTGCAGTCGGGTATTTTGTTTTCCTTGTAACGATATCTTCTTGTTTTCTTATCATACTTTGGCAATAATAATTGTGTACAACTTGTTTGTCAAATTCTTGCTTTTGTTATATAAAGACTGAAATGTAGACAACATGTCTTATTGGAGCGCAGAATGGGACAGAGATATTGATCATACGACATTTTTCCACAAAGCAAAGCGTGGTCTTGTGCAATGAGGCGTTTTCCAAAAAAAAAGAAATCCTGGTTATAAAAGTACCCAATAGATGGCGTTAGATGTACCTTGGGTTTTTCTGTCACTGTCAAGACATGAAAGACAAAAAAATGTACGTGTGCCTTGTTTTGCCTCGTGTTTTTTGGCTCGACATATTTATTTAGACAATTTCAAGTAACGTAACGATGTATTTGACTTCATTTGAAATATTACAATAGTTGACACTGGCTAAATACACAACGTGTGGAGCCAAAATTTACGATTTAAAAAATAAACAAAATATTTCAACAGAAATGACAATGACAGGTAAAACGGTAGGTCTGTTACGCCATCTAGTAAGTATTTTAGAACTACTTTTATTTTTTTGGAAAACGCCTCATTAAGGGGATCGTTTTACTGCACACTTGTAGTCGACGATAGATGGCGGGTGAGTTTTATCACATAAAATGTGGAGCCACCTTTTGTCGAGCTGCAGAAACAAACTGCACGTATGGGAAACCCACGGCCCGCGGAATTTTTTAATTCTCAGAATGGCCAGCAGGCTTATTCCGTAACTCTGAAAGCGATAGTGATAGTGCGGCAGCGGGGCCGCGCATAGTGCGACTAAGTTGGTACGAGCGGGATGGCATGCTCTCGCAATCACAATCACGAACGTTTCAAAGTTATAGGATAAGGCCGCTGTTCTCATAAAGCTCAGTTCTCTAAATAGTCAACTGCTCAAAATTAAAAAAAAACTTTATCTATTACCTAAACAAAGCATTGCTTTGCCAATTTACTCAAATACATATATTTACATAACAATCTAATCTCCGTAGGGCTCACGAGTTTTCAAAGGTTGCCTTGTCTGTTTGTGCATACAATGAAGCGTTTCCAAAAAAAAAAAGTAGTTCTAAAATACTTACTAGAGGGCGTAACAGACCTATCGTTTTACCTGTCATTGTCATTTCTGTCGAAATATTTTATGTTTATTTTTTAAATCGTAAATTTTGGCTCCACATGTTGTGTATTTAGCCAGTGTCAACTATTGTAATATTTCAAATGAAGTCAAATACATAGTTACATTACTTGAAATTGTCTAAATACACATGTGGAGCCAAAAAACACGAGAAAAAAAAGGCACACGTACATTTTTTTGTCTTTCATGTCTTGACAGTGACAGAAAAACCTCAAGGTACATCTAACGCCATCTATTGGGTACTTTTATTACCAGGATTTCTTTTTTTTGGAAAACGCCTCATTATTAGGAAGTCACGGCGCCGCGTCCTTTTTTTGCCGTCTCTGTCTCTACTCTGTGTTGATGTAGAAAGGAAACTACGATTAATTTGCATAAGTTTTCTTTATTAAAAACGTGTATAGAATAACTTAGAATAAAAAGATTCAAAAAAATAAAATGCTTTCATTATAATTTTTAATCTAGCCTATCAGACTTAAAGCATTATAATGCTTAGATCTTATGCATAAACTCTTGATAACCTAGCCACCTAGCCAGCTCTACAATGTCACCCTTCCGCAAATGACCGCCCGAAAAGGTCTTATAGTACTCATCATTATGAACAACTTTTAAGTACTATGGGATCAACTGGATATATTTTTTCTCGATTTCAGGTTTGGTCCCATCACAGAAGAGAGAAGTAAAAAAAAAATCTCTTCTGTGGGTCCCATAGTAAAAGTTGGTAAAAACTTTTCGGGCGGTCACTTGCCGATGGGCGACAGTGTATAAGCATGTTCCTCTCGCTTTCACAAGTTATAGCGTAATTTTTTAGTTTAGTTGAGCTTATCGAAGGTTTGTGCATAAGTCAATATTTTAAAATTACTTAGGATTCACAGTTCACCATTATTAGATTATTATTAACTTAATTATGTAACAATTGCTTTGGATTTAAACATATTTTCACAAAATAATCCATGGAATTAGAATAAGCCATGATTTAAAAAAAAGATCTGTCATCCCGGGTAATAACATCTGCTTATGTCACTATCCGCCATTTTGCTGTCTTTGTTTAACGCTGTCGCTTGTAAGATGTCCAGATTTTCCCCTTGCTCGGAAAATCGTTGATCCGACTGACTTAAATCCTACCTAAGCTCATTAAAAATTAGATTCTGTCTACCGTTTAAAAGAATCTAAGCAGTGATCCTAGGATCACTCTCCTCCAATTTCACAATTTTTTCGGAAATCTCCCACAGTTTCCTCGCCCTCCCCATATCACTAGCCGCGTCAGAGAGCGTACTCTCGCTGCAATCCGAAAAATACTTCCCAGAAACTTTTTCTAGTTTTTCCTCGACTGCCAGCATTATTGTCGTCTGAGCACCCTGTTTTGGGGTCTTGAAGAAACCCTTGATTATCAAATAAAGACCCCAGCTCAACGGCGCGGGGACGCTTCTCCAAATTCCTGTGTCAATTAGACCTGGATGCAAGCAGTTTGCGGTCACACCCGTACCTTCTAATCTCCTAGCCAACTCCCTCGTAAAGAGAATGTTCGCTTCCTTAGAAGCGTAGTAAAGATAGCCGGGCAGGCTGTCTACGGGGTTCGGATTTTCTAAGTTGAAAGACGCCAAGCGATACAAGGACGATGCGACAACAACGATCCTTGATGGAGCGCTTTTCTTTAGCAAATCTATAAGAAGATGAGTCAGTAAGAAAGGGCCGTAGTGGTTGGTCGCCATGGTCAATTCAATGTCGTCCTTTGAGGTGGCTTTTTTGAAAGTTTCAGCGTAGCCAGCGTTGTGGATTAGGGCGTCTAGCTGGCTTTCGGTTTTGTTGACGTCTGCGGCAAATTCGCGAATGGATTCGAAGGAGCTGAGATCCAGTTTCTTGACCAGGACTTTGGTGTTTTTACTGCTGTCGATAATTTCATCTGAAAGGTGAGAAAGTAAAGGTTAAAATTAAATAGAGTTGACTACTTCTTTATCAGGAATAACTGTTTTTATTTAAAAAGCACACTAGATCTTTTCTCTCAATCGCGATCAATGGCTAATCATGTACAATGTTAGGGTTATTCCCAGATGTCACGGCTAGTATTCTCCCCAAGGGTGACAACTGGGATATTCATTGAAAAATCATCCCGGTTGTCTCTATAATGACGTTTCAGTGGGGACTGGGGACAATAGGGAATGATAGATTATTGCCACTTGTTGCCGGACAGGTGACAATTGAGAAAAGTAAACTTTTATGTCCCCAGCCCTCCACAAATAGCGGCTAAACATACAGTGCTAATTGCCTTTGCTGCACACTAGTAATTTTATCTTTGTGGACAAACGCACACCAATAAAAATTGTTAGAACATTTTCATACGTTGGAGTTCGGAGAAAAGGTGCGTCTTTGTTTCAATTATCACAACGCAAGTATTAGCTCATGCTAGTATCCAATTGTTATATCCAAGCCTTTATTATCTGCACCTGTACATTATTGCTGTGCATTATTGCTGTGCATTAACATTATTATTTCGTGCTAAAGTTGTTCGAGTATGTATATGGACAGACAGACCTTTCTCTTTGTAAACCTGGTTTTCGAAGGGGGTTAAAATTCGTTTGCATGTTGCATAACACAATTACACGTTGTTTTCGGAGTACGCAACATGATCGTCGTTCTTGCTAACTCATTAACAGTAACTGTTATCTTATAAGAAAGGCGAATACGGATTTTGGGCTTTCTACAGATTTCATTTTAATAAGACTGTCAGAATTTATTGTGCTCTAAAGATGGTATGTATGTTTGATACATTTCCATTCGATACTTTTCGATTTGGTTTTATAATATGTAATTTATAATATTCTCAATCTTTACAACTTAAATTATTATCATAAATTCACTAAGAAGTCAATTTGTGACAACGATGTGTGGTGTAGCGTGTAGCAAAATATTAACAGTACAAAGAGAAAGTGTTAAATCCGCAAACTTTCTACGAAATTGTGTATTTTCTTATGCCCGCTTAACATGTTATGGTACTTGATTGTCTAGTAACAAAAAGTATTTATGTAAATACTTGTAGTAATGTTTGTATTCTGAAAGATAATGAAATTAATTTAAAATTGCCTTCATAAGAAGGCAATGAAAATTAATTCATGTTAGAATTAATAATAATTCTAACATAATTTGCGTCCGGTAGATTTGCTTCGATTACTTAACATTCCTTTATCATAAATGATGTCGTCCAATTATAGCCTATGAACATTGAGACCATTCTATTTTTTTTGTAGAATAATTTTATTTATTTATTTATCCATGCAAATTACAACTAGGTATCCTTACAGGAAATTCCTAATTCAAAAGTGTAAGTCAACAACATAAAAAAATATAAATCTTATCTATGTCAATTACGTAATGTCTTCCTATCATCGTCATAATCAGCTCGTTGCAAGTTATTGTTTTTAGAGCACAGGCTCCTTGCACTTATCACACATCTTCTGTGCCTTCTGGATCTTTCTCAATGTATTTAAAAAATGCTATGTAGCCAATACGAAACTCACCTTTAATCTTCTCGGCAGCCTCCACATTTCTGCAAGCCATGATGACCCTGGCTCCTCTGTTCGCCAGTTCCATAGCAGTCTCCTTGCCAATGCCGCTCGTGCAGCCAGTCACTATCACCGTCTTCCCGTCCATCCTGACTCGGTTCCGAAACTTTCCACAAGTGTAAACGACGTACAGTCTAATGCTTATTATGATGGTGACAAGGCCGCAAATCGCTAGGAAAGCCAGAAGGATCAGAAGTGGAAACATCCAGAAGAGGAAATTAGACTTCCACGCTTCGGCAATGATCATCGCTGGAAAAGAAAAATCGTGGGTAAGGGTGTGAATGAATATTGGGTGGGTAAATTATATTGGTGTCCCACAAGGTAGTGTTATATGACCGATGTATTAGGCTATCGTCAAAGTCACAGCAGTACTAAGGGTGTCTATCATGGCCTGACTGACATCGTGTGATAGAGATGGCTATATATAAGTTTCTGGGGGAGCGAAAGGGAGAAGCTATAACCTTAATAGTTTGTTTCTTTTGCTCCCGTGAAATTCAAGTCTAGCTGTCCCTTTTACACGGTGTCAGGTCAGGCCATGTAGCGAGGCCTTAAGGGTTCAATCCACATAATGGCGTGTTACAATTTTCGACCACACTCTGATCTGCTTTGTGCGAAAGGGATAGCTAGACTTGAATTTCATTGGAATAAAAAAAAATATAGTAATAAAGTCATAGTTTGTCCCTTTTGTACCCATGAAACTCACATTTAGCTATCCTTGTTTCATATCAGATCAGATCATATTGATATGAACAGTTGTACACCTAACGAAGAAGTCTTGACTTGAACGTAAATTTCCCGGCTCGTCAGAAATAAAAAAATCCCACAAAATAAAATAGTTACGAGTTTTATTTATAAAGGAGAAACGTTATTTAATCTGTGCTCTGGGTTCGTTATGTTGCCTACGATTATACAAATATATGTAATTTACAACCACTTACATAATTTTGATAAACAGGTCAATAACCAGCGCTTATACCTAATATAATAAAATTAGTGACGCTTCGGTAACAACGAGAATAAGTCCGCTCCTTCACTCATGTGAATCACGACATTTTAGTGCATTTTGAGGAGTATAGGTACATTTAATATATTTGTGCCATACACGACATTTTAGTGCATTTTGAGGAGTATAGGTACATTTAATATATTTGTGCCATACACGACATTTTAGTGCATTTTGAGGAGTATAGGTACATTTAATATATTTGTGCCATACACGACATTTTAGTGCATTTTGAGGAGTATAGGTACATTTAATATATTTGTGCCATAAAGCATTACGACGAGTCTTCTGGCTAAGTTGGTAGCACGTCTGCTTTGTGAGCAGAAGGTCCAGGGTTCGATTCCCGGCAGAGTGTATATTTGAATGATGAATTTAACTTTCTGCTCTGGGTTAGTTGGCCACGTCTTCATGTAAGATCCAAAGAACTCATTGGTTCGGACCCGCCCGAGTTCGAAACCACGACCCCCAAACATGAAGCGAGCGGTGCTCCCACTAAGCTTTTACGAGAGGGTCAGTGATAAAAAAAAACAAGCTTTTGTACATAGCTTAGAATCAGAAAAACATTAAAGATCTTTTCATTTTGATATCTTTTCTATCTATCTATCTTTAAGGGTGTCTATACATGGCCTGACCTGACATCGTGTGAAAGGGACAGCTAGATTTGAATTTGACAGGAGCAAAAGAAACAAATTATTAAGGTTATAGCTTCTCCCTGTCTCTCCCCCAGAAACTTTTACATAGCCATATCTTTCAAACGATGTCAGGTCAGGGACGCTATTCCTGTGCGCTCGAGATTGTCTCGGTCACTGTCTCTCTAATTTAGAATTTAATGGGAGTGAGAGTGACCGAGATAAAATGTCATTTCTCCGAATAGGGGCCCAAGCCATGTAGCGAGGCCTTTACTTAATTAGACGGAAGAGATCGGAAAAAACTACGTACTTACTTCTTTTTCGTTTTTAGCGATCTTTTTCGTCAAATTTAATAATATATGTACTGTAAGTACATTTAAATAAATAAGTACTTATAAAAACTAAAGCTTGTGCTACTGTTCGGAAATTCAACCTTTGTGATGTGAAAATGCGCGAGCAAGACTGCACTGGACACGAATTTCAATTGAAGATATGTTGAAAGTTAGGTTATGTACACATTTTAAAATTATTACATATCCTAACTTACTTACCACCCAATGAAGACTTTACTACAGTAATTATTATACTACACATTTCTTTTGTTAAAATAGATTCAAACTTCTCGAAGATACACTATTGAGCTATTAGTTCTAATAGCTCCTTGACCTACGATTCAAGAAGTCACGCCATTTTTTATGAAAAACCCTACAAACTTCGAATAGCGTGTGCCTAAGCTTCCCCCAGTCGATGGTCAGTGATCACGTAACATGACCACAGGTACTATTAATTATTCTGTGCCACAGGTCAATGTCACCACAGATTTGGAGTAATCGCATTCTGATGACCCGAAATGGTGCCGTGACGAAGTTTCGACACAGTGGCGAAACGATGCGGTCCAAACAATTAATGAATCGAAGTGATGAGTTTGAGTTTTTGAGCAAGATGGATGCCGCAGACAGCATTTAGTCAGTATGTACCTACAGTTTTACACAACAAATAATTCCAATCGCACTTTGCGTTTGCGCAGAAAAGCGCTGACCGATTTCCGGCAGTAGCCGAACGTGTATATGATTATTTTACCTATTCAACTTTATTTGCAAGCGCTCATGGAAGATTATTGCTTGAAGAACATTCTTAAGGCCTCGCTACATGACACCGTGTGAAAGGGACACCTAGACTTGAATTTCACTGGAGCAAAAGAAACAAACTATTAAGGTCTTTTCATTCCTCCAAAATTAAGGTTATAGCTTCTCCCTTTCGCTCCCCCAGAAATTTATATATAGCCATCTCTTTCACACGATGTCAGGTCAGGCCATGTAGCGAGGCCTTCCCGCTTACACGATTTGTACAATATCGGACCAAGATGGCGCACAGACAGCGAGATTTTGCCGCGAAATCGATCGACCAATAACAGCGCAATATTTTAGCACGCGTTGCCTTTGGTACATCGTAGTTTCCGAAAATTGCTCTACTGAGCACGTGTATCCAGAGGGATTATTTATCTGTATAATGTTGTTGGTAGGTACACTTTACGAGCTAATGCATGGAAATATATTTTACTTCGTGTATACTTGTGACTTTGCGAGTGAAGATGACTTGCCAACGAGTTATACCAATAGTCTTTTTTTTTCATCGAGTAAAACCGTCGAACTTGACGGGACTCAATTAATTAATTAACTATTAATAATAAACTATTATTAACTCAATTAACTCATTACTTAATTAATTACCCTTATTAACCGACATAATTGGAAAAAACAATGTAACCGCTTACAAAATCACAAACAGTGTGACTCGATAGGATTTTTTTATTTGAGTCGCACTATTCAACTTTGCGGATACGCGACAGATATGCATAATATTATAAGCAGAAATGGTAACAGTAGTTGAACGTCACATCTGTTCTACTATTTCTCTTTTGCTACTGTCATTAGTAGATAATCTGCGGCTACTCTCCACGATAGTAATCCCAAACAAAAGTCGCATTTTAAAAATAATGTATCACTCGCTAACGCAACGAGGAACCATTCGAATTAGTTTTTATTTTACGAGCGATCCAAAAAATAGAGGCCCTGGCGAAATGTTTGGTGGAGGGTAGAGGCAACAGGTGACCGGTAAACTGGCGCCTATTTTAGTCAAAAACTCAGCATTGCCACGCTGGCTGGATGGCAATGCTTAGTTTTTGACTAATTTGCCAGAATCCTATTAGCTACTTTTCCTTCCACCACGGAGGTAGTTTAATTTAGTATTTGTAAGTACATGTATTTGGTAGTTGACCGAGCGAAGCGAAGGTCTCAGAGTTTACTGGAATAAATCGGCATTTGTATGTATGTTTGTGTGTATATTAGTCCGATGATAACTTGCGAACCGTTGATCCGATCGTCATGAAATTTTGTAAGCAAGTAGTTAATTTCAATACAATTTTTATGTTCGAATTTGAACTAAATCGGTCCAGGAGTTGTGAAGTTATAGGTCGCGAGGTCTCAGTTCGGCGCGAACTAATAGTTATTATAAGGTTTTTCAGTTTTATACATTTAAAAAACATTAAAAAACATTAGATATATAAACCAGCTATTACCCCCGACTTCGCTGGCGCGGACATACAAAAACACTAGCCTATATCCGTCGCCTTTCCATAGGCTACTATGTAATAATTCAGCTCGATCCGTTCAGCCGTTTAGCCTTGATAAAGCGTACACCCAGACAGAGAGACTGTGTTACTTTGGTATTTATAATATTAGTTTGACATTTAGATTTAACATGTACCTGCGTAGCGACCTATGAACCAACATTGTTTCAACAACAAAAAAAGGAGGAGGTTCTCAAGTCGATTGTTTTTTTGGTTTGTAACTCCGTCATTTGTGAACCGATTTTGACCGAGCGAAGCGAAGGTCTCAGAGTTTACTGGAATAAATCGGCATTTGTATGTATGTTTGTGTGTATACTTGTCCGACGATAACTTGCGAACCGTTGATGCGATATTCATGAAATTTTGTAGGCAAGTAGTTCATTTCAATACAATTTTTAAGTTCAAATTAAGTTTAAGTTTTTAAGTACATATAGCGATTATTTTCATCAACAAGTCAAGCATATGCATTCAGAAAGTATCATTTCATCATCATCATCATCATCATCATCTCAGCCACAGGACGTCTACTGCTGGACATAGGCCCCCCCCCTTAGATTTCCACGAAAAGCGGATGGAAGCGGCTCGCATCCAGCGCGTTCCTGCAGTCTTTATCAGGTCGTCTGTCCACCTTGTGGGTGGACGTCCTACGCTGCGCTTGCCGGTACGTGGTCTCCATTCGAGAACCTTACAGCCCAAAAATAATAATTATAAATATCAAGTATCATTTATTAAGTATCATTGGTGAAGTGGAACTGATGAAGAAGACCACAGATAGCCACCGGAACTCACGTAAACGTACTCTCGGAATACGTAAGTCACGGCTGGCGCCAAGATAACATCGCTATGACGATAAATTCATGGTTCTAATGAAGTCGGTTTTTTTATTTAAAATTATTACCTCCAAACAAAAAACTTAAACGGACCTTTTGAGTTAGTTTAGTGATAGTGACAGTGTAAATAGTTTATTGTATAGTGCTAAACGAACACGAGAGCAGTGTCCTCCCCTTAAATAGAGAATAGAAAAGTGTTAGTGGACACGCTCTTAGATTTTACACTACTTAGCAGATTAAGTTAAAATTAAATTACTAATTAGTCTCAAGGCTAGATTGTAATATTGATGAGGCACCATAATTGAATATGGGACGTCATTAACAAAAAAAAAAAAAAAAATTGAAAGATTGAGTGTAACTTAGAAATAAACACATAATAGAGGTATAACAATAAATTTTGGAGTTTTGGCGGGAACGTGAAGAATTCATGTCGCGTCATTTTATTATTTTCCAAAACTTTCACTTATCGTGTTGTTTCCGAAACTCCATAGAAGGCTCTAGTAAAGTTTTCACCTCTTTACTGGACTTGACCGGGACTTGCTTTGCTCGCCTTTGACCGTGGCTTGTTTGATAATATCTAACAAAACTTGAGAATATATATGTATACTTGACAATGGCAAATGCATAAGACGTGCGACGCCAAAATCCTCTTAGGAGGAAAGAAAAAAATTACATAAAATTTTCGTGAACGACTAACCTTCACACTGCTCTGTCACACTGGTGTGATGGTTAGGAAGAAAATTTCAATTTCCTAACCTTCTTTAGATCCAACAGTTTGTCCATAGGACGTGATTTGTTCTAAGTACTACTCCTAACATTGCATGGTGCTGCTAACACACGGGTTCTTACTGAATTGCGGCCATAGTAAGTGTGAATATATTGTACCTACTAGTACCTATTTAAAGATTTTATTTTCAATATTTCACCTTAATACCCGCAATTTTTCCATATTTCGTTGGGAGACGCAGCTAGTTCATAATAGGTGGGTAGGAACCGCTGCAAAAAAGTCTATTACAATTCGTTTATGTTTTAATGACTCGCATTAACCTGACGTTTGTTTAATAAATTTAAATAATTTGTTCTACTCACACGAGAGTCACTGTAAAACACTAATTTAAATAAAGAACAGACGCGACACCAACCCGTCTCTCACGACAGGCAGACGCTAACTGATTATTAATATTTATTTTGTTCGTAAAAATCGAGGTTTCGCTTGACCTAGCTCGGTAGCACGGCTCGGTACGATGTTTGTTTCTGTATCTATCAACGATTTAAGGTTCATTAAAAATATCTATTAACATCTTCAGACTTTGCTACAACAAGGCTATAACCACAGAATTCTCTTTTTGAAATAACGCTATAACATGTTATCGCTATTATACGCAGAAATGTGGTACGTAGTATTTATATTCTCTTTGGTTTATTAAGCCAATAATATTACTAGCAGTTCTGCAAAAATTGATCTCGCGCGCACAAACTTTATTAAACCGTATCCTGACCAATTTTTGTTTTTTTTTTGCCGTTGCGATTTTTGATTTGTATTTCCCCCAAAAAGGGGAGTTTGTGGAAGAAAAAAACTTGTCCTTTCCAAAACTCCGTAGAAGCACCGGTAGAGCTTCCACTACTTTACAGAAGCATAATGATTGAAATAATTGGCTTAGACTATGACTGAGCTTGTTTTTGTTGCAAAAATCTATACTTTATATTGAAAATAACAAAACTTAACATTGGCTACATACACTATGCGTGGAACGAAAATTTGTCAACAGATAACTTTAGTCTTGTCAGATTAGTTTACTGAGTGGTACAACAGAATCGACACCATCGACTATCTAAATTGATGCAGTAATTAGGTACTTAAATAATTATGTTTGTGGGTCGACTAGGTGATTTGATAAGTAGATTTGTTACTTAGTTAGTTATAACGTAACAATCCTTAGGGCTCGATTTGTTAATCGTTCGTATGATATTTCGCACTAAAATATCATGCGTTATACCTAAGTATATGTTCTTATTTATTTAAGAATAAGAATAATAAGAATAAGAATATATTTATTGCCAAAAAAAAAAAAAAAAATTGACACGGCAGCATAAGCAAAAACTAGTTTGGCAATAGGGGTACGCTCAGCGCTATGCTGCGAGCTCCCGAAAGGTCACGCGGGGCTGGTTTTCAGCGTACACCTATGCTCAGAAGATGAAAGGTGAGCATTAGGCGACTGCGGGTATTACAATATCAACTTAAGTATAATATAAGTGTTAAATATTAGAATACTTAAAGGTTTGTGTGTGTGTGTGTGTGTGTGTGTGTCTGTGTGTGTGTGTGTGTGTGCGTGCGTGCGTGTGTGTGTGTGTGTGTGTGTGTGTGTGTGTGTGTGTGCGCGTGTGTGTGTGATGGTAAATCGGTATCTCAAGTAATTTTTAAAGTTGCTTCAAAGTTCTGCTTTTGTAGTTCATATAATTTATTGAGCGACGCGAACGAAAGGTCTCAGTTTTAACTGGCACAATTTGTTTTCATCTGTCCGTATGTTGGTACTGGTAATATTTTTGAACCTATCTTGACGAAACTTGTTAAGTATACAGGACTCCTACAAGTTTGTAGATTTTTTTTTTCGTCGGCGATTTTTAATTGGAGGGGTAATTCTCCGAAAAAGGGAGGAAAATTGCTGTGCCGCCATACAATGGCCGATTTTTTTTTGTTCGTATGTTAATACTCGCGTACAGGGCCCGTACCGTGAGGTGCTCAATGCGATGATTGTTAGGTTCAGCCGACGACACTGCGCGACCATGAACCGTATCGCCGCGCGATAAGGTGTATGGTCGCGCGGCGTCGTCGGCTGAACCTTACTATCATCGCAATAAGCACCTCACAGTACGGGCCCAGGGACCCTATTCCTGTGCGCTCGAGATTATCTCGGTGACTGTCTCTCTAATTTAAAATTTAATGGGAGTGAGTGAGAGAGAGATAAAAATGACATTTCTCCGAATAGGGGCCCTGGTCGTATTTTTCAACCCAGTCTTGACGAAACTTGGTATACAGGTTCTACAATTTTTAAGATTTTTTTAGTCGTCGAATTTTTTTGATTTGTTGGGTATTTCCCCCAAAGACGGGGGATTTGCTGCGGCATCATTTACCGGCAGATTTTTATAAGGGTGTCTATGTAGTGTCTATACATGGCCTGACCTGACATCGTGTGATAAGAGATGGCTATATATGTTTCTGGGGGAGCGAAAGGGAGAAGCTATAACCTTAATAGTTTGTTTCTTTTGCTCCAGTGAAATTCAAGTCTAGCTGTCCCTTGCACACGCTGTCAGGTCAGGCCATGTAGCGAGGCCTTAATATTTGGCATAAGCATTAAGAACTCAGATACTCGATTCTAAACAAGAATTTTGAATATGAACAAAATCGGTGAAGAGGTTGTCAAGATAAGGTCATGAGGTTTCAGATCAGTACAACTCCAACTGAGAACTCACGACCTTATACATACAATATACATCTTAACCTCTTGACATGCCAATGTTGGCCAAAGTCCCCAAATAAAAAGAGAATAAAAAAATATAAAAAAAAAGCCTCTTGAGCAATTTTGCTCACAGTTGAATTTAAAAACTTAAAATTAAAATTTAAAAATTAAATTTATAATTTAAAAGCCGTTCACGTCACGCGCGCGACGCCCCGCAGCCCGCAGTGCAAGGCAAGACGAGGTCGCGCGCGTGTCTCGCTGAGCATTCCTTGATAAAGGTCACCGAATGTGATCGAAACTATAGTCGGAATAACCGACTCAATTTAACGTGAATATTCCCGTTTTATTAAAACAAAATGTATCAAAACCACGTCAGTTTTCATAGTAAAATTTAAAAGCTGTATCATACTATATACAAGTTCCATGAAAATCGGATTAAACGATTTATCGTCGAACAAATAAACACACAAACATAAAAATAAAAAACATTTAAAAAAATATACAACATAAAAATGCCGACTCCTTCACGTAGTCGCTCGGTCAATCAAGTATAATAATAATCTTGGACGAAACATGATGCTAAGAGTGTCTACACACGAAACGATTTGGTCGGTTTTGGTTTCTGGGGAAGCGAAAGGGAGAAGCTATAACCTTAATAGTTTGTTTCTTTTGCTCCCGTGAAATTCAAATCTAGCTGTCCCTTTCACACGATGTCAGGTCGGGCCATGTGTAGACACCCTAAGAGCGACTCACACGCTCACTTTAACGTCATCAAAATTCTCATCTCATCTCATTGGGCTCATCCATTCTTCCATTTCATTTTGATCGAAGGGTTCAATTTTTTTTTTTTTTTTTTAAATGTGTTATAAAAATTTGCAAATGATATAGCGATAGAGAGGCCTTAAATTACATAGGTAACTAAATTAAAATAAATATTCCTAATACCTACACATAAACCTAGTATAATTATAATAATTGTATAATTTAGTTGACATTGCATGTATCTAATATTCTGGACTAATTTCTTACATATTTAAAAGTTGACATAACTACACTATTGTATTAGGTGCTATCCTGTAAAAATAGTTGTAATGAAATAAATAATAAGTACTTATTTATGTATCTAATTACGGCCACTGTGTTAGTCTATTGGTTATTAGTTAGGTATTGGTTATTGGTCAAGACACGTAGCCGTGGAGCTGGTTACGCGAGAAGGGAAGTCAACTTCATTCACCATGCCATGAGTCGAGAGTAAATCACAAAAATACCTCAGCTCGGAATCTACAGGGATCCTTTTCCTGTGCGCTCGAGATTATCTCGGTGACTGTCTCTCTAATTTAAAATTTAATGGGAGTGAGTGAGAGAGAGATAAAAATGTCATTTCTCCGAATAGGGGACTACCAATCTACCATGACGCATTTTATACCGAGTTCGCTTATTCTATTGAGCACTCCCACAAAACGCACGAAAACATCCTTTGCACTAACAAGACATGTCCGATAAAAACAAACAATTGTTACATCATAATCTATTAAATCTATCGCAGATATTTCACAGAACCTACTGGTTATTGTTAAATTTAAATGTATTTTAACTTAATACTAAGAATAATAACATTATTTCTTTTTGACTTGTAAATCGGCTTTATCAAATAAATGAATATGAATATGAATATTGTGGTCTGACTGTGAGCGCTATAAGAGTAAATAAATTCTTCATTTTTCTTAACTTTTTCTTATTTTTTTGGGTTTTGTGAAAGGGCCTGATCGCTCTGTTAAGTTTACGAGATTACAGCACTTTCTCTCGTGGATTTATTAAACAAGAACCCACGCAATGAACGTTATTTACGCTCTGCTTACTCAATTCGGATCCTAATTGATTGCGTAAGTGGATAATTAATAAATAACTTATTTTTATATTAATCAATTCATTGATCGAATTGTACAACAGTATTACAGACTCGCACTTGTCCAGTATTTTCTCGTTAAATAATTTCTGGAAAATAATACAATGACGCGAATTGTTTCAATTGCTTATTTACTTCACTAGAAATATTATACAACTTCACACTGGCTAAATACACTATGTGTGGAGTCAAAACAAAAGAGGGCAAAAATGGTACGGAGTTTTGGCGGGAACGTGAAGAAGTCAGGTCGCGTCATCATTGTAAGTATTATTTTTTAAAACTTGTGTCATGAGTGTTGGTGAACAGTGTACCCACAGAATTCTCCTTATAAATAGTGTACCTAATGTCGTGAAAAGTGTCTCTTCATGTTGTTTCCAAAACTCCATAGAAATCCATAGTAGTCTCCCTCCACCACTTTACTGGGGCATGACTAGGACTTGAGTGTGACTCGCTTTGCTTGACCAACCCCCGAATACTGAAACGTTCGTTAACTTTGACAACAGATTAATTCTAATACTGCCTTTGTCTGGCACCAAGCAAATGACAAAAGCAGCAATAAACTTAGTCTGTCGTCAAAGTTAACAAACGTTTCAGTATTCGGAGGTTAGACTATGACTGAGACTTATTTTAATTGTGAAATATTTTACTTCACTTGAAATATTATAAAACTTGATACTGGCTAAATACACTTTGTGTGGAAAACAAAGGGATAATAATTGGTGCAACAGAATCGTCACCTAAATCTGTGAATCTCGGCCATACACACAACTTCGATTAATTTGAATTCTAACAAAGTTAACCCAGATTGGGTCGGCGTGTAAAACGAGGACGTCTGTCAATTAGCATATTTATATTGATTTACACATAATCTACTTAAACCATACATACATACTTGATTACACGGAATGGCGGTACTTAGGACCTATTTTCATCATTTTGTTTTAATAAAACGGGAATACTCACGTTAAGATGCAACGTTGCGCTCATCGCGCAAAATTCAAATTTTCTTGCGTTTTTTGTCAATTACAGCTTAATTACTCACCGTGGATTTATTGAAACCAATTTTGCACCAGTAATTAAGTTGTTTTAAGAAATTACGGGTAAAATGATCACCTACATAATATTGGTGTAGCTACGAATCTCAATAAGCTGATTTTCATCTTGGTTTTGGGTTTAGTGAGAAACTTACTTATACTAAGTATTTAAGCTTTAATTGACAAAAAACGCAAGAAAATTTGAATTTAGCGCGCTGAGCGAAACGTTGCACCTTAAATTGAGTCGGTTACCCGCCCCCGCCCCGGCACCTGCAGTGCAGCCGTTGACGTCACGCGCGCGACGCGCCGCAGCCCGCAGTGCAAGGCAAGACGAGGTCCCGCGCGTGTCTCGCTGAGCATTCCTTGATAAAGGTCACCGAATGTGATCGAAACTATAGTCGGAATTACCGACTCAATTTAACGTGAGTATTCCCGTTTTATTAAAACAAAATGTATCAAAACCACGTCAGTTTTCATAGTAATATTTTCATCATCATTATCAGTGGCAGCTTAAGTACTATCGTATTTGTAATATTAATGTGATTTTATATTTTGACGAATATGGTAAAAAACAAAATTTTCGAGTTTTTTCCCTGATTCTCCAAAATAAAAAATAATAACAAGAAAATTGCTATAAAACATATTGTAAATGCGAAAATTTGTACGTAAATGTGTAAGTATGTAAATATGTAAGTGTGATTTTCCCGTCCCCGTTCTCTGTAACGGCTGACAGACGTAAGCTTGCTTATGTATCTAATGTATCGTTATGATGCTAGCATTCATAATAATATTGCTAAGAATGACCAAAACAAAAATTTAAAAAAAACGCAGCGAGCAAAAATGAAATGATATTCAGTACAATATTTTTATGTAACTACACCACCACACAGTTTATAAGTCATAATTCTGTCCATCCAAAGGTTGTCTGGAAGAAATCGCTTTAGGCGATAAGGCCGCCCATTATACTACCGCTTTTTTTTATATATTATTGTTCATTTTTTAAAGTTTGTTTTGGTGTATAATAAAGTTATATTGTATTGTATTGTATTGTATTGTATTGTATTGTATTGTATTGTATATTATTGCCCGGCTCAACAAGACATAAAGTAAGTCATTTACACTCTTGTTGAAGAGCGCAAATGACTTATAATGACTATAATGACTATAACTTTTATACTTTAAATGAGATTTTCATAATACATATTTTATCATATTTTCATAATTGGCGATTTTCGAGCAGGTGTATAAAGATCATTTTAGATTTCCTGTTTTTTTTTTAAATTGTTAAAAAAGTGCGAACGAGATAACCTAAGCAACGTTTCGCACGAAATTCAAATTTTCTTACACCTTAAGTGTTTTCCAATTACAGCCTAATCACTCATCGTAGGTTCATAAAAACTAATTTTACGATAATAAATAGATTGTTTCAAGACATTACACCAACCAAAAATTGAAGTTGAAAGCTAGTATAAATACATATGTCATTAAAAAAAAAACAAGACGAAAATCACCTTATTGAGATTTGCAGCTAAACCAATGTTATCTAGGTGATCCCGTAATTTCTTAAAAAACTTATTTATTGGCGCAAAATTTGTTTCAATAAATCCACGACGAGTAATTAAGCTGTAATTGGCAAAAAACGCAAGAAAATCTGAATTTGCGAGATGAGCGAAACGTTGCTTAGACACGCGATCCCAAAGGTCTGAATTTCAGTCGAAAGCCCAGCCAGCCGGGTAAAAAAAATGCCTATAATAAATAAATAAATACTCACTGATAATCTCAAGGAAACGCGTTCAAAATTTCCGAACCGAATTTACGCGATGTCCGAACTCGTAAATGTTATTTGGTGTGTAAGTTAAGACGTCTTTCACCACGTACTGTCGCCGAGAGACTGGGGCGATTGATTTCATCTCACTGGTAGGTGGTCATCTCGTCCAGGGCCCCTATTCGGGGAAATGACATTTTTATCTCTCTCTCACTCACTCCCATTAAATTTTAAATTAGAGAGACAGTCACCGAGATAATCTCGAGCGCACAGGAATAGGGTCCCAGAGCAGGCTGCGTAGCTTTCGCGCGGTGATTGTTGTTATGTTCGGGCCCTTTTAGCATTTTTAGGCGCTTCTTCCGCCAACGTGTTGAATAGGGTGGCCCATCGGCAAGTGACCGCCCGAAAAGGGCTTATAGTACTCATAATTATGAACAACTTTTACTATGTGACCAACCCTGAAATCGAGAAAAAAATATCTGCTGTTCCATACATTTTGTCGAGTGTCATTGACATTTTTCTATGGAACAGCAGATTTTTTTTCCTCGATTTCAGGGTTGGTCCCATAGTAAAAGTTGTAAATTATTTCGGGCAACATTACTTTTTAAGATAAGCGGAAAAAACGGATAAATAAGTACATCAGACGTCCTATGCACCTACAGAACCCTACTAAGCATGGCCCGACATTTTATACGATGCCTTCCTTGTCCCATGAACAATACCTAGAAAGTGGGTACTACCCTCTGTGGTACTACCTAACAAAATCTCTATGGTACTACTCACATACGTTTGTTAATTGTACGCATAACTTAAATGTTACAACATTAGTACAGTCACCCTCATCAGTTTCGAACTATTTAAACATAATTACTGCAGATAAATAGAAAATTACATCGCACAAAATATACATAGTCAAAATGTAGAACGGAGTGGTAGCTGGCCTTTTGGAGAAACTCTGAGTCAGCTGTTGATGATGATCACACAGCGGGCAATGGAGAGAGCTAGCTCGGAGTTTCTTTGCGCAACAAGATCCGGAACGAGGGTATTCGCCGAAAACAAAGTCACCGACGTAGCTCTCAGGGTTTGCAAGCTGAAATGGGCAGGCCACATCGCTCGAAGAACCGATAACCGATGGGGAAGAAAAGTTTTTGACTGACGACCACGAACTGGAAGACGTAGTGTAGACGCACGTTCTGTGTGGCGTAAGGAGGACCTTTTTTCAACAGTGGACGTCTTCAGGCTGTTGACAATAGACAAATAGACAAAAGACAAATATTTATTTGTGGAGAAAAAACACATTATGTACACAAAAGCAAAAAAACAATAAGGTACTATCATACTAGTTTACACAACATTGTTTTTCGCCACAAACCGGTCCCAACTCAGCATAATACTGGTTGCGAACAACCAGCGCTGGTCTTCCGCTGGAACCGGCAGTGACGTCACCCGCTTATACCGCACGGTACGGTACCGTACTTGTACACGAAAACAAACAAAAACAACTAAAATATTAACATAAAAAATACATATTTACCATGTTTTTGGCAAGTGATATTTAACAATACACACGCAGTGCAGAGGTGCAATAAGGAAATGGGAGAAAGTAAGTAGGTAAAACTGTTTGTAGCTATCTATATAGCGCTGGTGTCTGTAAATAGAAGTTCTTCACTTTTTTGATGTTCAAGAATGAATAATTTAAGCTTAATTCTAAATCCATGTAAACTTTGCAGGTTCCTTATTGGCGGTGGAATATTGTTCCAGCACTTGGTCGCTGCATATCGGAAGCTTCCTCTGAAGGCGGCGGATCTGTGCCGCTCAGTCAAAAGAAGCGTCGAACAGCACCGAGGCTCAGAAGACTTACGCTTCGCTCTCCACGACAGCTTATCATATAGATATGTTGGTTTCTTGTGTTTTATGACACCGAATAAAAGACATGCCAAGTGCAACTTACGGCGATGCTTCATTTTTAAAAGTAAATTTTTATTCAAAAATGGGGTCACATGCGATCTCAACGGAATGTCAAAGCAAAAACGGGCACAGGCATTCTGCACTCTTTGTATAAGCTTTTGAGTTTTAACTAAAAGCCGCGAACCAAAAACAGTGTCCATGAAATTTAATTTCGACAAAATTAACTGTTCAGCAAGCTGAATACGAAGCTCTTCTCGTAAGTACGGTCTCATTCGATACAGCACCTTTAGCTTGTAAAAACAGTTTTTTACGCAGTTGACAATGTGTTTATGGTATCGCAACTCGCAGTCCATATGCAAGCTTAAGTTACGTGCTTCGTAAACCCGCTCAATAGGTTCATCCATGAGCGTGACGCTTACAGAAGGACGAATATTAGCAATCTGATGTTTACTCCCAAAAATAATATACTTTGTTTTAACCGGATTTAGTAGCAGACAATTATTTGTTGACCATGCTGCTACTCTCGAGAGATCTTCGTTGAGTTTGGTAATAGCTAAATCAATGTCGAGTGGCTTGCAGGATATGTATAACTGTATATCGTCCGCGTAAATATGAAACTTGCAGTTTTGAATGTGCGATGTTACGTCAGCAGAGTACAATGTGAAGAGAATAGGCCCCACAATGGAACCCTGAGGCACCCCTCTATGCACAGTAATCGTTTCTGACAATAGTGAGGAGCCATCAGAACCATCAATCCTCACCCGCTGTTTACGGTCACTCAGATAACTGTTGAACCACAAAACTGCTTTAGGATCAAAACCGTAATAGCTAAGTTTCGACAACAGAAGATTTATGTTTAAAGAATCGAACGCCCTAGAAAAATCCAACAACACTAAAATTGTGCACATTCCTTTATCTTGAGCACTAAGTATATTATCGGTTACATCAAGTAATGCCGTTGCAGTACTACGTCCTTTTCTAAACCCCGATTGTACTTCGGGCAAAATGTTATTATTTTCTAGAAATTCTGTTAATTGTATACCTATCGCCTTTTCCAAAATTTTTGACATGCACGGTAAGATACTTATAGGCCTCAAATCTTTTAAGTCGGTTGGGTTAGAGTTTTTAGGTAAAGGTCGTACGATGGCTTGCTTCCAAATATCTGGAAACTTGCCGGTCTCGATGGAGGTATTTATAAGAGCTAGTACGCTATCAATAGTATTGGGAAACGTCATTAGCAGCATGTCCAAACTAATACCATCACAACCTTCAGCGTTTGATTTTAAACCCCTTAATATTACAATCAGCTGATCTAAACTAATAGGTTTGATTTTAAAGACTGCATCATTGAACCTATGATACTCAAAGTACGTTAAGTGAGAAATAGAAGTAGTTGGACTTCCTGGAATATTCAAAAAATGATTATTTATAATGTCAGGGCTAGTGAAAAAAGAGGGCAGTTCCGTATCAGTTTTTGGTAATATATTATTTTTTAATCTTTTCCAGAGCTGCTTGGGATTGCGAATGTTATTATTAATATTTTGTCTAAAATAAGCTGATTTTTCATGGAAAAGTGCTTTATTAACAGTAGATTTTAAAGTTTTATAATATATCTTTTTAGACTCAGATTTAGTTCTATGATAAGCCGCTGCAGCCTCATCACGTAGCTTCATCATGAGTTTTATGGTGTCTGTAATCCAAGGATATGAATGATCTTTGATAACTACTGACGTAACTGGTGCGTGAATATCAAAAAGAGTCGTAACGCCATGATTAAATGCGGTTAACATATCATTGATATCAGAATGCTGAGATATAAGATCCCATCCTATATTCTGTAAATCTTTATTAAAGTTGTCGAGACAGATCTTTTTTTTAGGCCTATAAGTAATAGTCCGCGGAACAATTTTTATGCGCTTAATTAAAAATTCACAAACCACTAGACAGTGACCAAAAAGTGTCCCTACTAGTTCCAAACTAATTTTCTGTGTGCGTAAATCAGAACAGACTACGTCAATTAATGTTTGACTACTTTCAGTAAAGTGAGTAGGCTCATTTACTAGCTGTTCTAAATTAAAACACGTGAGAAATGATCTAAATTTAATCAAATTATTGTCGCTGACATTTAAAAAATTAATATTAAAATCCCCCAAAAGAATCAAGTTGTCGTATTTAGGAAGTGAACTAATTGAGTCGGTAATTGCACCAACAAACAGATCAACGTTAACCCAATTAGGTCGATATGCCGTGCCAATAATCAGCTTTTTTCCGTTAAGGTTCGCAGTGAGCCACATTTGTTCGACTACACTATAAATCGGGTCCACCGGATGACGCCAAGACCGCACGGTGACTCCTCGTTTGACATAGAAACCTACGCCGCCACCGCGCGAACGCAACTCGCGCGGTCGCGGCGTGTGCCTCAGCCGGTACCCGGGGATCGCCGGAGCGCGCCCCTCCTCACCCGCATGTACCCAAGTTTCGTTCAGTGCTAAAATGTCTACGCCACTCCGAGTGACAGACGCTATGGTGTTGTCGTGGTTAGTGCCAAGGGAACCTGCATTGTATAATCCAACTTTAAGATTTTTAGTAGCCATTATAACAGCAGGAATACTGTATCTTCGAGACAAAACAAACACCCAACGCGCGAAAATAAGTAGATAAGAACGCCTAAGCTCATAACAACGTAATTAGCAAAGGAAACGATTAAACAAGAAATAGAAACTGAAACAATTTTTTTTCTGTTAATTACAAATTTCGAGTTCTTATGTCGATCACAAAGACTTAAAATAAAAACTTTATAAGAACGAATGAATCCAAAACACAAATAGTGTGCTAACAATACAAAATTAAATGCGCTTAATAAGACACTATTACACTTTCTAAAAACAACCAGATATTTTTGAATTTTAAACAAAATTATAATCCGTAGTAAATAAATAATAATAAATAACATAATAATATAAATAAATGTTGATGATGATCATTAGGGTATCGTTGGCTCCCATTGGGTACGGAATCCTAAACTGTTTTTAGACGCTGACTGTACTCCATCCATACATTTTGTACCAGTCTAAAGCACTTGTCAAGAGAAACGTTCGTAACGAGTGCCATCGCCTCAGGACAATGTGCCACTTCCAACGATCGAGCCGATGAGTGGCTAGTTATAGTAGAGCTTCTTTTGTGAGTTTGTGACCATGCGTTGTGTTGTATTATTTGCCCGGGGTATGTACCTACCTACTAGGAGACAACCGGAACATATATTATGTACATTTAACCGAGTAAGGTTTTTCACAGATGAACTTTTTACTGTGGGTTTTTTTCTAGCGCTCTAGTACGTAGCAGGTACGTACCAAAAAAATCAGCATCAGAATAGCTCAGTGTTTATGATTCATGCTGATTCTTCATCATCATCATCATTTACTGTCATAGGAACCAAGAACCATGCTTTAGCAATCTGATAATATCCCTTGTTAAGGTGCAACGTTTCGCCCATCGCGCGAAATTCAAATTTTGTTTCGTTTTTTGTCAATTACAGCTTAATGAGGCGTTTTCCGGGCAACCGGTGGATGCAAGTGGCACGTTGTCGGTCGGTGTGGCGGTCTAAGGGGGAGGCCTATGTTCAGCAGTGGACGTCTTCTGGCTGATAATGTAATGAGGCGTTTTCCAAAAAAAAAGAAATCCTGGTTATAAAAGTACCCAATAGATGGCGTTAGATGTACCTTGAGGTTTTTCTGTCACTGTAACAACATGAAAGACAAAAAAAATTACGTGTGCCTTTTTTTCTCGTGTTTTTTGGCTCCACATGTGTATTTAGACAATTTCAAATAATGTAACTATGTATTTGACTTCATTTGAAATATTACAATAGTTGACACTGGCTAAATACACAACATATGGAGCCAAAATTTACGATTTAAAAAATAAACATAAAATATTTTGACAGAAATGACAATGACAGGTAAAACGATAG
Source organism: Apocheima hispidaria (assembly GCA_947579745.1). Taxonomy (NCBI): domain Eukaryota; kingdom Metazoa; phylum Arthropoda; class Insecta; order Lepidoptera; family Geometridae; genus Apocheima; species Apocheima hispidaria. The sequence goes on along the minus strand of OX388167.1, from coordinate 8,363,296 downwards.
GACTATTATGCCATCTAGTAAGTATTTTTAGAACTTTTTTTTATTTTTTTTTGGAAAACGCCTCATTATCATGCTGTACAATACGGGCTGTACATTATCGGGTCGTCAATTATCGGGTAGTACATTATTGCCAAGGAACAAGGAACATAATAGATCGAGTTTTGGCGGGAACGTGAAGAATTCATGTCGCGTCATTTTGTTATTTTCCAAAACTTGTGTTATTTCGAGTGTTAATGTGTAAAAACGGTGAATTTTTACACGTTAAGTGTTCGTGAACATGCGAACATGCACGAGTGTTGGTGAATGGTATAATGTCGTGAAACGTGAATTTTTGTGTTGTTTCCAAAACTCCATAGAAGGCTCTAGTAAAGTTTTCACCACTTTACTGGGGCATGACTTGGACTTGCCCGTGACTTGCTTTGCTCGTTTTGACTGTGACTATGACCTGTTTGATAATATTTAACAAAACTTGAAAATATATATGTATACTTGACACTGGCAAATGCATAAGTCGTGCGACGCCAAAATCCTCTGAGGAAAAAAAAAAAAGGAACATAATACTCGGGAGATTATTGCCTTGCCCATATACATAGTAAAAATATTCTTTGATATACATTCTTATCTATGGCCTTGCCTCCCGAGTAAAAATATTCTTTGAAAAATATTCTTTGCTTGCCTCCATTATTACCCAAGATTATTAATTTCCCTTTGGTGCTGTTACAGGGACTTATTAGTAGCAGATCTTGCTTTTACCTGTGGTGGTGGTATTTATTAACACTGGTGAGTAATTATATACCTAATTAAAATAGTTGTTCGTTAAACTTTCCACAAATATGGAGATAGAAATAATATGTTCTGGCCTGATCCGCTGGATATCCCCAATCCTCGATCTTAGGAATCAAACTACGGGCCGAAGGCATTAATGTAACTTCAAGTCCTAAAAAGACGATTGTAGATCAAGAAATGGCTTCAGCTCCCATCCAATCTCTATACTTACCTGAGTCTCGTAGTTGCGATTAAGCAGTATCTGACCTCTGACAAAATACCCTTCGTGGCACACTTTTCCGGCATCGTGCCACATCCCGCAGCTGGTACTATGATAAGACCAATTAAATTTGGCCAATTCCTGTTAAAAAATAAAATCGGAAATATTTGTCCCGATGGATTAATAGGAATAGGAATAGAATAGCGGTAGAACTTCAGAGCAGTTTAGACACCAATCGGCTAACTTAGTTAACTAAGTTTAAACGGCTAAACCACTCCTGCACTGCAGTTTTCTTGGCCAAACCTATAGGGATCATTCCGTGTGATTGTGGCCTCAATTAGGGAAATGTGGACCATATATTTTTCAGTTGTCCTTTAATGCAATACTCATTATACAATATCATCCCTCCTGAAATCCCCCATCCTACATACTTTAAAACTCTCCTAACCCTTGTTTTTACTCCATTAGTAAATACATATGTATATTAAAAATAATAAAATAAAGTTGTAAATAGTTACTTTGTTACCATTGTCTAATTGTTTGTGCTATATTATGTTTGTGTGCTTCCTATAAATGTGTAAGTATAAATATCTTTGTTCCAGAGATGAAAGGTGCAAAAACAAAAAACTATCATTCTACAATCGCCGATCAATGCAATTGAACAACGTACAATTTCTCTGTGTTTGATGGTCAATCATCACATTACATTGGCAAAATTGTGAAAGAGAGTGTTTCAAAGTCATTAAACAAGAATTTAACTGAATCAGAAAAGTCTTTGCAATTTAACACTGGAGGAAAACCAATACGACCAATGTGAGAATTTGTGCTTGTATATATCAACAGAAGCAGTTTAAAAAATCGCAAACGAAAACACACTAATGAAAAACCATATTAATGTGGTATGTGTGAGAACAAATCTGCTCATGCAGTTAATTTGAAAATCCTAAACAGCCACTCACTGGAGAAAAACCATATGAATGTGATTTGTGCGAGTACAAATCTGCAAAAGCAGTTAGTTTGAAAAATTAGCAATAGACGCACACTGGAGACAACATGAATGCGATGTGTGAGTATTAATCAGCTGATAAGTTAAGTTATTTTCAAATGAGTTACATAACTCACTTGAAAATAGACAAACAAACACTCACTGTAGACAAACCATATGAATGTGATATGTCTGAGTATAAATCAACCGGTGGAACTTATTTGGAAAAACACAAACAAACACGTACTGGAGAAAAACCATATGAATGTGATTTGTGCGAGTACAAAGCTGCACAAAGAAGCCAATTAAAAAGACACCTATTTACACACACTGGAGAAAAACCATATGAATGTGATTTGTGCGAGTACAAAGCTGCACGTAGAAGCCAATTAAAAAGACACCTATTTACACACACTGGAGAAAAACCATATGAATGTGATATGTGTGAGTATAAATCAGTTGATGTAAATTATTTGAAAAAACACAAACGAAAACACACTGGAGAAAAACCACATGAATGTGATATGTGCCAGTACAAATGTGCAAGTGCATATATTTTGAAAGAACACAAACGAAAACACACTGGAGAAAAACCACATGAATGTGATATGTGCCAGTACAAATGTGCAAGTGCATATATTTTGAAAAAACACAAACGAACACACACTGGAGACAACATGAATGAGATGTGTGAGTATAAATCAGCTGATAAGTTAAGTTATTTTCAAATGAGTTACATAACTCACTTGAAAATAGACAAACAAACACTCACTGCAGACAAACCATATGAATGTGATATGTCTGAGTATAAATCAACCGGTGGAACTTATTTGGAAAAACACAAACAAACACGTACTGGAGAAAAACCATATGAATGTGATTTGTGCGAGTACAAAGCTGCACAAATAAGCGAATTAAAAAGACACCTATTTACACACACTGGAGAAAAACCATATGAATGTGATTTGTGCGAGTACAAAGCTGCACATAGAAGCCAATTAAAAAGACACCTATTTACACACACTGGAGAGAAACCATATGAATGTGATATGTGTGGGTACAAATTTGCAGAAGCAATTCGTTTGAAATATCACAAACAGACACACACTGGAGACAAACCATATGAATGTGATATGTGTAAGTATAAATCATCTCATGCAGCTTATTTGAAAATACACAAACGAACACACACTGGAGAAAAACCATATGAATGTGATATGTGTGAGTACAAATCTTCACATGCATCTAGTTTGAGAATACACATGCGATCACACACTGGAAAAAGACCATATGAATGTGATATGTGTGAGTATAAATCAGTTGATGTAAATTATTTGAAAAAACACAAACGAAAACACACTGGAGAAAAACCACATGAATGCGATATGTGCCAGTACAAATGTGCAAGTGCATATATTTTGAAAAAACACAAACGAACACACACTGGAGAAAAACCATATGAATGTGATATGTGTGAGTATAAATCGGCTTTTACAACTAATTTAAAAAAACACAAACAAAGACACACTAAAGAAAAACTACCATTATAAATAAGTTGATAATAAGTATAAATAAGTTGACTTACAAATCAGACTGGTGGAGTCACTTGTTTTGTCTAAGCTAAACTATATGGATATTGTATATAGTCCACATCTATTACTCAAAACTCAGAAGCTAAGCCAAAGACCAAAATCGCAAAAATGGTAAAAGGCCTGATAGTATCACACTTGAGACCTGGCAGATGGGACGGCCCCTTGTGGGGGACGCAACTTGCGTTGACACAATGGCAGCTTCACATCTTTCTGAAACACGGAGCAGGGCTGGCGCGGCGGCCCATTCAGAGGAGCGGCGCAAATATACTAACCTCTGTAGTGATTACACACAGGGCCGTCATAGCATATTCGGCTCCGGGGTGCGAAGTCAGACTGCCGATTCTTAGTTGTTCATTAATAACAGTGAATTTAACTTGCACATCGCGAATGGTATAACACGTGCCGAACCTGGCATGCGGCGTCTTTATTAAACAATACCCATGATGATGAACGGCTCCGCTCGCGTGTTCTCTGTGTAGCTCAGTGTAGTAGGTAGGTACTTGTATTTGATCCGTTTGGAGTAGAGACGGTGGGTCCTTGGGGACCGGAGCTTATCTTATTTTCAAAAACTTATCAGAGCGCCTGGTTGGCGCGACGTGTGACCAAAATGCTGGCGTTTATTCGGCTCAACGCATAAGCATTGCCAGTCAACGTGGTAATGCTGCCAGCATGCTGGGTACACTGCCAACTAGTGGGTTTGAACATTTGGATTATCTTTAGACCTTTAATGGTCTAAAGATAATCCAACTGTTATTTTTATGTAGTAGGCTAAGTAGTTTAGATAGTTGTAGTTTGTATGTTTAGATAAAGATATTTGCAAGTAAAAAAAAATAAAAAATCTTTTGTTTTATTTACTTAGTTCTTTACCCTCCATAAGGGTAACATAATAATAAAAATAACGGTCATTGTCCCGATAGTCGTTTCGGCGAACGGCCTTATAGCGAAGAGCCTCGACCAACATCTCAAGAGGCTCTCGCTAGACGGTTGGGTGAAGGGCCAGATACAGAAGGCAGCCATCCTTGACACGGCGCGCATTGTCAGGAGGTTCCTCACTCTGCAGCCCTAACCGCCGGTAGCTTGGGCCCTGCCTCGCTGTCGGCGGGTCTCTAGATTTAGGTTTTTTTATAGCATTTTTTTTATATTAATTTTATAAAAAACCTAAATTTAAGAATTAAAGTAAATAAATGAAATAATAATAATAATGGTAGTTTTTAAGGCACGACGCCGACGCTCGACGTCTTCACGAGTCGGTGGCTCTCGGTGCACAGTCGGCGCGGGTGTTGCGATCGCGTGTTCACGTCTCTGAAGCACGTGTACTCATCAAGATTGTCCCGTACAGTGGCCGCCTTGTTTGCCTTTGTTTCCACAAATTGGGCTCGGCATAGTGAGTATACCCAGTGCAGAAGTGTACTGTGACACTCGAACGGCTCGCTTCTGCAATTTGAAGACGCGCTCCCAGTCGGCAGCGCGTCTCCATAGCTCGATACCATATTGTAGTAACGAGTGCACGGAGGCAAAGTAGCATTGCCGGACCATATATGGAGTACGGCAAGATAGCAGCTACACGCCAAAGCGCAAAACAGGCCCGGCCTATCGTATCGCACATCCTGTCTTTGTGCTTATCCCAAATAAGAGCACTGTCTATCTGGAATCCTAGAAAATTGGTTGTTTTCACTTGGTCCATTTCGACGACGTCTATTTTCGTAGGCGCGACCCGACAGGTTAAAATTGACATAATGTCTTTTACTGGTATTTAAAATCAAACCGTTGATTTTAAACCATCTATTAAGAACTTTTGCTACTTTATTGAGCTTGTGCTCGAGATGGTCCACAGAAGACGCGGTTACAATTGCAGCAACTTCGTCAGCGTAAATGAGGATGTGGCCATCTTGAATGTTTTCCGGCAAATCGTTCAGGAGGAGGGAGAACATGATATTGGAGAGCGAGGAACCCTGTGCTACTCCAATAACTGTCCTGAGCGGCTGACTTAGCCCTACCACCATCGCCTACAACGACCTGATTTCGATCCGTCATGAAGTCAGTAGTTTCAATGCAGGTCCATCGATTCCATAGTATTGCAGCTTTGCTGCTATAATACCATGATCGGCCACATCGAAAGCCTTCGATAGGTCGCAGAAAATTACAGCAACCTGCTTCAATCTTTCGCGGGCTTCAAGGATCTGCCGAATAAATAAATAAAACCGAATTAAAAAAAAACTTAATGCGAGAGATTTGGCGGGATCATGAAGAAGTCATGTCGCGCTATTGCATTAATTTCCAATACTTGTGTTATATCGAGTGTTACTGCATAAAAATGGTGGATTTTTGTGGTGGAGTGTTCGTGAAAGTGTACGAGTGTTGGTTAATACTATAATATCGTGAAACGTGACTTTTCGTTTTGTTTCAAAAACTCCATAGAAGCTTCTAGTAAAGTCTCTACCACTTTACTGGGGCATGACTTGGACTTGACCGTGACTTGCTTTTCTCGCCTTTGACTGTGTCTATGACTTGTTTGATAAAGGCCTCGCTACATGGCCTGACCTGACAGCGTTTGAAAGAGATGGCTATATATAAGTTTCTGGGGGAGCGAAAGGGAGAAGCTATAACCCTAATAGTTTGTTTCTTTTGCTCCCGTGACATTCATATGTCACGACATGTGTAGACACCCTTATATTTAGCAAAAAATATATATGTAAGTAGGGAGTTTTGGCGGGAACGTGAAGAAATCATGTCGCGTCATTTTATTATTTTCCAAAACTTGTGTTATTTCGAGTGTTAATGTGTAAAAATGGTGAATTTTTACCCGTTAAGTGTTCGTGAACATGCACGCGTTTTGGTGTTGGTAATGTCGTGAAACGTGAATTTTCGTGTTGTTTCCAAAACTCCATAGAAGGCTCTAGTAAAGTTTTCACCACTTTACTGGGGCATGACTTGGACTTGACCGTGACTTGATATGATCGCTTTTGACTGTGACTATGAATTGTATGATAATATTTAACAAAACTTGAATATATATAACTATACTTGACACTGGCAAATGCATAAGACGTGCGACGCCAAAATCCTCTTGGGAGGAAAGAGAAAAAAAAAGATATATATGTCAGTATACTTGACACTGGCAAATGCATAAGACGTGCGACGCCAAAATCCTCTTAGGAGGAGAGAAAAGAAAACATAATATTTACATAGTACTCTCCATTCCATTTAGGAAGAATTCTCTCTCAATACATTAGAAATTAGTGCTGTTCAAAGAGTAATATAATATATGGTGCTGTTACAGGCGCTAATTAGTAGCAGTTCTTGCTTTTACCTGTGGTGGTGGTATTTATTAACACTGGTGAGTAATTATATACCTAATTAAAATAATTGTTCGTTAAACTTTCCACAAATATGGAGATAGAAATAATATGTACCCCCTGATCCGCTGGATATCCCCAATCCTCGATCTTAGGTATCAAACGAAGGGCCGAAGGCATTAATGTAACTTCAAGTCCTAAAAAGACGATTGTAGATCAAGAAATGGCTTCAGCTTCTATTGATTATCTCTATATTTAGCTGGTAGTTGCGATTAAGCAGTATCTGACCTCTGACAAAGACCCTTAGTTGTACACTTTTCCCGCATCGAGCCAAATCCCGCAGCTGGTACTACGATAAGACCCATTAAATTAGGCCAATTCCTATTTATAATGAATAGGATAATAATTTGGTATATATCCGTTTTTTTCAGCTTATCTCAAAAAGATAAGATAAGATGGCCACTCATGATAAATGTACCATTTTACAACAAATGATGCTCAAGTGCTGGACACAAAAATGGTAGGCCTCCAAAATGATAAAAGGCCAATTCTTTGGCGAAATACAACCCGAAATACCTCATAAACCATGGTTTTCCAAGTATCTAAAATCAGATAAAATGACCACCTCTATAATCTGCTGTCTTCAGCTAAACCACTCCAGCGGGGTTATCCTCTAACTTTGAAATGTTCGTGATTCTGATTGCGAGAGCATGCCATCTCGCTCGTACCAACTTAGTCGCACTATGCGCGGTCCTGCTCGCGCAACTCTCGCAATCGCTTTCAGAGTTATGGGATGAGCCCACTGCACTCCAGTTTTCTTGCCCAAATTTAGGATTAGGGATTATTCCCTGTGTGATTGTGGCCTCGATCAGGGAAATGTGGACCATATATTTTTCAGTTGTCCTTTAATGCAATACTCATTATACAATATCATCCCTCCTGAAATCCCCCGTCCTACATCCTTTAAAACTCTTCTATCCCTGGTTTTTACGCCATTAGTAATGTATACAGTAGAAACTCGATTATCCGGCCCTCAGTTATACGGATTCGCGATTATCCGGACTAGGGATGTTACGGAGATTCGACTGCGATTCCGAAAAGTCGGAACTTCCGGTTGATATTCAATCTCCGATTTCGACTTCGGTTCCGATACTTTTAAATCGGAGGGCGAAATAGGCAGCGCGTAGCGTATGAACAGGTTTATACTTGACACGCGGAGAATCGCGTCGCGCGCTTTCTGTTTATTACTTTTTCACTTGTCATTTCGTATTTGAGGAAGACGGTTCATGGGAGTTTTGGCGGGAACGTGAATAATTCATGTCGCGTCGTTTTATTATTTTCCAAAACTTGTGTTATTTCGAATGTTAATGTGTAAAACGGTGAATTTTTACCCGTTAAGTGTTCGTGAACATGCACGAGTGTTGGTGAATGGTATAATGTCGTGAAACGTGAATTTTCGTGTTGTTTCCAAAACTCCATAGAAGGCTCCCGTAAAGTTTTCACCACTTTACTGGGGCATGACTTGGACTTGACCGTGACTTGCTTTGCTCGCCTTTGACCGTGACTATGACTTGTTTGATAAAATTAACAAAACTTGAGAATATATATGTATACTTGATACTGGCAAATGCATAAGACGTGCGACGCCAAAATCCTCTTAGGAGGAAAGATAAAAAAAAAAGAGCGTTCATTTGTTTTGTTTCTTTTTTTACGCTTTCTCGCTTTTTAGTTTCTGATGAGTGTTCTGTATTTTTATTTTATGTGTGACATTTTATTAGAGTTCTACTTAATAATGAAACCAAAAACAAGCGTTATGTGGAACTTCTTCAATGAAATGTCTGCGAATACGGCAAAGTGTAAACTTTGTAATAAGATATATTCACGAAAGGGAGACACGACTACATCGTTAAAAGGTCATTTAAGTGTGTACAGTGAGGACGACTAAACTGCTAAACCTCCATTTTCCTTGAATGTACTTTGTGTCGAATGTAAACGAATGGACAAAGTACAGCAGATCTCTCATCTGCCTCCGCTTCCGACTCCGACAACTCAAATTTAAAAACTCCGGCTCCGACTCCGACTCCGATATAACCACTTCCGTTACATCCCTGATCCGGACTACCGACCGCGACCAATTATGCAACCATGAACGTGTCGGAACTGGCATTATCCCGCCCGCGCCCCGCGGGATCGCTGCCCCACGCGTTTCTTTATTTATTGTTTTAGTTAGTTAGCAATTGTTACTCCACTCTGACGTGCCATGCTTGTCACTGAACCTGATTAAACTGGAACTCATTACATACCTTCAAAATCTTTAGCTTCTGAGCGAGAGAATTCAGCTCCAGGATATAAAACTAGCAAAGAGTGAGTAACAATATTATTTTGCGCTAACGCTAACGGGACCCATAAAATACCTTTGCTCCTCATCGGAAAATCAAAAAATCCCAGATGTTTTAAAAATGTCAGGGTGCCCTTTATTTATAAAAATCAGAAAAGCGCATGGACGAACTCTGAAATATTTATTGACTGGTATGATAACACTTTTATCCCTGAAGTAAAAAAAAAGGCAAATCGAAATTGGCAAACAAGGAAATGTACTACTTTTACTGTATAATTTGCCAACCCATCCTTCGGCTGAACTGTTAGAGAGAGAAAATGGAAAGGAAAGTAATTTTTTTGATATTATCCGATTATCCGGATTTTCGATTATCCGAATGCCTAACGACAATTAGTCCGGTTAATCGAGTTTCTACTGTATATATATAATAAAATAAAGTTGTAAATAGTTACTTTGTAACCATAGTCTTAATTGTTTGAGCTATATTATGTTTGTGTGCTTCCTATAAATGTGTAAGTATAAATATCTTTGTTCCAGAGGTGAAAGGTGCAAAAACAAAAAACTATCATTCAACAACCGCCGATCAATACAATTGAACAACGTACAATTTCTCTGTTAACTCTGTCGTACAGTTAATTTGAAAAATCCTAAACAGCCACTCACTGGAGAAAAACCATTTGAATGATATGTGTGAGTTTAAATTGGCTGTTGCAACTAGTTAAAAAAACACAAACAAACACACACTGGAGAAAAACCACAAGAATTTGATTTGTGCGAATAAAAATCTGCACAAGCAGTTCATTTGAAAAATCACAAACAAACACTAACAGGAGACAAACCATATTAATGCAATATGTCTGAGTATAAATCAGCTGATAAGTTAAGTTGTTTTCAAATGAGTTACATAACTCATTTGAAAATACACAACCAAACACACACTGCAGTCAAACCATATGAATGTGATAATTTGGAAAAACACAAACAAACACATACTGGAGAAAAACCATTTGAATGTGATATGTGCGAGTACAAATCTGCACGTGCATCTACTTTGAAAACACACAAACAAGCACATACTGGAGAAAAACCATATGAATGTCATTTGTGCGAGTACAAAGCTGCACAAGGAAACCAATTAAAAAGACACCTATTTACACACACTGGAGAAAAACCATATGAATGTGATATGTGTGGGTACAAATTTGCAGAAGCAATTCGTTTGAAATATCACAAACAGACACACACTGGAGACAAACCATATGAATGTGATATGTGTAAGTATAAATCATCTCATGCAGCTTATTTAAAAATACACAAACGAACACACACTGGAGAAACACCATATGAATGTGATATGTGCGAGTACAAATCTTCACATGCATCTAGTTTGAGAATACACATGCGATCACACACTGGAGAAAGACCATATGAATGTGATATGTGTGAGTATAAATCAGTTGATGTAAATTATTTGAAAAAACACAAACGAAAACACACTGGAGAAAAACCACATGAATGTGATATGTGCCAGTACAAATGTGCAAGTGCATATATTTTGAAAAAACACAAACGAAAACACACTGGAGAAAAACCACATGAATGTGATATGTGCCAGTACAAATGTGCAAGTGCATATATTTTGAAAAAACACAAACGAACACACACTGGAGACAACATGAATGAGATGTGTGAGTATAAATCAGCTGATAAGTTAAGTTATTTTCAAATGAGTTACATAACTCACTTGAAAATAGACAAACAAACACTCACTGCAGACAAACCATATGAATGTGATATGTCTGAGTATAAATCAACCGGTGGAACTTATTTGGAAAAACACAAACAAACACGTACTGGAGAAAAACCATATGAATGTGATGTGTGCGAGTACAAAGCTGCACAAAGAAGCCAATTAAAAAAACACCTATTTACACACACTGGAGAAAAACCATATGAATGTGATTTGTGCGAGTACAAAGCTGCACAAAGAAGCCAATTAAAAAGACACCTATTTACACACACTGGAGAAAAACCATATGAATGTGATATGTGTGGGTACAAATTTGCAGAAGCAATTCGTTTGAAATATCACAAACAGACACACACTGGAGACAAACCATATAAATGTGATATGTGTAAGTATAAATCATCTCATGCAGCTTATTTGAAAATACACAAACGAACACACACTGGAGAAACACCATATGAATGTGATATGTGCGAGTACAAATCTTCACATGCATCTAGTTTGAGAATACACATGCGATCACACACTGGAAAAAGACCATATGAATGTGATATGTGTGAGTATAAATCAGTTGATGTAAATTATTTGAAAAAACACAAACGAAAACACACTGGAGAAAAACCACATGAATGCGATATGTGCCAGTACAAATGTGCAAGTGCATATATTTTGAAAAAACACAAACGAACACACACTGGAGAAAAACCATATGAATGTGATATGTGTGAGTATAAATCAGTTGATGTAAATTATTTGAAAAAACACAAACGAAAACACACTGGAGAAAAACCACATGAATGCGATATGTGCCAGTACAAATGTGCAAGTGCATATATTTTGAAAAAACACAAACGAACACACACTGGAGAAAAACCATATGAATGTGATGTGTGCGAGTATAAATCGGCTTTTGCAACTGGTTTAAAAAAACACAAACAAAGACACACTAAAAAAAAACTACCATTATAAACAAGTTGACTTACGAATTAGTCTGGCGGAGTCACTTGTTTTGTCTAAGCTAAACTATATGGATATCGTATAAAGTCCACATCTATTACTCAAAACTCAGAAGCTAAGCCAAAGACCAAAATGGCAAAACTGGTAAAAGGCCTGATAGTATCACACTTGAGACCTGGCAGATGAACGGCTCCGCTCGCGTGTTCTCTTTGTAGCTCATTGTAGTAGGTAGGTACCTATCGAAATGTATGGCGTTCGGCTTGCGACCTAGGACTCTGCCCCCGGGTGCGCCGCACCACTTGAACCCCCGGGTAAACCGAACTCTTACCGTACCCCATGGTCCGGCAATGTTACTTTGCTTCTGTGCACTCGTTACTCCAGTACGGTATCGAGCTTTGGGGACGCGCTGCTGAATGGGAGCACGTTTTTAAAATGCAGAAAAGAGCTGTACGAGCTAGCACGAGTGTCACAAGACACATCCGCGCTGAAGTATTTCCGGTCCATGGGAATACTTACCGTTCCGAGCCTTGTGTTTCCAGGCGGCTATGTACGCCTGGGATCACCCCGAGAAGTACTCGCACGTGGGAGACACGCGCACGGATTCGCTGTGTGCCACTCCGACTCGCTAACCCCCGAATACTGAAACATTTGTTAAATTTAACGACAGATTAAGTCTGTTGCTGCCTTTGTCATTTGCTTAGTGCCAGACAAAGGCAGCATTAGAATTAATCTGTTGTCAAAGTTAACAAGCGTTTCAGTATTCGGGGGTGAGACAGCTAAACTAGTGCATGCGACTGCGCCAGTCGTGTACAACAGGCTGCCCCTAGAGGTGCGAAACGCCCCCACTAGGGTAGATTAAAAAATTGGCTAATCGAACAGGCTTTCTATACGTTTGATGACATGACGAAACTGAAGATGACTTGTGTTGATGATGAAGAGTTGACAAAGAGTTCTGTGAACATTGACATTTGTAAGATTGACATTATTTTATTTATTATTAAAGATAAAGATAAAGAAGATAAAGAATGTTTATTTGCACAAAACACGAGAACATTATACATTTACATGCACAATCAAATGGATGTTAATGTAGTTTTTGTTGCTTTAAATCATGCTTTGCCCAGAAGGCGTACAAATTTATTTGAAGATGGCACAACACTGTTATTATTTTATTATAAAAATGTTGGATTTAAATATCATTAAAATTAAGAGATAATAATAATAGTATATTTTTTTTTATTTATGTATTAATCGTACATGTTGCTGTTTTTCTAACTTGACCATGTTATTATTGTATTGATTATCGAGTTTAATTTGTATACTTCTGATACAATTTTTATGTATGTTTCATGTGACTTGTAATTAATTTGACTAAACAATTGAATGCTTTTTTTTTTTAAACTATTTACTTTTTGACATGTAACTAATTGTTATGAATAAATTCTATACTATGGACTATAAAGACGGCCCTGATTACATATTTGACCCGTTTGGAGTAGAGATGTTGGGTCCTTGGGGACCGGAGCTTATCTTATTTTCAAAAACTTATCAGAGCGCCTGGTTGGCGCGACGTGTGACCAAAATGCTGGCGTTTATTCGGCTCAACGCATAAGCATTGCCAGTCAACGTGGTACTGCTGCCAGCATGCTGGGTACACTGCCAACTAGTGGGCTTGAATATTTGGATTATCTCTAGACCTATATGGTCTCTGGATAATCCAATTGTTATTTTTATGTAGTAGGCTAAGTAGTTAAGATATTGTAGTTTGTATGTTTAGTTAATAAAGACATTTGCACGTAAAAAAAATAAAAATGTCTTTCGTTTTATTTACTTAGTTTATTACCCGACTGCCAAAGAAGGATGAAATTTTTAGAGTGTATGTATATGTGTTCCTATGTTACCTCCTCTAGATTAAACGGCTTGACCGATTTTGTTGAAGTAATTAAGTGCGAGCGAGATACATAAAATGATACTAAGACATAATAACCAACCGACTACTGGGATAATGGCATTTACGATGAAAACGCGAGACACATTTTATGTGTTAATATGCAGGTTGTTCTTAGATTAGAAGAGGTATAGTTATTATAGTTATATTATACCACCACAGTCCAAAGTCCAAAGAACCAAAGTCACCGATATAGCTTTCAGTTTGCAATCTGAACTGGCAATGGGCAGGCCACATCACTCGAGGAACCGATAACCGGTGGGGAAGAAAGGTTCTTGAGTGGCGACCACGAACCGGAAGACGCAGCGTAGGCAGGACCGATCTCTTCCAGGCAACCTTAGCATGGAGAGGATTTTATGGAAGAGGTAAAGTGCAGTGCAGTGGATGCAATTGGCAGTTGTCGGTCGGCGTGGCGCTCTAAGGGAGAGGCCTATGTTCAGCAGTGGACGTCTTCTGGATGATGATGATACTTGGATTATAGTCCGCGTTCATTCCTAGAAAAAGGCTTGTTATTGTATATTTATCTGTAGATTACTCGTTCAAAATACTTAGGTTTGCGTTTGACCACACTCTGTCTGACGTTATTCAATGAGGTTGTCTAACATGGAGCACGTTTACCTAGAAGGTATCTGTTTACTCCATTTTTTACCTCTTCTGTGGTTTACTCTATATGAAGATAATAATGATGATGATGATGATGATGATTCGGGGTAATGTCTAGCCCGAAATTTTTCGAAGTCTTGGTAGCTCAATGGGAGCACACGCCTCACATTCGTGGGGTGGTGGTATCAAACTTCGAATCCGGGTGGGCCCGTACCAATGAGTTCTTTGGAACTTACGTACGGATATACCACTGGCTTTTCGGTGAAGGAAAACATCGTGAGGAAACCTGCATATTTCCAGAGAAGAAATTCGATAGTGTATGTGAATCCGCCAACCCGCACTAGGCCAGCGTGGTGGATATGGCCCGATCACCCTTCGAGGGTAGGTCGATAGCTCAGCAGTGGGATATTTAAGGGCTGATGCAGATCCCGAAATTATAGTAAAACTAAAAGTTGTCCTAAAACTGCGACCAGCGGGGCTTGCACGCGCACCGCGACAAAATCTTTTTGTTATGCAAGAACAGGACACGGCTACGATTATGTATATGTTTGTCTCAATTTTCACGACAAGAAGAGTAGAGAAGATTTTGTCGCGGTGCGCATGCTAGCCCTGCTGAACCACCGGTGGACGGGCAGCCGCGTCCTCTTAGTAAACGGTAAGCGTTCTGCGATCCCCAAGCCGCCTACCAAGCTTAGGGATTATGGCAACCTCCCCATTTAGATAGATAGCTTTATTGTTCAAACAATTTTTTTTTTTTACGTAATTTAAAAACTAGTGTAACAACTGGCGGCTTTATCGCTGAAAGCGATCTTTTCCAGGCATTTAGAGGGAGGATAGACAGACTGTACAGCATTGGACGTCTTTTGATAATGATAATGAGTATTATACATAAACCTACTAACTCAATGGTAGATAACAATACATCTATCCTGAAGAGTATAGTGTGTACAGCACAGATGAATAGGTGTACAGTAACTGCACAAGTCTTTAAACTGTCGTTAACAGTTGGCCGCGGCCATTGGCTTTGGAAAGCTTGGTTTTCTATAATAAAATGAACTATTCACAATACATGTTATCCAACAGTGGTATTTAGCCATGGAATTAGTTTGTACCTAATAGTTGGGAAGCCCATGTGAGTAGCTCTAGTGTCGCCTTATGTATGAGTCATCAGGCCTAGCTCTCTTCTCTTCTTTTTATGTTGTGTGAAAACGAGATAGACGTAATAGATTTTAATAGGACCCTTTTTTTTGTTTTTTCGTGAAGAAATGCGCACGCATACTGCACTGCCACGGGGAGACAATGCGGTGATGTGGAACTCCAACCCACTAAAACTCCGCGATGTCCCTCCTCCGCCGCTTGTGGCGGGAACGCTTTCGCACACAACCGCGAACTCGCAGCGGCCGTCCGTCTCCGAACCCTCCTCCGGGATCGGGTGCTGCACCCTCCCCCGTCGCGATACGCCAGGATACATGGCGGCCGCAACGCCTTCCCGGGGACCAAGCCAGCCGGTCCTGTGTCTGTGTCTGAACGCCCGAGGCCCCCCCTGCGGAATAATCAGTTTCTGTTGAATAGTGCGCAGCTAATAAATAATACATACTATTAATTATAACAGTACTTAGCTGTCCTTTTATACTATTGGCTATAGTATTAATCAGTGGTGTAGCTTGCCTTGGAAGGCCCCTTTATCAAAATTTGTTGGGGGGCCCAAATGAAGAGGCACTATTTTTCAAAGAAGCAACGTTCGGGGCCCCTGTAGCCCGGGGGCCCCGTATCATTGATACGGCTGATACGGCGGCAGCTACGCCCCTGGTATTAATATCACCGGCGCTATGTTACTTTTTTTTCCCAACCTTCCCGGTACCAGGGCAGGCTCCGGAGAGCGTGTGCTGCCGGGGCCGATGAAACTTTTTTACCATCTGCCCCGGTACCACTCAGGAGCAGGGTCATCGGGCCAGATGGGACTAATCCGGAAAATGATTGACACTTTTTATCCTACCAAATGTGAGTTATGTCAAAAATCATTGGCAAAAACTCATCTAGTTCTAATCAAACATCGCATCATGTCTTTTCCAGCCATTTCTAACACTCTACGACCAACTTACCGCACATCCAAGAAATGTAGACCTCAATAACTGTGTCGAGTTTTAAGAAAGCTTTTGAGAACCACAGAAGAGATGGTTCAAGTAATAGTGGTTGCGTGGTAATAAAGTAAGTGCACATGATGTAGTGGTGTTGGAATGACACTTTCACTTCTATGAATGTACGGTTGGAATCAAAATCTAGAACACAGTTCTTTTATGTTTTTTCGCGGTTTATTTTTTATTTTTTCTATACTAGTTGCTACCCGCGACTTCGTTCGCGAGGACCTACAAAAAAAGTAGCCTATGTCCATCTCCGACTCTTAATATCTATGCAAAAATTCCGGTCGATCTGTTCAACAGTTTAGCCGTGATAACGCGACAAACACCCAGACAGAGAGACAGTTAGATATACAGAGTTACTTTCGAATTTATAATATTAGTTAGGATTAGTATTCCCGCTACATCCTTCTTGGGCAGTCGGGTGAAAAGTTGGACAAACGTCCTCGTAAACAGGAATATGATGATAATAAATTGAAAATTACCTTCTTTTTAGGAGATTTAACGACGGGTATTACTCAGTATCAGGGGCGTAGCTACCGCCGTATCTGCCGTATCAATTATATGGGGCCCCCGCGCCAGGGGGGCTCCCAACGTGCGTAAGCAAAAATTGTATTAATTTTTGCTTATAAATTTTAATTAATTTTTGCTTATACTTCCCATTTTTTTTTAAATAAATATTTCTTTAAATTTTATGCAAACTTTTTTTTTTCTTTTGTGAGAAATCTTTACCCTTTCTAAGGGCCTTCAAACAAATTTCTATACGGAGTCCCGCCGAGGCACTCTACACTTCTGCTCAGTATGGTAGAGCATGGTCATCCTTAGGAGTAGGAGAGGAGTAGTATGAGGTCTTGGGGTAGGATATTATTATCTCAGATTCGATTCCGGTACGTGCAGATATTTTAAATGATGAGCTTAACAGATCTACAGAAATAAAGAAAATTTTATTTGTGACAAAAATACATATTAAAATATAAAAATAAAACACATAATAAATATTAACCCCTGTTTTGTCACAAAGTCAATCCTAACTCAGCATAACGCTGATTGTAAACAATCAGCGCAGGTATTCTGTTGGGACCGGCTGGTGTGGGGCTCTAACCACCATCTACCAAAGCGAGCCCGGGGAGGACAACAGCGTCGAGTGGCGGACGCTGTTGTAGGCTTAAACGCCTCACGACAGGTACTCCGGTGCGTTCCCTTGGAGATCCCGGAGCCCTCGGTCAAGCGCCAAGGCAGGCCACCGGGGGGGTTTTAGGGGGTATAATCCCACATAACCCGGCTGCACCCCAAAGCAGACTGGTATCTTGGTGAAGATTTCCACATCGCAAAAAAAAAAAAAGGGACCGGCTGGTGATCTCTCCCTTATCCAGGGTCTAACGGGGAGGCCTATAGATCAAGGCAAATTTTGGTTCGTTGCTGCAACAAAGTTGACAGTTACCGCGATGTAGCCACAACTATAGCTATGACTGAAATTTTGATTTAGAAATTGTTAAGCAAGTAGGTAATGTCATTAAAACAAAAACATAATACCCGACTGCAAAATGTAGCCTATGTCAATCCGGAGCTCAAGGCAAATGTGCAAGGCAAGAAGGGGTCGCGCGCGTGTCACGCTTAGCTTTCCTTGATAAAGGTCACCGAATGTGATCGAAACTATGGTCGGAATAACCGACTCAATGTAACGTGAGTATTCCCGTTTTATTAAAACGAAATACTTAACATACTCATACATACTTACCCCAAAAACAATATCCCCTTCTTGGGAAGTCGGGTAAAAAAGCAACTTTATATAATACCAAACCTACTTTTACAAAGTAAACCACCTTTTTAAAATCTGTCAAAATAAAAACAAATTCAAATGTCATTAAAATTGATCGTGCGAAATTTAATCGTCAAAAAATCAGTATTGATTAAAAAGTAAATAAACATAATTGAAAGCGTGTAAATCATTATTAAAAATACTAAAATGTCTAACTTCGATTCGCCTATTCCACTCTCTGAGATTGAGTCTGTGCTAGCGTGGGTGGACAGCTTCAAACTGTCGCGGCCCATGAAGAAGATAAACAGGGACTTTGCCGATGCTGGTAACCTCCTTCCTTCATGTCAAGTCTAGTGGCTATCAGGGGTGACCACCTGAAAGCCTCCGCGTGGATGCTGCTACGATTAAATGACGAAAAGCTTCTATATATACAAACCAAATGATTGATTTAATTTAATTTGATTTTAAGTTATGTGCCCACGACTGTGGACTGCCTCCTTATTAAGGATGTTCCTGATCGTGATAGTGCATACTGCGAGTAAGTTGAATGGGAGGACATGCTATCACAATCAGAATGAATGTTCATAATAAGAGTGCTGGTTCAGAAATAAATGATTTTTAACTTAATTTGAATGTGCGTCCGTTACACGCTTAAAGAAACTTCATCTATCCTTCGTCATCGCTTCCTGGCTTCCAGCATGAGGCAATCTTGTCCCAACAATAAATGAAGAAACTAAGTTCTCAACCTTTCCAGTGCTTCTGGCGGAGATCCTCAGCGTGCACTACCCCAAGCTGGTGGAGATGCACAACTACCCTCCGAGGAACAGCCTTTCCTTGAAGCTTAACAATTGGCTGACACTCAACAGAAAGGTACTTTTACCAGACAGGGATATTTAACCGCTAAGCAGAAGTTGGTGAAGAAACGAGCAAGTCGCACACCTGATATAACAGTTCAGCGCCACCCAGAATTTTGAACTTTAACAGTCCAAAAGCACGAGCGGCAATGCACTGCGCTCGTCACCCTGAGAAATTATGCACAGTAATTACGCTGAAAAAATAGTTCTTCAATCCGGAACAATTTATATTAGATAGATATGATATGTAGTTGGCGATTGGCAAGTAACTTTATTTATAAAAGAAATAAAGGTGTACACTAAATGTTGGTAGGAACGAATTAGGAAACAATTTATGACAAGTTGTTGAATAAATGTTTCCATACTAACTAAAATAACTGACTTGGCTTTACATGAAATCTCACATCTTTTTACGGTGAAAGGATTGTTTTCGATGTCATTGTACATTCGACAGCAGCGTAATTACGAACTCTGTCAAAGTTCAGTCGAATTGTATGTAGATTGATGGTACGCCTACGGCAGTAGAGCGGACCAGGAAGACCGGCAATATTGCCGGTCTTTCTGGTCCGCTCCTGACCTGCCGCCTGCCTGCTTGCCACTCGCAATCGTGTCATCTTGCACCGCCAGGAGTAAGGCGCACCACACACCAATACCTACTACAAATGTTGTACACCACACAAAACATTTATCGTTGACCTACATTTAAATACGAGTACGCTAACAGACAACACAGTAGTGGTTTTTGTAGTGGTAGGGCTCTCTTGCAGAGTCCGCCTGGGGAAGTACCACACCTTTGCCAGTTATTCAACCGCCAAACAGTAGTGTGCAAGCATTACTGTGTTCCGGATTGAAGGGCAATGTTTACAGCGTAATTACTGGGCATACGGAGATTTAACACCTAACATCTCAGGGTGACGAGCGCAGAGCATTGCCGCGCATAGTTTTGAACTGTTGAAGTTCAAAATTCTGGGTGGCACTGAACTGTTATGGGCAAGCGTGACGCTTAACATCAGGTGAGCGACTTGCTCGTCTCGTCACCGAGTAACATAAAAAAAAAAACACCTTTCTTCACAAATCGTGTGCCACGTAATACAAATGTGTAACGTAATACACATTTGTGCACTATTACGTGTCCTGCACAGCGGTCAACATAATCGGACTGCTGTTCTTAGACCGTCAAAGTTTGTACGGGTTTCTTTTCATAGGTGCTCAAGAAATTGAGGTTAAACCTGTGCATCAACACCATGGAACAGCTCGCCAACAGTCACAATGGAGTAATCGAGAGAGTCCTGGTCATGGGTAATTTAAATTTTACAGCTTCGATTATGTTGTATGTAAATAAACTAAACCAATCTGACAGGACTAAAAATATCCCTTTTCATTTCAATATGTGAGAAGATTTTTAGAGCCAAATTTAGTTTGGTTTGGAAATCGTCTTCAATTTTTACCAGACTGTCCAAAAAGGAAGGTAATATTTTTATTAATCTATCCTACGAGTATATAGGTATCCTTTCAAAAAGTGTTTTACATTTGGTTTTCCTTATAAATATAAAAATCCTCTCAAAAAATTAAGTACCAATTTAGCAAGATAGGGGGGGAAATTTGGCAAGTTGGATTCTCGCCCCAAGAGCAAGGAAATCCACCCAAGCCAAGCTGGGCTGGTTTGAAACGTGTAATTTATTTTTTCAAATTAAGTTTGCGTTTCGTTCCTGATTTATTTTGAAATTACGCACTTTGTTTTGATGATTCTTTCAGTCCGTGACAAGATCCGTCGCGATGAAGATATCAATAGGAGCATGAAGGAATCGGAACAGAACATGTCCAGCGGAGGCAGCTTCTACGAGGCATGCGGTGATGATGGTACGTTCACCTGTTTGTTTGTCAGTACGAGATCGCTTTTAGCGATAAAACCGTACCATTTCATAACCTTTAGCGACTCCGATACTTTGGATATATAGCTAAAGATCTGACATAAAGCCATAGTAAAAAGTTTATCTACCATTTCTTATGGGTGAGGTATTTATCTGTGGGGTGAGGTAAGCACATAATTTTTACATAATATATAATTATGCAAGAAATCAAGACGATCAAGAAAAGCTGACATTATAAATACACACCAACGTGTAATGAGAGCCGCTCTGCAGTTTTTCGTATGCAATTAATGTAGATTAGTGGAACCGATCGCTGTCTCACGCACATCACGGCACGTATCCTAGCTGTGAGGAAACTGTAACTATACCTCTTCTCGTTCTGAATTTTCTGAGATCATGTGTGCAGCAGAAGAAGGTGGAAAAATTGCATGGAAAGAATCAAACACGACAGTTACGAAATTTTCAACAACAATAGAAAACTTTGCTAAGATTCATGCATTTATCGTTGATCAGTTGGTTTTGTAATGTAGAGAAGTTAACAGCAGGCCAGCAACGTATTGTAGCCCGTTACAATGCTTCAGAGAACGTCCTAGTGGTGCCAGTGAAGGTTAGAGTGAACGGCGTGCTGGAATCAGTCCAGCAAAAGGTGGTGAATTACGATTCATACCTCGCTCTGAAAGAAGAAATCAAAGACGCGAGGGACTCGAATGATTTGCTCAAACAGAAGGTAAGTATAAAGTTAGATAACTAATCAACCGACGACCTAGGGAAAGACCAACAGCCTAGCTGATGTGTAGTGATGATGAGATTGAAGGTAACACCTAGCTGAACAGTCAGAATAAGGTGATTAGCGACTGATTTTTGTGTCGAGATGAGAGCCAAAATGAGCACTCGTAAGTGTCGTATACCATATTTTATCATGCTATGATGTTTTCCGATTACTCGAGCACAGTGTTGGTATATGATACGTTAGCCCATCAATCTGCGGTGTAGCATTTGACTGCACCAAACACTGAGCTAACATTTCCCCAAGATTTATACTTCGAGTACTATATATTTAATCGAACTAGAAGCCTAAAAGTGGTTGACATAACATTGGTTTTCTTCATTTGAGCAGGTAGATCACCTTGACAGTCTGCTGCATCTGAAACAAGAAAGAATTGACGAGCTTCAAAAGCAACTTGACAGGAAACAGGCTAGACGCAAAGAAGCAGAAGCCTTTCAAAACAGCTTGCAAGTCCCTTTCGAAACTTTACCAAGCCCGATCCCTCAAGCTCATATTATCAATGAGAATCCAGTCAATCCAGACATAAAAATTCCTTCTGCCCAATCAGTTGAAGTTAAATCGCC
Organism: Apocheima hispidaria; assembly: GCA_947579745.1. Taxonomy (NCBI): domain Eukaryota; kingdom Metazoa; phylum Arthropoda; class Insecta; order Lepidoptera; family Geometridae; genus Apocheima; species Apocheima hispidaria. Next base: position 8,340,873 of record OX388167.1, on the reverse strand, counting down.
GAAAGAGGAATCCAAGATACCTGTCAAAGCTGATTCTACAATCAAACCAGTCATTATTTCCAAACACGTTCTTCCACAAATTTCAGGGAAGGACCTTGCCAAAGATCTGGTAGAGAATGCAATCAATCTAGGAACTTCTAAGTTGAGTTACACCAAATTCCCAGCAAAAACTGAAAGTAACAAGCTCATAACTTACGTCAAAGCTGATGAACATCCTGTAACTGAAGTACAAACTAATTATGAAGTAGTCGACGTCGATGTGGATGTAGATAGAATCAAATCTGATGTGTTCAAAGAGATTGAAATAATAGATGAGAGGGTAACAGATTTTGATGAATTCAAAGACAGCGAACAAGACAATATAACGACTATCGGGCAGACTATTCAAAATGAGATCAAAAATATATCTAATCCTATGGAGTATATTCAGAACTTGAACTGCTAGGTTAATAATAATTAATGTGATTGCGAAATTGTGCTATTTATTGATTTTTGTTTCGTGTGTACTACTTGTGCGATTTGGATTATTTAAATTTTCTAGTCTCTACAACATTTTGAAATGGGGTTAATGATAGTTCACTGTGATTTTTTTTCCAATTTTATTAGCTGTAGCCATTTGTTAACTTTTAATTTAGAAATAAATGTTTGTTAAGATTGAACTGTGTTTGTTACGAGGCGTTTCCTTGGAATATGTCCAGTAAGCTCGGATGTTGCTTCAAGACCTTTGTTACTTCGAATAGCCTGTTTTTGTTTTTACTTAGTTCTCGTGCTTTTTGTTCTTTTCTGGAAATTGAGAGGACGTGCTGTAGTCACACCGTAGAGATATATATTAGTAAATAAATAAAGATAATTCAATCAGGTATCTTTTCAAAGCTCTCTATACCCAGATTTCTAAATAAAAGAATGTGAAAGTTTAAGATCAGAAATATTTAAAAGCGCTTACAAAGAAGCCTAGAACAGGGCGTGAGCAACACGTGTGAGCAGAAGCATAGCTTGAACGGGCCCTAGCGTTTTGTAATTCGGGAACCATTATACCAGCCAACATGGCTGCAGGCCCACAAATGAACTGTCACGTGACTGAATTGCACTCAAATTTTGGTGTGTTAATTTGTTAATACAGTTAAGTGTATTAAAAGCGCGCGCCCTCATTCATGCTGTGCTGCTGCTACGCGTTTGGCTTGTAAAAACTTTTATTTTAAACATTTCCATTGTTAGGTATTTGACCGCACCTAAATATTCATATTCAATTTATTCATAAAAACATTTATACGTCAGTTACATTACAAAAAAAAAACTAGAAAATATTTAATTATTTGAATGTATACTACAGCGTAATGTAGTGGGTAAATTCCTAAATTAAATGTGAAATAATAATAATAATAATTCAATGTCAAAATATTTATGTTAAGTAAGATCTGAATTCTGCATAGCCTATCTTGCTCACATCATCGCTCTCATATATGTATATCAGGCAAGTATACGGTCAAACAGCTTCTTGCGATAAAAGGTCATGTCTTGAGGTCGTCTACTCACATGGTATCACTGCTCTCGTGTCCAATCACCTTGAAACGATCGAATTGTATGGTGTTATCGTAGAAGCACTCGCGGTTGATCTGGTTTAGGACTTTTTTCATTGGGATCAGATCTTCCACTGAAAAAAACGGCCAAAATCCTTTGTCGAAGACCGGTTAGTCACTCAAAGAGCTGGTCTGGAAACCAGAGTCCAACAGCACAATATAACTTTTCTTGTAACATCGCTACATGGCCTGACCAGAAATCGTGCGAAAGGGACAGCTACACTTGAATTTCACGGGAGTAAAAGAAACAAACTATTCAGGTTATAGCTTCTCCCTTTCGCTCCCCCAGAAACTTATATGTAGCCATCTCTTTTACACGATGTCAGGTCGTGCTATGTATAAACACCCTCACTCTATGCTTGTCATACGTCGTGGCGAGCCAATCGTATCGGGGCCATATGTAGACGCATCAAGTAACCTAAATTTCAGAAACAGTCGCTGTGACCGAAAATAGCCTGAAATACGACGTTTATCGTCAACGTCAGCTGATGACTTTTGACTAGCCTTGTGTCTCAGTGGGTGGATTTCCACCTTTCGATTCCGATTTGGAGTGGATTTCGATTCCCACCCAGGACAAATATTTGTGTGATGAACATGGATGTTTGTTCTTTGTCTGGGTGTTTCTATGTATACTATGTATGTATTTACAAAAAAAAAGTATTTATGTATTCTATCAGTTATCTGGTTCCCATAGTAAAAGCTTGCTTAGTTTGGGGCTAGATGGCGCTGTGTGTAAAACGTCCACCGATATTTATTATTTATTTATTATGATGATGATGAGGCATTTCGGAATTTAATTGGCTTAAATGGTTCTTGCTTACAATTAAATATCTGGCCACTGCTACTTCTGGGCGAAGGGTTTGGTCCCCTACAGCTACACTCGGGTAAGGACATAGAGAAATCAGATGTTTGTACGGCGGTGCCGTCGACGCCCGGCTTCCATTCTTCAAGTGGGTCCAATTCTGGCTCTTCGATCTCAGCCTTCTCTTTCTTCTTCTTTTTTTCAATGCGCTGGCGAAGTAATTCCAGTTGTTCTGGAGAGAGTTGTAGGGTGAGACAAGCCACACTGTCATTAGGAACCGTACATTTACCTGAGATTAAAAGTACCCTATGTCACTCTCCGACCGTTAAACCGACCGATCCGTAGATTTGTTGCTGCGTGACATAGGAACAAACAAATCAACAAACACACATTCTCATTTATAAACAATCTCAACTAATTATAATGTAAAATATAATATGGATTCGGAGATATCAATAAGATTTCTTTCTCAATAACTGGGTACGTTATTTCGTCAGCGTCACGAAGTGTTCTATGTCTTCTAGAAAAAAAAAATCTTACACGAAGCATGAGTAAGGAATGGATGAGATTAACACAAAAGTGCATTTTTGAGCAACAAATACACGCCGGCCTAGATATCGCTAGAAACTTACGACAGTTGTAACTGACAGCTCACGTAATCAAGCATCTAGATGGGTCGCTACACCCACCAACGTAACATCTAGTGGTCGTACCAGACGAGGAGGCTCGGGGAAAATTCGGCAAATACAAAGGGCCGCACTACGGCAAAATAGCTAAGTGGTCGCAAGAGACGAGGACGCTCTGGGAGGTGTGTGCCGCCGCCGTGAGCGAGCTGCTGGGCCTTCTAGAGGACACCGGGTAGCTGCACATTTGGCACATGTACGAAGGGCAGAAGTGCAGAATCATCAATGTAACATACCAGGCGAACAAGTCTCGTACTCTTCGTAGTTCTGTTCGAAGTGCGTGAAGGGTGAGGCGCGCATGTACGACGGCAGCGAGCGCGCGAAAGAGTCAACGCTCAAGCGCTGGCATTTCTTCGCTGGGCACACCTGCGCAAAATACTTTTCATTTCATCTTATGTTCCTCGCGCTGCTCTTAGTGCTATCCATCCCTTTGACGTCTTTGGCCTTACCATCGCTCTATCTCCATCTTGCCAACCCTTTGACTCGAGCCCGAAAAACCGACAAAGACAGAACTACATAACTACCGACAGGACGAGTGGCCAAACTACACCTCTGCTCCCTCGCCACTCGTCTTGTGGGTATCTGGCTGCAGCATTAATACTAATAGGCTTATTGCGTTATGCGTTTGGTCCTTATCTGAGCGGAGCGTCCGCTTGCGAGTGTGTGCGATCGGGTAGGTATAGCTCGCAAGTAAAGTCGTTTTTTTTTCTCCTAAGAGGATTTTGGCGTCGCACGTCTTATGCATTTGCCAGTGTCAAGTATACATATATATTTTCAAGTTTTGTTACATATTATCGAACAAGTCATAGTCACGGTCAAAAGCGAGCAAAGCAAGTCACGGTCAAGTCCAAGTCATGCCTCAGTAAAGTGGTGAAAACTTTACTAGAGCCTTCTATGGAGTTTTGGAAACAACACGAAAATTCACGTTTCACGACATTATACCATTCACCAACACTTGTGCATGTACACGAACACTTAACGGGTAAAAATTCACCGTTCTTACACATTAACACTCGAAATAACACAAGTTTTGGAAAATAATAAAATGACGCGACATGATTTCTTCACGTTCCCGCCAAAACTCAGTAAGGTCGTTTTGAACGGATATGTCGGAAATAGAGAAATTTAATTTTTCTACGTACGAAGTCTTTTGGCTATAATCGAGCACGTAATATATTGTCTGTTTCTTTTTAGATGTCAAAGTATGTAAACAAACATGGCCTTTGTCGACCAATTACAGCTCTGTGTGATTATCATTGGGTTGTCCGCCTTATTTTCTTCAGAAATAACGTCGATTCCATTGTACAACTCACTAATTTAAACTGATGACATCAGTAAAACTATCGGAGTCACTGTTCATTACAATATGTGAGTAAATAATATGACAACAATTTGGTATAAAAAATACCATTGTTATGGACATCTAAGAGTAACAGACAGTGTCGTTTCAACCGGACTTGATGAAGTAAGAACTGAAGCGGATGAATTGTTTAGAAATGTGTGAAGGTTACCTTTTCATAGTGTATTTTGTGGTCGCGGTCAGGTCGGTGGTGAGGTATCTTCGTCAAGCTATCGTTGTGGATGCTCCTAAAAGTAATATGACATTTATTTCTTCGGTGTTTCACCGGACTTGTAGCTAGTATTACGATAGCTGCCGCTGGCAATCACTATTCCGCCAAGCTCGGCATTAGGGTGTCTACCACAGATGAATCTATTCATATGTGGGTGGCTACACATGGCCTGACCTGACACCGTGTGAAAGGGACAGCTAGATTTGAATTTCACGGGAGCAAAAGAAAGAAACTATTAAGGTTATTTTATATAGCTATTAGGCTATTAAGCTTTTCCCTTTCGCTCCCCCAGAAACTTATATATAGCCATCTCTTTCAAACGATGTCAGGTCAGGTCATGTAGCGAAGCCTTTACACAAGCCAGATGATGCCAGAGCGACGTCCATGGAATGATGACAAGTTTTGTAGTGGGTATTTATTTCATGCCTAATGCTCACTAGGTGGCGCAGGTGACAATTATGAAAGAGAGCTCTGCTGAAGAGGTACTTCAACTTTTTAGCAGACATATTGTTAATGGATTTGATAAAAAAAAAACAAACAAACCCTCTTCGGTCTTCAAACTGTATGTGCAAAAAGTCACTTCGATTCTTTGATTCTCTATACAGTATAATACCGCGTTATTATACTCTAAAAATAGTATTTTTTGGAATCCAATGTTTTATTTATTTATTTATTTTATACAATATGGATCCCCAACAGAAGTTACACATTACATTCACATTATGAAACATAGGCATCAAGCTGGGTGCACCCCCAATTACAGGAGACCACGTCGTGCTCATGGAGGTTCGACTTGACTACACTAAATTGAGAATATTTTTTGCGGCTTTACAAACGTACAAAATAGTTTAAATTGGCTATTACTTTAGGTTTACATTGGACACAGATCACACCCTAAATTCTGCATTCAGGACGCTCGAAGCGCACCACAGATCAGTCTAAATACACTTATAAGAAATGACTCTGATTGGTTGATTGTTACGCGCGAGTAGGCGTAACCTTGAGATAGCCAATGAGAACGCTTGGTCACACTCCCCGCGACCCGCGCCTTTCTCAAACTTTGGTGACTTTTTGTAGGAACAATGAATCTCGTAATGCGGTAGCTATGTGTGATCTGTGACATTGGAAGTGGAAACATTTAAGCTCCATCTGTTTATGCTTCGATACAACATCTGCTTGAAAACTCCTCAATCCTCATTGTGAGATTTGCGTGTTCCAACTGTCCGAGTGGCAGTTCTACTAATCAAGATGGCGTATTTTGTCGCAACTAAGACTTATTACCCGACTACGAAAAAGGATGGTTATGAGTTTGGTAACACCTGCATAAATATCATTTACTAGCTTGCCCGCACGGCTTTGCTCGCTTAGGATTACATACTGTGTTTGACTTTTGGATAAGTTGTTTTCATTCGATTTTGGCTTAGCACGAACAAAAAAAATTTTTTTTTCATATATGTTTTGGGGGTCCGTTTTACCCCTTTTGAAGTGGAATTTCGCAAAATCCGTTCTTATTGTTTCTTCTATTCCTGTATCTAGACCACTTGAGGAGTATTGGATTCAAATTTCACTTCTCTACCACAGACGGCTTCCTCTGGGCTTTGCTTCTTAGAAAAGGAATATCGGGTGTTCTGTTATACATAGACTAGTTGCGCCCCGCGTTTTCACCCGGTATTCTACAGGAACGGTTATTTTTTTTGGAATAAAAAGTAGCCTATTTGTTAATCCAGGGAATAAGCTACCTCCATACCAAATTTCATCCAAATCCGTTCAACCGTTTGTGAGTTAAACACACACACTTACATACTTACAAACTTTCGCATTTATAATATTAGTGTGATTTACCCAAGAGCAGATGCGGATTCGTCATCATCTTCTTCCACCTTCTCCACCTTATCCATGTGCTTGGAGCTGCTTTGTCTGCGAAGCATGATTTAGTCACTACTGGCTAGTCGCTTCGACAACGAGCATGACGTGGACTTGACCGTGACTTACTTTGCTTGACTTAGACTATGACTGAGAGTTATTATAATTGTGAAATATTTGACTTCGCTTGAAATATTATAATATTTGACACTGGCTAAAAATACAACGTGTGGAGCCAAAACATTAGGGGAAAAAGTTCCTTGATTATGGCTCTATTTTTGGATTTCGCACAAAAATGTCATGCGAAATGAAAGATTTTTTTGGCGGGAACGTGAAGAAATCATGTCGCGTCATTTTAATATTTTCTAAAACTTGTGTTATTTCGAGTATGTGTAAAAACTGTGATTTTTTACCCGTTAAGTGTTCGTGAACATGCACGAGTGTTGGTTAATGGTACAATGTAGTATCTGTGAATGTAGTGAAACGTGCATTTTCGTGTTGTTTCCAAAACTCCATAGAAGGCTTTAGTAAAGTTTTCACCACTTTACCTGGGCATGACTTGGACTTGACCGTGACTTGCTTTGCTCGCCTTTGACTGTGACTATGACTTGTTTGATATAATTTAACAAAACTTGAAAATATATAAGTAAGTATACTTGACACTGGCAAATGCATAAGACGTGCGACGCCAAATCTTATTTTACGATTTTCTACCGATAGAAAGCAAATTCGATTGGTTCAAACCACTCGTCGCATTAGCGAGTGATGTTTTTTCAAAAATGAGATTTTTGTTTGGGATTTCAATCGAAATTCAGTAATTTCGAATGATACAAGTGATATCATACGACCGAAATATTATAAGAGCGATACAAAAATGGAGCCCTAGGTTTTGTTGAATGTGAAGATCATCGTTGACTGTAAACAGGGAACTGTGACCTTATTATGAACGTTCTTCATTCTGATGTGATAGCATGCCATCCCGCTCATACCAACACACTCGCGCTATGCACGTTCCCGCTCGCGCACTATCACGATCAGGAACATATTATCCATGATAAGGGGGTAGGGATCTTGTTCGATCTTGTTGAATGAGGTTTGAAATTTACACCATAATATCAGTAGTTGGTAACGTAATGGATAAGATGGCTAAGCCATTACAGCAGAGCCTCGTTAATCTGAACACCGAAAATTTACCTCATAGGATATGACGTAAATCCTCATAATAATTCCTTCTATAACAAGGAATTATTGAAATAAAACAAAGGTTTGCGTAATTTTAACTTATTACTAACGAAAAACACAAACGTGCGGCAACAATACGCGACTGGCAAACATGGAGGTGATGGAGGGAGAGAGAACATGAGGGGTACGGTGCGTACGAATTATATAGGTGTCCGGATTAGCGAGGGTTCGGATTACGAGGCCCTGCTCATCATCGATCATCATAATAATTTTTCATGTCCATTAAAATGAGACATGATGGTATGCGGCTTACTCTGGCTCCGAGGACTTGTCACCGTCATCATCGAAGTTCGCCTCCTCGAATAACGACGTCCTCCGGCTACCGACGTTGATCACCACTTTACCAGGATCGATGTGCTTGTGCTTCTCACGCTGAGGCGACAAAATAACTAAGTTTATAAATGACGCTTCATATCTCTTCAGCTCTCCAGGGTACACCGCCCCCGGTCACCACTGGTCTTGGGCAACCAAGGATTGCCGGCAATAATAATGGGCAATAGTAATGGGCGGAGAAAAGCCAGGGGAAGGAGCATTGCCTCGCATAATATTTTTCTTACTTAATTTTTTCTTAAATAATTGGGGGTGGGTAATGCGGGGCGATGCCCCTTGCCTCTGGCTTTTCTACTTACCCACCCACCCCACTTACCACTTACCCACCCCTTCAAGAAAAAAATAGGTAATTGGTAGTACCAATTTTTTTTTTAAGGGGGTGGGTAATGAGGGACATCTTACAAGAACGGTATTATTTTTCCTAGAACAACGCGGGCGAAGCTGCGAACAGAAGCTAGTTCAAAAGTAAACTTGTAAAACATTTAAATGGGAACAACAAATGAATATTGTCTGGCTTTTTCTTTAATTGTATAAGCCATAATAAATACATTTGTGTGTATAATTAAGTATATTAAAAAAAAAAACAGTTTTACAGTGAATGTTGTAATCACCTCTTACTATGGAAGATATATTTATACAGGATACATGTATATAAGAAAAGGGTATGATAGTGAACAATTTTTACAATGGGACCAACCCTGAAATCGAGAAAAAAATGTCTACTGTTCCGTACATTTTGTCGAGTGTAATTTTCCCGAATTCAGGTTTGGTCCCATAGTAAAAGTTGTTCATAATGATGAGTACTATGGGACCTTTGCGGCTTAGCATACCATTTCTCTAAAACCCTGTAACATATCAGAACTGTATCAGATTTAAAAACTGTTACAACTTAGTTAATATGTATACTGTTAGTGTTTCTTTAAATAAATAAAGTGTATAGCACTATATTTTTCTCGAAATCATCATTCGAATAAATCCGTGCATTGAACCCGGAACCACCGGCGCAGAAGGCAGACGCGCTATCGACAGACTAGACTAGACTTTTAGTCGGCACGTCGGCAAACAGATAAAAATATATTATAAATTAATGTAACTGTCCCTATGTCTGTGTGTTTGTCGCGTTATCTAAATGGCTGAACGGATCAAGCTCAATTTTTGCATAGATGCTAAGTCGGAGACGGACCTAAACTACTTTTTTTTTGAAGCTCCACGCTGACGAAGTCCCGTGTAACAGCTACTTAGTTGACCGAGCGAAGCGAAGGTCTCAGATTTTACTGGGACAAATCGGCATTTGTATGTATGTTTGTGTGTATATTTGTCCGATGATAACTTGCGAACCATTAAGCCGATCTTCATGAAATTTTGTAGGCAAGTGGTTCATTTCAATACAATTTTTAAGTTCGAATATGAGCTGAATCGGTCCAGGGGTTGTGAAGATATAGGGGTCGCGAGGTCTCAGTTCGCCGCGAACTAGTTGTAAATAAATTGAACTTACTAATTTGGTGTTAGAGACGATCTCCATAGAGTCTCGGGCGCCGAGCAACATGGCTTTCTGCTGCTGAGGGACATTCGACGTTGTACTGGAAATCACGAAGAAAATGTGCGATCTGGTATTCTGTTGGGACCGGCAGGTGATCTCCCCCTTATCCAGGGGGCTTATCCTCTAACTTTGAAACGTTCGTGATTCTGATTGCGAGAGCATGCCATCTCGCTCGTACCAACTTAGTCGCACTATGCGCGGTCCCGCTCACGCAACTCTCGCTATCACTTTCAGAGTTACGGGATAAGCCCACAGATCGGACGTAAGGCGCGGATACGGCGCGGACGTATGACCAAATATTCTTTGCGTATGACGCTTCAAAACTTGTTCATGCTAAATGTATTATTACGTTTTAAAAGGCGCACCTAAGAAATTATATTATTATTTTTATATTATTTTCGTTATCATAAGTAATTTCATTATTATTATGTATTATTATTAGTTTGTATATCTATAATTATATTGGTTTATTAGAATATAACCCCCGAACACTGAAACATTCATTAACTTTGACAACAGATTAATTCTAATACTGCCTTTGTCTAGCACTAAGCAAATGACAAAGGCAGCAACAGACTTAATCTACGTCAAACGTTTCAGTAATATTCGTATTTTAGTCAGTATTCGGGGGTAAGTATCACATAATATCCATCACTGCACACCCCGTCTTCTACCTCTTCTACGAATCCTCTCCATACTATGGTTGCCTGGAAGAGATCGCTTTCAGCGATAAGGCCGCCAGGTGTTACACTACTTTTTAAGCCTCTTTTTAAATTATGTAAAATTTTGTGTGAACAATAAAGAGTTAATCTATCTATCTGTCTAATTACCATTAGCACTGTCAGCGTGCAAACAGTCGGTTTAAGATGCGCATTTATAGGCTCCTGTCAGACACATGACGTCATGAGTGACGTCATTAGAGCGTGCTCACGGTGCTCACAACAATGAGGTAGTGCACTGTGTGCGCTAATTTCAACTGTGTTTTGCTTTGAGTTCTCAATTTTTGGTGTAGTTGTTTATTTTCACGAGCAAATTGATAGCACTATGGCGCAGGGTAAAAATATTCCGTAGGTATTATTCAGCGGTTTTACGTGTCGGTTCAAACATCACTAGATGGCGTTGCAGGTAATTCACGTTTCACAACATTGTTATTTTTTAACTAGTCACGTCCTCTTGGCTATGTCTTCTGGGACATTTCATTCGTCTTTATTGACTCAAGTCAGTGACGTCTGTGATGACTTAAATTTAATATTTATTTAATACCTATTGGTGGACGTTTTTCACACAGCGCCATCTAGCTCCAAACTAAGCAAGCTTGTACTATGGGAACCAGATAACTGATAGAATACATAAATACTTTTTTTTTTTGTAATTGAAATACTTGTTCAAGGCGATAAAAGTATAATTCGAGAACAGCACCATCAATACCACCTACCTTTCTATCTGTCACCTAAGTACCTAACTGTACCTTCGGAGCTAGTTTTTTAAATACCCTATATACTACTTCGAAGTTGGTTACAGAGTACTTACATCATCTTCAATATGGAGCCCATGCCGCCTCGCAAGTCGATGCTGGCCGCCGTCTGGCGTTGCCCGCCCGGCCCGTACTGGGTAGACTGAAAGAACAATTATTTAGGGCTGCAAGGTGTATGTACAAAATGTTCAATTCTAACAATGGCAAATACTAATAATGCCAAATTCTCAATAACGAACGTATTATTTATAGTAAAATGTTTCTTATCAGGACTTAGCCACGCGTGTCTGTGATACTCATACAGTCAGTGTTGTGTGCTGTGGTGACAACCCTACGGTTTTTCAAGATCGAAATAAACGAGGGTAGATTTAACACTCTCATTTCGCACCGAGACGACCCGCATTCTTCAGTCAGCTCGTGACCACGGCCATTGAAACATGTCCGAAACGTCGAGGTATATAAATAAAAAAAAATATTGCGTGATTCAATTATGTGTTCAAAACACGAAAGCTTAAAAGTTGTATTGTTTTTACTTTTTTATATTTGACAGGCTAGGCATTTGACCACAAACATACTTTTAGCACTATAATATTTCAGCTAAGCCTTAAGTATAAATTTACTACAAAGATATAATCATGACAAGATAGTAAGGCTAAGACAACAATTTTTCGAGCTTTGGCACCGGGCCCCGAACTAGGCAACAAAGCCTGTGTCTTGCCTAATTATCTAATGTTAATGACAGTGTAGTCCGAGGATGGTTAGACACACAGCCTGGAATGGAACCTCAAGTAATTCTGCATCAGCTTTTAAACATCCCATTGCTGGGATATCTGTCTACCCTCGAAGGGTGATTAGGCAATATGCACCACGCTGGCCCAGTGCGCGTTGGCGGATTCACATTCGCCATCTAATTTCATCTACGGAAATATGTAAGTTTCTTCACGACGTATTCCTTCACCGTAAAGCCAGTGGTATATTCGTACGTAAGTTCCAAAGAACTCATTGGTACGGGCCCGTCCGGCATGGAAGTTCGATACCACCACCCCACGAATGTGAGGCGAGCGTGCTCCCACTGAGCTACCACGACTTAGCACTCTCAAGTAGTTAACTCTACCAAAACACACCATTATGTGCTTGACGACAGTTTTTCAACTTGAAAGCCAGTTGAGTACTAGAAAGTACCTTGTCATATTTTCCTTACGATTTTCCGTCCCTTGTCGATCATTGTTAAGATTTGAATCCACTCTCTGGAGCGTGAGATCCGAACGCACTAACCACTGAGGTATCTTTAGTAAAGTTGCAATCATTCCAGTTTCTCCGTTTTCCACTGCTACCCTGTGTCGAAGTAACGTACCTGTCGCTGCACCATATCCTGCTGCGTGGGACACTCCCATTGCTGAGGCAGCGGGCCGCGCTTAGCGTACTCGTCCTTAATGTCGACCGCATTGGTACATTGCGCGTTTACATACATGCCGTTGAATACTGAAATATATGATCAATAAAAAATACAAGTAAGCAGTCATAACTTTTATAAAAATGTTGTAACAAGATATCTTTGAGGTGAGAATTATAGGTTCCCAAGCCTAGCCAAAATATAAAGGGTGAGTTAAGTAGGTACCTACATAACTAAAAATACGAGTAGAAGATGAAAACTCCTAATTTTTTTTTCTTAAAACAGAAAAATGTTGTAGCTAAACACCAGCATACCATACTTCTTCCATTTCTTGGGCGCTGTTTTGATTTTCTTCTGCGCGCGGAGCACTTCGCGTCGCTGAGGAGGTTTGAAGTCCGCCATGTCACCGAATACCACGAACGGACGGCACGCGGCGTCCATACGCTCGTACCATGGCTTTTTGTCCTCCGCTGTATTGTAAATACAGCTTTTTAGTGTTATCGTCGGAAAAGCAGTAATCAGTTGCTCCCGTCGAGCCAACCACAGTAATATCTTGTGGAGCCAATGGGCAGTCTCAGGTTCAGTTCCATCAAACGTTACTAGATGGAACTACTTACAATATTTTTTTGTTCTGAGTAAATAACAATACATATTAATTTTCTTTTTTTCACAGGCTAGGAGGCCCAGGGCCTATTCGGAGATATGACAAATTGATGTCGATTTCGAGATTCCGGTCTCGACTCTCTCTCGTCTCGATTGGGTCCGACCACTCGATGTATCTCGCACGCTAGCTTCGTGAATATATCGAAATACAGCGTTGAGAATAAGAAATCTCGAAGTTCGACATTTTTTTCGAGACGAGTTTGAATCTCAGTTTTTGAGAATAAGAGTCCTGGATCCTTTTAGCCAACTATCTCCTTGGTGTTTTTGGCTCTGGCCTCTTCAAGATCAGTTCAGCCGTGTATAGACAAGTGATGAACTATCAGTTTTTCTGAGAGACAGATAAACTAAAACCATATTTGCACGCAGGGACAAGTAAGAGACTGGTAACTAAAGCCATGTCATCACAAGGATCGCGTGGCTTTATGAGGCCGAGCCACACGACTATATAAGCCGTACCGTAAGCGGAGTGTACATGCCTAGGCACCGGCATCAGGGTGAAAGGGGGATGCAATGTCACCTATGGTAGAAAATATTAAGTTTTTTTTTATTATGTTACTGTTGGAATAAAAACTCTTTGTATTTGACATTAACTTACTTGACATATTATGTAGATAATATAGATGTATAACTTATATTTTACTAGAGCCCGAGACTTGGTTCAGCTTTCGGCCTCGCTAAACTCTTCATACAAACCTTATCATGACAATTATGGACACAAAAAAACTATCAAAATCGGTCCAGCCGTTCTTAAGTGTTGCACCGTCATATACATGTGGCAATTCATTTATCACACTAATATTGTAAATGCGAAAGTTTGTGTGTAGGCGAAGGTGTGTGAGCGAAAGTAGGTAAGTATGTAAGTGTGGTTGTTCTCGCTCAACTCTGTAACGGCTAAACGGATTCGGATGAAATTTGGTGTGGAAGTACTTAGGTTATTGCCTGGATTAACACAAGGGCTACTTTTTATCCCGAAAAATTTAACCATTTCTGTAGAATAGCGGTTAAAACCGCGGGCGCAGCTAGTAAATAAATATATAGATTAGTTGATACTTAGTAGGTATAGTTTTAGATGTAATGAAATGGGCCTCGCTGAAAGGAATAAATGGCGGCGCCCATTTGTACTTGTATCGAATTATTCTGCTTACCATTATTTGCCTCATCCGCAACGCTTTCATCGTCGTAACAAGTGCATGGATCTTCTGCAGGGTTGTCCACAATCGACGCCTCTGTTTTCAACAGCTTAGGAAAGTCGAAAAAATACTGATCTGACTCCGGTGTACCCTTCATACAATCGTGCACGAACATTTGGAACTACAAAGAATTAAAATATATTGGGGTGTGTAGAAGTCGGGCATCTACCGCTAGTTTTAGACGTAAATTTGACGAAAAAAAAACTCCAACAACAATCTCAGACAGAATATATCAGTGCTGCGTTGCGCTTACAAACTTATCTACATGGCAGATAATTGCGGTAGCTAATTTCGAAATACGGTTTGGTTTCACAATGTGTTACTCATTTAGCGAGTACCTATCAAGTTGAACATAATAAAGCAATTAAATATTGTCTAAAAACAAGTTCCAGCAGCTATTGTTGAAAACTGTTGTTTGCAAAATATTCTGGCAACTAGGCCTAATTTGTGAAACCTGGATTAGCAACGCCATCTAGTGAAGTTTGATCCTGAAAATTGGCTAGTGATATGGACGCTCTCCTAGTGAAGCTCAGAGGAAGATCAAATAAAATCAAGTCTTTGCTAGCATTTAATATTTTCTTTCGCAGCAGATGTCATACTCTTATTAAGATCATATTCAGACGGAGCAACACTCTCATCCGGTCGACATACCGATTTGCTCAATGGTTATTCATAACTTTACTAATCTTCCGTATACTAATCTTAAGCGCTATAGTTATTTTAGCCTCTAAATAAAAAGACCGTAACGTACAGATAAGCAGACAAAGGCGAAAAAATCAATGTAAAAATTATACGGCTACGAAAGCCTCTAAATGGTCAAAAAACAAAGCGATTATTTTGTTTCAACTGAATTGAACACTTAAATTATGTTATTCTTACCTCTAGAAGAGTTTTCTTCATTTTTTGTCGCCATTCGTTGTCAACTTTTGCAGCAGTTTTGTAGCCTCTCGATAGGTTTAAGATTAAACTTTGTGCTTCGGTTAAGATCTCTTGCAGAGCAAGGATGTAATTCGTATATTCTAAAAATGTTAATGTAAGTATATTGTTGTATTATATATTTAAATAACAACCAATAATTTCTCGGTCATGAAATAAATAATAAAATAGATTAACAACTTTGATTTTATCAACGACATCTAGAGAAGTATTATGGAACTGATCCAGACCCGTTGAGTTGAGTGCAGCGTTCCCTCTCCCTCTGAAAAAGGAACCTTTTCCAAGAGCGTTCCGTCCCCGATTCCGTACACATTCATAACCAAGTTCGGAACCGCATTCATTCATAGATCGGGCAAATAAAAATAATTTGCAACATGTGCAAAAAAAACAACGTACTTTTCGTTTTGTCATTCTGAGTTGCCAGCGCAGAAATTAACCGAAATTTAAATAAGTAGCTCTGTTAATAATCGATTTCCAAAAGTCAAGCACTATCACCAATTTTAAATATTGCTTGAATTAAACCTTGAATAACAGCCAGTTTTTCCATCTTGCTTCGTTTTCTTTCCGTGCACATAACATACATCAATCCAGCTAAGTTTTTACATTCTAGTTGAGTTTGTAGAGCAGAAATCTTTTCTTGTCTTTCTCTATGAGCCTCTCGGAGCATGTAAGAAGCACGAACTTGTTCGTTTCTGAGTATAAATAGTGATTCTTAATGGTTTTGGATAACTTTTGAAATTATTCTCATTAAAATTAAGCGCGATCCGTGCCAGATTCTCGTCAGTTTTCGTCAGTAAAGAAAAATATGCTTCTATTCATTAATTCATTTTGTATAAGCTTAGACACGGAACTGTGTAAAGCTCCTACAAAATGACTGGAAGCGTTTTTTTCGTTACTGACGAAAACTGGCCCGGATATGAGTGTGGAAAGTGTTGTAAGTAGCTTCATAGTAACGTATATCCCGCAGATAAATATGTAAATGTTTCCATTAAAATAACGTTAAAACTATGTCCTAACTTACTGAAGGATAAAATCAGCTCTGTCCTTGAGCATATCGATATCTTTAGCTAGCCGCTTATTAAATTCTGCTGTCAATTGCACTTCTTTTTGTGTGAGAAGTTTTTCAACTTCTTCCAAATCCATACTTGGCTTTCTGACTTCCACACACTTACAGCCTTTACAACAGTGATATGGGATTCCTCTGTATGGGTTTTTAGGTGTCACGTCGACTGCTGAAATGACGGGAGAACGTTCTTCTCTAATTACTTCCAAAGCTTCCGCTGGTTCGCCTGGAGCATGTTCGAGGCTTCCTTGGCGAGACATCTGTAAACGTGTATTCATTAAATCAGTTGAAAGATCCATTGAAAGAATTGAGTGTTCCTTATGTTAGGTGCTTGTGTGGCAGCAACAAGATACCTACATCAGATTGTGTATATCAGTACCCAGATAAGATAAGATAAGATAAGATAAGATTATTTATTTGCATACAACATGGGAAATATTATACAACACATGCATAAAAGATGTTAATTTAATAATATAAGTGGCCACATCATGCTGTGCCGGTTAGGCGTACAAATGTCTGGGTGATGGCGCTATGCTCGTACAAATATTCAAAAAAATTACAAAAAGAATAATACTAAATAATGCAAAACGTGATACATGTCAAAATTTTAAATAGTCAAAAAAACATAGAATAATAGGATTCAATAAAATTCCGATGTCAAAACAAAAATACAAAATTAGATTTAAAAATATATATCATTAATTAAAATTCGTTGATTAAAAAATCATTAATTGTATAATAGCATTTCTTCAATAACAGTTCCTTTAATTTATTCTTAAATAAGTTAGTATTCAGGTCCCTGATTGACTTCGGTATCTTATTGTAGACGAGAGGTCCCATGCACACTACACTGTTCTGCATCAGGGCTGTATTTCCCTGATGCACGCGCCGCTTTTCTTGGTCACGACGATTTCTTTTAGCAGAGTCATTTAGTGTGGGGAATCGCTCTCGGTTTGTTTTTACAAATAGGGCTGTCTCTAAGATGTAAAGGCACGGAAGCGTAGGAATTTTATACTTGACAAAGTAGGGTTTACAACTATCTCTTTTTTTGAGTTTGAACATAGCCCGAATGCAACGTTTCTGTCTTTTAAAGATAACTGTTTTGTTTGTCGAATTGCCCCAAAAAATTATACCATATCTTAAAATGGATTCAACTGTGCCGTAGTATGCAGTTAGTAACGAATTAGTATTTAAAATAGGAGCCAGTTTGCCTAGGGCATATGCTTGACTGCTTATTCTCTTTGAAATGTTTTCTGTTTGTAGATTCCAATTTAATTTTCTATCAATAGTCAGACCGAGGAATTTGGCGTTTTCTACTTCTTTCACTATGTTATCATTAGATGTCACAGTAATATTATATTTGTTTGATCCTCTTTGTCTAAAGTGCATCGTATTGGTTTTATTTAAATTAATTTTTAGGTTATTGTTGTCAAGCCATGATATAACTGATGTTAAGGAAGTATTTATGTCATTTTCATACGTGTCATGTGTCTTACATGCTATTGTAATTGTACTATCATCTGCAAATAATGTCATTGGTTGAGATGTCGCATTAGGCAAATCATTAATGTATTCTATGAATGAAAGTGGGCCCAGGACACTGCCCTGTGGAACTCCATACGTCACTTTGCGTTCACAGGATCTTGATATCTCTTCAGTCTTAGTGTCAAGATTCAATCGACTGATTTCGGTGATTTGAGTTCGGTTGGACAGGTATGATTTATTTAATTCTAAAACGTTGCCCCGTATTCCATAAGCTTCTAATTTACTTATTAGTATTCTGTGATCTACATAATCAAACGCTTGGGTCATGTCACAGAATATTGCACAGATTGGAACGCTTTTGTCAATATTTAATAAGACTGGTTTGATAAAATCGTATATGGCCATATTAATGTTTTTATTTCTCCGGAAACCTTTTTGTTCGTCGCATAATATATTATTTTTCTCTAAATAACTATTAATCTCATTGCAAATATATTTTTCAATAATTTTTGAGAATATCGATATGAGTGCAATTGGCCTATAGCACTCCATACTCTCTTTATTTCCTTTTTTAAATAAAGGTTTAACAATCGTCGTTTTTAAAGATTTCGGAAATGTGCCTGTAGAAATACATAAGAATACAGAATACAGAGTTCGATAAAGGTCTCGCTACATGGCCTGACCTGACATCGTTTGAAAGAGATGGCTATATATAAGTTTCTGGGGGAGCAAAAGGGAGAAACTATAACCTTAATAGTTTGTTTCTTTTGCTCCCGTGAAATTCAAATCTAGCTGTCCCTTTCACACGATGTCAGGTCTGGCCTACTACAGCCTACGCCTACAGGATGTGTTACATGATACACCCTAACAATGAAATCAATCGATTTTTAAATCGAATGATTTGTCACAGGTTCTATCGGACAGAGGCGAAGTTTTTAGACTATGACTCAAACTTGTTTTGATTATGAAATGTTTGGCTTCTTTTGCAGTTTGAAGTATTGCAATGCTTGACACTGGCTAAATACATAGTGTGTGGAGCCAAAACGTAAGAGGAAAAAAGACCTTGTTGTCATTACTATGAATTTGACAGTTATGGATTTTTTATGATGGCAATCAGAAAAGTGCAGTCGTGAAGTTCGTAACATGTGATGTTTCGTGAAAAGTGTTAATTTTTTTACGAAAAAACGTTTTTATCGTGAATTAATGTGATTAACGAGTGCTTATAACATTGTTGTAAGTGTTGAGTGTGTTGTGATTAGTGTTGACGACGTAAAAGTGCTTAAATAAAATTGTTCATGGGGAAAGCCGTCACTTGAGGTTGTAAGGTTAGTGCTTTTTTCATCTGTTGTTTGTCTTAAAATAGATTTCTGTGCGGGTCGCAATGATATTTCAGATTTGTTTGTGTAACGCTTTCATGTGACTTCAGTTTTTTCATTGGACCTTGAACTAGAATTCTAGCACTGCCCGTAATCAAGGTTAGGTTTGCGCGGGTGAATTTTGTCACACCAATGTTGTTTATTTTTTTTGTAACTCACTAAACAGCCTTGTGCTTATTCAATTCTAAGTTAAAACTGCCTAAATGTAACGATTCGCGACCGAATTTCCAAAGGTGTGCGAAAAAAACTGCAATCGCGAACATAACCTCTAAGTTGTCAGTATTTGGTGCATATTTTTTGTTGCATCGGCAATTACCGTTATCTTTCGCGAACGCGCGTGTAATTACTGCTATTAAGCAGCAGTGAACGGTTTTCTTCGGTTTCGTGGTGTACATGTTTGTTATCGCGTGATCGGATGGGTTGTTTTGTGGTGCACACACATGGTTTGACAGATGTCGCGATATTTTGGTCCTTATCACACCGCGGCGACGATATCGCGCATTGCAGCACGTACCTGCAGATAATTATGTCACCGGCGTGCTAAGCTTGCACAGTTTTAGAGGTAAATCTCACCAATGCTTTTGTTTTTATTGTTTACACATATGTAAACAATAGGTATGCTTGAATAAATTACATACCACTACAGCCCAGTCAAGTTACGATACTTATTATGGAGGACCAGACATATTTCATAACATAAATATAAAACTGTTTTTGGTATAATTTGCTGATGTAGGATCAATATTAAATTAAATTAAACTGTCTGGTGTTACGGAACATAGTAAAATCATTTATGTTTGAGCCATAATACATTATCGTCGCCGACGACTCACTGCCGGTCATACGATCGTCATCTGGAATAGACTCTAACGTAGAGCAAATAGAGTCATTATTGAAAAATGTAATATTTGAGTCTGTTCCAGATACGCATTTTGTTTAATTATTGTATATTTATATGAGAGGTTGGTTCTACAATTATTTACAGAAAAAAATACCTGTTAGTAGTTAGTTCCGGGTCAAACGCTAAATTGATTTACTATGTGTGTCAATCACATTGGCACCAAAAAAATATTTTAAACCGTTTTGATCATGAATCACCTAAGACAGGATCTTATGAAATTTTAATTTGTTTATAGGCAGTTATTATGAAAATGTGTTTTGTTTAATAGCCTAACAAAATCCTTGCAGCAAGTTGTCCTTACAAAAAAGCAGGAACTTGCTGCAAGCACAAAGCTATGAAAGAAACCGCTATGTTTGTTGCCCGTGGTACTACCAGTAGGTCTTCACGTCTATAATTAAGGTTTTCTTTTACATATATTTTAAATTTTGACATGATTTACATAATTTATTATTATTAAACTAAGTTGACATAATTTTGATGATTTGTAAAAAAAAGCTGAATCTAGTTTTATTTGTGAATATCATGTTGACACGTAGTTCTAGGTTTACGATAAACTTGCATACAAGAAAATTTAAAGACCTGGGCCCGTACCGTGAGGTGCTTATTGCGATGATTGTTAGGCTCAGCCGAGAAAGCTGCGCGACCATACACCTTGTCGCGCGGTAATACGGTTCGTGGTCGCGCCGTGTTGTCGGCTGAACCTAACAATCATCGCAATAAGCACCTCACGGTACGGGCCCTGTATACTGTTAATTACTATGGCTTGGTTGCACCATAAACTAAGTCACTGTTTTAGTTAAGTCCTAACTAATATTATGAATGTGAATGTAACTCTGTCTCTCTGTCTGGGTGTTTGTTGCATTGTCATGACTAAACGGATTGAGCTAAATTTTTGCATAGAATAGCTTAAGGGTAAGAGACGGATAAAGGCTACTTTTTTATTGGTCAAGTAATTTACTATAACCTTAACCATGAAGCTTAGCCAGCATGTGTTATCCTTGACCATAGTGCCAAAATGGTGCAACAAATTTTCTGCTTAACGGGAGTTTTAACTGCAGTTATGGCTGTAGTTTATAGTTAACCTAGATGGTGCAACCCGCCCTAAGTACCTAGTTCAATGACCGACTGCTGACTTAGTAGTTTGTAGAACATTCTTTTCTAGACTAATATTTTGTTGACTGAGCAAAGTGTAAGGTATATATTATATATGTGTGGTGCTTATATATAGGTAGATTTGCGAGTCTACTGAACAAGTACAGCTAATGCATGTATGTTTAGTATATTTGTTATACATATAATCAAATTTGCATATCTTTGATACAATCTTAGCTGTTTATCGCAGCTCCCATTAGGATTCCCTGTCAGGGATGCCGTGGAACACACAGAAAGACATTATTTTTTTTCGCTCTCCTGATGTTAGGCGTCACGTTTGACCGTAACAACATCTTTAGTTCAAAACCGTGCGCGGTAATGCACTGCGCTCGTCACAATGAGATATTAGATATTAAATCTCTATTTGCCCACATAGATCCAGAGCAAATATTTAAATTCATATCGAACCCAGGCCTCCTGATCATAAGGCGACACCAATGTTTAATGTTTTATATATTATATACGTTTTTAAGTTTATTATAAATCTACTAACTCGTGGTACCTACCAAATTGATCTAAAACACAATTGAGAATTAATTAACTTTTAATGAATACCTACCGCAGGAAGACGTTAGTATGCGAGATACAAAATATCTTGTTCGGGTGCTAACACTCCATAAATAGCTTTATATTTTATAAGCTTTTTTTATTTTAATTTTATGGTAAGCCGAAAGGGGCTCTTAGTACTCATGATTGTGAACAACTTTTACTATGGGACCAACCCTGAAATCTATTTAAAAAAAACAGCTGTTCCATACATTTTGTCGAGTGTCATTGACATTTTTATATGGAACGGCTGATTTTTTTCTCTCGATTTCCTGTTTGGTCCTGTAGTAAAAGTTGTTCATAATTATGAGTACTGTGAGCCCTTCTTGGCTTAGCATACTTTTTCCTTATAACCCTGTATTAACCTTATATTTATATTATATTATATATATATATATATACTTATATTTAACCTTATATACCTACCTAATAAGCTAAGTTTAAGTTTAGTCTACCTACTTACATAACTATCTAAATTATATTTTTTTTTATCAGGCCTTTATTAACTAAGCAAAATACATACAAACTACAACTACCTAAACTACTTAACCTACTACATAAAAATAACAGTTGAATTATCCAGAAACCATTAAAGGTCTATAGATAATTCAAATGTTCAAGCCCACTACCAGTTGGCAGCGTACCCAGCATGCTGGGTATGCTACATTATTTATTCTGCTATCTAAATTATCACATGTACAACTTTTTTATGAGACATAAACATTATTATAATTACCAAAATGTAGGAATATTGGCGTGTAGATTAAGTTATAATTATTTTTGTTCCCACTAACCTTGTTCCGATGTTCTGTTACTCCGAGGGGGTTTTTTTTCTTGTCTGTGTATATTTTTTACCTTTGGGTTTTTACATGTTTTTTGTAAACACACTTGTGTTTATTTACATTATTTTTTTTGAACTTAATTGTCAATTAGACAGATTTCAGTAGAAGTATAATGATGACAGGTATTTTTGATAAAAAATATTGTTTCTTAAAGTGTGGTGCATGATTTTTGCAAGGAGTTCTTATACTATATATGTAGTTTAAATAACAGTTTTTATTTTTATTTTAAGTAATTAGGCAACGTGAATCAATCGGCATAGCAACACTCAACACAAGAACTTTAAGAACACAGGACAATTTACTGGAATTAGAAAAGTCACTGGAAAGTATTAACTGTGACATCTTAGGTATAAGCGAGATGAGAAGACTAGGTGACAAAATAGAAGAATATAAAAACTACATCCTATATCACAAAGGTGAGACAGCAGGTCACAGAGGTGTGGGTTTTTTTATAAAGCAATCCATGAAACACTATATACAAGAGCTAATAGGAATTTCTGACAGATTAGCAATACTCAACATCAGATTACCTGGCTACAAGAAATTATGGACGCTCGTACAAGTATATGCTCCCACCGAGCAAGCTAACAGGGCTGAGACTGAAAACTTCTATAATGACCTATCAGACATTGTGAAAAAATACTACAACAACCACCTCATTGTTATGGGAGACTTCAATGCTCAGATCGGCACCAGAGAGGTAGGTGAAGAATACATATTGGGAAAGCATAGCTATGGTAAGAGAAGCGCTAATGGCCACACATTAATAGAGTTCCTACTACAAAACAACCTAACGGTTCTCAATTCAGTATTCAAAAAAAGACCTAAAAACAAATGGACTTGGATATCCCCTGACGGAAAGTACAAAAATGAGATTGATTTTATTATAACAAACAGAGTAAAGTTTTTTAGTGACGCACATGTCATTCAGAATTTAAACTTCAACACCAACCACCGAATGGTACGCTGTCACTTAAACAATCTAGAAAGGCCATAGCAAATAATCCAGTTTCATCATCAAAATATGACTCAAAAAACTATGATTCATCATCTCTGGAAACAATGTTGGAAATAGTCAAATCCAACATCAGTCTACAGGAAAAATATGAACATTTAAATAAGAAATTATCACAAAGGCAAATAGTTACAGTACATAAAGGAAATAATAGCAAATTTAGTGATAAAACAATAGCATTGCTAGAAGAAAGAAAAATGTTGTTATCAGATAAAAAAAATAGAAAAGAAAACCAAAACAATATCTCCAGCCTAAGCAAACAGATACGAGAAAACATGAGAAAAGACAGAAAAGCAAAACAGATTAAAATATTGGAAGACAAGATAGAACGGACAGGTGGAACTAAAAAAGCTCTTAAGGAATTATGTGATCAAGGAAAAGAGTGGATCCCTAGGCTGAAAAATGACCGTAACAACCAAGCGACCAAGCGCAAGGAAATTCAGAAATTAGCTACAGATTATTACAAAATGCTTTACTCTAGTAGAGATGCTAACCAAGAAACGGCAGACAATATCACATCCATTCACTGTTATAAAGATGTCTCACCAATACTTGTAGCAGAAGTAAGAAAAGCCATTAATTCTCAAAAACTAGATAGAGCTCCTGGGCCCGACAATGTATTGAATGAGCTGATCAGAGGCACTGTCGAAGAATTAAGCCCCATTTTAACAAAATTATTTAATGAGATTCTTTATTCAGGTGTGATACCAAACCAGTGGGGAGAATCGCACATTATTCTTTTGCACAAGAAAGGAGCTAAAGATGACATTGGCAACTACAGACCAATAAGCCTCATATCAAATGTATACAAGGTGTTTGCTAAAGTAATTCTAGAAAGAATATCGAAAGCACTAGATGAAAACCAACCTGTGGAACAGGCAGGATTTAGGAAAAAGTATAGTACAATAGACCATATTCACACTATCAAACAAATTATGGAAAAATACAATGAATACCAGAAGCCTGTATACATAGCCTTTATCGACTATTCCAAGGCATTTGACAGTTTGAACCACAGCAGCATCTGGTCGAGCTTAAAGCAACAAGGAGTGGACGGTGCCTACATTCATATCATAAAAAACATATACAGTATAAGTAAAAGCTGCATAAAGCTGGAATCGAAAGGCAACCCATTTTCTATAAACAGAGGTGTACGGCAAGGCGATCCCTTGTCTGCCAAACTATTTACTGCAGTGTTGGAAAATATCTTCAGAAACTTAAACTGGGAAAACTATGGCCTCAACATAAACGGTGCCTGCTTAAACCATTTAAGATTTGCTGACGACCTAATCTTGTTAGAAGAAGACCCAAAAAAATTACAAGTTATGGCTCAAACCCTCGCTGATAAGAGTAAAGAAGCCGGACTGGAAATTAATGCCAATAAAACAAAAATGATGACTAACTCCATAGAAGCCAATATAGAAATTGACGGTAATATGCTACAATACGTAAATGAGTATGTTTATCTAGGACAAATAATTGCTCCCAATGATTTGATGTCTAAGGAGATAAACAAAAGAATTGCTAGTGGCTGGAAAAAGTTTTGGGCTCTCAAAGAAATTATGAAAAGTAAAGAATTATGCACACACATCAAAAAGAAAACATTTAATACATGTATTCTCCCCTGCATTACTTATGGATGCGAAACCTGGTCTCTTACTGAGAAACACAGAGAAAAACTAGTTAAATGCGAAAGGGCAATGGAGAGGAGTATGCTGGGAATAAAATTAAAAGATAAAATTCCGAATGCAGTAATAAGACAAAAAACAAAAGTTGCCGACATACTCCTTCGCATTGACCATCAGAAATGGGGATGGACAGGACACATGTTGCGTTGTAAAGCAAACAAATGGAGTAAGATAACTACTTTATGGTACCCAAGAGATGGTACTAGAAGACAGGGACGTCCCATACGAAGATGGGATGACGACATTAGACTAACCTTGGGGCCATACTGGACAAGAGTGGCAGAAGACCGCAGTCAATGGAGAGAGTTGGAGGAGGCCTATGCCAAAAGGCACACCGAGCAGAGGGACATTTTGTGAAAATAATTTAATACAAATTATACATTACTTACCAATGTTCGGAACAAATGGCTTTAAATAAATAAATAAATTAAATAAATAAATTAGGCAATATACTTTTGAAACTAAACACACTTCACACTACTTTGCCTATTACACCAAAAAAAGTATCCTCCGATCACAGATCACACTAGATACCGCATAACTAGGTCGTTATTCCGACGATTAGGCACAAAATCAATCAACCAATAGAAGTACATTTTTATAGGTGTATTTAGACAGATGCGTGGTGCTCTTCGATAATCCTGAGTGCGGAATCTGGGTGTGTGCCTCCGATAGTAAAAATAGTTCATAATTATGTGTACAATGAGCTCCTTTTGGCTTGCTGTGCTACCACTGATCCGAGTAACCCTGTGTTTATAAATTTAGTTACGTTAATGTATAAAAATATCTTGTATACTAAGTAACCCGCGGCTGCGTCCGCGCAAAACACTTTTTCGAAAAAAAAGTTGCCATGTCCCTGTGCCATTGCCAGTTGCCATGCAGACCGTAGCCATTTACATTTTCATCAAAATCGGTGCAGCCGTTCTGCCGTGAAAAAGTACAAACGATAGGCTACACAAAATTACTTTTTATTATTCGGTTGATGCCGTTGATCCGTTTTTGTGCATTTTTGACATTTTGTATGGATTAGTATAGGTTCTAGTTATAGGGAGTTCTGAGTCGCGCAAACGAAGTTTTTTGCTCGAGACGAACTTATTCATTTTTATACCTCAAAAAAGCTTTGATTGGTCCTGTTACAACTGCGGTTATAGTCTAATTATAATCCTCTTTATGCTAAGGTTGCCTGGAAGAGATCGCTTTAAGCGATAAGGCCGCCAGTTGTTACACTAGTTTTAAGTTGTTTTTTTGGTCTTTTATATTTTATTTCTGGTCAGAACAATAAAGCGTTATATATCTATCTATCTAACTGGGGGGATAAGACCTGCACTGACGTCCCGCTTAGGGTGTTTTGTGCATTTCCCCGCTGCCAGTCTACCCAAACCAGCCGAGCACCTTAAAATAACGGAGCACGGCCTTGGGTCGTTGGCATACCTGTTCCACTCCCGTTTCGTCAGATGTTATAGTGTTGGAGATTTGTTGATGAGTTTCTTGAAGGAGCCCCGACCTTAGTATGTCGTCTGTGGCCTTGCTGTGCAGTAGCACATGGTCTACGGTCTCGTTTTCCTGCAGACACCCTCGGCATAGAGGACTGTCTGTAGCTCCAAATTTGTGCAAATGATAGTTTAGCTCACTGTCCTGTGATAATACCTATCGTTAGACGAAGGTCTGACCTAGTTAACTTTAGTTGTTTATTCATAATTTTCTTATCTATTGATGGGTAGGTCTTTGCTAACAGTCTTTTTATTCTATTGATTTGCTGTTCTCTTTCTGTGTAGAGACTTTGCAGATTTCTTTTTCCCTATATTCCTCTGAATTACTTATAACATCGTTTTTTTTTGTTTTTTTTTATGTAATTTGATGACGAGGCGAGCAAGTCGCTCACCTGATATTAAGCGTCACGCTTGCCCATAACAATTTAGTGCCACCCAGACTTTTGAACTTCAACAGTTCAAAACCATGCGCGGCAATGCATTGCGCTCGTCGCCCTGAGATATCAGATGTTAAATCTCTGTATGCCCAGTAACTACGCTGGAAACATTGCCCTTCAATCCGGAACACAGTAATGTTTGCATACTACTGCTTGGCGGTTGAATAACTAGCAAGGGTGTGGTACTTCCCCAGGCGGACTCTGCAGAAGAGCCCTACCGCTACTAAATGGAATTTATCTGTATATTTTTATCGAATTTAAATCATTGTATAGTAAAATCTTATAAATAATGTACTTATATATAGTATATGTAGTTGAAGATATATATAGTACTGGCTGTTACACGCGACTTCGTTCGGGTGGTCCTACAAATAAAAGTAGTCTATGACTGAAACATTCAGGTTGATCTGTTCAGCAGTTTACAGTTCACAGTAAAAATCCAGGTAGAGGAGACAGAGAGACAGAGTTACATTCGAATTTATTATATTAGTTAGGATATTGAAATTAATGTGCTAAGTAAGCCCTTTCAATTGATAACCAACAAGTCATAATAAAAACACATATATTTTAGTCCACGACTTTGTCCTCTAGGGGGCGCCATATTCAATTTAATGTGACGTCACGTAGCGTATAACCAGCGAATGGCCAACACACTTCCAACGATATCTCATTTGTCAAATTTTGATAAGTAGTTTAGAAGTTATGAGGGAGATGAACATACATACATACCGGTTAAAATCAAAACCCTCCCTTTTGCTTCGCGTAGTCGGGTAAAACGAATTTGTAATTGGTGGACTATTTTTCACACACAACGCCATCTAGCCCCAAACTGAGCAAGCTATAAGCTGTAAGCTATGGGAACGAGATAACTGATAGAATACAGAAATCCTTTTTTTTTTGTAAATACATACACACTTAGAATACATAGAAACACCAAGACAAAGAACAAACATCCATGTTCATCAGACAAATGTTTGTCATGGGTGGGAGACGAACCCACAACCTACAGCTCAGAAGGTGTAAATCCCACAGAGCCACAAGGCTGGTCAAATGGTGCCTTCATCCCATCATTCATGAGCTGTCACACTATTCAGTTGATAATGTTGGAGTTGTAGAAAATTTCCTTATCATTTGCACGGGTGACCACTCTACTAGAATCTGTACCCTTATCTATGATGCTTGCAGACGTATCATATTTGATTTGATAACGCCCACATAATGCTTATCTTTAAAATGAGTTAAGGCTGCACCGTTCTGCGGCGAACACTGCCAACCAATGGGACCAACCCTGAATCAAGCAAAAAAAAACCAGCTATTCCATATATTTTGTCGAGTGTCATTGACATTTTTCTATCAAACAGCTGTTTGATATAGTTTTTTTGTCTTGATTTCAGGTTTGGTCCCATAGTAAAAGTTGTTTAAAAATGATGAGTACTGAGTATTAGCCTTTTTTGGCTAAGCATACTCATTCCTTATAGCCCTGTCTTGTTAACTAGCTTGCCGCGCAGCTTCTCTCGCCTAGGCTACAGTAAATGGAACACCCCATTACACCTCTTTTGTTGCTGATTTTAGAAAAATCCTGAGATATGCCTTTCTTTATTTTTAATTCTTTGTACACAAACCGTGTTTCCTTTGGCTTTAAACGAAAAAATATTTCATTTCCATATATACTTTGGGTCCATTTCGCTCTAAAGTTGGAATTTTGCAAATTTTTTTTTTTTTTTTACAAATTTTAAAACGCTTATTACGTAAAATCTGTTCTTATTGTTCACCAAGATCTTTTGAAGAATATTGGATCCAAATTTCAACTCTTTATCATGAACGGCTTAGTCTGTGCGTTGATTCCGAGTAAAAGGCTTGTTATTTTTTTATAGATAAAAGTACGAGATAGTCACTGCTAAAATGCTTGCATTATAGTGCTATGTGCTATATACGCGTCGATTCTTTCGTACCACTCACTAAACTAAGCTGACAAGAATAAAATCGTCCATCTCTTCATTCTAAATTATGTTATGAGTTTGCATTTTTTTTGATACAAACTGTTTTTTTTTTTTTACTTAATTAGATGGAAAAATGAAAATATATAAAAATTACAATGATAATTTCCATCATAACATCATATTAAAAAAAACCGACTACAACGTAATACTCTGAAAAAAATGCACTATCATGATGTTCTTGGCGCCACCTGTGAAATACTTATCACCGTGGAGTTCCGGTGGCCATCTGTGGTCTTCTTCATCAGTTCCGCTTCAACATATGATACTTTCTGAATGCAAATGACCACCTGTTGATGAAAACAACAAAACCGCTAATGTATGCCTATAATATTTGAGGAGTTCACTCAATTTCTCATGGATCCCATTCTCAGAACTGGACTTTGATAAAAGTGGTACCAATATGGAAGTTTATCACTACAAATATTTTATAAACAAAGTTTTTTATACATTTTTATAATATATTTTTTTCTTTTTCTGAGATAACAAACATAAAAAAACAGTCGACTTGAGAACCTCCTCCTATTTTGGAAGTCAGTTAAAATATATATCAAAACGAAACTTTATTTAGAACATACTATGACAGATACAACGTACACCTTGCGGGGATTCGAACCATCGTCAAAAAATTGCAACGTGCGAATGAGATAGCAGTCTAATTTTACATATATTTATCTTGTTCTAGACATGGAGTCGCACGTGCTGAATTCGTACCACCAAGCTCGCTACCGGACCATCGGCCACAAGGTGATTCGCGCGAAGAGCGACTCGTTGTCCTCTGAAGGCAGCGCGCACAACAGCCCCGAATACGCGCAGATCGCGCTCCAGAGGGCGCCGTACGTCGCGCGGGCGCAGTCCGAAGACAGCACCGGAGAGGAATGGACGCATAATCAAACAGTGAGTATGCTAGTAATACAGTGCAGAGTCCGCCTGGGAAAGTGCCACACCTTTGCCAGTTATTGAACCGACAAGCAGTAGTATGCAAACATTACTGGACGTTGTCTGGAAGAAATCGCTTTATGCGATAAAGTCGCCCATTATACTACCAGTTTTTATTTATTTATTAATGTATATTTTTAAGTTTAATTGTCTTTTTGGTGTATAATAAAGTTATATTGTTTTGTGTTCCGGGTGTTGTTTCCAGATAAATTACTGGGCACAAAGATTTAACATCTTATATCTCACGGTGATGAGCGCAGTGCATTGCCGCGATGGTTTTGAACTGTTGAAGTTCAAAATTTTGGGTAGCACTGAACTGTTATGGGCAAGCGTTAAGCTTAACTTCAGGTTACCGATTTGCTTCTCTTGCATCATTAAAAAAAAATGCCGATACCTCGCTATTACAGATTATATATATTATAGATAGATACCACATTACGAGATCGTTGGTCCGGCAAAATGTCATCAAAGTTTAGGGAAAGCGTGGGTTGCGGGAACTGAGACCAAGCGTTCTTACTGGCTATCTCAAGGCTATGCTTACTCGCACTTAGTAATGAACCAACGAGACTACGCGTTCTATAGGTGTGCTTATTTAGACCGACGTGAGGTGCGTTTCGATTGTCCTGAGTAAGGAGACTAGGGATGATCCGTGTCGCTATTAGGTACAGTAGGACCAAAACAACTTGTTCTAGTACTGTCAAATGTTGATACTAAAAATGTGCAACAAAAGATTTCGGACTACTTTAGAAACTACTATAGTGGCTCCCCCACTCAATTCGCTTATATTATATTGGTCCGCACCAAACTTCATCATGACATATTGACAGAATGTATCGCGGCATCGTTGCTTGAGCCTAGGACTTTTTCACCCTTTCAAAGGTTCAACTTTGTTTTAAATTTAATTAAGTTTTTTTATTCGTTTCAGATGAACACGACACAGTCAAGTCAGGACACGAGTTCGGACGACGAAACGGAGGCAAACGACGATGTAGAACAAAATATTGTAGTCCAAGAACATAGGATAGAATCAGATGATGAACTAGACGACAATATTGTCGTGCAAGAAGTAAATGTCGACGATGAAGACGAAAACGTTGATGTCGACGACGAAGAAACGAGCCAAGAGCGGTTAGTCCCTATACAAACTTCAAATGGCTTTAGAAACTTCCAGTTGACTGACTCTAACGCTCTCGAAGATAATACTCTAGTTGAAGGCCATGACTATGACGTCATTACCGTATACACAGTCAACCCTGACTTAGACTTAATAGAAGCGTCTTCAGACGATGATAGTGATCAAGACTTTGCCATCCCTGAAAAGGATCAAATCGATGATGGAGAATACTTGAATTCTGAGGACAATCCTAGATACAATCGGAATGTAACAGAGTCTGCTCCAAGTATAACTAGCGGTATAGATCTAAATTTAGACACGCCAGTAGTTTCAAATGTCGATGAATATTTCATTAAAGAGAACGACATTCTGGAGGCAGACGGTCCTGTCGTTAATGACGTAGATGAATACTTTATCAAAGATAAAGGCAAGAAAAATAACCGAAAGGAATCTATAACGGTTGACGATTTCTTTATAAAAAACAAGTTGCCTGAGGAAGATAGTGCTTCGTTGTTCACTCACTCAGTTGATGAGTTTTTTACTGAAAAGAACAACAAAAAAGAACAACCTGCGAAGCCAGTGATCAAGGAAGAATTAGAAGACAAAGAAATGGCTAAAAAAGATGTAGAAACAGAAAATGCTGATGTTTCAATAAACGAATCTGATCTGGAAGTTTTGCCAAATATTGAAGATCTAAAACGATATTTTTTAGAAGAAATGTCGTACACTAAAAACATACAACGGTCATGTTCGTTGCCGCAATCGCCAATGCAAAACATCTGCATGGATGTCGATGATGCCAAGACATGTCTAAGTTTTGAGGATCTTAACCTTGATCTTTCAGATTTAGCTTTTGACAATGACAAAGAAAAGTCAGACAATGCTAATAAGAGCGACGACATCCCTCGAACTTTGACAGAGGAAGATGTTAATAGCTTTCTGATTACCAAACCATGTCAAAACGAACCAAATACTGTAAAGGAAGATGATAATTTAGATCCTGAAGATATGGAGATTGAAGCTACTGTCGAATCACCAAAGATCGATGTTATAATTCCACCGGCAGATCCATTTAGGAAACTAACTTCCACCCCCATCCCAACCTCTAATATTTCAGGGAATATTCTCGACTTTTGTGTAGAAAAAACTCCTGTTAAAAAACAAAAACCTCCCAAAAAAGAAGTAACTCCAATTAAGAAAGAGATAATTCCTATAAAGAAAGAACATCCTATCAAGAAAGAACCTCCTATAAAAAAAGAACCGCCGCCTAAAGCCAAAATGATAGCCATTGATCCTAAACTGTTAACTGACACTAAACCCGCTGTTGAACCAAAACCTAGTACTGATTTGGACGATTTTGTCGACGTGGAATCTTGCAACGATACAGTTATACCCGTGCTTGCAGCTAACAATTTAAACTCCCTTCTGGAACAGTTTGAAGAGACCGAAAAGCTGAACAAAAGTAAGAAACCCCCGCGAATAGTGCCTGTCCCGGAAGAACAAAAAAAACCCCTAAATAAAAACAGTCTGACAAACGGAATGCGACTACAAGACGCCGGCGTCCAACTTAATAAGAACAAAATGCGGCAAATATTGGTAAGTACCAGTTTTTTCTCACAGGTATTCCTCAGATCCTGTTAAAGGGCATATTCAATTTCTGTGACGTTATTACAGATGCCGTCGACGATAAATACCGCGATCAGGCGGTCGCCAAGCCCCGTCCATTCCGATCACGATTACTGTTCCTCCAAAAAGCGACACAGCTTGCCTAACTTGAAGGGAGGTCAGAGCCTCCTCAAGCCTGAGGTCCTATCCAGCAACAGTAGGATACTGAGTTCTAGACACAGAACGTGCAAAAACAAAAAGATCGTCTACAATCTCAGCAGTGACGACGAAAGTGAAACCAATGCTAAGAACAAAAAAGTGTCAAGTGACAATGAATTGAAAAAGAAGGCTATAAAGCCGGCTGTGAAACCTCCCGCGCAGTCGAACTGTCGTAAAAAACTTTCCCCGACGCACAGTGTCTCTAACGACGTAGTTATTAAAGATAAAGGCAACAATTCTGTGATTAACAAAACTGCTTCTAAAGCAAGTGATACTCCTTGTAGTCAAAATTCAAATGGTAGCATTAAGTTAACTATTAAAAATAAATCTGAAGTTATTCTTAACTGTGATCATAAAGACTCTCAGAAAGATAAACATAATAATAACATAGAAAAGTGTAAGATTATTAGTAGTGTTAATGATGTTTCTAACGTTGTATCTAACGTTAAACAAGAGAAGAATATTGAAAAAAGTATTGAGAAAAATATTAAAGAAGTAGATAGGAATAAAAATAAAAGTGTAGGTAATGTAGAAACTGTTAATAGTGTAAGTGTGAAAGAAGAAACCCGTCCAAAAGATGAGAATTTTTATACCGCGCTTTTTAGTAACAAACAAGATGTAAAAATGCCGCAAGCTCCCGTTAAAGTCGAGAAAAATGCATTTGAAGAGGAATTGAACCGAGCTATGGAAGTAAAAAAAGAGGAGCCCAAGAAAAAGAAGTTGAATCTTCAAGAGTATAAGTTACGAAGAGGGGCCAGCTCTAACAATAGTTCGGCAACAGTTAGCCCAGAAGCGATTTTCCCCGATATGCTACACCCACTATTACTTGCAGACAAGACTGTTAAAACGTTGACCCAAACGACTACAAACGGCATTGCAACTTCCCTAATAAACGGGACCACTGAAGTTCCTAAAAAGTTTTTCGATCCTATAAGAGAGGCTTCCAGAAAGATTCTAATGAACACAAAAAAGCAGAAGGCTGAAGCTTTGAGGAAAAGAGACGAGGATTTTGTAAAGCGTAAGATACCTAAAGTCGAAAATTTGCAGTTGCAACCACTAATAAGTGAGGCCGAAATGATGAAAATAGTCGGTATGACTCAGCCGGATCCAGTGCCTGTAGCTAATGAGAAACCCCAGCTGCCAGCTGATTATGTTGAGATCATTCTCGTCAGTGTCGGAACAAACACAGACGAGGCTATAATCAAAAAGTTACAGGCTGATATGACACGCATCGAAAACTCCAAGCGAAAATCTACGACCCCGCCAATAGATCCGAAATCACATATCAATTTCAAAATCAAGAAATCCGACCACGTCCTCAAGCAGAATGTTTTCGATAAAGATAAAAGAGATAAACGCAGTCCCGTCGACGATAAGAAGCACTCGGAAACAAAGATCGATAAAGCCCGATACAAAGATATAACTGCTACATTGAAGAGTGTCGGTAAGCAAGTCGACAACAAAATGTCGAGTAACTCTCTATTCGCGAGCATACAAGACGTCGTAATGAAAAAAGCCCCGGACGAAGAACAAGTTGCAAGCAAAGCTAAACATAAATTGAAATCTCCCGTAGATAAACGCGAAGTATTCACTTTTTGTAGACCAACTATCGTGAGAGAATACGACGCGAAAGCGGAACATGGGGAAGACAAAGTAATACTCCATCTGGGGAAGCATAGAAGCAAGCCTGCCTCTGCTAGTATAGTCGTCCAAACGGACCCCATACCGGAATGCCCCGTACTGTCCAAAGCGAAAACGATAGCAAAAGAAAAGTGTTCTGTAAACAGGCGGAGAAACGACAGCGACATGTCCATGTCTAGCGAAGGTAGCCCAGTCAGGAAACAAAACCCGAAAACCGACGAGAAGAATGATAAAGTGACAAAAAAAGTTGAAGATCGACCTGAGAAGCGTTCATTGTCAAAGGAGAAGCGATCGCGTTCAAGAGAGCGCTACGAGAAATACAGACGGCGATCGCGTTCTAGATCTCGCAGTCGCAGAAGACGTCGTTCTCACTCTAGAAGTAGATCTAGAAGCAAATCTCGCGGACGTTACCACAGAAGGTCCTACAGACGATCTGATAGATCCGTGACTCCTTATAAAAGGAAACGTAGGTCCCGCTCCAGATCCCGATCGTACCACAAAAGACGCTCGCCCTCGGTCAGACGAGACCATAGATCTAATAGGACGCGGTCTAGGTCGAGGCATTTGACGCGGTCTAAGAGCCCAGTGGCTAAAAAAGCTAAACCGAGCCCTCAGAAGGTTGTAGACAGAATATGCGAAAAATCGATGACACCTCCACTGAGGAAACCAACCGTTTCTGAAAGTTCTGAATCTTCAACTAGGTAAGTAGTAATGTACTGTAAGGCCAAACAGCAACGTGAACTGTGTGGTACGACCAATTTAACTGTAGACTTGAGTGGAGGAGCCACCATCGTATTGTCTCGTGAAACATGATAGCTAGATAAAATTTTAGTTTTCATATTTGCTACATTATCAGATATATTGGTAGCGCTGTACCTTATTGAAAGTGCATAGTGTTCTTTGACTGTTTGGTCTTGTGACATTTTTAATTAGATTACAAGTATTTCTGTACTTACATTACTTTAGACCACAATGAATGTGGATGAGGGCGCTGTTGCTATGTTTGTCTCTTTCACACTCAAGAGAAAAAAAGCGATAGCGGAGCAAATTCCAATTTTGACCACATACATTTTAAGATCTGTATCAACAGTGCAGTGGCGGATACAGAGGGGGCTAGGGAGCTGCAGCCCCCGCCCCAAACAATTTATTTTAGTCAAAGCATGCAGCAGAGACTAGCAGTGTCCTTTGAAAAATAAAACATAACCGGAAAAGTAACGCAAACCTTACCGCACTTAACATGTTTGTCTAGGATTTAGTAATGATTAATTAAATGGCTCGACAAAACTGACTCCCAAAAATAAATCGTGGATCCGCCACTGCCACAGTACTTATGTGTCTGTTTCTAATTATAATAATTATTATTATGTACTTTTAACACGGATCTGAGCGAATACCTTCCTACATAAAACACCCCCTAATCCATCATCATCACCGTTCCAGCTCGTCTTCTTCATCATCATCGTCGTCGTCGTCTTCGTCGAGCTCCTCCAATGTGTCGCGCAACTCCAGAAGGTCCTCCAGTCCTTACCAACGTGATGAATATCGGAAGAAATATAGAAGCTTCAGTTCGGAAGATAGGTGAGTAGAAGTTTTTTTTTCCTCCGGCTTTTATTGTTAAGAAAGGACCATTTAGCGGTCTGTACTGGTTATTCAATAGTTCAAGAGTTGGTTAACTAGTTGGTCGGGGAAGTTGGGAATTTTAATACGGATTTAATTAGAACGGACCACAAAAGATTTAAGCATGGTTGAGACATGTGTACTGATGTTTCATGTACAGATGGTGGAAACTGTTAGGTTTAATAAACATTTATTCTCATAAAGATAAAATTATCACTTACATGAGAATCAATTACATAGAAAAAATATATTGTAAGTCTAACTGTTTGTCTTTTCTTAGACTATCGTTGTGCAAAATTTCATGCATGTAAGTTTATAACTTTGGAAGTTATAAGACTGTAAAGGATTCAGACAGACAGACGGACAGACAGACAGACAGACGGACATGAAGAACTTATAAGGGTACCTTGTAGTACTACGGAACCCTAAAAAGAAATAAAACATCTGTTAAAACGGTATTTAAGTTTTAAGCGCTGTCTAGCTAAACAGGTATCTAAGTTTGTTTTAAATTATTTTTGTGGTAAGAAGGTCAACCACTACTTAAATATCGGTGGGGTCGATGGGAATTCTCGACGTCCCCGCTGACGATGTTATTGGGGTCAATGGGAATACAAGAAGGTCGCGTCACCCTCAGTTATTTGAAATAAATAAAAAAGTTGATTGTGCGAGCGAGAGCGTGTATTACGCGTTAAAACAACGCACGCTTTTATTTTTAAATATTTAGGTCAACAGATGTCCAGTAATGTGCTTTATTACAATGTTGAATACATCTTTAATTCATTTATTGTCCCAGTTGGTCTGATCTATTGAATATAAATAGATAGATAAACTCTTTACATAAATTTAAAAAGAGGCTTAAAAACTAGTGTAACAACCGTCGGCCTTATCGCAGAATGCGATCTCTTCCAGGCTCCACAGATGATTCTCTAAGCATTTGGGAAGACTGATTTTCATAATTTAGGTTTTCTTATACACTTTTTATTTAGTTTTTACCGTATTAGGGGGCATATTCCCCATTTCATAGGTGGCTTGGACATCGCAGAACGCTCACCATTTACTAAGAAATCGCTGCTACCCGTCCTCCGGTGGCTCTGGTCGTAGTTTTAGGACAAGCCCAGGTCCCTTATTTACGCAAAAAAAAAATTGGTTCATTAAATGGTTTTGTCTAAATTTGTAAAAAATTGTATAGGAAAATGAGAATATAACATATTTAAATAGAAATACCAAATCGTTCTTAAATATTTTTGTTACAGGGACAACAACACGCCCGTGGAAGAGAGACGGATAGTGTTCGTCGGTAAGCTGGAGAAGGACATCACCAAGTCCGCGTTGCGAGTGCTCTTCTCCAAGTTTGGGCCCGTCATGGAAGTGCGCTTACACACGAAGGAAGACGGGTGAGTCATCGCTCATCACCGAGTCTACGCTGCGAGGGTT
This sequence comes from Apocheima hispidaria, assembly GCA_947579745.1. Taxonomy (NCBI): domain Eukaryota; kingdom Metazoa; phylum Arthropoda; class Insecta; order Lepidoptera; family Geometridae; genus Apocheima; species Apocheima hispidaria. Next base: position 8,303,045 of record OX388167.1, on the reverse strand, counting down.
CCTCTCCAAGTTTGAGCCTTTGAGAGGACAGTCCTGCCGCGAGATTTTGGCGCATTTGATATTGTATACCTGTCGCTGTGTTTCTCGTGCGTGTGATAGAGAGAGTTAGTGAATTTTCTTAACTTTTCGATGAAATTAGCGTTTCGGGGGTGGTCTTTTATCACCCCCTAAATCTTAACAAAATCTTTTGTTTTTGGTGTGTAACGGCTTGGATAAACTATGAATCTATGCCGCTATGTTTTGTTTTTTCCTCGGACAGACTGTCCAGTTAGGTAGGTCCAACATCGACAAAGAGGTCGCCCGACGAATACAACTCTTTGGGAAATTGCGTGATATCTTCTCGTCCAAAATCCTGCAGTGCCTGAAGACAAGGGTCCTCAACCAATGTGTGTTGCCTGTGATGACATATGTAACTGAAATGCGGTCCTTGACTACTGGCTTTTTGGAGAAACTCAGAGTCACACAGCGGGCAATGGAGCTTGCTATGCTCACAGTTTCTTTGCACGATAAAATCCGAAACAAGGATATTCGCCGAAGAACCAAAGTCACCGATATAGCTTTCAGAGTTTACAAGCCGAAGTGGCAATGGGCAGGCCACATAGGAATCGATAACCGGTGGGGAAGAATCGTTTTGAGAGGCGACCATGAGCTGGAAGACGCAGCGTAGGCATCCTCCAACATTTGGCTGACATGACCGGCCCGATGATCACTATTTCTTAAAGTTATAAAAGTCTTTTTTTTTTTATTAATAGACCAACAGCACAAAATCATAATATAAACATAATCTTAAACAAACATATAGTACAGCCAATTTAAGGTCTAAACATATTACTTAAGTAGGTAGAAACAAATCGTGTTATTATTATGTGTATATATAGGTACTATAAAAAAAACTAAATAATATATATATATATATATAATTATATGAAATAAATAAAAAACAAATAATAAAAAAAAAAAATATAAGTAAACATTAACACAGAAAAATACATGCGCAGTTTGAGAATCAGTGGAAAACAATGAATTATAACATATTAGAATAGAATTATAGCCTGTTTATGTATTTATATGAACTCCTTTCATTCATTCGTTCTCTAGATCCCGGTACGGGTTCGTGACGTACCAGCGCGCGCGCGACGCGTGGACGGCGGTGGACCAGGCGGCCACGTTCCCACAGTACGACGTCGGCTTCGGCGGCCGCAGGGCGTTCTGCCGACAGAGCTACGCTGATCTAGGTGATATGATCGCTGCTTTTCATTTCCAGCCCTATCACGTAACTCTGGTGGCGATGGTCTGAGGAAAGTCTAAGGAATGACACCAGTGCAATTTAAACTCAATTTTAGCAATTTTACCCGGGTATGTCCTCAAACTGCGAACAGATCCACCGAAGGGCGGGCGGCAGCGTCCTCTTAGTGTCTTCAAGCGTGGGGATTATGGCTACCTACTCCCAAAAAGGGAGAGGCCTTCGTTCAGCAGTGGAGGTTCCAGCTAATGATAATGGAAGTCCTTAAACTCTCTGCACATAACTCATATCTAATCATAAATCATTATATCATAAATATAATATAAATATTTATCCGCAGGGAAAAAAATAAAATTTTAAATAGGAAATTTGAAATTGATTGATACACAATTTTGATAAATGAAATGAACGATTGTGCGTAACTCGTAGTCGATATCGTCATATTTCAATCCTTTTTTAACTTATTGTTTAATGTTGTACACTTTTTTTTTACAATTATTTTACTTATCCCCAGACGGTCTCGAAGCTAAATACACTGAAAGCGCCTTCCACGGCACCGCCGCCCTCGCCACACGTCGCTCCGACGACCTCAGCTTCGAACAAATGCTGCAAGAAATGAAGAAAAAGCTGAGTCAGCGCAAGACCGACAAGAAACACGACCACCCTTGACAATGGCGCGGTACGCTCTGGCCGCCATCTTGCTTTTTAAAGACAGCTGTCAGAGTGTCGTTTTGTGTGTTTTGCGCTGGCCGCCATCTTGTTTCTGCGATAGAGGTAGTGGTCAGAGTGCAGTTAACATTTCGTGTTTGTGATGTGGCTTTGGCGGGATGATCGTTAATAATTATTTTAGCGAATGAACACGTGTGCGTGTAAAATGCTCTGAAGTTGAAATGTGAAATGTTTTAAGACAACCAGTGGAAGAAGATACACGACCATTCTTGACTCCGGCGCGATACGCTCTGGCCGACTTCTTGTTTTTTTTAAGACGCGGCTGCTAAAGTGATATTTCGTGGCGCGGGGTGCTCTGTCCGCCATTTTATTTTATTGACGTTTACAGTGGCAACTGTCAAAGTGACATTGAAGTATAGTGTTGTTTTGTGTCTGTGGTGGAATGCTCGTTAACTTATAGACCGAACATCTTACCTAAAAAGTTAAATGGAAGAATCGTATTCACGAAGCAAAATCGAAAGTTTTCATAAAGGGGCTGGGCCCGTACCGTGAGGTGCTTATTGCGATGATTGTTAGGCTCAGCTGATAACGCTGCGCAACCGCACACCTTATCGCGCGGCAATACGGTTCATGGTCGAGCAGCGTCATCGGGTGAACCTAACAATCATCGCAATAAGCACCTCACGGTGCGGGCCCTGGAGACGATTAATGGTCAATTGTCAAACGCCGTCTTTGTAAAAAATAGGCTGCGTAAATGAACATCAATCATGTAAATATTGACAACGGCCATTGATGTCTTCTAAGACCATTTAAATTCCTCAAGTTTCCAAACTTTAGATTGGTCTGTACTTGTAAATGTACTCACGGGTACAAAATAAAGTCATTTAAAGTTTGTTTTTTTTAAAAGTCTTATAGGGTAAAATAGTTTTTTAGCAAGCATCCCGATATTTTGAATTAATTTCTCGTATTTGAAGTGGTTTCGTGCAATAGCCCCGAATTATGTACATAGCTTTAGGAGTATATGAAAAGACAAACGCCAAGTCTTCCTAAAATAGTCGCTATTAGTTAATTTTTTGTGGCAGTTTGTATCTCTTTTTTGTCAATTTCTATGTCAACGGGAGGGAAAGAGATGGCGCACCAGTCTCCACTTTAAAGTGTAGCCTTGGTCAGTCACTTTTGAAAATTAAGTGTTTGAACGAAATTGTGCAGATTTTTTTGTGGTTATTTTTAAATGGGTTGTTTTGCTTAAAAAAATTTGCTCACAATGTACCTAGCCTAGTTTTATGTTTTTGGAAAGTTTGAAGGTAGAAAGATATATATTTTTTTTCGGTTTTTGGCATGAACAATTTATTTTACGTATTTTTGTACTGTAGAAGTTTAAAAAAAAAATTGGAAAATTACGGTATTGTCGTACAAAAAGACAAAATGTAGTTTTGTGTCTATCACTTATTTCTTAGATGTACCAACGAAAGAGATGGAAAACAAATAGATATCAATTGCGCACAGTGGTAGCTCAGTGGAAGCTCGCTCGCCTCACATTCGTAGGGTCGCGGGTTCGACCCGGGCGGGCCCGTACCAATGAGTTCTTTGGAAGTTACGTACGGATATACAACTGGCTTTACGGGGAAGGAAAATATCGTAAGGAATCCTGCATATTTCCGGAGAAGAAATTCAATGGAGTATGTGAAGCCGCCAACCCACACTGGGCCAGCGCGGTGGATATGGCCTAATCACCCGATATCCCAGCAGTGGGATGTTTAAAGGCTGATGCAGATATACGCAGTTGTCACTGTCTCTTTTTTAAATACTCGAACGGAACATAAAATCAGGACTTCAGATATTTTCAAATTGTCAGAACATGAAACTGTAAATTAAACCGTTATTTTTGATCGTTTACAGCACTATAATGTTCTGTCTCTCTCGTGTAAGTCTATTAGAGAGGGATAGCAACATTTAGTGCTGTGAAACTGAAAAATATTTGTCTACCTTCAATTTTTTTTTGTGTCTTACTTAGAAGTCGTTTGAAATACCTCACTGATGTAAATATATTTTTGTTTGGTATAGTTTCTTGTAAATAATTTAATTTTAAGGCGAAACCTCTACTAATGTTTCTAGTTAATGCTTGACCAATTTTGAACGAACAATTTCGAACTAAACTGGCCGAACGAAGATAAAAATATTTAAAAAAAACAGTAGTAAATAAAGTACAGTACAATTAAGTTATCTAATAATAAATATTTCTTTAAAAATATATAATTTTCTGTCGTTTTAAGGTAAGTTTTAAAGCGAAATGAACAGATACTTTATAAAAAACATTATTAATATGTAAATATTTATCTGTAATAAGTATGAAAACAAAATATTAAGAGTAATCTTTTAAAATTAAAACATGCTTTGATTTAAATTCATTTTATTCAAAACATATTTTAATTGTAATCGGTTTATCGAACATCTGTAAACAAACGTGATAAATGAGTAACTCGGATATTTTGCGCACAAACTTTGTTTCTCATTAAAATGATATTATGTATTTCGATGTTGGATCGCGATCATAAGGTCGACCTTGTGGTAGGTCCAGTTCAGATCAGATTTTGTGGATACCGAGTTTAATGAACATCGTCAATATCGTCGGCCGGCAAACAACACCGTTTCAGTCGAAAGGCAAATTGTCAATTTGGCAGACATGTAATAGCCAGTTTGACAGATATGAAATTTGACAGATTGGCAGACATGAAATTGACAGTTTGACAGATGTGAAATTTGCCAGGGCCCCTATTCGGAGAAATGACATTTTATCTCGGTCACTCTCACTCCCATTAAATTCTAAATTAGAGAGACAGTGACCGAGATAATCTCGAGCGCACAGGAATAGGGTCAGATAATACATTCGGCGGATAGACAAAATTGAAATTTGACAATTTGGCAGACATGTAATAGCCAGTTTGACAGATATGAAATTGGCAGTTTGAAAGATGTGTAATTTGCCAGTTTGGCAGATAGTACATTCGGCGGATAGACAAAATTGAAATTTGACAATTTGGCAGTCATGAAATGGGCAGTTTGACAGATATGAAATTTGATTTCGTATTAGCAGGCATGAAATTGGCAGTTTGACACATATGAAATTTGGTTTCGTTTTGACAGACATGAAATTGTCAGTTTGAGAGATATTAAATTTGATTTCGTATTGGCAGACATGGAATTGGCAGTTTGACAGATATGAAATGAAAAGTTCAAATGAAAAGGCAAATGAAAAGTTTTGCTGCTTGTCAGATTTTAACTTTAGCGGTGTTGTTTGCTAGCCGACGGTATGTTAGTTAAAATGCAAGTGCATCGCCTTCATTACTTATGAATTTAGATATAAGCTCTAAGCGATCAGATTACCCGATTTTCGTGTTCATATTTTAAAAAGATAAAATTACTTTATATCGCACAGAGGCTTTAATAGATTTCTGATGGATATCTTCAAAGGTATAGTTCTTGTGTTGTATATATAGTTTTAAATCATCTTAGATACACTTTGACACGGATCAGAATGAATGTGGATGAGGCCGCTGCTGTTCTCAGAATAATAACAAGCTATTATACCCCAGTCAAGTTACGTGACTTAGTATGTAGGACCCGGACATAATTCGTAACATAAATATAAAATTGCGTTTGGTGTAATTTGCTGACGTAGAATCAATATTAAAATAAATTAAACTGTCTGGTGTTACGGAACATAGTAAAATCATTTATGCTTGAGCCATAATACATTATCGTCGCCGGCGACTCGCTGCCGTGCTTACAATCGTCATCTAAAATAGACTCTAACTTAGAGAGAATAGAGACGATATAGCAAAATGTAAACTTTGAGTCTGTTCCAGATACGCATTTTGTTTAATTATTGTATATTTATATGAGAGGTTGGTTCTACAATTATTTACAGAAAAAAAAAACCTGTTAGTATTTAGTTCCGGGTCAAACGCTGAACTGACTGGGCTATATGGAAATAAGTAGCAATACAAATGTCTTTCCCCCGAATACTGAAAAGTTTGTTAACTTTGACGATTATGTCTATTGCTGTCTTTGTCATTTGCTTAGTGCCAGACAAAGGCAGTATTAGAATTAATCTGTTGTCAAAGTTAACAAACGTTTGAGCATTCAGGGGTTTATCACACAAAAAATATACAGCGTACACGACACTGAGAGATAATTGAACCGTTATATGCAAGCGTGCCGCTTACCATTCGGCGAAAGACTTGCTCGTCTGTTACATTTAAAAAAAAACGCTTTGGTTATTATTTTGAGGCTGTTACTTTTTCTGTCTCTCTCTGACGCCGAAGAGAAAATAAGACTGCAGCTGTAGTTCCACTTTATCACACATTATCCGTGTCGCTGTGTACGCATTTTATGTTACCATTGCTTAATTTGCTTTAAGGTACTCAATATAATTTCATAAGAGAAAATTACATTAAAATGAGATTGAAAGTGCCAAAATTAAAAATCTGTTCCTATATCATGTAAAAATACTGTAAAATGACATTAATATAATGTTACCTAACTATATTTTAAAGGGGAACTTAGACTCGCAAGAAAACGCGAAAGTTTTTCTTCTAGAAGTTTTTTTTTCGCTTATCAAAGTTCGGCTTGCTTAAACCTAGTTCCATAGATAAACCATAGATCCCGTACTTCAGAACTTACTGATATACATACATAAATATTTATAGAGGGTTGGTAACTAACTCAAAATCTCTCGTAAGGGTGTGATCACACTAGATACCGTATTACGAGATTCGTTGTTCCTACAAAAAGTCACCAAAGTTTGCGGAAGGCGCGGGTTGCGGGGAGTGCGACCGAGCGTTCTCATTGGCTATCTCAAGGTAACGCCTACTCGCGCCTAACATCAACCAATAGGAGTAATGTCGTATTTTTTGTATTTATACTGATGCGTGGTGCGATTCGAGCATCCTGAATGCAGAATCTACGGTGTGATCTGTGGGGTGTCCCTAAATTATTCCCAACATTTTTTTCTATGACTTTTTTTAAACTTAATAAATTCACCGAAAACAATTTTTAAAGTTTTTATTGAAAAAAATATCCTTGTATATTTTTGGTGGCAATGTCAGCTCCTACGCTTCACCCGGAACTCCGCGTTCTTTCTCATTTAAAACCGCTTAATGCCATTATCATTTTGAGCACTAATTATATTTTTTTTTTTTTATATTTTGGGGTTTTTTTTTACGAATTATTAAAAGTCACGGAACAAAAATTGTAAGGTATGAACATGCCTATGAGAAGGTTTTGGGTAAGTTACCAATAACCCTGTATACACTCTTAAGAACATTACCCTCCTTGGGCAGTCGCGTAAAAAACACACTTATATTTCGTCCGTCAAATTGAAAAGAAATAAACTTACCTGGTGTTACACCAATGACAAAAAAAAGCAAATAGACATATTTTTTTTGTATATTTTATATGTTCTCTGAAATTGCGCGAGCGATTCTTTCCAGTCTAAACTCCGCATTAACAATAATACATACAGTTTATTATTTACAGCTTATTAGGATAAGTAACAATTATAATAGTTATCATGCAATAAGAGTACATTTTTTTTTTAACATCTATAAATTTAACCTCTTTTTTTGTCAAATACTAGTCAGTTACTGGTATACGCGACAAAACGATATGGATTACTTAATTATCTCTAAAATACTATAGTGGAAAGATTCATAAAACCAATGATAATTTACTAAAGATACGATTTTAGCGCCCTCAAAATGGCCCCGAAAATCTGTCCTTTACGATAGATTTCATTGTAGCTCTTTTACTCTCTTACTTTTCGCTTCTTCTTTCGCACTCTGGCAAAACTTGGTTGCTAGGTTACAGTGTGCTGTAAACACTGCAGCCGAATTCGAAGCGCCATTTTGAAGGTATAAACCTTTTTTAAGTATAATATCATTGCGTAGATCATTGAGCTGTTGGTGTCGATTCTCTTGTACCTCACACTAAACTGTAACAATCTGACAGGGCTAAACTTGTCTGCATTTCTCTTCATTACAGAATGTGAGACAAAGACGGCAACAACTTTAGAGCTTTCAAATTGAGTTTTAAAAATGCCACGACAGAATCGACTTCATTATGTTCTACGTACCGCATTACATTGCGATGTCCCATGTAGTTTGTGGTCACTTTGCTCAACATCACTCAGTCGCTAGCTAGAGCTCGCTTTGTAATCACGAGTTGCGTTATTTATAAAGTGAATATATAAATATTATGATATATCTGTCGAAGTTAACAAATATTGTTTATAGATTGTCACGCCATCTATTTTGGATGGAGGAAACTAAATAGAAAGACACAAGTTTGTAACATATTATTTAAAATAAAATATAACCCGACTACAAAATATAGGCTATGTCACTCTGGACCTAAAGAGGAATCCGACTACGTCTCGTCAAAATCGGTCAAGCCGTTTAGACTGCAGGGGTAATATAGTAACACATTCAAACTAACGCAACATACATACAACCTAAAAAGATTACCCTCCATCTTACGCAGTCGGGTAAAAAAGATAAAGGCTTGTTAAGGCGAGCCCCAATCGCAAAACAACAAAAAGTAGCATTTTTCAGCGCTTTGTTCGAAGTGACGAGATTATTTAATCACGTGCAAAACATACTGCAGATAGAAAATAAAACCAAAATTACGTTTATCCGAATAAAATTTCGAAAATCTGTCTTAGTTACAAAATAAAAAATCACAAAACGACTCCCTGAAAAACCCTTCTCAAATCAAATGCTCTGAATTTTCAGCGGTAACTACATTTTTTCTTTTACAAATTAAATATCCAGGCTAGTGGTTTATACGGCGAACCAAGTAGTTTTTTTATTTGATTTGTATATTTCCGATAATCGGCAAAAAAGCAATGAAAAACTACAATTTACCGTTTTCTGATCAAGTATGATATGCGATTTTCAACTTTAAACCTTAGAACTTTGAGCGGGACAGTACTCATTTCAAATCACGATCAGTCCTCGCCTTAAATTTCCATCGTCTTTGGTGACGCTAACATAAGAATAGCAATGAATGTTCACAATCTAATTTCCACCATATCGCTAGGGAAATATGGTAGATATCTGTGTGAGCGTTAATTGCGATTCTAAATTTACGTAGTTTGTGATCACACTGATGGTAAAAGTAACAGTTATCGTATTGTCGCTTTACAAATAATAAGTTTCTATTTTGTGATGATAATTTATAATACTTAAAAAAATAAGCGAATATAAAAAAAAATATGATTTTAAGTTTTTGAAATTTTAAGTCAGTAAATTAGGACGAGCAATTTTATGTTTAGTTACATTGAAACAACCTATGTTTTGAGGTTACATTTGTTTCAAACTTTTTTTTTTGTAATATAAAATTGAAAATACATACTTTGTTTTAATTAATTACCCCTATGATATCGCGTCACGAGATCGATCTGACAAAAACGCAACAAAGTGACTAGCTCAAGGTAACCTACTATCGCCTAGCAATGAACCAGTGAGAGTGAATTTTAACCGACTGATGAAGGAGGAGTTATGATACCGCGGCACGAGCGACAAAAACACGCCAAAGTGACTAGCTCAAGGTAACCTACTATCGCCTAGCAATGAACCAGTGAGAGTGAATTTTAACCGACTGATGAAGGAAGAGTTATGATACCGCGTCACAAGCGACAAAAACACGCCAAAGTGACTAGCTCAAGGTAACCTACTATCGCCTAGCAATGAACCAGTGAGAGTGAATTTTAACCGACTGATGAAGGAAGAGTTATGATACCGCGTCACAAGCGACAAAAACACGCCAAAGTGACTAGCTCAAGGTAACCTACTATCGCCTAGCAATGAACCAGTGAGAGTGAATTTTAACCGACTGATGAAGGAAGAGTTACGATACCGCGTCACAAGCGACAAAAACACGCCAAAGTGACTAGCTCAAGGTAACCTACTATCGCCTAGCAATGAACCAGTGAGAGTGAATTTTAACCGACTGATGAAAGAAGAGTTATGATACCGCGTCACAAGCAACAAAAACACGCCAAAGTGACTAGCTCAAGGTTACCTACTATCGCCTAGCAATCAACCTGTGAGAGTGCATTTTTAACCGATCGATGGAGGAGAATGTTTTTGGGGTGTACGTAAGTATGTGTGTTCCTATATATAAAATAGGTATAACCTCATGTAGCATACACGGCTCGACCAATATTAACGAGTGATAGTGTCGTTGCATTCGTCTTTATGGCCGGAGTGTCATATAGTTTGTTTGGTCATCGGTGTCGGAGCTACGTACTCACCATTCTGAACAAATTTTACTATGGGACCAACTATGAAATCACGATATAATTGTTTTTTCATACATTTAGTTTAGTGTGAATGATATTTTTCTACGGAACAGCTGATTTTATTTTCGAGATTTCATGGTTGGGCCCATAGTAAAAGTTGCTCAGAATGACGAGTACTTATAAGTGTTTTCGGCTCGGACGCCGCTGATCAAACCCACAGTATAGGCCATATTTTGCAGTCGGGTATTTAACCGACTGCCCGCTAAAGAGGCTAAGGTGTTAAGGGTGCAGGTATATGAAGTAGGTATGGGAGTTTGTATTCATATCTATTTTAGCATTAGGTACTATAGCTTCGATCACATTCGGTGACCTTTATCAAGAAATGCTATAAGCGTGACGCGCGCGACTTCGCCTTGCCTTGCCTTGCACTGGTCACCGAATTCGAAACTATAGTCGGAATAACCGACTCAATTAACCGTGAGCATTCCCGTTTTATTAAAACAAAATGTGTCAAAACCACGACAGTTTTAAGAGGATATTCCTTCCGCGAGGTTTTGGCGCATTCAATATTTGAAATGGTATAGCTGTCGCTGTTTCTCGTGCGTGCGATAGAGTGATTTAAGTGAATTTTCCTAACTTTTTGATGAAATTAGCGTTTCGGGGGTAGTCTGTTACCACCCCCTAAATCTTAACAAATCTTTTGTTTTTGGTGTCAATGGCTCGGATAAACCATAATCTATGGCGCTATGTTTTGATTTTTCAAAAGATGCTTATGATATTCTAACAACTACTTTTCTTCGTCGTATTTTCGACGCAAAAAAATTGTCACTAAGTGCCTATAAAATCGAAAATATTGCGAAATTAAAAAAAAACAAGCATGGTTCTCTACGGTGTAGATAACATATTAAAAAATGAAATATAAATCGAAATCGGGTAACATTTAGGGGTGGGTATCAGACTACGCTTTTTTTTATGGACAAAGCGAGGTATACTCCATTCTTAAGTAGAGGCGGAAACTCCCAGCAAAATAATCCTACCCAACAAAAATAAACGAATACTAACAAGAGTTCCAAACGAGCGAAGTAGCTATAGGGTTGCACCCTTAAGTCTACAAGGGCAATTATGGAGGGAGTGGGCCGGAAGGCTCGCGGCTACCGCACTAATTCCACGTTTATCCCGCCGGCACTCAGGGCGGAGTAAATAGATGTGATATTACAAGCGCCAGGTCTCTACTATGCTTGTTTTAGATACGTTTGTATCACAACTAGCGCTCCGAAAAGACCTTTTTTTTTTTTTTATTGTAATTTGTTGACGAGACTTGCAAGTCGCTCACCTGATGTTAAGCGTCACGCTTGCCCATAACAGTTCAGTGCCATCCAGAATTTTGAACTTCAACAGTTCAAAACTATGCGCGGCAATGCACTGCGCTCGTCACCCTGAGATGTTAGATGTTAAGTCTCTGTATGCCCAGTAATTACGCTGGGAACATTGCCCTTCAATCCGGAACACAGTAATGCTTGCACACTACTGCTTGGCGGTTGAATAACTGGCTAAGGCGTGGTACTTCCCCAGGCGGACTCTGCAAGAGAGCCCTACCACTACAGAAAGGCCACCACTACAGGCTTGCATATAGGTGATTGGAAGCGGAAATTAACAGTCACTTGCCGATAATTGACCGAGCGAAGCGAAGGTCTCAGAGTTTACTGGGACAAATCGGTATTTGTATGTATGTTTGTGTGTATATTTGTCCGATGGTAACTTGCGAACCGTTGATCCGATCTTCATGAAATTTTGTAGGCAAATAGTTCATTTCAATACAATTTTGAAGTTCGAATATGAGCTGAATCGGTCCGGGGGTTGTGAAGATATAGGGGTCGCGAGGTTTCAGTTCGGTGCGAACTACTAGTAAATATTATGACGGTAACCAAAGATTAGGTGGCACATAGCAATATATAATAGGTCCTGTTAGTACCTACTGTCCACATATGCGCGTTAAGTACGGACGCTCCCTAATCACCGCTGCGGCGTATAATTGCCGGCGGGTTACTCAAGGGTCGAATTGATGCGATGCTTTTAAACTTTGCATTGTTCATTACAGTTACCCACTTAGTTTTTTTTTTATGTTTCTGTGTGACGAGATACATGAGCGCGATGTCGTTACGCTCATGGGCGACGGCACATGGTGCGAGGGGGTGCAGTTGCACCCCCCCCCCTGTCGGGAAAGAAAATATAGAAGAGACTAGCTGTGCCCCGCTGTTTCACCTGGAAAATTACACAACAAAAAAAGAAGTCGGATAAAAAGAACTTAACCAATATGCTATTACAGACTATAATCTATCTCTGTGCCGTTCACCCGGATCCGTTCAGCCGTTCTGGCGTGATTGAGTAACAAACATACATACATTCAATCTTTCGCATTTATAATATTAGTAGGATTCTACAGAAACCGAATATTATTCGGGATTATAAGTATAGTCTATGTTAATCCAAGGTATAAGCTACCTCCATACCAATTCAATAAATTTCATTCAAATTCGTTCAGCCGTTACAGAGGTGAACGGGAACAAACACACTTACATATTTACATACTTGATAATTTACACAAACTTACGCATTTATAATATTAGTGTGATTAGTTAGGACAGAATTGGAGCAGCGCTCCTATCGGGCGTAAATGGAAACTACGTGTTTCCTATCGGATACGTACGAAACTTTTTCAATAGTAGTTAAGTTGTGCTGGGGTATAGTTTTCCGACTTACCTATTTTCGGTAGCAGTTCGCGAGAAAGCGAGAGGTAGGTACTCTAATGAGTGTATCTGTCTCACTCGCGACTCCGAGTTGGTCTTGCCCAGTTAGATTATTTTTTTGCACTCGTGGATCCTTATCAAATCATTTATTGATAACTTGACAATACAAATTTAATAATAAAAAAATAAATTATTTAATTCCATTAATAATTGTCAATACAAGTTTAATAATAATAAAATAAAAAATAAATGAATAGTCGTTTAATTTTAGTTTATTTTATTTAAATTATTCTTTTATTTTCTTTAATAAGTTATTTAATTAGTTCGATTTATTAATTCATTTATATATTTAATTAGTTTATTTTTTTTAAATTATGTTGCTTTAATTATATTCAATTAATAGTTAAATTAATCAAATCTAAATTGTATTGAAATTTTAATCCATTTCTGTGCAAATGAAACTTTAAATAATCCCTAATGTCGTAGAACAGATCCTCTTGTAACCGAGCTCTCAGCTTGGAATCTTATGGTATGGTTCGTTCGTTCGTTCGTTCGTTCGTTCGTATGGTCGTATCGTAGTTCGGAGCAGCGTCGACAACCCTACGATTTAAATCGTATCAATACGATATTTCCAAATCTTTCAATCTTCATAACAAAATAGAGAAATAATAAACTAGTAGTTCGCAGCGAACTGAGACCTCGCGATCTCTATATCTTCACAAATCCTAGACCGATTCAGCTCGTATTCGAACTTAATTTTTTTATTGAAATTAACTACTTGCCTTCAAAATTTCATGAAGATCGGATCAACGGTTCACAAGTTATCATCGGACAAATATACACACAAACATACAGACATACATACAAATGCCGATTTGTCCCAGTAAACTTGCCCTGTCTTGTGTCCTTCGCTTCGCTCGGTCAAAAATCAACAACAGATTTGAACGAGCCATAAAAAATTTCTTTGTATTTTTTTATGAACGCATCCAAAATAAATTAAGCCCTCTGTCCCACTCGCACTTTAGAAATTGACTAGCCTTGTAGCTCAGTAGGAGGATTTCCTCCTTCTGAGATGTAGGTTCTGGGTTCAATTTCCTCCCAGAACAAACATTTTTGTGACGAACATGGATGTTTGTTCTTTGTCTGGGTGTTACAAAAAAAAAGTATTTATGTATTCTATCAGTTTTTTTTTCTCTTTCCTCCTAAGAGGATTTTGGCGTCGCACGTCTTATGCATTTGTCAGTGTCAAGTATACATATATATTTTCAAGTTTTGTTAAATATTATCAAACATGTCATAGTCACAGTCAAAGGCGAGCAAAGCAAGTCACGGTCAAGTTCAAGTCATGCCCCAGTAAAGTGGTGACTTTACTAGAACCTTCTACGGAGTTTTGGAAACAACACGAAAATTCACGTTTCACGACATTATACCATTCACCAACACTCGTGCATGTTCACGAACACTTAACGGGTAAAAATTCACCGTTTTTACACAATTCTATCAGTTATTAGTACACTATGAAAACCAGATAGCTTGCTTTGTTTGGGGCTAGATGGCGCTGTATGTGAAAATCGACCACAAATTTATTTAAATTTACTTAGCGTACTTTCCTGACTAAGCTGTATCTAAATAAATCAAATATTAAATATCAAATATTAGTGTACTACCTAAAATCACACTAATATTATAAACGTGAAAGTTTGTATTTAAGTGTGTAAGTAGGTAAGTATGTAAGTGTGTTTGTTCCCGTTCAACTTTGTAACTGCTCAACGGATTTGAATGAAATTGGGTATAGAGGTAGCTTACACCCTGGATTAATACATAGGCTACTTTTTATTACGGAAAAATATCTAGTTTCTGTAGAATAGGGGGTGAAACCGCGGGGCGCAGCTAGTATTATAAATGTGGAAGTTTGTAAGTATGTAAGTGTATTTTGTTCCCGTTCAAGTCAGTAACAGCTGAACAGATTTGAATGAAATTTGGTATGTAGGTAGCTTTTGCACTGGATTAACACATAGGCTATTTTTATCCCGAATAAATTAACGGTTTTTGTTGGATAGCGGGTAAAGGCAAGGGCCGCAGCTAGTGTTAAATATTGATTTGAAGTTTAATATTACGTACATAAATCTATTCAGCGGCAAAACAACACAAGCATCAAAACACCTAATTACAACGTTCAAGTCCACACACAAGTCTAAATACAGCAAGCTTGCTGTATAAACCGCACGTCCTTTGCCAAACCGCGACATTAAAACTAAAACACCACTCCATTTTTATAACCTCAAATTTCCATCCCAGAAGCATTAAGCGGGCCACCATAATAATCAACATTCAAAAAATTTCACATAAACACCTAAGTAGTTTCAACGATTTGCCAGTAAAGTACCTACCCTTAATTGTGTTAGACTTGCCGTCGCGGTCTCACTTTTACCATCGATTATTCACCCTCAAACGACAAACAAAACTAACTTGCGTATCTCTCTATTTCAATGCTCGAAAGTTCATTTTTCTCTATGCGGGGCGCGTTGTTAAGTTGGTATTTTCGTACGAGAAGGATAGGGAGACAGGGTAGAACGGTTGGTTGAAGCGGCAAGGGGTGGTTCTACTGAAGAGTGACGCCCCAAAATCTAAGGGCAGTTTGTCAGTTCGTAAAGTAAACTTAGAGCGAGCTAACGCGAAGAAACGCTCGCGTTTCGATTCGGGATAAGGAATTGCCGCGTTTTATTCAGTTTTTGAAAATAGAACATTTGTTTTTACAATTATAAGAATTTTTGTTTCGGACTTGTCGCGTCTAAATTTAAAGTTTAAATTTTTTGCGTTATGTTTTTCTGGATTTGTTATTATACGGACTGTGTCATCGGATTGCTAGTGATGTGAAAATGTTGCCAAGATTTTGTATGTGATATGGAACAATCGATTTTATATGAGGTATGTAATCTACTTATGTACTAAGTAAGTTGTAAGTGTTGTATATGCCTATAAAGGGTGAGTTCCAGTTCCATGTATCCACTCACGTAGAAATATATTATAAGAATGTTATTATAAATGTTCGCTGTTGGCGTATCTCAATAAATAAATAAATAAAACTCCATTTTACTAGAAACGAAACACGAATTTTCGTGACACAATAATTGGTCAATAAAGAAATAGCGAAAGCTATTGGCTATACAAACCGTTAATACAGGATTAACAATAATAGATTTAACTAAAATATTTCATAAAACAAGCACTTTTTTGTGTTATTGAGTGTCGAGACGAGCATGTCGCTCGCTTGATGGTAAGCGCCACGTTTGCCCGTTTGTCCGTTCAGTTTTTGTGTTGCGTCAATTTTTCAGAAAAATAAATAAACGCAGAGTATAGAATTCATTTTGCATTATTAAAAAAAAACTAAGTACACAATATATTATGTTAAGTATAGAATACTTAGAACTTTTTTCAACAAAAATTTACAGGGTAATAAATTTGAGCAATTTTTAGAATGGATAAGTGATCGAAGCACATTGATTGAATGCCAAACTTAAATTCCACTAAATAAGTTTTAAAAAAGCCTACGAAATTGGAAGTAGGTTACGCTTGGAGCCAAACGTACATCAAATTAAAAAAAAACATGTTCTACGAAGCAAACAAAGAAAGGTGTAAAAAAATGTGTTACGAAACTGGAAACAGAGCTCTAAGTTAAACCAAATACAGAAGTTTATAAAAAAATGTACTAGGAAACTGGAAACAGAGCTCTAAGTTAAACCAAATACAGAAGTTTATAAAAAAATGTACTAGGAAACTGGAAACAGAGCTCTAAGTTAAACCAAATACAGAAGTTTTTAAAAAAATGTACTAGGAAACTGGAAACAGAGCTCTAAGTTAAACCAAATACAGAAGTTTATAAAAAAATGTACCAGGAAACTGGAAGGAGAGCTTTAGGTTTAACCAAACACAGAAGTTAATAAAAAAATGTACTAGGAAACTGGAAGGAGAGCTTTAGGTTTAACCAAACACAGAAAATAATAAAAAAATGTACCAGGAACCTGGAAGGAGAGCTCTAAGTTAAACCAAACACAGAAGTTTGTTAAAAAAATATTATACGACACTGGCAGGAGAGCTTTAAGTTTAACCAAACACACACACTACGAAAATGGAAGTAAAGGGCTATGTAGGGTCAAACGTAGATCTATTACCAATTTAATAAATGTTCTACGAAACTAGAAGTAGAGCTCAAATTGTATATAAGCAGAAGCAATTATCTGATTTTTTTACCAGCGCGCGCTAAAGCCATCTTTTTCATCAGCTCGCGAAAGTGTATTATCATCATCAGCCATACGACGTCCACTGCTGCACATAGGCCTCCCCTTAGACCGCCAGACCGACCGACAACGGGCCACTTGCATCCACCGGTTGCCCGCGACTTTCACAATGTCCTCGGTCCACCTAGTGGGAGACCTACCTACGCTGCAAAAGTGTATAGCGCTATCTTTTTCTCGAAGTAGCCTCTTATGAGCTCCGCTCCCCTATAGGCTATCTCGTCCGCACTATTTCAACATCTATTAATACAACAATCAAATAGTGGAAAATAAATAGTCTGCTGTCTTTCGAATAACATTAGCAATATTTTAAATAGTTGATTGATTCAGGCGTAACTTTGCGGAAGTTCAATATTTTAAAGCAAGAAGGAAAACTTGAAAAATACGTGTTTTTTTTCTTTCTTCGTCAAAGCAGAAAATATCAAAAGAGCTGAAAGCTTTTTAAAAATAGCTGTTTTTTAAGCCCAATGTTTTTTTTTCACTTCAAATATATTAATAATATGTGTAAGAGATAGCTTAGTCTAGGACCACGGTATTAACATAAAATTAACGATGAATGTCAAGTTGTCCGTTAAACGTAACATCGAGTTACCGGCCGTCAAATAATTCGGAGGCATTAGCTAATTAGTTCGTGCTGTCTGTCTGTTTTAATTAATTATTATATACGAATGTTTAAAATTATCTAGGGGTTCAAGAACTTGGATCCAACATTCAGCCTGCCTGAATAGGCCAGGGCCAATACGACAATTTAATTTCGAGATTCCAATCTCGATTGTCTCTCGTCTCGACCACTCGATGTATCTCGCACGCTAGCCGTCGTGAATATCTTGTCGCTATAGCGTTGAGAATAAGAAATCTTGTAGTTCTCGTATTTTCGAGACGAGATTGAATCTCAACTTTTGAGAATACCTGGACCGTGACTGATATGGTTGAGACAGTGGCGGATTTACCAGCAGGCTAGTACACTCCGTTCACAGTGATTTTACCTCTAGCTACAAATTTTTTTCTGCCGATACTTTGAATTCTTTTCGGCAAGTAAAGAGATAATAATAAAAGAGGTAATTTTGACAATATACAAATGGACCGCTCCGCACCAATTGCCATACCCTAATAGGGTCATATGTGTCACTAAACCCAAATCATGTTATTTAAGACCTGCATATATGTCGCAATAAATTATTGAGTATTGAGTATTGAGAAATCCAAGAAAATCCAAGAATCTTTTCAACCCAACTAAAATACTTAGCAGGAAGTAATGCCAATCTAGCAAAAAAATACCCACAGATGTCACAGGTAAAAAAAATGTAAATGGGCTGTAGTTGCCGCCCCTAAATTTTAGCGTGGCTGAATTTATGGGCGGCAAATTTAGGGACCGTTTCTTTAAATAACTTTGTAGTAACTTGAATTATACACACGAACATTAAAGATTGTTATTATAAATAAAACACGAACATTATAGGTTTCTGTAAGACAGATTTCGGATATCTTCTAAAACCCGGTGTGCACTGTGTTTTAAAGTTTTAAAATTTGATCTTTCATGAGCTCATGTGCTCAAAATTTTTTTTTGTGCTCTAGGCACCGATAATCGTAGACGTAAGGGCGGCAAATATTTTACAGCCTGTAGTTGGAAAATGTGTAAATCCGCCTCATGACCGAGAACAGCTTTAAACATTATTTTTTTTACAATGTTACTTTTTATCCAATTTTACGATTATTTTTATCAACTAAAACTGAATATAAAAACTAAAGACTTTACAAAAGGAATATACCAATGTATCTAAGTTCTATTATAGATTTGATTGTTGATTTATAATACCACACTAGAAATTTATTTAAATCTGACAATTACTAAATAAATTATGTGTCGAGCCAAAAATTAGGAGAGAAAAAAACAATACTCACCCCCGAATACTGAAACGTTTGTTAACTTTGACGACATGATGAGTCTAAGAATGAGCCCCTGTAGATGTTCTTTGCTATGAGCGTGTGACACTAGGATCAACTAGGTGTGACACGTACTTGATAGCTTTTTAAATATATTTTTTATCATTATGTTATGCCTGTCCCAGGCTAGCCCCGAATTACCGCGCCACGAGGCTAATCCGCCAATCAGAGACGCGTATTCTCGTCTCTGATTGGCGGCATCGCTTCGTTGCGCGAACATTCGGTATGCGACCTGACACCGGTATTAATATCTTACGTAGTATTTGTAAGTCTCTTACAGTATTTTACATAGTATTATTAAGGTGCAACGTTTCGCTCCGCGTGCCAAATTTTTTTTTTTTTAGGTTTTTTGTCAATTACAGCTTAATTACTCATCGTGGGTTCATGAAAATGAATTTTGCGACAATAAATAAGTTACACCAACCAAATAAACAAGGTGAAAGCTAGTATAAGTACACTTCTCACTAAACCAAAAACCAAGATAAAAATCAGTTAATTGAGATTCCTAGCCAAACCAATATTATCTAGGTAATCATTTTAGCCGTAATTTCTTGATACGACCTATTTATAGTCGCAAAATTCGTTTTCCCGAATCCACGATGAGTAATTAAGCTGTCATTAACAAAAAACTCAAGAAATTTTGAATTTGCCTCGTTGAGCGAAACGTTGCACCTTAATAAATGATATCTTCGATCTAATTAGTGTAAGTTTTGGTTAAAATTCAATGGACAATATAATAAAATTACAAAGTCAAATTTTAACTCCACCACCCTTTTTACGACTGCGACGGGCTTCGATGTTACATCGACGGTTACAGGATATATAATTAGCGGTATAATTAAGAAAAAACAGTAAGTACCTAAATACATCCCAATAGAATACTCTGAATGTCAAATGTCTCACCCCCGAATACTGAAACGTACGACTGCGACAGGCTAACAACGGTTACAGGATATATAATTAGCGGTATAGTTAAGAAAAAACAGTAAGTACCTAAATACATCCTAATAGAATACTCTGAATGTCAAATGTCTCACCCCCGAATACTGAAACGTACGACTGCGACAGGCTAACAACGGTTACAGGATATATAATTAGCGGTATAGTTAAGAAAAAACAGTAAGTACCTAAATACATCCTAATAGAATACTCTGAATGTCAAATGTCTCACCCCCGAATACTGAAACGTACGACTGCGACAGGCTAACAACGGTTACAGGATATATAATTAGCGGTATAGTTAAGAAAAAACAGTAAGTACCTAAATACATCCTAATAGAATACTCTGAATGTCAAATGTCTCACCCCCGAATACTGAAACGTACGACTGCGACAGGCTAACAACGGTTACAGGATATATAATTAGCGGTATAGTTAAGAAAAAACAGTAAGTACCTAAATACATCCTAATAGAATACTCTGAATGTCAAATGTCTCACCCCCGAATACTGAAACGTACGACTGCGACAGGCTAACAACGGTTACAGGATATATAATTAGCGGTATAGTTAAGAAAAAACAGTAAGTACCTAAATACATCCTAATAGAATACTCTGAATGTCAAATGTCTCACCCCCGAATACTGAAACGTACGACTGCGACAGGCTAACAACGGTTACAGGATATATAATTAGCGGTATAGTTAAGAAAAAACAGTAAGTACCTAAATACATCCTAATAGAATACTCTGAATGTCAAATGTCTCACCCCCGAATACTGAAACGTACGACTGCGACAGGCTAACAACGGTTACAGGATATATAATTAGCGGTATAGTTAAGAAAAAACAGTAAGTACCTAAATACATCCTAATAGAATACTCTGAATGTCAAATGTCTCACCCCCGAATACTGAAACGTACGACTGCGACAGGCTAACAACGGTTACAGGATATATAATTAGCGGTATAGTTAAGAAAAAACAGTAAGTACCTAAATACATCCTAATAGAATACTCTGAATGTCAAATGTCTCACCCCCGAATACTGAAACGTACGACTGCGACAGGCTAACAACGGTTACAGGATATATAATTAGCGGTATAGGTAAGAAAAACAGTAAGAAAATACATCCTAATAGAATAATCCGTATGTCAAATGTCTCACCCCCGAATACTGAAACGTTTGTTAACTTTGACGACAGATTATTGACGACGGTTTATTGCTGCCCTGGTGGCTCTGTTGGTAGTGAACCTACCTTCTGTGTTTGGGGGCGTGGGTTCGATTCCCATCTAGGACAAACATTTATGTGATGAATATTTGTGTTTGTTCTATGTCTGGGTGTTAATATCTAAATAAGGGTGTATTTAAAAATATATATGTACGTATATCAGTCTCTGGCAGCCATATTACAAGCTTTGCGTAGTTTGGGGTCAGATGACCGTGTGTGCAAAAATGTCTCGGATATTATTATTTATTTATTAATTTATTGCTGTCTTTGTCATCTGCTTAGTGCCAGACGAAGGCAGTAATAGAATTAATATGTTGTCAAAGTCAACAAACGTTTCAGTATTGGGGGTTAATTTAGAACTGAGTCATCGCGTCCCATATAACTTTGCAAAATCAATACCGATTCTGCTCAACTTCGAACATAAAAAAATATATGATACTAGCTGCGCCCCGCGGTTTCACTCGCTATCCTACAGGAACCGTTAAATTTTTCGGGATAAGAGGCGTATGTGTTAATTCAATGTATAAGCTCCGTACCGAATTTCATTCAAATTCGTTCAGTCGTTACAGAGTTGAACGGGAACAAACACACTCACATAATAACACAAACTTTCGCATTTATAATATTAGTGTGATGAACTCGCCTACAAAGTTTAATACAGATCTGTTCAGTTCGCAATTATCGTCGGAAAAATATTCAAACATTCATACAAACGCCGACTTGTGTTCATAGACTGACACTAAAAATGAGTGTTTTTTTTTTCTCCTCCTATGTGGATTTTGGCGTCGCACGTCTTATGCATTTGCCAGTGTCAAGTAGGTATACACATATATTTTCAAGTTTTGTTAAATATTATCAAACAAGTCATAGTCACAGTCAAAGGCGAGCAAATCAAGTCACGGTCAAGTCCAAGTCATGCCCCCAGTAAAGTGGTGAAAACTTTACTAGAGCCTTCTATGGAGCTCTGGAAACAATATGAAAATTCACGTTTTACGACATTACACCATTCACCAACACTCGTGCATGTTCACAAACACTTAACGGGTAAAAATTCACCGTTTTTACACATTAACACTCGAAATAACACAAGTTTTGGAAAACAATAAAATGACGCGACATGAATTCTTCACGTTCCCGCCAAAACCCCTAAGATGAGTGATTGTTTTAATAGATGCGGGACAAACAAGCGGGCCCTAACATCAGTATTTATATCCTCTTTTAAAACGTATTTTTTATCTAACACACATCTTATCTAATCTACACACTAAACACAATTAATATAAAATCAAACGACTTAATTACCGTGGAGTAACAAACGGTGTAATTATGCAAAGGGTTACCTTCCACAAAGTTGGTCAGATAACATCAGCGGCCATCTGCCGCAATCCGCTGCGGCTGAATGGGCAACCACCTTTGCCAAGTTTGAAACTTTAAGACAAAAGAGAAAAATAAAATTCTCTTTTACCCGACTGCCCAAGAAAGTAAAATAAATTAAATAAATAAAGTTGGTAAATTGTCGGGAACTTGAATTTGAAATTATTTACCAAAACTTGTGAAATAGATTGTTAATTTCTGTAAGAACGGCAGATTAGTGAACGTGCACGAGTGTTGGTGAATAGTTAAATGCCGTGAAACGTGACTTTTCGTAATAAAAAACTCCATAGAAACATCTAGTAAAGTCTCCACCACTTTACTGAGGCGTGACTTGGTCAAATGACTGTGACTTAGACTTCTTTAAAATGTGAAATATTTTACTTCACTTGCGATATTACAAAACTTGACACTAGCTAAATACAATGTGTTGAGCCAAAAAAAAGAGAAACATTTTGGGATTGTTGTTTAAGTATTTATGTAAGTTATCTATAGAAGAGAAACTTCCAGATCGGTCCCATTTTTATCAAAATCCAGTTCTGATAATGGGATCCATCAGGAATTGAGGAAACTCCTAAAATATTATAGACATAAATATCGCGATTTTGGTATTTTCATCATCAAGTCAAGCATTTGCATTCTGCATTTGCAAAATTTTGTCCACCATTTTTATCCCGAGAACGAGACGGATATATCCATATTCTAGCTTTGTCACGTTGACGCGAAGACAAAACAGGTGGACATAACTTTATCCCGGCGCCCGAGCTGGGCCTGCAGGAAGTATGATTTGGTGAAGTGGAACTGATGCAGAAGACCACAGATGACCACCGGAACTCCACAATGATACGTATCCAACGGCAGGCCAGCGCTGGTTGGGTACAACCAGCATCTTGCTGAGTTGGGCTGGTTTGTGGCAAAAAACTCTGTGCACGTTTTGTTTATTTTTCACTTTTTAATTTATTTTTCTATGTTTTTTGCTACAAATAAACTATTGTCTTGTCTATTTCACGGGTGGCGCAAAATAACCACTATCAAAAAGTAATACATTCATGACATTATTGTACCTACACGATTTTGACCACAATTGTCTACCTACAATAAATATTTTGAAAGCTACAAAACCAACTAATTAAGAGATAAATAGTAGCAAAAGCGTGTATCGGGTGTGGTCTTTTTAAGTAAATCGATTTAAAAGTATCGATTACGCGTTTTGAGTGCGCATCACTGATTCACAAACAGCCGGCGGCGGCGGCAGTGGTGACGCGCGGCGGTGGCGTGTGATTACTATCTTTCAAAACATATTCGATTACAAAATACAAAGCTTTCGATTCGATTGCTCATTACTATTTTTTTTTAAAGATCTTTTTTTATTTTTTATAAATAAGCTTGCGGCATTTGGCCCATATTTTTAAAGCACGCCATAAGCTCAGATCGCACATTATAAAATCGGATTTACTCCAGAAATATAATTCGCTAGCCGTGCCTGTTTGGAAAGTATGTTTTATATTCTTTCTCTTCAACACATGGTGTATTTAGCCAGTGTTAAGTTTTGTAACATTTCAAGTGAAGTAATTTTTTTCTCAGTTGTAGTCCAAATCAAGTAAAGTAAGTCACAGTCAAGCCCAAGTCATACCCTAGTAATGTGGTGGATACTTTACTAAAGGTTTCCATGGAGTTTTGGAAACAACCAGAAAAGTCACGTTTAACTACCAGCACTCGTGCACGTTCAAGAACATATAATGAATAAAAATCCATCGTTTTACACGACGGTTTTGCAATGCACGACACGATTTCTTCATGTTCCCGCTAAAAACACATAGGAAATATGGCTTGCAACATTTACTAATAATTAATATTAATTTCCTGAAACAGGTTATTGTTTTTCGGGTATATGTGTGTAAGTACGTTCCTTCTTGACCTCATATCGCCTAAACGGCTTGACCAATTTTGACGAGTGAGGTGTCGTATTGTCTTTATGCCTAGAGTTATTTATATTTGATATAAATATTATTGTTATCTTCGACCAAAGTAAAATGAATGTACGGGCCCAAGTAAGAGAATTTTGAAGACTTTAAAGTGAGCGCCGGCGCTCACCTTGCTTCAGTCGCTCTCAGTTTGTGAAAGGTGCGAGACGTATGGTTCGAATTTGAAACGGTTCGAGAGCAGCTGATAAAGACAGGTGTCCCCTTTTCTCTTGTAGATATTATATTCGTTAACTCTTTTTTGTGACTACTTTTAATTACGTATTGAAGCCTTAGTTCGATTGTTTTGAGTTGTTTTTTTTTGTAGTGGTAGGGCTCTCTTGCAGAGTCCGCCTGGGGAAGTACCACACCTTTGCAAGTTATTCAACTGCCAAGCAGTAGTGTGCAGGCATTACTGTGTTCCGGATTGAAGGGCAATGTTTCCAGCGTAATTACTGGGCATACAGAGGTTTAACATCTAACATCTCTTGGTGACGAGCGCAGTGCATTGCCGCGCATAGTGTTGAACTGTTGAAGTTCAAAATTCTGGGTGGCATTGAACTGTTATGTGCAAGCGTGACGCTTAACATCAGGTGAGCGACTTGCTCGTCTCATCACCGAGTAACATAAAAAAAAAAGATGTTGTGTGGTCATTTTACTTTGGTAGAAGATTGTTATGTGCATTTAAGTAAAATTTTGCGGTCCGGGTTTTGTTTCAGTTTGATAATTATTGTCAGGGCATATCAAACTTCGAAATGGCAACCCTGATAAACATACTAGGTTTTAACCGCTAGTAGGCTATAACCAGGTCATTATTACCTACCCGTTGCTATAGTTCATAAACTTAACCTTTTACGACTAGGAGTGCCGCGTGGCTAAACGCAGCCTGTTCATATTAACTACATTGTTACACGAACTCGACTTAAGGGACTGAAATGAAAAAAAAAACGCGATGGCTTGTATCAATACACTCCTTTTCACATAGCAAGGTGCGGGTGACACGTGTTTTTTACTAAAAAACTCAATACATTTATTGCAAACATTATGTAAATTACATGCAGATCTTAAGCATATTATAATAATAATTATTTCTAATTGACATCGCGATTTGTAACACACATAACCTACAGACAACATATACTGAAAAAATAGCTAAATACACAGACCTATCAATTGAAATTAAAACACAGTGGCGTATTAACAGCACAAGAACCATCCCAGTTATACTTTCTACTACAGGTGTCATTCCCAAAAACCTTATCACAAGCCTCGAGACACTTGATTTACACAAATCTACATTTAAACTGCTTCAAAAGGCAGTAATCTTGAATACCTGCAGAATTGTACGGAAGTTCTTAACTCTACAGTAGCACTTGGCTCTGGCCCGTGCCAAAATCACCTCCGTAACCGGAGAGAACACGAAAGTGTAAAAAATAAAAAATAATAATCGTTTATTGACCGGGCTTAAAGGCTATACAATTTTGTTTTGCACAGTAGAAAATAGACATATAATTTATTAGTAGACGCTAATCAACAATTTTGGTTTGCCTAAGAACTAGCTGGCACCCGCACTAGTAATAAAACTGTGCTACTGGCGCCAGAGCCCTCCGCAATACGTACTACATAGTTGTGTTTGGATCGAGTCATAAATTTAATGATTACAATTTTCATAAGAATTTAAATTTTGAAATGGACTTGAAATAATTCTAGCAACATTTGGAAGTTAACAAAAATCATAATAATTATACAATTGTTTAAAAATAAAACAAAAATAATAATAATAAAATTATCTTTAGACTTGCACACTTATTAACTAAAATAAGTGTGCAAAACGTTAAATTATTGTTGTGTGTGTATTGTAAATAAGTAACCATAATGACCCGGATTGGGTATGGCAATATCGTGCGGAGCGGTACAATCTATTCCATGATCGTCTTATCTGTCAAAAATTCGTCTTACCAAAGCCCGAGGAGGACAACAGCGTCGAGTGGCGCACGCTGTCGTAGGCTGACGTAGGTGAGACGTAGTACGTCTCACGACAGCTGCTAGCTGTCCCGGGAGGAGCTGAAGCGTGGTGCTGCGGGCTCTGGTGCGTTCCCTTAGAGATCCCGGAGCCTCGGTCAAGCACCAAGGCAGGCCACCGGGGTTTTAGTGGGTATAATCCCACATAACCCGGCTGCATTCCAAAGCAGTCGGGTATCTTGAGAAGATTTCCCACTCGCAAAAAAAAGGGTATGGTAGTAAAATGCACAACAGTAAGTACAATAAAGTGTGTGAATAATTTTTACCTACTTAAAGAATTTTATTTATTTATTTCATTACAACTATTTTTACAGGATAGCACCTAATACAATAGTGTAGTTATGTCAACATTTTAAATATATAAGAAATTAATCCAGAATATTAAATACATGCAATGTCAACTAAATTGTACAATTATTATTATTCAATTTCTGTATGTATGTGTAGGTAAACAATATTCACACACGTCAATGTGTACATTACCGTTTCTTTTGCCTGAATACGTCTCTCGTGGACCATTAAGCATAATAAGAGTATTTTTATTTCTTCTTAGCTAATCTTTTAGCTTAGGTATTATTATCGTTTGGCCTACGTTCAGCAGTGGGCGTCTTCTGGCTGATGATGATGATTCGTTTAGAGCACTCCAATATCCATACGACGGTCCTATACGGTATATTTTCATAATATAAACGTGCGGCGATGCTTGAGTCAAGAGATATTATATTTTAAAAGTTTTGGCGACAGCAAAAGCTCGATAAAAGTAATTAATAAATATGTTAATTTCTTTATTCCGTGCAACTCATTAGTTATGTAGATAAGAGATCTCACGTTTTGATATGTTTTTTGGTTCTATCGTCTAAAGACAAATTGAAAAAAAAACTGACGTGGTTTTGACACATTTTATTTTAATTACAAATACTCATATTCACGTTAAATTGGTTTTTTTCTTTTATTTTTTTTTATGTTACTCGTCTAGTCACCAAGGAACAACAAAAAAAAAAAAAAAAAACCTGTTTGATTTTTTGACTAGCGTGCTCTCTTTTCATTTGCACCTGGAAGTTTGTAACTTTTTTTCTATTCGGCCCCTTAAGTGTAACGTACAATAAGTACTTAATTATTAGTAGTGTCTAAGCGTACCAACTCCATGGATATCATTTTAATTTCACAAAAAAAGGAAACCTCATTTACGAGGCCAGTGTGTGGGTTAATGCGTATTAAATTCCGTACAAATAATGAATTTCGTAATTAAAATGAGTACATAATTATAGAATTCGATACATATTTAACACGTTCACGTGAACCACAGATCACAATAGATACCGCATTACGAGATTCGTTGTGCCTACAAAAAGTCACCAAAGTTTGAGGCGCGTCCTCAAACTTTGGTAACTGTTGCTGTCGCGGGAAGTGCGACCAAACGTTCTCATTGGCTATCTCAAGGTTACACCCACTCGCGCCTATAAATCAACCAATCAGAGTAATTACTTATAAGTGTATTTAGACTGATGCGTGGTGCGTTTCTAGCGTCCTGAATGCAGAATCTAGGGTGTGATCTGTGAAGTGAACATATCTTAACTATATGCGATATTCAAATCAAATCATTTAATTCAGACTACAAAGGTCCATTACACATAAAAAGAAATTCAATTACAAAAAAAAGAATATACAATTAAATTAAAATTAAACTATGTATTGTATTATATTATGTCTATTATATTGTAATAATAATACAAACAGAAAACAGTTTTGTCAAAAAGAAAATACAAAATAAAATAAAGTACTTAGCATCAAATTAAATGAAATAAAAATTATGATTATGAAAATTAAGAATTAGGTAATTAAAACTATGTCAAATCTTTGACTTAATTATTACTATTAACATGTAAAGTAAATTTTTCCACTTCCAATGTAACCTAAATTTAATTTAAACTATTTTGTACTCTGCATGCAGCAAAAAATATTTTAATTTTAGTTTAGTCTAGTCGAACCTCCATGAGCACGACGTGGTCTCCTGTAATTGGGGGTGCACCCAGCTTGATGCCTATGTTTCATAATGTGAATGTAATGTGTAACTTCTGTTGGGATCCATATTCTATAAGAAAAAAAAAAAAAAAGTAAAAAAAAAAAAAATTACCTTAACCGCATGATTAAGTACAGGACAGTCAAACCTGCTATAACGCGCAGGATGCTATTGGTACCACCGCGGACACGGCTGAGCAACGAGGCGGCTCGTTTGCGCATTATGGCATGAAAGCCGTCTACCCGAGCGTCATCAAACATGCCTGATGCACTGCAGCGCCAAGGCAGTCTCAGCAGAATCCTGAACGCGATGTTGTATTGCACGCGTAGGGCGTTCATTGTCTTCTGCGTATAGTTAACCCACCAAACTGCACGTATAGAAAGACTGACAATAAGCCTTAAAAAAGAGATATTTTTACTGCTGTAGTGCAACGCGCAAATCTGCGGCCAACATATTGCTTCTGACAGCCAACGCCCTACCTCTACGTCCTCAGCATCTGTGAGGTCCTCCGAAACCCAGTGACCCAGGTTCTTAAAGCGTGAGACTCTTGCCAAAGGGACTCCGTTCAGTAATGAGGTACGGTATAAGCTTTGAAACCCTTTGACTGAAAGACCAAGAGCTCACTTTTCTTAACATTGTACCTGAGCCCATGTGCCCCAGCGTATTCCTCAAAGATTTTGAGGAGTTTCCTGATTGCGCTTATGGAGGACCCAGCAGCACCATGTCGTCGGCGTAACTGATGTTGTTAATAAAAA
The DNA here is from genome assembly GCA_947579745.1 of Apocheima hispidaria. Lineage (NCBI taxonomy): Eukaryota > Metazoa > Arthropoda > Insecta > Lepidoptera > Geometridae > Apocheima > Apocheima hispidaria. Next base: position 8,273,548 of record OX388167.1, on the reverse strand, counting down.
TTCCATCTATGGAACAGCCGACGCCGGCGCTGCTCAGTCCCTCGACAAGTCCTTTTACATACAGGTTGAAAAGCCGCGGAGCATTGCACATCTTTTTTTCATACAAACTTGCTTGCTTAACTCAAAACCTCCTTGCAAATCACACAATACAAAATAACAAACTAAAATTTGAATCCAGAACGTGCCGCAACTTGCGCTCGTGCTCGTCCGCCCGACGGCAGACACACGCAACTTGCATCAAACCATTTTGTCACTCGAATGTTCGAATTTATGACGCGAATGTTGGAAAATGTTAATTTCGCTCAAACATCGCTTTCCGACGCGAATTGGCCGTTCGATCGCCACTTCGCGTATTAAATTGGTGCATTGTAAATAACCATTGGTTTAACGAAACTGATAGTTGTTGTTTTCCGTTAATGCGACACCCGGTGGCCATTCGTTTTTGAGCCAATTAATGAGTTGAGCTATCAATGAAACTTGCCGGAAATAATTTTTTCAATCGATAATTATTTATACTAAACGTTTATGTTATTTGAAATCGTCATCACATTTCATTTAACAGGCATCCTTGGACGTTCAACGCACACTTGCCTTGCATCGGCCACCTTATTCATTCCACCTAGCTCTTATGACGAGTCCTTCTTTTTTCTCTCAGTGCCACTCAGATAATCAAGGTTGACAGTTAGCTACTTACAGCACGAAAATAGACTTATTACTAATTTATAAATACTATTATGTGGATACTGATAAGCAATAACATGATTCTTTGGCTGACAAAGAAGCGTTCTGTACCAATAAAAAAAAAAAAAAAATGTGGTTTGACATGTTATTGCTTATCAGTATCCATGTTATAATCCTTAAATTTTCAAGTTTGAAAAATAATTCATAGCGGCAATTTTATTTTTTTACTTTGGCGCTAAAACTCGTGATTTGTAATATTTGGCCGAGCAAAGCGAAAGTCTCAGAGTTTACTGGGACAAATCGGGATTTGTATGTATGTTTGTACGTTTGTGTGTATATTTGTCCGATGATAACTTGCGAACCGTTGATCCGATCTTCATGAAAATTTGTAGGCAAGTAGTTCATTTTAATACAATTTTTAAGTTCGAATATGAGATTAATCGGTCTAGGGGTTGTGAAGATATAGGGATCGCGAGGTCTCAGTTCGCTGCAAATTACTAGTAATCTTCGATTTGACGACTCGAGCTTTTTGTTTGGTCAGAATGACGCGTACTTATACGTGTTTTCGGTTCGGGCACCGATGTCCAGACACTGTATAACGTAGATGACCACAATGATTTTTTAAAAAAATTCCCTTGTTGTGGTCAAAGGCGGGGCCTTAAACTCGCGGGCATCAGCTAGCTATATCATCAAATCTAAAAAGCACAAATGGTTTATTGACTAATGCTATTACGTACCACAACCAAAAGATTTCATCCCTTATTTATTATTAACGTCTCAGACAATAGGGGTGCCTCCCCCGTGATATTAGCTAATGCCTCAGGGACACCCCTAAATAAGTAAGAACAATAAACCACTTTAATATGCTGAATTATAAATACACTAAACGTCTTAAGAAGCCGGGTTCGATATGGCTCATCTGTTTTATGCGTTTAAAGGTTTTACGTTCTTTTGTAAGCAAGCACAGAATAAAACTAAGCAAAATGAAATTAGCCATCTTATATCTCAGGGTGCCGAGAGTAGTATATTGCAGGGTTGAACTCGTTCGGGGGTTTTGGCGGGAACGTGAAGAATTCATGTCGCGTCATTTTATTATTTTCCAAAACTTGTGTTATTTCGAGTGTTAATGTGTAAAAATTGTGAATTTTTAACTGTTAAGTGTTTGTGAACATGCACGAGTGTTGGTGAATGGTATAATGTCGTGAAACGTGAATTTTCACATTGTTTTCAGAACTCCATAGAAGACTTTAGTAAAGTTTTCACCACTTTACTGGGGCATGACTTGGACTTGACCGTGATTTGATTTGCTCGCCTTTGACTGTGACTATGATTTGTTTGATATTATCTAACAAAACATGGAAATATATATGTATACTTGACACTGGCAAATGCATAAGACGTGCGACGCCAAAATTCTCCTAGGAGGAAAAAAAAAACTAGTTCAAAACTCTTGAGTGGCAGTGAACTGTTATGGGCAAGCGTCACGGTTACCATGGTGAAATACTTGCGCACACTGCCAGTTAAATAACTCGACAGTCGTGGTGATTCTCTAGGCGACTCTACAAATTAAATAGTACACAATGTGAATGTGTCATTTTCTAATAGGCACTACTACTGATTACGGTAGTCGAACATCCATGCCCCCCCCTCACCTGGTCAGACTGCAACTTTTACACTTTTCTTGTAGCGTGAAAAGGATAGCTATAAACTTCCACACGCAGATGAAAAGAGATAAAGGTACACTAGTTAAAAATTCAGATATTTGCAAAAAAAAAACCGAGAAATTAAATCTCGGTGTGACGAGCGCAGTGCATTGCCGCACACGGTTTTGAGCTTAAAGTTCAAAATTCTGAGTGTCGCTGTACTGGTATGGGCAAGCGTCGCTTACCATCAGGCCTATATTTGCTCGGCCGCCAATTGTGGTACAAGTTTTAAGTAGTTTTTTGTATTATAATATGTTATTTCTGGTGAGAACAATAAAGAATTATCTATCTATCTATCTACCACGAAAAAGATATTTGTTTTAAAGTAGGCTAAGTTTAACAGTTTTTTCAGGTCTATGTAACTTTTAGACTTTCGCGATTTGAACACATAATTTAATGTTTGTTATCAGGACTTAACCACCCTAAAACTATTTTTTTTTCAGGTCCACCAAGTCATGAAGATCTAACCACCATGGACTCCCCAGTGTCATCCCAAGACGAGAGAGACATAGAAGTCAACGTCGTCTCCGGCGCGAGCAGTCCCGACATCCCCTCATCCCCGAGAAAAGACAATAGTCCCTTCTACTCGTCTCCAAGAAAAGAACAAAAAAGCCCCTTCTATTCTTCGCCTTCTAGAAAAGAACAGAAGAGCCCATTCTATGATAAGAAAGACAAAGAGGAGAAGGCGACGGGCAGTGCGCCGTACACTAGCTTCTCCATTAGTTCTATTTTAAATAGAACGGAGCCGCGGAGAGAGAACGTTCTAGAAGCTGCGCTTGCGGCGAACCATTTTGGGAATGCTAATGATGCAATGCTGTCGAGGTAAGTTTTATTTTGTACCTACTAATTAGCAATTTCTTTGCATGGTCATTTAAACAAATTTCTACTATACAGTCACGTTATAATTTAAGGATTCAAACCAACTGCTCAATAATTAAATTACATGATCACATAAAAATCCAATGGCTAGATGTGATGACGGTAGGTGGAGTAGGTCTCTGACGGAATGGTGGCCACGTGATGGTAAGCGTAGCCCTGGTAGACCGATACAGCGATGGCGTGACGACATCCAAAAGTTTTGCGGCAACACCTGGACGAGATTGGCACAAAACAGAGTAGATTGGCGAAGAGGGAGGAGGCTTATGCTCTGCAGTGGGCTGAATAAGCTGCCAATGATGATGATGATGATAAAAATCCAAAACCAACTTCCATCTTCTGAAGCTCCAGCAAGAGTCAAAAGCCATACGTCAACGATTCCAATCTCACAGAGCTTCGCTTTTCAAAAACGTTATCCGTCAACCGGCCAGTATTGCTTAGACCGCAGGTTTTCTTGGTGTTGCCAGCACTAACTGGACTTCTTAGCCTGGAACACCGCCGTAAGGTAGCCAGTCTGTCAATTTTTGACAGGATTCATTTCGGAGAGTGTGCATCTAAGCGTCATGATCTCATCCCAGCATCCCTCTTTTACTACAGGACAAGTAGAAAGACGTCCCACTACCATACTTACATTAAATTACATTATCAGCCAGAAGACGTTCACTGCTGAACATAGGCCTTAGACCGCCACACCGACCGACAATGGTTGCCCACGACTTTCACAATGTCGTCGGTCCACCTAGTGGGAGGCCTGCTAAGCGTCTTCTTCCGGTTCGTGGTCGCCGCTCAAGAACCTTTCTTCCCCATCGGTTATCGGTTCTCCGAGTGATGTGGCCTGCCCATTGCCACTTCAACTTGCAAACTTTGAGAGCTATATCGGTGATTTTGGTTCTTCGGCTACCATCCTTAGTCCTTACACTGTTGATATTCCCTTGGATACGTACAAGACGGTTTGAAACAACGATTTTAATCTGTGGAATAAACTTCCGGCTTCTTTGTTTCCTGAGAGTTACAATCTAGAGCTTTCCAAGGTCAGAGTGATTAGGTATCTTCTAAGTCTGTGTGCTTCATCTTCGGCCACATCGTCGCTTACCTACAGGCAAGCTGGTGGTCAAACGCAGACCTAAAAACATTTATTTTTTAAAACAATCCGAAATTTCGTACGTAGCTCAACGCTTTGGTTCTTCCACAGCCTTCCTTCTTGCCCACATTCTTGGCGTGTGTACCAAGATAAATATATCACACTAATATTATAAATACGAAACTTTGTGTGTAAGAAATCGTATCAGTTTCCCGGGCCCCGCGACACAGGCCCTGGGACCCTATTCCTGTGCGCTCGAGATTATCTCGGTCACTCTCACTCCCATTAAATTCTAAATTAGAGAGACAGTGACCGAGATAATCTCGAGCGCACAGGAATAGCGAGGACCCTATTCCTAAGGAAGGATCCTTGCTTAGTGCGGGAAACGTCAATTTTACCTGTAGTAACTAATCCTTTCATAGACATAAGAGAGGATCTTGCTCGGGTGTCAGGTGTCTAAAAGAAGGCCTATGTGTGTTCCTCTATATTGCCTCCTGTAGCCTAAACGGCTTGACCGATTTTGACGAGTAAGGTGTCCGGAGTGTCATCCTAACTAATAATATAAATGAGAAAGTAACTCTGTCTCTCTGTCTGGGTGTTTTGTCGCGTTATCACGTCGAAACGGCTGAACGGATCGACCAGAATTTTTGCATAGATATAGCTTAAGGGTCGAAAACGGACATAGGCTACTTTTGTTTTCTAGGGTAATAGTAGTTGTAGTGGTAGGGCTCTCTTGCATGGAGAAGTACCACACCTTTGCCAGTTATTCAACCGCCAAGCAGTAGCGTGCAAGCATTACTGTGTTTTCCTGATTGAAAGGCAATGTTTCCAGCGTCATTACTGGGCTTACGTAGATTTAACATCTAACATCTCAGAGTGACGAGCGCAGTGCATTGCCGCGTATAGTATTGAACTGTTGAAGTTCAAAATTCTGGGTGGCACTGAACTGCTATGGGCAAGCGTGACGCTTAATATCATGTGAGAGACATGCTCGTCTCGTCATCGAGCAAGAAAAAAAAAAAGGTCCATGCGAACGAAGTCGCGGGTAACAGCTAGTAAGCTATATTCTGCAGTCGGGTTTTTGTTTGTAATAATACTGTGTAGTGACCGATTCTAGTCGTCGACAGTCGGAAAGCTTCATAAATATCTCGGTATCTGACCACTTTGAAGGGAAGCCGACCAATTTGTATCGGTAAACTGTAAAGTATCGGCCACTTGGCAGCCTCTATAGACGATAGTTCTGTCGGTTAGGTAACCGCTGCCGGTCATTATGGATTAATCTTCTGATAGGAGACGCGTTGGCACAGTTTAGTCACTGGAATCAAGCTCTTTTCTGTTCTACGGTGGCTCGGTCCGACTTTTAGTCGAGTTTCGTAGTCAGCTGTAGAGGATGTTTTCGATAAAAAAAAACTCACTTTGCAACATTTAGTTCCCGGTTTCGTAGGCAGCTAGGAAGCCTTTTTTTTGTTATTAAACAACATTATAATTTTGCAAGTAAAAAAAAACAATAAATAAAAAAGTGTGTAAGATATGTAGCTTGAGAGTGAATTTCCAAAAATGGAGGGTGTATCTGTCTGCGTAGAAATAATTATCTTTGATATCTTGATAATACGCGAGTGAGACCACTTTGGACTTGACTCAAAATCAGATCGTCAACAGCGGTGCCAGTAAGGTATTTTATCGATTTGACATTTGCTGTACACAAGATCGGTCTTATCGATTACGAACGCCAAATTTGGTATTTTCCATCGAAAAAACAATTTTGTCTATTTTTAACGTCAAACTTTGTGATCGTTAAGTATCATACTCACGGTGCTGATTGATAGTCATTGGCATTATTCGTCGACAAAATTTTGTCAATTCTAAACGTCTGATTTCTCTCTCGACTGCCTTACTCGCGGGAAAAAAAAATCTGTCTGACTTTGTTTTTAAACTTCACTAATCCTAAAAAGTTGTTAACCAAGAAAATAAACTTGAACATTTTCCTTCCTACAGAGAAATTCGTCACCATCTGAGAAAATGTCAAACGTCTGCTTTACTTATGTATAACACCGTCCACCCTAGTCCCCAATTTGTTACCCTATCCAGCCACTCGTTTACCCCATTCTACCCGGGTTTACTGCCCAGTGTTGCCAGATAAGGGTCGTTGGTTTCCTTAACTCCTTGTAAGGCGGCCCTGATTAGATGTCTGTAATGATGCTAGGTATAAAACGAATGAAATGCGTGTACGTGCTTTTATTAGGTTGCTAGTTTCTGGGATAATGTGGGCTTATGAGGATTTGTATCGCTTCCCTAACAAGATTGGGATTATTCTAGAATAATACGAATTTGGATAAACTTATACAATGATGATATATATTATAGTTATTAGCATATTCGTTGGTATATTCCTTTTGTAAAGTCTGTAGTTTTTATATTCCGTTTTAGTTGATAAAATATTTGTAAAACTTGATAAATGGCACGGACCCCGGAGTCCGTGGAGCAATATTGTAAAAAAAAAAAGATATATATTATAGTAGATGTAGTATGTATGGGAGTAGCTTTGTTTTATACATCGTCGTGCTTTGTTTGGGGCTCACCGATAACTGTTGTAGATATAGTACATCTCTGCCATTTTGTTATATCTAACAAGCTATTTAAGTTTCTTATTTTGTGTACTTTCGGTTCTTGGTAAATAAAGTTTTTATGTTTTATGTTATGTTTATCGATAAGTTTTTTCTAATTTGGCTCTACACTTGTTGTATTTAGCTTCAAATTTTGTTATGCTACGAGTGTTTATTTTTTACTGATTTCACAGATCACAATTAGTCAATGTAAAAAAAAAGCCGTCACAAAAATCAGACTAGACAGTCCGAGTCATGCATCAGTAAAGTGGTAAAGTGGTGAATACTATACTGGAAGCTTCTACGGGCTTTTGGTAACAACAAGAAAAATCACGATTCCCAACTTTATACGACTTGCCGATACTCGTGCACGTTAACGAACACATAAAACATAATAATCATCAATACACATTACCACTAAAAATAACACAAGTTATGAAAACTAATATAAATGTGAGACATGACTTTTTTTTTGTGAAGCTGTTGGTCTCTATAGCTCTAACCAGACTTTGTTTTCACGTTGGCGGCAAAACTTCACTTTATTTCAATATCGAAATATGGTGCTTAATATGATGGGTGAAATGCTGAATCATGCGTAATATCTCCTGGTACATGATTAACTTGACTTGACTTAAAATACACTTTATCATAGAACCTACCATGTCATTCAAATATAATTTTTGAAATAACAATTTCTAAATTCGGAATAGTTATGTTTCACTTTTCGTTCGAGGGCAACCCAGAAATATCTCTCTCCGACTTCTCTGAACATTAAATATGTACTAAGAATTAGAATACACTAAAAATATGAACATAAAAACAGTTTATCTTTAACATTGAAAATAATTAAAAAATACAAACACTTTAACTTCGCCTGTTTCCCCTAATTATGCACAGAGTGACAGGAGGACATCTTGTTTCTCTGTAAACGATCTGTCATTGTTCCCGCGCTTTTCATTTTTTCTTTTTAATTCCGTAAGCTGTTTATTTCTGTTCTGCCAGCTTCTTCTAATAAAGTATGTACTTTCATTAAAATAATAAAAACAAATGTTAAGTAATTTGCGTGGATAAATATTTGATAAAAACTTTAATTATGACTAGCTGCGAGCCGCGGTTTCACCCGCTATTCTACAGGAACGTATCGAATCACGAATTTATATTCGGGGGAAGTGTAAATCCACCACTGAGTAGGTATACAACGTATAACATTAGTATTCACTGTATGCTGTGTAACCGGAAGACGCAGCGTAGGTAGACCTCCCATCAGTAGGACCTACGACTGTGAAAATCGCTGGCAACCGGTGGATGCAAGTGGCAGATTATCGTTCAGTCGTATATTCGCTCTGGAAGAGACGTTTTTTCCGCAGTGGTCTTCTTCTGGCTGCTGATGATGATGATGCGGTGTAATAATATGATCTTGGCTCAACCATTTTTACCACCTATGTATCAAACAAAACCCATAAATCATGAAATCATAAAGCAATGCACACACCAGCACCCCAAACAAACATTCCATCAAAACGGAGGGTTGTATAAACCTATAAGTGAGTAAGTGCCCTTGTAGCTGCCAAGATGGAGTACATAGGAAGTTTAGGAATGGTGCAAGTTAAAAGAAATGATTCTTTGTAAACAGAAAGAGAACGAAACAACTCCTAAATTAGTTTCGATCTCTCTCGCTAACACAATTAATATTTGTAGTGACATTTTTTTTTTAAATTACGGAACGAAATACATTTTTGCAAAAAAATATTTTTTTCATAAAATTTATTACTAGCTGCACCCCGCGGTTTCACCTGCTACAGAAACCGAATAGTTTTAATACTTTTTTAATAAAAAGTAGCCTATGTGTTAATCCGGAGTGTAAGCTACCTCCTTACCACGTTCCATTAAAATGCCGTTACAGCCGTTACAGAGTTGAACGGGAACAAACTCACATACTTACACACAAACTTTCGTATTTATAAAAATTCGCTATTCTTCAGGAACGGTTAAATTTTTCAGGATAAAAAGTAAGTAAGTAAGGAGCATATGTGTTATTCCAGAAAATAAGCTGCCTCCATACCAAATTTCATCCAAATCCGTTCAGCCGTTACAGAGTTGAACGGGAACAAACACACTTACACACAAACTTTCGCATTTATAATATTAGTGTATAATAATAAATATCTGGGACATTTTTGCACACATCGTCACCTGACCCCAAACTAAGCAAAGCTTGTAATATGGCTGCCAGAGACTGAAATACGTACATAGATATTTTTAAATACATACTTATATAGATATTAACACCCAGACATAGAACAAACACAAATATTCGTCACATGAATGTTTGTCCTAGATGGGAATCGAACCCACGCCCCCAAGCACAGTAGGTAGGTTCACTACCAACTGAGCCACCGGGGCAGTCAAAGTGAGTGTGACTATCTGCGGCCGCGTTTTCACTCGCTTGGAAAATTCCATACATTTTCCCGAGGTAAACAGTAGCCCAGGCAAAAATGTATGGCGGTCCGTTCAGCCGTTTAGCCATGATAACGTGACAAACACCTAGACAAAGAAGCATGCAGAGTTACATTTCCGCTTTTATCATATTAGTTATATATTATATAATAATCAGGATTATATCGAATTAATAATGAAACTAAAGTTATTTTATATTAATATAATTTTCATTGTGCGAGCGAGAGAACGTGCTATTACGTTAACACTTCCTTAATTCTATCTCTTCCAGCCGCCATTTTATCCCTTGCACCCTTTGCATCTCACCGTTAAGTTATTTATATTTACGAGTGAATCGGCCAGATTTCGGCAGATCTCCCCTCGTCTCAAGACCCTAGGGGAGGCCCTTTTACAAGACCCTCTTTCTTAAGGCCCCTTACTTAAAGACAAGTCTTCATCTATAGCTATCTTGCTCGCACAGTTTTTGTTACGACTACTGGAAGGCGTATAACCCCCTGATGCTTGCAATATATTTAAATTATTACAATACAATACAATATAGCTTTATAATACACCAAAAAGACAAACTTAAAAAAATAATTAACAAAATGAAAATTTTAAAAACGGTAGTATAATGGGTGGCCTTATCGCCTGAAGCGATTTCTTCCAGACAACCTTTGGATGGACAGAATTATGATTTAAAAACTACGGTCGGTGGTATTTCATTGCAATTACAGAAGATAGAGTCACACAGCGGGCAATGGACATGCTCGGAGTTTCGTTGCGCGATAAAATCCGGAACGAGGATATTCGCCGAAGAACCAAACTCGCCGATATAGCTTTCAGAGTTTGCAAGCTGAAGTGGCAATGGGCAGGCCACATCGCTCGATACCGATAACCGGTGAAGTAGTAAAGTTTTTGAGTTGCGACCACGAACTGGAAGACGCAGCGTAGGCAGGTGCGACATCATCGTCACAATTTCTGCTTGACTTGAAATAGAAACCCAAGATAACTGATTCGTAATGTCACGGAGAAAAAACGCGACTTGCTATGAATATTTTCGCATTAGTAATATCAGCAAAATTATACATAACTAGTAGTTCGCGCCGAACTGAGACCTCGCGACCCCTATATCTTCACAACCCCCGGACCGATTCAGCTCATATTCGAACTTAAAAATTGTATTGAAATGAACTACTTACCTACAAAATTCCATGAAGATCGGATGAACGGTTCACAAGTCATCATCGGACAAATATACACACAAACATACATACAAATGCCGATTTGTCCCAGTAAACTCTGAGACCTTCGCTTCGCTCGGTCAAATATATTTTATTGGAAAAACACGCTAGGTTCTCAAGAGATGGCGTTGAAAACATTATTTAAAAAAAAATAACTACTTTGAACTAAGCCTTAAATTACGGACATATATCAATACTATGTTTCTATATTAATCACTAGCTGCGCCCCGCGGTTTCATCCGCTATTCTAAACAAACCGAATATTTTTCCGGGATACAAAGTAGCCTGTAAGTGTTAATCCAGGGAATAAGCTACCTCCTTACCAAATTTCATCCAAATCCGTCCATCCGTTACAGAGTTAAACGGGAACAAGCACACTTACACACTTACACGCACCTTCGCATTTATAATATTAGTGTGATATTTTCAGCTTTTATAGCGGTTTGAACATTAGCTAACTAAATACGTAAGCGCCATTTAGTATTATGCTGTTTTTTTCGGGGGTAATGTTTTTGTTTCTTGTTTATACAAGACTGTCATTCTTCTCATGTAATTTTTCTATTACCATAATAATATTACTACGAGGTAAAATTAGTACTTAATTTTGTTTCTAAAACGAATAAAATATCTCTGGAAAGTATTATTATTTTATGTAGCTTAAATAACATTAAATAATAAATAAATTGAAATAAACCCTAAGTAAAAATGAAACATATATATATACAACTTAAAACTAGCCCTAATCTAATAAGCCGTTACCAGCAGGCTCCGTGGCCGAAAATGCCGAAAATGCTGGCCGAATTGAATTCTTAGAGCAAGGTAGAGGCCAGCATTTTGGTCACGAGAAGCTTCGACCAGACGCGTTGATAATTTTTTTTTTTGCACTCGGTCCCCACGGTCCTAAGATTAAATAAATAACCGATTATGAAAATCCTTTCACCGGAAGAAAGAAAAGAAATTCAGTTATTTTGATTTTCGCTAAAATTTGCGAGTGAGATAGCTCTTGTAGAAACCCCTCCTAGAGCCCCTTAAGGGCGGGTTCTGCTATTTAATATTATTAACTTTCAGTAGGCTCTGGGTTTGCTTTGATTTACTTTAAACGGATCTGAGATTGGAGTAATTACGAAAATTGTTTCTTTGTAAGTGCCTTTGGTTCAGATTCGCTTTTTTGTTCGGATGTTTAAAGAAAAATTGTATCGAATTTGTCGAAATTATAAGGTTGGAAAACGGCATTTCCTAGCCATAAACATTTTAAATTATCGATTCAGCGTTATTTACGGCCAATAAATATTTCTGATTTCATTTTGTCATTAATCTTTTCATAATTTCATTCTGAGTACTACAAAATACAAGCGACTACAAAATGCCAGGGCGCACCCTGGCATTTTGTAGTCGCTCAAACTCATCTTGAAATCGCATAGCACTGGGTCACCAAGATAGCGGCCTCGGCTAGTTTGGGACCACCGGTACTGCAGACTATCTATAAAACATACTAGTTGTTACTCGTGACTTCGTACGCGTGGCCCTACAAAAAAAGTAGCCTGTGTCCGTTTCCGACCCTAAAGCTGATGCAAAAATTCAGCTCGATCTGTTCAGCCGTGATAACGCTACAAACACCCAGACAGTGAGACAGATAAACAGAGAGACGAGTTACTTTCGAATTGATTATAATAAATATATTATATTAGTAATAATATAAATAAGTAAGTAATATAAATATTAGTAAGGATTAGTAAAAGTAGCTGTTAAGTTAAGTTTAAAAGTAATTGTTTAAATCCAATATTAAAAATATTTATGGAAAACGGTAACAGTTAAACAATAATTACCTTCTAATATTATAAGAAGTCAAACTAAAAAAATACCTAGAAAAATATATCATACCTACATTATACATTTCGTTTACGATATAAAAATGCTGGACCGGAGATATATCTCGTACAAGAGTACGAGTTGCGAGAAAACCTCTGAAATCCCTCTCAAAATAGCTATCTACAGTCTGTACCGACTCTATTACAGCTCACGACCAAAGCGCGTCTGAAAAGCGTCCATAACGGCCAAGTGTCACCCAAGAAAATAGAAAAGACATGCTTTTTAACGTAGAATACCCTATCTAAACTAACAAAAGAGCCCCGCGTCGCTTGCACGGACAACGGATACAACTAAACACTTTAAGCCATAAAAGAAAGCACAAATGCCATTATTAGTAACAAGTGAAAAGTGTCGGGCGACGCGCCGTGGCAAAAAGAACGCTCCGAAAGCGCGCATCGATTTTTATACCCCCAGAGGGAGGCGGGGTTACGGAGACAGCCAATCAGGGCGCGGTGAGCCGACCAATCACGCGGCGTTCCGTTCTCAAGCAGCGCTTTACTCTGTAATGGAATTTTCGAAGTTCACGCGGCAGATTACGGCCATTCCGCCGTATTTCGTCGTATTCTACCGTAGACATTAGAATTTCTGCCGTAGCGATGCAAATTGGTACCGAATACGGGCGCTTCTTTTTCTGAGGAGTCGGTTTCTTAACAGTAACGTATTGATTTTTCTCAAAGGTTGATTACTTTTTTTCTTCTTTTGTGAAAAGAGTTTGGTGTTAAGTTTCTCCCCCGAGGGTGGGGGTAATGAAGTTAATGGCTTATAAAAACGTATTTGGCGTAATAGAGATGGTTCAGAGATTTATTTTTAAGTACAGTTTTAAATAATGTATATTTTAGTTAGTGTTGTGTTTGGGTTAACTAACTATTTATTGATTTGCGCATTATTTTTAAGGGTTTACTTATTGATATTTTTTGTCTTTTTTTGTATTAAATTACAATTTTATTTTTAAGTTATAAAGCAGAGAGCGCGTATTATGTTAAAGCAGCCTTTGGTTATTTTTTTCAGGTCAGCTTATCCGGGCTTTATTATTTACCTGTTATAGTGATGTTTTAATTTCATATTTTCTATTTAATTTGATTTATTAAAAAAAAACAATGACATCTGAGCTTTACAATTTATTAATTATCGTTCAAAAAAATATACGAAAGCTTGCAAGGATGGGATAAGTTTTTGACACGTTTCTTATTGTTATTATTTTACTTTATTAATTGATTATTGACTGCCACAAGTTGCCACAACTTGTGCCACAAGTTGACACAAGTTTTTTTTTTATTTTTTTTGAGTTATGTAATTTCTCTTCTTTGTTTTTTATTTTATTTGATTTGACATGAATTTACCAATGTACTTACTTATATTTGCTATTATTATTATTATTTTTTGTTTAAAATGTATAACGAATAGAAACTGACGTGTGACCGACGGTTATGAATAAATGAGATTGAGATTGACATGATAATTGGTTTAAAACCTCATTAAATTACATTATTAAAGATATTGAATTTATAATATAAATATAATAATAATAATAATAATAATAATTCTTTAATTCGGACACATGATCCATATGGAGAAAAAAAAAACATTAAGTCATAATTTAGAATTCAGTCACAACTTATTTTAATTTAAAAAAAAAAAAAAAAAAATTAACATAACATAAAACAAAAAATATTAACATCTAATATCTCAGTGATGAGCACAAGGCTTAGCATCGGTGTCCTACTCATAAGTATTTATGATAAGCAGATAAATGTTTCCCATAAAAAACTAAATCCAGTAAATATTTCCTCAGATAGCTTAAAGATAGCAAAAGAGTTCCAAAGCAGCCATTTCCCCGAACCCACATTAGCGGTTTCAGCGCTTCAAAATAAACAGCCGATAAAGCGCTACCCTCGCTTTTATTTAGAATATCGATAAAAATAAAACTCTACGTACAATGGGAATAGATGAGCCTGATAGGGATGGGTATTGTCGATGTTAATAGTGTAAGTACGGTAATAAATATCTGGGACATTAAATATCTGGGACATTTTTGCACACACGGTCATCTGACCCCAACCTAAGCAAAGCTTGTAATATGGCTGCCAGAGACTGATACCGTACATATATATTTTTTAAATACATACTTATATTGATATTAACACCCAGACATAGAACAAACACAAATGTTCATCACATGAATGTTTGTCCTAGATGGGAATCGAACCTACGCCCCCAAACACATAAGGTAGGTTCACTACCAACTGAGCCACCTTGGCAGTCAAGTCAAGTAATATATCGATTGAATTTGAATTTTGCCGTCGAAAAATCAGTTTTATTTAAAAAACAAAAAAAAACTTGTGTCTATTATTCCAACTATGGATTAGATACTTTAAATCGAATCCGGTTATAGTTTTCAAGGAATTCTGCAAGCGGGACACGTGCTTGTTTTCCTTGAAAAAGATCTCCTAGGTCGATAATGAAAAAATTAGTTCTTAATTTTTGTATGGATTTATAGGTGGTTCAATTATAGTTTGAAATGTCGTTGGCTAAAACCATAGACAAATTATATTATATTAGCTGCACCCCGCAGTTTCTCCCGCTATTCTATAGAAACCGAATATTTTTCCGGAATAAAAAGTAGCCTATGTGTTAATGAAAGTCATAGAGTAGAAGGAACACAGATGGGACAGTCGTTTGGGCAATGTATAAAAATACAATCAAAGTTACGTTTTCCCACATTTGTAATGTATGAAGAATAACCATCTCATATAAAAAAGTGTACCCCGGAAAAATCTGCTATATAATTTCTCTAAGCTAAAATCTTGAAATTTACGTTTTTCGTTTCATCAAAATGTCGACAGTTCGTAACCCGTAGAGTGTAGGTCGTTGATGTTTTTTTAGATAAAATATCGACTTGTAAATGGTACATGCTAGTTAGGTTGTGATCTCTTTCCTTCATGACCTTTTCTCTATTTCTCCGTTGATTTTCTCTCTATATCTCTCTCTAAAATCGTAGACATTTTAGTGCTAGGTTATCTATAAGAGATACACATCCAGATAAGCAGCGCAGAGCGTCGTAGGCAAAGCGTAGCACTGCTAGATGTAACAAAAACGAATGAAAATTGGAAATATAATATAATTATATTTCCAATTTTCATTCGATTAATTATATTATATTTCCAATTTCCATTTATTAAAATGTTGTTGCTCTACAAACATGGCCAGCGTTAAATGCACATTACTCTGCATAAACGTGTATTAGTTAATATAATTAATTTTAAAAAGACGCGTTTAAATATGCGTGACAATTTTTTACTATTTCCCTAATGGAAACTAACGTGGTTTCCACTGATTTAATTATTACACAGACATTAAAAAAACTACTTTTTTCTCCTTTAAGGTGTTATACAGCATCTGTGGTATTTAAAGATAAATACAGAAAAAACCTATAAAGCTAAAATTAACGAAAACTACAGAAAAAATATCGACAAATCCCATAAATCAAGGCTATCCCCATAACACTACCGAAAATTTAGACATAATCTTAACGACATATTGAAACTATCGATAAACTAGCAACTTCCCATCCCTATTCAATCCCAGGAGCGCAGTATTCGACTCGAATCGATATTTATACCGATACCGATCGAGTGGTAAGTGAGAAAGCTTGTACCACAATGGAACTACTCTGATCTATCACTTAGTACTCTTTGTGGATTGCTATTCGAAAATGTGTGGAAACCGATTCTGCTGCGATTTATTGGAAAAAAGCGTACAATGAAAAATATTAAAGCTTGATCACAGTAAATCTGTTGCCTCAGTTACGCATCTTCTCATTTCTAAAGATTATCAGGATGTTTCAGAACGTATGTTGTGTTCGAACAAGCCGGTTTTCATAAAGGCTTTAGCACCATAGACATACACACGCTCTTTCAGATTATACAGAAGTCTGAAGAGTATAGTCGGCCATTATGGCTTTTCTAGACTATGAAAAAGCCTTCGATTCAATCGATATCTGGGCAGTATTGCAGTCCCTTCAACGATGTCATATCGACTATAGGTATATAGATATGATGTATTGTTTGTACGATGAAAAGTTACCATGTTAACCCGATTGCAGGACGAGAGCACGAAACCAATTCAATTTATGGGAATCCCCTCAGCCTTTTCATAAAGGGAGGCCTTTGTTCAGCAGTAGGTGTCTTCGAACTGATGAGGATGTCGGTGTTATTTGGTTGGAAGAAGACAAAAACATGTTTTGTGAATGAGTCAGAGTGAGACAGTCCTGATAATAGTATGAAGATAAGTGCGAGCAAGCACTGATTTGGTGTGAAATAAATAATCCCCCCACATTCTACAAAACCCCTAATTCTATAAGGTTGTCAAAATACCCTAAGGTTGTCAAAATTCTTCAAGTCAGGCGAGTAAAGCCTTCAATCCGACTCTCGTCACCCCTCAAGTATTATAATCCCTTGAAAAAACAACGCAACGAAAATACGATCACGGCTTCCGAAGGTTTTAAGTATTTTTTGTGATGTTTTGATTTTAAAATACAGGGTCACTGTTAGTTGACAGACATTATAGGATATTATTGTACACGCCGCTTAAAAAAAAACTCCTAATAATATAGAACCACTTACATACGCAATCTTACGCCTGTATACGAACGCACACACATAAAATCGCCAAGCATAATAAATATGCTAGATAAAATCTAAAAAAATACATTCAATTAATAACAAAAATACATAAATTTACCTAAGTTAAAATTAACTAGTAGTTCGCGGCGAAATGAGACCTCGCGACCCCTATACCTTCACAACCCCTTGACCGATTTAGCTCATATTCGAACTTAAAAATTGTATTAAAATGAACTACTTGCCTACAAAATTTCATAAAGATCGGATCAACGGTTCGCAAGTTATCATCGGACAAATATACACACAGACATACAAACATACATACAAATGCCGATGTGTCCCAGTAAACTCTGAGACCTTCGCTTCGCTCGGTCAATAATCTATATTATTTACCTAAGATTAAATTTAAAAATTATATTACACTAGCTGCGCCCCAAGGTTCTACAGAAGCCGAATATTTTACCGGGACAAAAAGTAACCTATGTGTTAATCCAGGGTATAAGCTACCTCCATACTTACCATGGTTGAGTTATCTTGAATTGGCGGAGAGCGGGGAGTGTCCGTTCGATCTGTAGGTAGTGTCTACTATATGATATTTTGTGCCAATACTGGGATCGCGAAATAATGTGAAAACGTCACGACCTTCGGAGGTTCCCGGACCAAATATTCTCCTCCTCCTTAAATAATTTAAACAAATAATCAAGTGTTGTGTATATGTTGTGTAGTGGTAGGGCTCTCTTGCAGAGTCCACCTGGGGAAGTACCACACCTTTGCCAGTTATTCAACCGCCAAGCAGTAGTGTGCAAGCATTACTGTGTTCCGGATTGAAGGGCAATATTTCCAGCGTAATTACTGGGCATACAGAGATTTAACATCTAACAACTCAGGGTGACGAGCGCAGTGCATTGCCGCGCATAGTTTTGAACTGTTGAAGTTCAAAATTCTGGGTGGCACTGAACTATTATGGGCAAGCGTGACGCGCAACATCAGGTCAGCGACTTGCTCGTCTCGTTACAAGTAACATAAAAAAAAAAAAAAATGTAGTAAGTTTAAATAGGCAAACTCGTGTATTTTTAGGTTTTATACAATATTACTTTTTGTTACTTTGTCTGCTAAGTTGGCTACTGCTAGCGGTAAATTTAAATAATTCTATCAGCAATCTGAGAATAGTGCTGTGGGCTGCATTATTATAAAGTTTATTTATGCTACCACTTAAGTGTTAATTTTATAATATGGCTGTTTGCTGTTCCTTAATAAGTAAATAAAATTAAATAAAAATATCATAATCATCATCATCAGCCAGAAGACGTCCACTACCTCCCCCTTAGAGCGTCACACCGACCGAAAACGTGTCAGTTACATACTCCGGCTGCCCGCGACTTTCACAATGTCGTCGGTCCACCTAGTGGGACGCCTGTCTACGCTGCGTCTTCCAATTAGTGGTCGCCACTCAAAAACCTTACTTCCCCACCGGTCGGTTCCTCGAGTGATGTGGCCTACCTATTGCCACTTCAGCTTGCAAACTCTGAAAGCTATATCGTTGACTTTGGTGCTTCGACGAATATCCTCGTTCCGTATTTTATCGCGCAAAGAAATGCCCCTTAAATACCCTTGAATGTTGTTTGTTTGTTCCAGATTGGGTCTAATATCGCAATGGAGTGCTCTGGCGGGCAGATACGGCGGGCTGGTGCCAGCGCCCTGGTACTGGCAAAGGAATTCGCCCCCACCTCGAGGTAAATATACCTAATCCAAACTAGTATTACGCATCGATACATAACAGCACAGCGTCATATATACACACAAAAACATAATATAACGCACAGATCTGGACTCTTTTTACTTGGTGACATCAGTGTAGTAGATTACAAGTCTAAAAAATTCAGACAGACGAACATAACGAACTTATAAGTACCTTCCTAAAAAAGAGCTTTATGGCTTCGCACGTTTCATAACATAAATACCTTATTACAAAACGCGCGACACTGGCAGCACGGGTAATGTCAGATCGCAGTGATACGGCTGCCTAGATCGATCGGTGTCGCGTGACGCGTAAAACACTGATTTTACGATTGGCTCTATACTTTACAATGGATAAATGCACTAAACGTGAAGAGCCTACTCTGAAGAGAAACTAATATGGAAACCATAATGATATGGGAAGTTTATTGTGCTCGCCTCATAAACAGATTATCTATCGCTTAATTCAAATTCAAATATTTTTATTTCAGATAAAGATCCATAATATTCACATTAAAAATAATACAATTAATTGAATTAAATTAAATCGAATTAAATTAAATGAAATTGAACTAAATTGCATTAAATTAAATTATAATAGATTAAAATTTACATTTGCTTAAGATGCAACGTTTCGCTCAGCGCGGCAAATTCAATTTTTCTTGCGGTTTTTGTTAATTACTACTCAATTACTCATCGAGGGTTCATGAAAATGTATTTTGCGCTAATAAATAGGTTGTGTCAAGATATTACACCAACCAAAAAATCAAGGAGAAGGCTAGTATAAGTACACTTCTCACTAAACGAAAAACCAAGATAAAAATCAGCTTATTGAGATTCTTACCTAAACCTATGTTATCTAGGTGATCATATTAGCCGTAATTTCTTGATACGACCTATTTATTGTCGCAAAATTCGTTTTAATGAACCCACGATGAGTAATTAACCTGTAATTGACAAAATAACGCAAGAAAAATTGAATTTGCCGCGCTGAGCGAAACGTTTCACCTTAACATACATATTATTGACCGAGTGAGCGAAACGAACGAAAGTTCTCAGTTTTAACTGACAATATTTGCTTTCATCTGTCCGTATGTAATCTGTTGTATTTTTCAACCGATCATAACGAAATATGATAAGAGAATCTATCGCTTAACATACATATTATAACTATTAGTTGCGCCCCGCCTAGTAGCCTGTGTGTTGATTCAGGGTGTAAGCAACCTCCATACCAAATGTCCTTCATTTCCGTTCAGTTGTTACCAGAGTTGAACGAGAACAAACACACTTACATAGGTACTTACCTACTTATACACAAACTTTCGCATTTATAATATTAGTGTGATGTAATTCACGTAAGTGCCAGTTCATAAACCAGGCAGGAAGATCGAGTACCTTTGACCACGCCATCAGAAACTTGTAATTTTCTTCAATTTTATTGACGCCCTGACTGCCAGTAGTAAACAAAAATAAATAAATAAAAACACTGATTGCAGAAAAAATATTATACAGACCCGGCAACCTATTAATATAGCCTATAGGCTACCATTAATCAAAAAGAGAAATACAAGATAAACGCTGAAAAAATAAACCGATTCTACTAATGATACAGATACTATACCTTCCAAAAACTGACCAATTTCGCTTTTTCAATCAGGGCAGTACTACATTGTTAACATGGGTATCTCATTCCTTCGTAAGGTTAGGTAAATCCTAACGGAACAAACCTATTCACCGTTAACAGATACAAACATCGACGGCAAACAAGTAATCGTCATCACATCGCAACCCCGCTTTAATTTCCCGAATCCCTCCGCAGAAACAAAGGGAACGCCGTTTCACGCGGCCCAAACCGACCGAACAATGCTTTTCTACCATCCTACTACGCATTTATACGTATAGCAACATTGACACCCGCCTCGCTTGCACTCGTACTAAAAATGTTCTGGAAAATATCTCCGTCCTCGTTTCTCTTACCCGCCAAAGCGCTGCTACTATGTGCCAGGAGACATGTCGCGCGCTCGTTTTAATTTTCGAATGCGGTTTATTCGGCGTGCCGTTTTGTGTGATTGCTTTGCTTGGCCTTTTAGCGTTTTTTTTTAATTCCGCGGATAGTGATGCGGGTAAGTGGTGCCTGATTAAAATGTTATCAGATCGAATCGCGTTCAGTTCGACATTTAAATTGCGATTAAAATAAATGGAGCATTTTTTCCTTCCTCTTACGAATCGTTTGCTATGGGTCTGCGCAGTCGGTTGACTTCTTGATAAACAGCGAGAAAGTAGACTAGTAGTTCGCCGCGAACTGAGACCTCGCGACCCCTATATCGTCACAACCCCTAGACCGATTCAGCTCATATTCGAACTTAAAAATTGTATTGAAATGAACTACTTGCCTACAAAATTTCATGAAGATCGGATCAACGGTTCGCAAGTTATCATCGGAAAAATATACACACAAACACACATACAAATGCCGATTTGTCCCAGTAAACTCTGAGACCTTCGCTTCGCTCGGTCAATAAAATCTGTCGTCAGAGGCTCAAAAAAAAAAAAACAAAAAAAAAACAATTCTAAAGTTTTAAAACAATCTAGAAGAAGGTAAGCTTTGAACAGATATATATAAATAATCATTTTCAAAATGAGAGCCAAGCTTTTGTTATTAAATTTCTTAGTTTTTCTGTCACAGGCTTACAACGCACGTTCATTATGCTAAATTGGCATGTACATTATTAACCTAATATTATCTAATGAGGCGTTATAATCACATTAAACAATACCTAGTGAATACTGAAAACTACTAAACTGATTAACTAGTAAGCGTTTGTTAACAGCCAACGGCACACAAAGGATTAGTCAGGCTTCAGAAATCGATGGAAATCAGTGCCGTGTCATAAAAACAGTAAGGAACAGTTCTTGCAACCTGATAATTATTCAAACAATCAAAAGGACTTGATGTGTTTTGGGACTGCGAAGAACATTGTATTATTTTTCAAAACGTGTGTTATTTCGAGTTTTAATGTGTAAAAACGGTGGATTTTTATGTTCTTAAACATGCAAGAGTGTTGGTGGATGGTAGTGTCGTGAAACGTAATTTTTCGTGTTGTTTCCAAGCTCCACAGAAGGCTCTTGTAAAGTATTTACCACTGTACTGGGACATGAGTTGTAGTTGCCGTACCTTACTTTTCTAACTGCATTTGTGACTGTCTTATTTGACAATATTTACCTGCACTTGAATATTTATACCCTTTTAAGAAAAAGGATATAAATATTATATATTATAAATAGGCAGCCGGGAAAATTCAGTCGTGATTTGAATTCTTCAAATAGCTATTGTATATGAATAAACATATAATTTTAGCTATTTGGTTCCTACCTTTTAATTAGTGGAAGCGTTCCGAGTTGTCTGTGAAGGGGAGCTTACTCCCAGCAAAAAAGCAAACGGTGATTTTTTAAAGGCTGGGAAGTGGCTTTCAGGCCATTGTATCACGAAAAATTGTATAATAATAGTTGCCCATATAAAATGTTCGTGGATATTGCAATAAAATGTATGGAACTGTATTTTCAAAAGTAACACAAAATGTTATTTGTTATCTTGTATACAACACCCTCGCAACAGATCCGATTAAAAAACACCATGTATTTACACAGAAGAGGATTTTTTCTTACTTTTTTCTCTCTTCTGTGATGTATTATAATATTGAAAAAAAGTTGGATCGCCCATACTGCCCTTATTTTGTTTTGTGCTGACCGGCGACGAGCTTTGAAACGTATACGACTATATATATATGTGTGTTGTTCTACAAGGGTCTATTACAGTACACGATTCGCAAAATATCTTGTAACCAATAAAAGGGAATTGAAGATAACACACAAAAGATATGAAAAAAAAAGACAATGATACGAGGGTAACACTGAAAGATTTGATATTATAAAATATCTCAGGGTTACCCTCGTACTAGAATTCATGTAAAATTTAGTCGATTTTTTCCATTATAGGTTCGATCTCATCCGGTGATCTTTTTCAAGGAGTGGTACAAGCGTGACACACACTCGACCTCGTCTGTCAAACCCCAACACTACATTACATTTAGCAAAGCTTTTAGCTACTGCATACAATTTAAGGCTACTAAGCCCATTTCATATACAGACTATAAAACCCATAGACAGCTCATAGCTACTCCCCTTTCACGCAGATATTACCTCCCAAATAGCATAAGCGCGTCAATTTTTCTCTTGTAGATTCTGATCGCCTTGGTGCACAGTCCAGTTCGTAGTGATTTAACTGAAAACATAGACCATGTAATTGTTTGACAGCTTATACCTATGAAAAATACTACGCGCAAAACAGTATAAACTCATCAATTGTATCACTGCGAGCCGACCTGTCAAAGGCGATAAATTCATGCGATTATAGTCGCAGATTACATGATACCTCGTTCCGCTCTCGACGACTTATCGAAGATAGCGCATCCAGAAAAACATTTTTTTCTCCATGTGTAATCTTCTGGTTATATGACCTGTGGTTTCACCAAACGCATTTTGATCGGCTCCCGAGCCCTTTGTACCAGTAATCAGAGCGTACGGCTTCCGAAGGCATCGGGTCGTGACAGTGGATCCGATTACACTGCGATTGTACTGACTATCAATCCGTATAAATACAATCGGTTCAACGCTTTTGGTAGACGATTTTAAATATTGTGAGAATTTGTAAAACTACGTCATGGCAATAAATGGTTCTGCTTGAAACTTGCAACACTTGACACTGCCTTAATACACTGTGCAGCCAAATTGGAGGAATGTATCAGGGCAGCCCGTTATCCCCAGGGTGCTTAGCGTGGATTATTGTAGGTCTGCATTATGCAGCGGAGATAATGGCGCCCAACGTGGAGCAAATCTACAATCAATTATTTGCCAGCCATTTCACACATACCTACTGAAATGAAAAGAGATGCAGATAATTTTAGTCCTGCCAGATTGATTTAATAGGTGGTACCACAGAATCAAAACCGTGGTACTCATGCATTTGTAAAACCTCATAATATTTTCTTGTTCTGATAGAAATATTGAAAACAATCTCAAATCGCAATAAATGAATGAATGTTGTTCGATCGCTCGTTCATATAATTATCTTATAATTAACTTTTCTTCTTTTGTTACAGAAGACTCTACAACCAACGAGGATGGCTCGGCGGGCGGCTCCCCGCGCCCACGCTCCCCTCCCCGAGCTCCCACTCCCCCCTCCCCTTCCCGCTCCTCTCCCCGCTCCCCACGCCTCCA
Source organism: Apocheima hispidaria (assembly GCA_947579745.1). NCBI lineage: Eukaryota > Metazoa > Arthropoda > Insecta > Lepidoptera > Geometridae > Apocheima > Apocheima hispidaria. Next base: position 8,249,419 of record OX388167.1, on the reverse strand, counting down.
CCCCGCCCTCTACCCGCAACAACAAGACCCGCAAGACTCCGACCCAGATGTCGATGAAAGCGACGACTTCGATAAAGACGAAAAGCGAGACCCCAACGCGAACCTCGGCAAGAGGAAGAAAAAGACACGAACAGTCTTCTCTCGCTCTCAAGTCTTTCAATTGGAGTCTACATTCGATATGAAGAGATATCTGAGCAGCTCCGAACGCGCCGGCTTAGCTGCCAGCTTGCATTTGACAGAAACACAAGTTAAGATCTGGTTTCAAAACCGAAGAAACAAGTGGAAGAGGCAATTGGCAGCGGAATTGGAGGCAGCCAATATGGCGCACGCAGCGCAGCGTTTGGTTCGCGTCCCAATTTTGTACCACGAATCTCGACCAACATCAATGCCACATACTCCATTGCCGATACATCCGCAGTTTACGAACGAGCCTGGGGTATATTTCCAACCACAAGCGCCGCAGCAGATGCAGCCGTTGCCTGCGTCGCCAGTAACTTCCCGCGCTCCGCTCTCTAGTCTTGTGTAGTGCTCGCTCGACGTCGCGCGCTCGACTGACGGCGACGGACAATTTTAATTTGAATTTCGAGCGCTTATTTTTAAAGATTAGGCTGAATATGCAAAGATAAATTAAGGATGGAAATAATTTGGCGTAAATTCAAGATTGTGCTGAATTGTCATTTACCTGCAGACGATAGACGATAATAATAGTCGGCATATTTTTTTGCGTTTTAGTAGGATACATACTGTACCTAGGTTTTGCGCAAATTACTAAAAAATAAAGTACTTTATGCCATTAATTAAAAAAACGCTTCACCAACGGGCCGTGCAAAAATCGGCATTAGTATGTACGTTTTTCTACAGTAAGTTCACGTCACTTACGAACTATCAAGCTAAAGTTTAAATAGTCTGTTGTCTGCGCTAGCTCTTAGCACCGTTCAGCCTGAGGACTAGTCATATCACGTTTCAAATGCCAAAATCGTTCAAAAACTAAATGTTAGCTGACCTAGATATTTTACATGTTACGTAAGAATAGAATAAATGTAACGTACAAAAATCATGTCATTCCATGTTGTATATTAATGTAAATAAGATTTAACAAAATTCTCTTGTATAATTAATTTATTATAGTATTTTTTGTAAATAATAATAGGTTAAAGAACTGAATAAGTTTAGTCGTAATAATAGAAGTCGATAAATTTATCTAATACTCTAAATTAAAGCTTGCAGTATATTTAGGCAGCGTTGTAAATGATTTATTTAATTTTGTAAAGTTAAAATTGTGCTAACGCTTCTTGTAAAACATATTTGAAACATCTAATAAAATGTCTATACAAAGTATGTCTTAAAAAAGTTCTTTCAACTACCTGGGCCCGTACCGTGAGGTGCTTATTGCGATGATTATTAGGCTCAGCCGAGAACGCTGCGCGACCATACACCTTATTACGCGGCGATACGGTTCGCGGTCGCGCAGTGTCATCGGCTGAACCTAAAAATCATCGCAATAAGCACCTCATGGTACGGGCCCTGTTTATACTTTGTACCATGTAAAAATCAATCGATCTGGAAAATCAGAGCGATTTTCGTTTATCCGAAAGTATTAAAAACCTGTCAAAACAAAAAGGTTAATATGTAGAAAAATAACTCAATAAACTTCAAATTTTTCTATTTTATCTACCGAGTGAAAAATTAGCACAACTGGCAATTGGCTGCACATTTTTTTTTTAAATAAGTATAACCAAGAATTAAAAAAATATGTGCATCTAATTTTCACACCAATTGGTGTTAGCGTTATAATGCGATTTTTTCATATACATATGTTTTATTTCGAGCATTGTGCGAGTTTTAAGGTGCGTGTGTCTCAGCGCCCCAAATTAAAGTTTTCAATGCGTTTTTTGTCAATTACAACATAAAATTACTCATGAAAACTAACGACCATAATGGGTTCATGAAAACTCATTTTGCGCTCATAAATAGGTTGTATCAAGAAATTACACCAACCAAAAAATCAAGGCTTAATAAGTGCATTTCTCACTAAACTAAAAAGCAAAATGAATATCAGCTTATTGACATTTTAGGTAAAACAATGTCTATCTAGGTGATTTAAGTTTTAATTTCTTGATACAACGCATTTATTAGCGTAAAATTGTTTACATTAATCCACGATGAGTAATTTAAATTTAAGCTGTAATTAACAAAACAATGCAAGAAAATTTTGGATTGTGCGCGCTGGACGAAACGCTGGATCCTTCGGGTATCTGCTTATTCCAGTTGAACAGTAAATGTAGATCAACTTTTTTGTTAATGTGTTGCCATATGGCTTGCGTAATAAACTACCAAATTTTGTAATGCTGCCAGCCTAAATAACTAATTAATTGCTTTATACTATAAAATATTAATGTTATTTATTGATAGTAGTTGAAATTTGTCAATGCATTGTAATATTACAATTATGCTGTGGTACATAAGGCGGGAATAAAAAAATATGCATTAAAATAATATTATTTCTTTAACTTTCCTATACCTGTACTTATACCTTTCCATTTCATTACCTACTAGCTGTGCCTCGCGGTTCCACCCACTTGGAAAATTTTTCATTGGTCACATACTACTTGTCATGTAGTGGTAAGACTCTTTTGCAAGATTCCGACTTGTGAAGTATAGATAGATAGATAGATAACTCTTTATTAGTCATACCAGAAATAACATACAAATGACCAAAAAACAACTTAAAACTAGTGTAACAAATGGCGGCCTTATCGCTTAAAGCAATCTCTTCCAGGCAACCTTAAGTATCACACCTTTGCCAGTTATTCAACCGCCAAGCAGTAGTGTGCAAGCAATACTGTGTTCCGGATTGAAGGGCAATGTTTCAAGCGAAATTACTGGGCATACGCAGATTTAGCATCTAATACCTCAGGTAATGCCGCCAGCATGCTGGGTACGCTGCCAACTGGTAGTGGGCTTGAACATTTGGATTATCTATAGACCTTGTAATGGTTATTTTTATGTAGTAGGCTAAATGGTTTGTATGTATTTTGCAAATTAATAAAAGCACTAGCACGATTAAAAAAAAAATATATATGTATATATATATCTCAGGGAGACGAGCGCAAAGTTCATAATTTTGGGTGGCATTGAGTTCTTGTGGGCAACAGTGACGCTTAACATCGGGTGATCGACTTGCTCGTCTCCTCAGTCAGTAACACAAAAAAAAAGCGCCCTAAATGCTATGCGATATCGTTTTTTTTTATCGATGCCGTGAAAAACTACGCTCACAGGTTATTTTTTTTATATCACAATATCTTCGTAGTAATAGTACAAAGTGCGTTGAAAGTACGACGAAGATAATATTTTTTTAAATTTGTATTATATTATTTATCTAAGCCAAAAACAAAAGAAATTGATAACATCTGTATCCCTTACATCTGTATCTGTTGGTATCCCCTACATGTGTAGGGGGTGATAACGCTAATTTAATTTAAAAAAATGGTAAAATCACCAACTGTCTCTATCGCACACACGAGGAACAGATCGACAACAATACAATTTTTAAAATACGAGTACCGACTTCACCAAAACCTCGCGGCCTATACCACTCCGGAGGCAAAGAAGAATCCAAGGACACCTCATTCGTCAAAATCTGTCAAGCCTTTTAAGCTTCAGGAGATATTATAGGAACACACAAACATACTTAGGTACTCAAAAACCTCTTCAAAAACATCCTCCTGAGTACCTCAAAAACATTACCCGCCTTCTTGACCAGTCGGGTTAAAAGTATAACAAGATAGGCACGAAGCCAACACCTCAACCCTTGCAACACTGATCGTCCGGTTTCCGGACCGGAAGCCGGCCGGATGTGGTCAGTTACCCACACGTGGCGGTGTTTAGAGACCCTTATAATAGGTGGATGTTTAGTTTTAGTCCCTTTAGTGATAGGCATCGGTGATGATAGGTTTTAGGTGAGTTATTGTTTGTTCTGATAGAATACGTGGATAGTTATCCTATCTAGTAGTTCGCGGCGAAATGAGGCCTCGCGACCTCTATATCTTCACAATCGCTGGACCGATTCAGCTCATATTCGAAATTAAAAATTGTATTGAAATGAACTACTTGCTTACGAAATTTCATGAAGATCGGATCAACGGTTCGCAAGTTATCATCGGACAAATTTACATACAAACATACATACAAATGCCGATTTGTCCCAGTAAACTCTGAGACCTTCGCTTCGCTCGGTCAACTAATATAGGACCAATAAAGCTTCGAGGTGTAAAAATGAATACGTTCGTCTTGAGGAAAACTTCTCTTGCGCGATTCAGAATTCCATACATAACAACTGTCAGTCCATATAAAACTTCAAAAATGGATCAACGTTTCGAACCATAGGAAGCTATTTTGGGAGTTTTTGGCGGGAACGTGAAGACGTCATGTCCCGTCATTGTATTATTTTCCAAAACTTGTGTTATTTCGAGTGTTAATGTGTAAGAAATGTTTTTTTTTTAACGTGCACAAGTGTTGGGAATAGTATAATGTTGTGATAAGCCCAGGCTACAAGGGCTAATATTTTAGTTTAGTTATTCAACCGCCAAGCAGTAGTGTGCAAGCATTACTGTATTCCGGATTGAAGGGCAATGTTTACAGCGTAATCACTGGGCATACAGAGTATTAACGTCTAACATCTCAGGGTGACGAGCAGTGCATTGCCGCGCATAGTGTCGAACTGTTGAAGTTCAAAATTCTGGGTGGTACTGAACTGTTATGTGCAAGCGTGGCGCTTAACATCAGGTGAGCGACTTGCTCGTATCGTCACCAAGAAACAAAAAAAAACAACTACTTTAGTACCATAATCCATTCTCATAACCTCAACTAATATTTTAAATTCGAATGTAACTTTGTCTCTCTGTCTATCTATTATTCTGTTTATCTCTCTGTCTGGGTGTTTGTCGCGTTAAAACGGCTAAGAGGCTGAGCAGATCGACCTGAATTTTTGCATAGACATAGAATAGGGGTCGGAGAAGGACATGGGCTACTTTTTTTCGTTGGTCCACGCGAACGAAGTCGCGGGTAACAGCTAGTATTAAAACCGGACAATCCTCATAAGTGTCGATGTTTACGTCGGCCTACTAGAACTGGTTTAGTGAGACGTGAACAGCGCCCGAGTCAGAATCGTATGTCACTCTGTGGAATAAAATAGATGCCTGCTTATTTTATTGTCTAAGATGTTTGTACTAATTTATAAATTAACAATTATTGTTATTATTATTATTTTTAAGTATGTCAGTCCTCACTTTTTTTTAATGTTATTGTGTTTTATGTGGCAGCGCGTTGCGGATGTGGATACCGCGACAAACTTACTGTAGTTTTGCGGTGCTCCATTTCTTAAAAATAAAATGTAACTGTGTTATGAACAATAAATTAAAAAAAAAAAAAAAAAAAAAGTAGCATAGTGACAGTTAAATGTTGTCAATATAAAGAAATTTAAAACTATTGCCTAGTACACAATCTTTTTATTATAAGATTAAACTAAGCATGATTGTAGAGTTTTTGTAACATTTATAAGTAATAAAGTTTTTTTTTTTTTAATATATTTTTTATTGCCCTAAAAACTGGCTGATGCTGATGATAACACAATAAAGTACAATCACTTTCATTTATTCTGTGTATCGATAGTACAAGCCATATGTTCTATGGATCATAGGTCATCCATCACCAATAGGCAAATGGCTTCCAACTACACGAGCCATTAACTCATTTAATTGTCCCAGAGTCATTAACCACGTCATTAACTGCTTTGTCGCGGTCCAAACTGAAATGTATACGCACTTACAAAATAGGGCCTTAATTAAAACGGAACATAACGACTTTTTGATGCGACTATTGGATTAGGGACATGGAGATAGCTATGCGCTGCGCGGAGTTCTTTTTTTTTTCTCTTTCCTCCTAAGAGGATTTTGGCGTCGCACGTCTTATGCATTTGCCAGTGTCAAGTGTACATATATATTCTCAAGTTTTGTTAGATATTATCAAACAAGTCATAGTCACGGTCAAAGGCGAGCAAAGCAAGTCACGGTCAAGTCCAAGTCATGCCCCAGTAAAGCGGTGAAAACTTTACTAGAACCTTCTATGGAGTTTTGGAAGCAACACGAAAATTCGCCTTTCACGACATTATACCATTCACCAACACTCGTGCATGTTCACGAACACTTAACGGGTAAAAGTTCACCGTTTTTACACATTAACACTCGAAATAACACAAGTTTTGGAAAATAATAAAATGACGCGACATGAATTATTCACGTTCCCGCCAAAAACTCATGCGCGGAGTTTCTTAGCGCGATAAAACTCGGAACGAGGATATTCGGTAATGGCTGAAGTACCGACGACGAGGTTTTCAGGGTTTGCAAGCTAAAGTGGCAATGGGCAGGCCACATTGCGCGAAGAACCGATAACCGATGGGTAAGAAAGGTTACAGAAGATGAATAAAATTTAAAATTTTTAACGTCTGTATTCCTAGGGCGTCTATACATGGCCTGACCTGAGATCGTGTGAAAGGGACAGCTAGATTTGAATTTCACGGGAGCAAAAGAAACAAACTATTAAGGTTATAGCTTCTCCCTTTCGCTCACCAGAAACTTATATATAGCCATCTCTTACAAACGATGTCAGGTCAGGCCATGTAGCGAGGCCTTTATCTTCATATATCACATCACACTAATATTATAAATTCGATAAATAACTGTCTGATAACGCGACAAGCACCCATACAGAGAGATAGAGAGACAGAGTTACTTTCTAATGTATTCAAAAAACATACTTTGCTTACGCTTAGGGATTATTTATTATTATTAACCATTATTATTATTTTATTATTAATTATTTTATTATTATTTTAACAAAACTTACACAAATTAAGGTATAAAGATTAAAGGTTGTCATTAGACGACTTACCCCCGAATACTGAAACGCTTGTTAACTTTGACAATAGATTAAGTTTGTTGCTGCCTTTGTCATTTGCTTAGTGTCAGACAAAGGCAGCATTAGAATTAATCTGTTGTCAAAGTTAACAAGCGTTTCAGTATTCGGGAGTTACGTGCTTAATTACATGAGGGATGAATAAAACTCTTCAAAAAGTTGTATTTTTGCTGAAGAAAAGTAAATTTGTAGTACAATATTATTATGTACTAGCTGCGACCGCGGTTTTACCCGCTATTCTAAAGGAACGGTTATTTTTTTTGCCTATGTGTTATTCCTGGGAATAAGCTACGTCCATACCAAATTTAATCTAAATCCATTTAGCCTTTACAGAGTTGAACGGGAACAAACACGCTTACATACATACCAACATACATACTTACACACAAACTTGCGCATTTATTATATTAGTGTGATAATTTTCAGATTACAAGATTGGCTATTACAAAAGACGTACAGGGTGGTTACAAGTCACAGATAATCGTTATGAATGGCGTTTTACAAACAAGAAAAAACAACTCATTCTTTCGACCACTTGCTATGGTCAAGTTCTAAGTACCTACTGTTTAGAGTGTAACCCATAGACTATGCAAAACTCTATAATTAAAGGTGCGTTCAAAGAACGTCACATATTCAAAAGCTTTTTAAAAATCGAATTCAACACTTGCATTTGCGATCAGCCGGTCATTTGAAGAAACGCTTCCAAATAATTTAGTTTAAAAAAACAAAAAAATACGTTTCATGTAAATCGGATGTTATCTTGTTATTAATTGAAGCGATACAGAGAAAGCTTAGTTAGAATTTAATACGTGCTTTTGGCAGGAGAATTATGTATATTTGGTCGCAAGTTCCCCTCGTTTTTAGTTTCTGTAGCAATATATTACAGAGGCCATATTGTGTATGACATGAGGTAACATAACAACTGAAAGTTAAAAAATGGATGCCAAAATTTACATATTCGTACCTTTCACAGTATTTTTTTCCTGCCTTTCATCAACAGCCTGAAGACGACTGCTGAACAAAGGCTTTCCCCTGAAGCCGCCACACTGAACGGCAATGTGTCGCCACCTAGTCTGAGGCCTGCCTATACAGCGTGGTCCGGTTCGTGGTCGAGAAACTCAAGAAACTTTCTTCCCCATCGGTGAACAGTTCTTCGAGGGATGTGGGCCTGTGTGGTTTTCTTCATAAATAACTCAACTTTTTTTTTTCTTAAGTTTTGGGTTCACACTTTGTGTATTTAGCCAGTGTCAAGTTTTGTAATATTTCAAGCGATGTCAAATATTGCTCAATTGAAATTTCAGTCATAGTCTAAGTCAAACAAAGAAAGCGGTGGAAGCCCCTGTAAAGTGGTGGAGACTTTACTGGGGTGTTTAGGAGGTTTGGAAAGTTACGTTTCACGGCATTATACTAATCAACAACAGGCGTACACATTCACGAACACTTGATGAAAATTAACAAAAGTTTTGAAAAATAATACAATGGCGCGACATAAGTTCTTCACGTTGCCGCCAAAACTTCTAAATACAATTTATTCAAACAAATTGCACTATTTACATAAAACTTCATTTGCAAATTAAAGCCAATCAAAGAAACAGCTGCATTAAAAAAAAACAATTAAAAAACTAAAAGTCACCCTCGCGCTTTCCAAATTCAATTTCGATAATTAAGTGACAGTTGATAACAAACCTCCCGAGTGGAAGCGGCTATTTTATATTCTGTGGTAGCGGTAATCGGAGCGTGGCAACACTCAGCCACACGCGCGATCGAACGATAACAAACATTCCATTTTTAATTTAATTAAGATTCCGGAACTGTAAGGATGCTCTAAAATCACTGATATTTCTGGATATGCAATTGTGAATGTTGAGGGTTCCACAGTACTCATACAGAGAGTAAAATGCGTGGCAGCACATGAGAGAATACATCATAACATGTATCTATCAATCACGATAACCATTACCAATTTTCGACCAATCACGATGCAGTAACAATATAAAAAACAAAACCGAAATACACAACAAAATAGTTTTATCTAATAGTGCGATAGATGTCGCCACTGCACAACATTTCAAACCAATCGATTATCTATCTAGCACTTTAACCGTAAAGCATAAAATTGCTTGCTCGTAAACAATTTCTTACGACATAATTAACGAACTTGCTAAATATCGTCAATTTAAATCTTATAAATCTGAAGTTAGAGTTGACTTTCAATTGTTAGAGTACACAGACTCTACTCTCGCGCGTTCGAGATTTCATCCACTTACATGACATTTCATACCAGAGTGATAGGGACTGGGATAGTCTGGGGTAGCTCGACCGCGCCAGAATAAGGGCCCGTAGCGTGTTAATTCAGACTCTGATAGTAATTGCTGGATTGTGGTGGTAAGCAAATGTAATCTCTATGGCTGGGTGATAAATACGAAATTGCTTTAATGATATGGGTTCCGTGTCAGAGCGTCGTGGGCAAAACGACAGTTTTGTAAGTTTTACGAGGAATAATCGAATTAATATGGCAACACTTAATTGAATTGGTTTATTCGTGACCGTGTGGACTTAGTTGCGGTTGTTCGATTATTTTAAGGCCTCGCTACAAGGCCTGACCTGATATCGTTTGAAAGTGATGGCTATATATAAGTTTCTGGGGGAGCGAAAGGGAGAAGCTTATAACCTTAATAGTTTGTTTCTTTTGCTCCCGTGAAATTCAAATCTACCTGTCCCTTTCACACGATGTCAGGTCAGGCCATGTATAGACACCCTAAGCTAGAGAAGCGTTGTAGGTCTCACTCAGTCTATCGGGAAGAAGTTGGTATTGCTGTCTTTTTTTCTCCTGTGTTTTATTTAGCTCCACACGTTGTATATTTAGCCAGTGTCGAGTATTGTAGTATTTCAAGTGAAGTCAAATATTTCACTATAAAAATAAGTCTAAGTCAAGCAAAGTAAGTCACGGTCAAGTCTAAGTCAAGCAAAGTAAGTCACGGTCAAGTCTAAGTCATGCCCCAGTAAAGACTGTAGCTAGTCTCACCGACATAGCTCTCAGGGTTTGCAGACTAAAGTGGCAATAGGCAGCCACACCGCTCGAAGAACCGACAACCGATAGGGAAGAAAGGTGCTTCAGTGGCAGGCCTCCCATAAGGTGGCCGGCGACATTTTGAAAGTCGCGGGCAACCGGTAGATGCAAGTGGCAATTTGTCGGTCGTGTTGCGGTCTAAGGGGGATGCCTATGTTCAGCAGTGGACGTCTTCTGGCTGATGATGATGATAATGATGCTGATAACTACTAGATATTCTGTGTCTATGTACTTACATAATAGATTACTATTAGTATTCACGGTATATTTACCACGGTTATTTTTTTTGTTGAGTTCCCGATATTTTGTATTTATCATCCACCCGCACCTTCAGTGTACCCGTGAACATGGCGCATGCAACTGTGCCGAAATATCGGGAACTCAACAAAAATATTAACCGTGGTAAATATCCCGTGAGTACTAATTGACCGAGCGAAGCGACTGGGAGTTTACATTTGTATTCTTCTTTTCCTTGCCCCTAGTCCCAGTTTATCTGGGGTCGGGACTCCTCGTTGCTCAGCGCCAGGACGCTCGGTCCTGGGTTGTCGTCGCTGGCTGGGTCAGGCTCCTCGCGTCTTTCTGGACATTTTCCCACCATGTGGCTGGGGGTCTGCCTCTACCTCTGGGTTTATTTGGGATGTTAATTGCCTTTTTTACGGCGTAGTCATCGTTTACATTTGTATGTATGTTTGTGTGTATATTTGTCCGATGATAACTTGCGAACCGTTGATCCGATCTTCATGAAATTTTGTTGGCAAGTAGTTTATTTCAATACAATTTTTTATTTTATTTTATTTATTTGGGACAATAAACAGTGACATAGTGTATATTAACTAAAACTAAAGAACTAAAAATGAATTATTAACTACGCCACCCACAGCACTATCCACCAATTACTAAAAATAATTCTTTTTAAGTACGAATATGAGCTGAATCGGTCCAGGGGTTGTGAAGATATAGGGGTCGCGAGGTCTCAGTTCGCCGCGAACTACTAGTAGTAATGTAACCACCACGAAATTCTAAAACAGTACTTAAATATTTCTCACTCTACCCGTCCATTAACCTACCGATGACAAGAACCAGTCAACGTCCTTCTAAATTGCCCTGTGACCGTCAATTTGACCGTCGACCTGGCTGTCAATTTGACGATAATTTCTCTCCATTTTATATAACAAACATAGTCCGTAAAGTCCGTTATTACAGTACTATAGATATCTGTAAGTTAGATCGCTAATTTGCGATCGAAGAGCGATAATGGTATTTTGGGGGCGTTTGATGCGCAGGGGCAACCACAATATGATACAAACAGTAAGGAGCTTTCAGAAATATATGTAAGCTAGCCCGCACGGCTTTTTTTTCTTGATTTCAGTGTTGGTCCCATAGTAAAAGTTGTTCATAATGGTGAGTACTATAAGCTCCTATTAACTTAGCTTTCTTATAACCGTGTATATAAAGCGATAACTAATGATGCGTTTCGTCACATCTATTCTACGGATCACATAGAAACAGAAATCCAAAAACACACCCAAAAACAATATCCTCTTTCTGGGCTGTCGGGAAAAAGAAATAAGTATGAGACATGTAACTCTGTTTCTGTAAAACTGATCTACTGTCGTCTCAATGTATTGCGTAACGATGCGCAAGCGCACTGTTTTGGGCGAATTTTAATTAATACTCTGATAGGCACGGGGGCGAATTAAAAAATGTTATTTTCGGTAATTTATGGGTAATCATCACGACATGGTTCCTGAGTTTGGGGTGGCGTCGGACAGACGGTGGCCTGTTAGAAAAAGGTTAAATATCTAGAACTACATTATATATTTTTTTGCTTTGCCAAAATTTTAAAAACCTCTTACAAATATTGCTAAGCCAATTTTGGTGCAAACAAATTTTTGTTAAGTGTTAAAAACTCAACCAGCACCACAAAAGTTTCATCTCTCTATATCTCTGTATCTCTGTGAGGTTGGGTACGTATTGAAATGTTAAAAATTTAAATGGCTAACGGCAAATGTCTAAAATCAAAATCAACAATCTAAAAGCAACTGTCTAAAATCTGAATGTGAAATGGTTTAAAAGCCAAAACTTCATAATGGCAAAAAGAAATGTTAACGGTCAGACGGTTACCCGTGAGGTTTTGTCAAGTTTAGTTAATATAATATTTGGTGACATCGGTAGTCGAAAATGGACTATAGGTAAACCTATACAAGTTACTACAAACGTTCCACCTAAACATAAAACAATTAATATTCGACCACAATTTAATTTGTGTACACCGGTGTTTTGGTACATTCGTATACATTTGCATACATTACAAGAGACAGATATACATGTAATTAGGCTATAAATTAACTAACTTATAAACGGTGAGTGGCCCTGTGACGCGCGTGGCCTATAAAGTTTACGCGGTTAAAAGAGGTGTAATATAAACTTTTACAAAAAAAAGACAGACAGACGGACAAAGTAGTGAACGTGAACGTGAAATGAATGAAGCGGGTACGGATTCCTTAAATCAATAAAAATTACTGTTTCTTTTAGAGTTCGCACTTTTTAAAAATTTTTAAAGAAAATACATAATTAATTTTTAGAAAAAAAAAACAGACACCGACTTCTAGATTATACCTATATTACGTCATCTGTGAATATATATATTTTTTTGTTTATTTTTTCAAAAGGCGCTGAATCAATTTCGATTAAATTTATATGGGATCTCTGAATTATGATCTACCAAACAAAAAATAATCATACTAATCAATTCCTAACTGGACGATTAATCTACGCGATTACTCCGTTTAAAAAACATACAATCGAATTGAGAACCTGTTTTTTTGAAGTTGCTTTTTTGTATTATTATTATATTATAATTATATATATATATATATATATATATATATATAAAATAATATAATATTATGTATATATATAATATTATATATATATATTATTATATTATATAAACTTTATAATATAATATATGTTTTATTTATAAGTTGATTAAAAAGCATTGGAATTTTAGAACATTGCTAATGTTATGTATTGGTTTTCGCCGACCGGGGAAACCGATGCATGGAAATTTTATGGTCTGATGTTACATTACCCCAACATCAGGCGAGCAAAATGTTCGTCTCGTAACTCATATGCATAAAAAATACAATACGTCGTTTTGCGTATCTACTGTATTTTTTAATAATCGTGAAAGTAGTCCTCACGATTATTAACCGGACTAGGCCGTGACTGAAATCGTTGATTTAGACTATGACAAACTCGAGACTTGTTTTTCTTGGGAAATATTTTATTTCACTTGCGTTATCAAACAAATGTGTGGAGCCAAAATTAAAGAGAAAAAAAAATACGTTTCATACTTTTAACTCTTACGGTTTGATATAATCGCTACACGTTTAAGCGTATAACACTACCGACTGGCGTGAGGATCACTAATGCTTATTTTATGTAAAGCGAGTGGCCGCGCCGAATTAGTCAAATCCAATTACCGGCGACTCGGACAATATGTCGAGAGTGTGTGGTGGCATTTGTTTTCATTATTGTCGTCCTTTTTTTAGACGTTACACTAGCAGAATGCATGAGGCGTGCGAAGTCGTACGGAAAATCCTTTTTTTTTAATTTTGGCGCCAACGTGTAAAAGTCATATCGTTGCTTTGTATTATTTTCTAAATACTCTTTTCTAATTCTTTCTAGTGTTAATTGGCAATAATTGGGGATTATTATTTAATAAGTGTCGTTAATGTGTACGAGTGTCGGTAAATTGTATAAAGCGGTGAATCGCGTTTTCGTGATGTTTCAAAAGATCCTTAGAAGCTTCCAGTAAAGTAACCACTTCACGGGGGTATGACTAGATTCAAGTATAGCCAATATTTGTTATTTACGCCTAATTACTGTGTCCTTTTTATAACAAAAATCCAATGATTTTTGTTACAGACATTTGACAGAGCAAATCCAAAAAAAAAAAACTTTGTATTGCTCCGCTCTTTTTTTGTTCTGGATTTTATTCAAACTAAAAAATCGATCTATTTCGTATCTCAAAATGTTTGATACATTACTGCATGAAAAACACGTTAGAGTGAAATTCAATATCAAAGAATTGGTGCCATTATTATAATAATAATTCACACGCTAGACACTCTTCCCTTATCGATAAAAAGGACATCTCAACTTCGATCCTGAATCGATTATCTGAAGTTTGCATCAATTAAAAAAAGAACAGAATATATTTCAATTCTTCTTCCGATTGTAGACCTTATCACAAAGAAGCAACGGATAAAATAAAGTGGCTAACTAACATCGATTAAAATGAGCTTAAGTGCGTTTTGAAACACGAGGTGATAACTAGGCGACAAGCGGCAGTAAAGCTTAGAATTTAAAAATCATTCGAATCCAATTTCAAAATGGTACGGTACGGAAGAACGAAATATCGAAATTTTGTAGCCGTGTTTGTTGTAGTTTAAATTTTCACAAAACTTCAAAACTTCAATATTCTAACAATTATTCTAGCTTTATTAATTTTCGTTTGTAATAATGTTGTAAAATAAACAATGGTTTTAGAAAGCCTTCACTTTATGCCACCACCTATTTCATACAATATCGTAAATATATATTTTTTCATTTTTCATTCTTAAATAACTACGGGCGCAATGTACCGTAATTTATTAATTAATTATGAATTATTTTTTAATTTGATTAATATTGTTATATATTATTATTTTTACATTTTTCATGTACTTGACTGACTTAATAAAATTAACTACTATTATTATAGACTTTTATTAATAAAATTGTATAATAATATTATCTATTATTTTATGTCAGTTACACTCACAAACATGTTTGGTACCTATTTAGGTTAGATAAATAACGATCACTTGTGTATGTTTAGAGTAAAAAGTACGGATGAATGCCAAAAAAAAAAACACGTGGTAAATATCCCGTGAGCACTAATTTAAATGTAACCAGAAAATAGTATAATTGTTAGTAAAGCCGGTGGGTAGAGCTAGTATTCCGTAATTGGCAGATTGCGGCAATACATTTTCGTGATCCTATTGAATTATTTTCGCCATAGACAGCTCGCTAATTGACTACATTTACAGTGAAGCGTTGGGTATTATTCCTAGCTGTTTTGTTTGTTCGAGTTTGATTTAATTAATTTGGTATTTAAGGAGGATTTATCGAGAATTTACAAAATACTAGTAATAGGAATTGCGTAGTGCGTACTGAGTGCAAGGTAGATAGGTAAGTTCAAGTACTACGTACTTATTGAGTAATATTTATCAATTAACAAAAAAAAAAAAAAAACTTCAATATGTATATAAATGTTAGGTATATAAGTATGCATTAAATACTTAGTTTGAATTGTTAGTAAAATAGTTTTTTTTTAGGTTTGGGTATAATAAAAATATAAAATAAAATTATTAGTCTGAGATGGCTAATTTACATAACGTGGCTATTGGAACTTACTTCTTTCTATACTCCCAAAGGAGTGTCCTGTGACACCTCTGATGTTTTGAAATAAGAACGCCGCATTCGCAATTTGAAACTACGAATTACAAGTTTAAAAAGTAGGGAGTTTTTTTTGTCATATGATTCTATTCCTCCTTGCTTGCATGAAAACAGGTTCACGATAATTTTAACTCTATTCCAATTCTTCAAGGGTGATATTTAGGAATAGATTATATTAGAATGTATTTTTAAATTTTGTTGAATTATACAAAGCAGTTTATTTTTCCTTTTTGTCCAGTATTATGCGTCGATTTGGGCGTTAAGTTCCTTTTTTGAAAAATGAATAGGTAAATACAGACGCGTCAAATTACAAAGCTTTGAAATCATAGATATTTATAGAGAGCTTATATTTTTTTTTAATTTGTCCTCTATTAATCTAATTTGAACTGAACGGTTAGTATAATACAGAACATTTTTGATTGAAATTATGGACATCGTAGTTTGCTCCAAAATATATTACAAGAAGTCGATAATTCCGAAGGTTTATGCAAGTTTCAAAGTGTGGCTAACCTAAACGGCCAAGTAATATAAATTTAGCAAAACAAAATAGCCTACTGCAAAATGTAGCCTATGTCACTTAGGACTTAAAGAGGAATGACACCTCACTCGTCAAAATCGGTCAAGCCGCTTAGGCTACAGGAGGTAATATAGGTACAGACAGACATACTCACGGGATGTTTACCATGATTTATGTAGTAAGCCACCACGAAGTCTAAAACAGTCTTTATACTTACATACACCCCAAAAAGATTACCCTCCTTCTTGGGCAGTTAGGTAAAAAGATCTTATACAAACGGAGAAAAACGCAACTGCTCTATACATTTCGTTTAATGTAATTAAATTATTTATTTAAAAGATTAAATGGAAAAAAAGCAATAAGTCTATTGTTAAGTAATATCTATTGTTTTTGTATGAAGCTGTTTCATTTCCTCGCTTTTTATAAATTTTTGAAAAACGTAAGTTTTGATTTTGACTCAGTAATTATCTAAGTCACAACTTCAGTCACGATGCAAGTCAAGTCATTCATAAGAGGGAGATATAATTATTTTCATCCTTATTCTTTCCACCACACCACATGCTTGCATTTGCCAATGTCAAGTACCTATAATAAATATTTTCAAGTTAAAAAATAAAAAGGTAAATATTGATAGAGTAGGTACATATTGTCAAAGAAGTCACAGTCACAGACAAAGGCAAGCAAAGCAAGTCACGGTCAAGTCCAGGTCATGCCCCAGTAAAGTTGTGTAAACTTTACTAGAGCCTTCTATGGAGATTTGGAAACAATTGTTTTACACATTATGTAATACTCGACATAACACAAGTTTTGGAAAATAATACAATGCAAGACATTCCCGCCAAAAACTCTAATTTTCCTCTTACTCTATTCATCTAATGGTTTTAGGAAAAAAAACTAGTTTCTACAAAAAGTTCTAGAAAGAAAGTTTCTAGAAAAAGTTTTCTACAAAACAATAAAGTCATCCAAAACAACAGATGCTAGGATGACAAATGTAAATATCAAACGTGACAACTATCACCCTAATTCTACTCTGTGGCAAACACATTAATTTCTATTCTGTATCTAATTGACTGCGTTAATGCGCTTCACAAATTAATTGTTTGGTTCGAATGCGGCGACCGTAACGGAAATATCCTGTTTAATTGTTAGATTATAATAATGTCATAATTCCTTGTGGCTCAAATTTTGGCAACAGCATAAAAAAATGTGGTCGCATTTTATTCTTTTTCCTATTCTTTTAAGTATTTTTTAGGGTTCCTAACCTCAAAAGAAAAAAAGGAACCTCTATTTATACGATCGCTTCGTCGTCTGTCTTTCTGTCAAGCTCAAGACCATTTTTTTTAGGAAAAAAGGTTCAATATCACATTGATATTAATACCAAACATTGAGGTCTACGATCCCTTGGAGCTGTAAAAAAATCAAGCTTCTAAGTCAAAGCAATAAAAAAATACGGCCATTTAAGCCGCATGAGTATATAATGACCGTGACGTATATAGATGGGAGAAAAAAAAATCAACTATAATGTAAAGTTTGTACGGAAGCCTCGGTGAGCGAGTCAGACTCGCACTTTGACGGTTTTTTTAAATGTATAATAATGGTCCATTTAGTGTTCCGTAACGTGCACGCGAAGGGAAATCGTATATTTTATTATTCTTTTCGTGATGTTACCAAAACTCTATCTATATGAAGATACCAGTAAGTTATCCACCATTTTACTGGCGCGTACTTTATCTGTGTCAATACGTATAAAGAAGCGATATGGTCGTAATGGCTTCAGCCTGCCCAATGCGGAGGAAAAAAAACTTCTTTTTTTTTGTTGCGTGGCGATGACTGTCCACAAAAATAACCAACTAATGTCAATTTTTATCAATTTTACATTTTTATCAGTTCTTCGTACATCTAACGCGTGGTCAAAACATGTTCAGATGTGTTTAATTGTATATTTATTTAAATGTAACTTATTTTAGGGTCAGAGAAAGGGTGGACTCACACCTTTACATTTTTTTGGGGGGCTGCAGAGAACGTGTTGTAAAGTTTAAAAGCTTAGCGATGCTAATGCCAAGTTATTTTTAAATCTTAAACGGCTTAGTGTGTCTTTAATTATTTCTTCTTATACGTCAGACATTAGACATTAGACATTCTTTATTAATAATTGTAAAAATTACAGGTCAGCATAATAATAAAAACATAATAAAATTATAGAAAATATAGGCTTCTAAATATAATGCGGTATTTTAATACCAAAGAACTCGTCGTAGTCATAAAACGCATGTGTGATAAGCCATTTTTTAAATTTATTTTTGAATGATATAAAGCTCCGAGCATCAATTACTGTATGTGGTAGTCTATTGTAAGCATCAGGCTCTTCACATATTGTATTTAGCCAGTATCAAGTCTTGTAATATTAAAAGTCACGTCCAAGTCATGCCTCAGTAAAGTGGTGGATACTAGAGGTCTCTATGGAGTTTTGGAAAAGTGATGTTTCACGACATCACGTGCGACTAGTACCTGCGATAGGATAGATAGGATCCTACGAAGCTGCTTCTAGAGGTTGTTGGCTAGTTACCTACATGTGTGTCTCATACTTTATTTACTTTTAGGCTCTGAGCACACGCGACGGGCACTCAGCACGAGCCCGCGCGTTGTTCGCCGTAAATAAAACGCTAATCCGAGCGCGGACTAATAACTGCATAACTGATATTTACGCGTTTACAGAACGGATTGTTGTTCGCGTTGATGATAGTAAATTAAATACCGATAAATGTTCAAAGTTTAGGGGGTGACTTCCACTCGATTCACACCAAACGAGTCATATTGTGACACTTTGGCTTTTTTGATTCAATCCACGATGAATGATTAAGATGTAATATAATTGACAAAAAAATGCAAGAAAATTTGGCGCGCTGAACGAAACGTTGCACCTTAGAGGATATCCTGCCGCGAGGTTTTGGCGCATTCGATATTTGAAATTGTATAGCTGTTGCTCTGTTTCTCGTGCTTGAGATAGAGTTTGTGAATTTTCCTAACTTTTTGATGAAATTAGCGTTTCGGGGGTAGTCTGTTATCGCCCCCTAAATCTTAACAAAATCTTTTGTTTTTGGTGTCAAAACCGTAATCTATGCCGATATGTTTTGTTTTTAAAAAATATATATTTATGGTATTCTAATAACTACTTTTCTTCGTTGTATTTTCGCCGCAAAAAACTTGTCACTATAAATTGAATAGTATTTACAACAAAAAAATTGCGAAATTAAAAAAAAAACAAACATACAAGTATAGTTTTTCGCGGTGTAGATAGCATATAAAAAAATCATCGAAATCGGATAGCGTTTAGGGGTGGGTATCAGACTACGCTTTTTGTATGGACGAGACGGCGCGGCGGTATACTTTATTCACTAGTAGTTCGCGGCGAACTGAGACCTCGCGACCTCTATATCTTCACAACCGCTCAACCGATTCAACTCATATTCAAACTTAAAAATTGTATTGAAACGAACTATTTGCCTACAAAATTTCATAAAGATCGGATCAATGGTTCGCAAGTTATCATCGGACAAACATACATACAAATGCCGATTTGTCCCAGTAAACGCTGAGATCTTCGCTTCGCTCGGTCAGTAATGATATCATGTCACTATTGCTAATGATAATTATTATTTATTCTATTTGATTATCCCAATTATATTATATAAAGTTAATTAATATTAAAATTAATACAATCAATATTTTAAAAAAAATTCGTCACACTTTAAATATCTTAACCTACTCTAAAAGTCCCCGCGAACCGGACCCTGACCAAAAGGAATGATAATGATAATTGGAGTTGAATTCAACTGTCATTAACTGGAATGCACCGTTACACGGAAACCATACAACGAAAGTAATATTCGGCGAATAAAAAGGCGCCTCTCAGCTATCATTGTAAAACGAATTAAAAAGAGGCTAAAAGTACTCTGTACGGTTTCGGCAAAGGATTGGGCGAACGGAAAAAATGGAATATGATGGAACGAGTATGGACTTATAGGGATGTGGAAACTTCGACACAATTATATCGATACTCGCGACTTTGTTCGGACATAAAAAAGTATCCGTCTTTGTGATATACAGTAACTCCTTATCGATTTTTTTTAAGATCCAGCCGTTTCGCCGTGATAACTCGACAAACATCCAGACGGAGAGAAAGTTACTAATTATAGTTCGCTAGATGGCGTTGATCAATTTGCATTTTCTGTCGTTTTGTATGAACTGACAGTTGTAACGTAGGGAGTTCAGAATCGAATTCATTTTAATACCTTGAAGTTTTATTGTTCCTGATACGACTGCAGCTATATTCCTCTGAAATGTAATTAACTAAGTCTTAGTCGTAGTCTGAGTCAAGCAAAGTAAGTCACGGTCTAGTCCTCGTTATGCCCCAGTAAAGCGATGGAAACTTTATAACTTAATGGCCTTCGACAAAAAAGTATGAAATGGTACAACCTTTATTCCAAGTTTCATCAGGATTCGTTGAAAAATAAGCCCTATACATGTGTTCAAACATCCATACAGACAGATGAAAGCAAATTTAGCCAGCTGTGGCAAAGACTTCGCTAGCTCGGTTAATTAGGTAATTACATTACTAACTAACTTTAGACCTGCAATGGTCTCTGGGTAATCCAATTGTTCGTTTCATTATTATTATTATTTTTTATGTTACTCGGTGACGAGACGAGTAAGTCGCTCACCTGATGTTAAGCGTTACGCTTGCCCATAACAGTTCAGTGCCACCCATAATTTTGAACTTCAACAGTTTAAAACTATGCGCGGCAATGCACTGCGCTCGACACCCTGAGATGTTGGATGTAAAATTTCTGTATGCCCAGTAATTACGATGGAAACATTGCCCTTTAATCCGGAACACAGTAATGCTTGCACACTACTGCTTAGCGGTTGAATAACTGGCAAAGGTGTGGTACTTCCCCAGGCGGACTCTGCAAGAGAGCCCTACCACTACAGATGAAGTAGGCTAAGTAATTTAAAGGTAATTTTGATTGAATATGTTTTTTATTTTTAATTTTTTTTAGTTTATAAAGGCACTTTAATTATAACGATTATCGATAAAATTAAGTGCTGTTTTTTTTTCTGGGTATCAATTTATTTGTGTGTTGCTCTGAAGCCAAATGGTTATTTTCGTGCTAACCAAGGCTAGAGATCGTATCAGAGTATGCCTGCTTCTAAATTTATAAAATTGGGAGTCAGGTTTTGTGTTGATTTATAGATTTTCCTATGCATCGTTTCACGTAGGATTTATTAACAACTAATAAGGCTAATAAAAACAAATTAATTCTAAAAAAAATTATCGATACAAAATTCTACTACATCACTACCCCATACACAGAAACGAGATTCAAAAGAATTAAAAAATGTTTCGCTCCAAATGGGTAGCAAAAAGCCGATGGAATGAAAAACGAAAGTTGCTGCATTACTCGTACGTCGGATTACGGCTCTTTGGCTGGTCCGGCTTTAGGACATCACTAGTTTGATTAAAGATGTTTGATGGCGATTAACATAGATACAGGAGTTTTGGCGGGAACGTGAAGCAGTATTATTTTTCAAAACTTGTGTTATATCGAGTGTTAATGTATAAATATAGTGTTTTTTTATCATTAAGTGTTCGTGAACGTGCACGAGTATTGGTGAATTGTATAATGTTGTGAAATGTGACTCTTCGTGTTGTTTCCAAAACTCCCTATAAAGCTCTAGTAAAGTCTCCACCACTTTACTGGGTCATGACGTAAACTTGACCGTGACTTAATTTGATTGACTTAGACTTTGACTCAGCCTTATTTTAATAATGAAATATTTGACATCACTTGAAAAATTACAATACTTGACACTGGCTAAATACACAACGTGTGGAGCCCAAAAATAAGAAAAAAAAAAACATAGGTACAGCCATGATGATGCTTCGTCTAAGGGTACAGCTGATGTTGTACTAAGGCGTCTATAGGAGTTTTGGCGGGAAAGTGAAGAAATCATGTCACGTCATTTTATTATTTTCCAAAACTTGTGTTATTTCGAGTGTTAATGTGTAAAAATGGTGAATTTTTACCCGTTAAGTGTTCGTGAACATGCACGCGTGTTGGTGAATGGTATAATGTCGTGAAACGTGAATTTTCGTGTTGTTTCCAAAACTCCATAGAAGGCTCTAGTAAAGTTTCACCACTTTACTGAACCGTGACTTGATTTGCTTGCTTTTGACTGTGACTATGACTTGTATGATAATATTTAACAAAACGTGAATATATATAACTATACTTGACACTGGCAAATGCATAAGACGTGCGACGCCAAAATCCTCTTAGGAGGAAAGAGAAAAAAAAAAGGCGTCTATATATAGTGTAATTAACAACCAACAAAAAACTTTCGTAAAAAAAAACATGCAAGAGGCTTATTAATCAATATAAATCAGCTCTTGTAATGTTTCATCGATAATATTGAACCGTGCGTTTAACGTTATAAAGCTCATGCCTTCGAGTGCAACGTTTCGCCAAATTCAGATTTCATTGCGTTTTTTTTCAATTACAGCTTATTACTCTTCGTGGATTTATTGAAACTAACTTTGGACCTACAATTAGTGTATATCAAGAGATTAAAAATTACCACTTATATAACTCTAGCTGCGCCCCGCGGTTTCACCATTTATTCTACAGAAACTGAATATTTTTCCGGGATAAAAAGTAGCCTGTTATCCAGGGTATAAGCTACTTCCATACCAAATTACATTCAAATACTTTCAGCCGTTACAGAGTTAAAAGGGAACAACCACACTTACATACACACAAACTTTCGCATTTATAATATTAGTGTTAGCCACAAATGTCAATAAATAAAATACAGTTTTGAGTTTTTTAAAAGACCCCTGTCTTTTTAAGGGCACTAAAATCGTATATCTAATAAAATATCATTGCATCACGCAAGCACTTGACTAATTATTAATTTTTAAAAAAACGGTCTACCTCTTCGACGAAATGTTGCTAAATCCATGGCCTACCTCTTTCTTTTTACTACCTTCTCTTTCTTTCTACCTACTTACCTTTTCAAAAATAAACAGACGGTAGCACTATATCTTGTTTACTTACCCGTTTTTATTGTAACTTTTCAAAAACCTATCAGTTACAGTATAATAATCCCAAAATACAACAAAAGCTTGCCTCATAGTCGGTTCAACAATCCGTAGCAAAACAATTGATTTTAACAATAACAAAAAATCATACAATCGGAAAAATCAGACAATCAGAAAAAATATCATAAGAGCAGAAAAAAATGGCAGACGCCAAACAAGAGCATAGACAAGAGTAGCCGACCGACAAAGGAATTACCGATTGTACCATAGATAAATAATATTTTTCTACACACCGTCTCTAAGGGTTGGCCTAAAAATTAAGAGAAAGCGTTTCTATCTCCAGAAGCAATGGCCTCTTGCACCCAGTCTTGGCAAAGGAGAACCATCCCGATGACTAGCCGCAGCACGCCAAAAAACGTTTAAAAAAAGTTTAAAAAAACTCTACTAACCGATTAAGAAAACATTTTTTTTATTTGAATTGGTCCCATTTTTATTGAAATCTAGTTCTGATAGTAGGATTTATGAGCAATTGAGGGAGTTTTCAAATATTATAGGCATACATAATATAGCAATAATCCTAACTAATCCAGAGGAATATAGCCGCAGTCATAACAGTACCAATAAAGCTTCAAAGTATACAAATGAATACGTCCGTCGCGAGAAAAAAGATTGGATTCAGAACTCCTTGCATTACAGCTGTCAGTCCATACAAAACGTGAAAAAGTGCACAAAAATGGATCAACGCCATCTAGCGAACCTTGGAAATAACCTTGTGTCTGTCTGAACGTTTGTCGCGTTATCAAGGCTAAACGGATCTTGATAAAATTTGAGGAGTTACTGTTTAACACAACTCGACAAAAAGACGGAAATTGGATACTTTTTTTATGTGCACGGAAGTCGCAGAAAACCACTAGTATCGAATAAATAAAGGTATTTTTTTCTTTTAGTCATTTTCATGCTCAAATATAAATTTTTAAAACATTTTACATTATATCTGCCATCGCTTATGTTTTGACCAATAACCCCGGCCGTGCGTTAAGGGTGCTTCACACGAGTTATTAGCCCTTTTGTGGAATGCTCGTATATTTCACGGGCCGCTGCCGCCGGCCGTGTGGACCGGCCATGAACACAGTGCGCATTTACATGAAGACAGTAAGGGCATAATGAGAAGATTAGAAAAGAAAATGTGATCTTAAATGTTAAGTGAGAATTGAGAATGACATAGGTGTGTACAATTATGTTTGTGTTTTATTTTTTAGTTTTCTTATTGCTGTTGTTTACTATAAAAATAATACCTCTACCTGTATTTTTTCTATATTGATTGTAATTTTGTCTACATCTCTATCTCTTCAACCTCTTTGATGACTGGTAGAAAATGTTTTAGCCATGAAGTCCTCCCCTTGTTTATAGTGTGCAATAAAGAATTATATACATTACTATTAGTACTCACGGGATATTTACCACGGTTATTGTGTACGGTGTATTGTCGAGAGTTGCAATCGAGTTCTAGTACCAGTGGTACCCGTAGTAAAAGACTGAGAAAGGGGGTAGATCGGTTTGTCTGCTCCTAAATTTCGTAACTTTTTTATCATCCACCCGCATCTTCAGTCTACCCGTGAACATGGCGCATGCAACTGTGCCGAAATATCGGGAACTCAACAAAAACAATAACCGTGGTAAATATCCCGTGAGTACTAATAGTAATGTTGTAAAAAACCACGAAAGTCTAAAACAGTGTTAAAGAATTATATATATAAATAAAATAACTTTATATAACATAATTTTACAACCCGTATTTAAAAAATAATAAATTAATTATTTTTTTAACTTATCCAACAGGGACTCTGTACTACTGGACAGTAGGCCTAGCACGGGCGCAGGGATAAAATGTTGTCCACCATATTTATCCCGCGAGAACGAGACGGATGTATCCATATTCTAGCTTTGTCACGTCGACGCGAAAAGAAAACGGGTGGACATAATTTTATCCCGGCGGCCATGCTAGGCTGTTTGGAATGGCGGGTTTGGCGGGTGACAGTTGATGTAAGAGTTGCTTAAGAGCCAAAAATTCGAAACATTCCATACTGTATCGCTTTTGTATTGAGCTCCTTTATATTATTTCCATAGAATCCGGAACATTGATTAGTAATTACGATACTCAGACGTGTGTACCCCTTCCTTTATCTTCCCCATTAGCTTCACCCCGAGGCGTTTGTGTTTATTGAAAGGAAATATAACTTTTCAAGCTGAAATTTTCCTTTGTAAAGTTAATTAATTGAATATTTTCTTTTGAAACAATGCTAAGGTTAGAGTATACCGCCCACTTGTCCATAAAAAAACGCCGTTTTCCACCGCAAAAGGTTTATATTTCGGTGTTTTTTATGTAACCTACACCGTGAAAAAAATCTATATGCATACTTTATAGTTTTTTTTAAATTATCGCAATATTTTCGTAGTTAAAGGCAACTAAGTATTCAATGCAAAAAAAAAACGTTACTATGACGAAGAAAATTAGTTTTTATTAAAATACCAAAAATATTTTTTAAACACGTAGTTTATTAATTTATCCAAGTACTCGTAATTGAAACTAAAAACGTAAGATTTTAATAAGATTTAGAGGTTGATAACAGTTTTCCCCCGAAGCGCTAATTAATCAAAACATTTAGGTAAATTCACTAGATCTCTCTATCGCACGTACGGGGAACAGAGCGACATAAAATAAGAAAAAATATAATTATTTTTGATGTGAATTCGATCAACTTCTAATCGGTCTGGCAAGAGTCATGTCCGAAATGTAATTAAGACAAAATTGATGTACCTACTTTGGAAATGTTATAGCACGGAGGTTATGTGAGTTACGGAAATAGTGCTTACATCGTCGTATCGGGCATCTCGGCGCCAGCATAAATATACTAGGTCGATGAACATTACAGAACATGACAGCTGCATGGTGGGGAGGTAGGGGGAACCGTAGTTCTAATATTTTCAGTCCGAAATGTATGTTGGACTTTCTTTTCGTCATAGAATGAACGTCAAAAACTAGCGGTAGAGGCCCGACTTCTACCCATCCCAATTTTTATTTGTCTCTCGTTTGGTATATACACGGTGGTCCGCCAACCACTTGGTTGCGTGTGATAACACAGTTATAACAATAACCATATCAGATAAAGGCGTGCACACATCGTCACAAGGTTCATATCGGTAATCGGAGCTAGCCCTCACAGTAATTAACGAGTAAATACTTCAAAGCCCACAGTACTGGTGTTTATTCTGTGGCCGCACGTTGTTAGCCGCTATACTGCTAGCCTAGTATGAAAAATTAAGTTTTTTTTTTTTTTTTTTTCTTTTTCCTCCGAAGAGGATTTTGGCGTCGCACGTCTTATGCATTTGCCACTGTCAAGTATACATATATATTCTCAAGTTTTGTTAGATATTATCAAATAAGTCATAGTCACGGTCAAAGTCGTGCAAAGCAAGTCACGGTCAAGTCCAAGTCATGCCCCAGTAAAGTGGTGAAAACTTTACTAGAGCCTTCTGTGGAGTTTTGGAAACAACACGAAAATTCACGTTTTACGACATTATACCATTCACCAACACTCGTGCATGTACACGAACACTTAACGGGTAGAAATTCACCGTTTTTACACATTAACACTCGAAATAACACAAGTTTTGGAAAATAATAAAATGACGCAACATGAATTCTTCACGTTCCCGCCAAAACTCAAAATTAACAGTTTATATCGTACGTAAATTAAATAACACTTCTAATTTTTTTTTTTTTTTTGTACGCAACGAAAGTTTTGTCGATAATTAGTAACATAGCACTGAGCACAGAGATCTTAAGGGCGATGAGCGCAGAGCATTGCCGCGCAGGGTATTGAACCATTTAAGTTCTAAATTCGAGCAGTACCTACTGAACTGTTATGGGCAAGTGTGAAGATAACATCAGGCGAGTGACTTGCTCGTCTTGTTATACAGTTCTATAAAAAAAAATGGCTTATTTGATGTTGCGCGTACGAATCGACCACAATTTAGTTTTTTTTTCTTTCATTGTTTTAATACGAAACTAATAGAGCGTTCACTTTCGCCTTTTTGCACGCGTTGCGGGTTTGTAGGTATTTATCACAGCTAGTTAAGCTTCGTAAAACGTTCTAAGTTTCTTTGTTACGACGTGGCAAGAGTAAATTTATTTATTTCATTGTCATAGTTATCGGAGTGAGTCTATTGTTTATTCTGTGCTACTGCTAGTTACATCAATGCATGTTGCAAGTTGTAATCGCATCTGCCACAACAAAAATTACCAATAACTGTGTATAATACAATAATTAGTTAACTACTCCACTGAGGATTCCACATCCCGTTAAACTGTCGAAGTAATTATCACACCACAGTAAACAACAATAAAATTGTCAACAAAACCGAAAATTACCGCCATCTGCCCCACATTCTGACATCCCAAAGGGTTTTGGCGTGGTTTTTCCACTGTCAAACGGCCATTTTGAGACCATAGACAAATTTGCAATTTTTCGCGCCATTGATTTCAAACGTAGCAAATTAGGCGGCAAATCTCGTTTGTTTTTTTTAATGCACTGTGCGTAATGCTTGGATGATTTTGAACCATTGTCAAACAATAACTCGGAGTTAAATTATCGTTTAAATAAACAGTTTGAAGTACAAGACGTACGTCGTTCACCTGGAATCACATTAAAATTAATTAGTTAAATTTTATTTTAAAGTAGCAGCGAGCGTCTGTCCGTTTCACCCGGTAAAAATACTGCCCACTGTTTTATCCAGTACGATATTCTACCAAAAATATCGGTAGAATCTACCGATATTTTTCAGGATAAAAAGTAGATTGTGTATCAATCATTTTATTTATTTATTTTATTTTATTTATTTATTTATGTACAAAATAAGCAACTTACAGTTTAATTTAGACCAAAACGTTACTTACTCTACATATAAAAAAACGAAAAACATTTTAAATAAAAACAGAATATCATAGAATCGTTGTTTGTATTTTGTTGCTTAGCATATACAGAGTTAAACCTGTCCTGAAAAACGCGGCCTCGGTGGTGGGCTAAGTGGAGTCATAGTATTCTGTGGCAGGTGGTGGCCATTGAATCAACGTCCTTGATGATTAGGCGTCTGCTGAACGTTAGTAATTGCCGTGGTCGCCCCAGCACGTAAGTCTGTATGGAGAAGACTTTAAAATTAAGCGCCGCTTACGCTTTGAAAATTGTTTTTTTTTTTCATAGTTTTACATAACAAAGTACAAGACATAAACAGAAAAAAAATATTTTTTTTTATTAAAATAATAAATTTACTTGAGTTTTTTTTGTCGCTAGGAACTTTTTGTGAGTTTTTTTTTTTTGTATTCCTTTACTGTACCAATATTGAGGTGTTCTTGGCGCCATCCGTGAAATATGTATCACTGTGGAGTTCCGGTGGTCATCTTTATCAGTTCCACTTCACCAAATGGTTCTTTCTGAAAGCAAATGCTTGACTTGTTGATGAAAATACCAAATCGCTATATGCCTATAATATTCGAGGAGTTCCCTCAATTCCTTATTTATCCCATTATCCAAACTGGATTTTGATGAAATAGGTCCAATCTGGAAGTTTCAAATAAAGAAAGAATTTCCCAAATCGGTTTTGAAATGACAGAGTTCTTAGGTAACAAACACAAAGAAAAAAACTGCTTGCGTACCGAAATCGTTGAGGCTGTGATGATGGTGTATGTTTTTACTAAGAGTTATCCAAACTATCCTAACTAATATTATAAATGCGAAACTAACTCTTTGTCTCTGTCTGGGTGTTTGTCGCGTTATCACAAATATTTTTTGCATATACAGGCTTATAAGGACAGGGTATGCTAAGCCAAAAAGGACTCATAGTACTCATCATTATGAACAACTTTTACTATGGGACCAAACCTGAAATTGAGAAAAAAATATCAGCTGTTCCATGGAAAAATGTCAATGACACTCGACAAAATGTATGGAACAGCTGATTATTTGTTCTCGATTTCAGGGTTGGTCCCATAGTAAAAGATGTTCACAATCATGAGTACTATGAGCCCCTTTCGGCTTAGCATACCCTTTCTTTATAACCCTGTATAAGGCTTAAGGATTAGAGATTGACATAGGTTACTTTTGCAGTTCCATGCGAACGAAGTCGCGGGTAACAGCTAGTCTTTTATAATTGACCAAATCATTATCATATACAGCATCCCCTAAACAGAACATATTGACAACCCCATCCGACCCTGCCTACCCTGGCGGGTAGGGTTACATGATTTAGCAATTACCGCCGAATCGGGCGGTGATTTTTAATCTGCGCTTAATGCAGAGTAAGGGTGATTAATACGTCTGAGTGTATGTTTTAAAAGTGTGCATTCAAAAGTGTGAGTACTCTAAATTATATATAGATACCGCATTACGAGATCGTTGTTTCGACAAAACTCAACAAAGTTGGAGGAAAGTGCGGGTTGCGGGGACTGCGACCAAGCTTTCTCATTAGCTATCTCAAGGTCTATGCTGGCTGAACTCTACGTAGAAGGCAATGGTGGATTTAATTTCGGAAAAAGAAACTGCGAAGAGAGCTCGCGAAAGAGCAGATCCTGAAAGAAGAGGACGACGTATAATTATATGATACTGCTTCAATATTATTAATGACTAGCAGCCCGCCCCGGTTTCGCACGGGTAACAAAAAATTTAAAATTATAATACATACACATAAACCCTTATATTTGCGTCAGGTTACTACAAACAAAGAAAATCATAAAGAAAGCGAAAAAGCTACCCAACAGCGTAAGAATGTTTGAAATCGGTTCAGTAGTTTCGGAGCCTATTCAATGCAAACAAACAAACAAATTTTTCCTCTTTATAATATTGGTATAGATACTGTTGTTGCTAAATAAAATTATTTTCTTTCTTAGTTAAAATTCTTTTCTCATCATAAGCTTAGTAAAATTTGTTTTTAAAGTGCTGTCATATAATGGAGATTTATTTTGGTCATGTGGACGTCCTTATTATCTCCAATTTGCTACCATGAGGACGCGGCTGCCAATCCTTCGGTGGTATTGGTCGCAGGGACATGCCCGGGCTTCATAATAATCTGCATCAGCCTTTAAAATCCCACTGCTGGGATATCGACCTACCCTCGAAGGTGATTGGGGCTGGCCGAGTGAGGGTTGGCGGATTCACATAAGCTATCGAATTATTTCTCCGGAAATACGCAGGTTTCCTCACGATGTTTTCCTTCACCGAAAAGCCAGTGGTATATCTGTACGTAATTTCCAAAGTCAATGATACGGACCCGCCCGAGTTCGAACCCGCGACCCCACGAATGTGAGGCGAGCGTGCTCCCACTGAGCTACCACAAGTTTTGGAACACGCGGGTTTAATAATAATACTTGTTAAAAAGAACCTTGTAGAGAAACTTGAAATTCCAATTACTAACTTAAGCATTATATTACACTGTACTAAATAAGTGACATCAAAGCACTTAGTAAATCGGGCTTCCCTCAACGCATTCAATCATTTAACTAGTGTTTATAATCATTACCGACCCCACGAGGGGTCTGGGGTCTCCAGTGACCCCGTAGAGGGGTCCGGGGTCTCTAGTGACCCATCAGCGTCCCACGGGCGGGTACATCTGGGACACCAGTTGTTTGGATCTTTTTATTCTAGCTTTTATGATTATTTGTGGTTTATTTTATTTTTGGGGGTGTTATTATGATGTGCTTTTTGGTTTGACAGTTGTTTTTTAAATTTTTTTTTTTTTTTCCCAAGCCACCTTCCAAGCGCGCTGATTATGGCACATCTACTATTGTTGAAACTGCACAACTAAAATGCAAATGGCGATAGCTCAACGGGATAGAAGGATAACCCAACTCACCTTTCCTTCAGCCACAGATGAATGAATGAATGTTCTATTCATCTATGCCTTCAGCTCGGGCGCCTCCTGGACGACGCCGTCACTCACATACACCTTTCATTTCACCGTAACAGTATCTAACAGGCATAATACGGTGTCGTCGACCACTCGAAAAAAAAACATCAAAGTTAACCATCGTAGTCTATGGTAGCCAGCCACCCTTAGTAGCATGACACATGATTACTCTATTATAAACCATGGACTAAAGCTTCTGTGTATGTACTTATAAAGAGACTAGCTTGCCCGCACGGCTTCGCTCGTAAATTATGCACCCCATTTCACCTCTTTAGGGGATGATTTTCGAATCCTGAGACATGTCTTTCTTTATTTTTATGATTATTACATAATCTGAGTTTAATTGGCTTAGATTGAAAAAAAAAAATTTCATACTTTTGGGGGTCCATTTTTAGGGTTCCGTAGAACTACAAGGAACTCTTGTAAGTTCGTCATGTCCGTCTGTCTGAATCCTTTATAGCCTTTACAGAAAAATCACATATAACACCGCGCAACACTAGCGGTCTTCAATATTTCCTGCTCAAAGTACCCTCCGATTTGTTGATAGGGCGAATAATTACTCCATTAGAGTCCATAGACAACGTAAGATGCTCTTTGTGTGGACAATGACGAGCGTAATTGGAACACTAGTGATGCCCCCGGGGTTAGAGATGGGGTAAATATGTGAGTGGACGTCATTTTTAGCAATATAGTTTTTTTGTCATTTAGGCTAGCTGGATAGTGAAGAATTTTCATTGAATTCTCAGTTGGTAGTGAACCTACCTTCTGTGTTTGGGGGCGTGGGTTCGATTCCCATCTAGGACAAACATTCATGTGATGAATATTTGTGTTTCTTCTATGTTTGGGTGTTAATATCTATATAAGCATGTATTTAAAAATATCTATGTACGTATCAGTATCTGGCAGCCATATTACAAGCTTTGCTTAGTTTGGGGTCAGATGACCGTGTGTGCAAAAATGTCCCAGATATTTATTTTATTTATTTATAAAAAAATATATGAAAAACTGACTGCAATTTATGTAGCTTACGACATTCTGGAAATAAAGATAAATCTAACGAAACCTCGCACATCAAAAACTCTCAAGGTCTCTTTACATTAACGGATCTGATATCGTGCGAAAGAGATAGCTATAGTTATATGAATTTCATGGCAGTAAAAGGGACAAGCTACGACCTTTAATAAGTTGTTTCTTTTACTTCTGTGAAATTCAAGTCTAGCTATCCTTTTTGCACCTGCGTGTGTAGGGGCTATCAGAAAATAGAAAAACATTAATTCCAAAAACACTAAGGGTGTCTACACATGACCTGACCTGACATCGTGTGAAAGGTCTCCCTTTCGCTCCCCCAGAAACTTATATATAGCCATCCCTTTCAAACGCTGTCAGGTAAGGCCATGTAGCGAGGCCTTAAGTACCCTCCAACTAGTCAGTCGGTGTTGCTTGTTTAAAAAATTAATGATCTCCGATCGTGTTCGAGAAGTTACTCAATAATCAAAGATGGTCGCCCATACAAATCCTGACTAAAACAAAACATTGCTTAAGTTTGTTGACGAAGAATATCGAGTTTCCATTCATTTAAACAAATACGTTAACCAATCATAGACAATGCTAACAACTTTGTTCCAAGAGATAATAAATTCAAATTAGGAGCAGCCAATTTTATCCCGGCTATCGGATACACGACACCCACTCAACTGGTAACACTGACGAATCAAATTAAACCATCGAATCATAAACAAACATCTCAATTCAAATTTCGAACAGGCTTATTCCAAATTCAAATAGACAATGCCGACTGGAGAGGAACATTAGGGATAATTAGGGGCAGCGCATATTGAGGACTAGTAATCTTGTAAGCCCCTCGCTCACCCAGTTTGAACTAACCGGTGTGAAGTTGGCAGCCAATAGCCAGTCCGAATTGTGTTGCAACGTTCCCGTTCAACTCTGTAACGGCTGAACGGATTTGAGTGAATTTTGGTATGGAAGTAGCTTATACCCTGGATTAACACATAGGTTACTTTATATCCATAAAACGTATTCAGTTTCTGTAGAATAGCGGGTGAAACCACGGGGCGCAGCTAGTGAAACTATAAAATTGTATAATATACTAGCTGTTACCCGCGACTTCGTTCGCGTGGACCAATAAAAAAAAGGAGACAATGTCCGTCTCCTGCCTTTAGGCTATATCTATGAAAAATTCAGCTCAATACGTTCAGCAGTTTAGCCGTGATAATGCGACAAAGATAGAAAGATAGAGAGACAGAGTTACTTTCGAATTTATAATTAGTTAGGATAATATAAGTTAGGATGTTATAGGAAGCCAAAAAGAATAAAACATTTTTTTAAACCAATCAACTAAGTGGTACCCGCAAGCTGTGGGCAGTGTGTGCCGCACCTAACGGAGCTATTACACGACCGGTTGGCCAAATGGCGCGAAATCCGACCCTCGAGCCGAAAACATGGGGGCGGGTAGCCATAGACTAGACACGCGTTTTTTTTAAGCACTGGTGGAATGATTTTAAATTAACATTGTCTTTTCTTGTATGTATTCAATTGTTACCTCGCTTATATATAAAGATTTTTCTGGGCCGTTTAAAAGTAGCCTGTGTTAATTCAGCTACCTCCATACCAAATTTCATTCAAATCTGTACAGCCGGTATAGAGTTGAACAACAAGTAACTAGTCGTTCGCGCCGAACTGAGACCTCGCGACCCCTATATCTTCACAACCCCTGGACCGATTCAGCTCATATTCGAACTTAAAAATTGTATTGAACTACTTGCCTACAAAATTTCATGAAGATCGCATCAACGGTTCGCAAGTTATCATCAGACAGATCACACAAACATACATACAAATGCCGATTTGTTCCAGTAAACTCTGAGACCTTCGCTTCGCTCGGTCTATGACGTAAGCGCCATCTAGTTTAAGCAGATTTTTCCGGGGTACACTTTTTTGTATGAGATGGTTATTCTTCATACATTACAAATGTGGAAAAACCTAACTTTGATTATATTTTCATACATTGCCCAAACGACTGTCCCATCTGTCCTACTCTTGTCTACTCTATGACTTGCATTAAGCTACTAGCCACTATGGGACCGCTAATGGCTTCGACACATATTTCCAATCATGGTATTATCTTATCATTTCATGGGTTAAATGTTGAGTTAAATGGTGTTTTCCTACCACATGAATGAATAAAATTATTAATAATCATTTATTTTGAAAAAATATTATAATTATTATTCTATTCTGATTTTGATGAAATTATCACAACAATATTATAAATGCGAGTGTTTGTGTGTAAGTAGGTAAGTATGTAAGTGTGTTTATTCTGTAACAGCTGAACGGATTTGAATGAGATTTGGTATGGAGTTAGCTTATACCCTGGATTAACACATTTTTATATATAAAAATATTCAGTTTCTGTAGAATAGCGGGTGAAACCACGGAGCGCTGCTTGTTAATAATAATTTAACACCTGAAAACCACGGACAGAGGACCAACGAGAAAGAAATACAAGGAAATTATATTTCTCTATGTTTTAATTTCGCTTTTTTAGACGGTGGCACGGAACTCCCCAAGTTTTTAAGGAATTTAGGAATTTAAAATAAAATGGAGACTAAGCTTGGTGACGCACTAAGAGAAGCTTTGCTTGGCTCACATGCGTTGCCTGGAAGAGATCGCTTTAAGCGATAAGGCCGATTATTACACTAGTTTTAAGTAGATTTTTGTACTATGCATGTCATTTTTATTTTCAAGGTTTTTTGTTGTAATAATCTGGGTGTTAACATATAAAATTTATTTAATAATAAAAACAAACACTAATTAATGGTGTGAGCAATAAAGGGTTATCCATTCTATCTATTGGCCGATAATTTAGTAAAACTACTATGTAACGCTCTTCACAACGACACACACAAACACACTCTCTACACTTAGCCCAAGTGTAGAGAGTGTGTTTGTGTGTTTGTTATTTTGTTACAGCCCGTAACAAAATAACAAAGTTAATGGGCTAGAAACATAAATTTTGAGCACGTCATTAAATAAATATATTAGGGCTCAAATTTTTTTAAATGTTTTTTTTTGGTTCTATCAAACCTTAGGGTTTTTTTGTGTTTTGTTTTCTTAGTCTTATGCCTTTTATGAAAACTGACGTGGCTTTGACACATTTAGTTTTAAACTATAATCGGAATAACCGACTCAATTTAACGTGATTATTCCCGTTTTATTAAAACAAAATGTGGTTTAGTCTATAATTTAACTAAATTGACAAAAATGATTACTTAAATACCTGGAAAAAATGAAACACTATAGATTATTAATGATTATTCAAGTGATTATTAATGTACACAACTTTTTAGTGATTATTAGCAATTATTAAATTGTTTTAATACGCAAATCCTTCAATAATCCCCTCCATCCTAAAGTTGCCTGGAAGATATCGCTTTCAGCGATAAGACCGCCAATTATTACACCAGTCTTAAGCTTTTTGTATTAACTATGTTTAATTTGTAATGAACAACAAAGAGTTTATCTATCTTTTCTTCAGCACGCGAAAGTGATAATTAAATAATAAATACATAATAATAATAATTAATAAATACATCTATATTTTTTCGACTTATCCAAAAATCATTTTTTTTGTTTGTTTCTTTCTTTTATGTAACTCGGTGACGAGACGAGCAAGTCGCTCACCTGATGTTAAGCGTCACGTTTGCCCATAACAGTTCAGTGCCACCCAGAATTATTAGATGTTAAATCTCTGGAAAATTACGCTGGAAACATTGCCCTTCAATCCGGAAAACAGTAATGCTTGCACACTACTGCTTGGCGGTTGAATAACTGGCAAAGGTGTGGTACTTCCCCAGGCGGACTCTGTAAGAGAGCCCTACCACTACAAAGTCGTATCTATCACTGTCGTCGAGTCAATTTTTGGTAAGATTACCACTAATGGCAATTGCCTACACTACCTATTCTTATACTTAGCTACCTATTCGTTTCCAAAACAAGCTCTAAATTAGCATAAACACGCTGCTACGTCTCGAGAAATACACAGATAGTCAGTAAAAAATTACGTTAATTACTGCCACGGAACAACTATCTATAAAAACTTACTTTATAGTTGGAATGCAATAGGACCATCTGCCGCCACAATGGGCACTTACATGCGCATTACGAACATTTTTGAAATAAGAACGCAGAAAACCATAGACATACTTTATTACTTTTTGATAAAGTTGCTTTCTGTGTGGCAACTACAAAAAACTCCCCCATTTTGGCGCGGATTAAGTATAATGAATCGTAAATTTGATCTTTGACACCTTTTCCATTCGCATCCGAGTGATTTCTATGATTGTATCAGACGAAAAAAAACTCGCCATTTCGATATAAACTTTCTATCTGCTACATAAAGTTGAAAGTGGCCTATTAAGAAGGTTATTGATTACTATGATTGTATGAGGTGAAGATTTTTTTCCCGCCATCACGAAACCAACCTTTTTTTCGTTTTGCTAAGGTTGAAAGTTGTAAAGTAAGGAGGTGGTAATGTGTAAATTAAAATGTCTATTTGATAGCTTTTCGAGGGTAGTGAAGAGTGATTTTAGCTTAGCTTTATTATGTTGGTAGCAATGTAATTGTGATCAATTTTATTGTAATAGAGAACGTATTTGTTAATTTGAGGGCTCGTGTTTTGATTTATAATATTTTGTTGGTGCACGCATAATATTAATGGAATAGGTTTATGAAAGCTTTAATGGCCTTGTTAATCTTTCTTATAATTAAAGCAACTTTATAGCATATATATATACAAGAAAAATTGTGATATTTTACTATAGTGAGTTTATTGGCAGAAACTATTAACCCCTATAAATAAATAAATAAAATAAATTTAATTTCTCGAAATCAAGATTCAGATTACAAAAATAAAACTAGAGTCATGCAACCATTCCTAATTTATAGTACCTATAAAACATTCCAGCAAGCTAATTTCTGCAAGTTAAACAATGGTATGGAATGTCCATTTTCATAATTATTCCATGGAGAATTATTCCATTATACCAGAGAGAATGAAAACAAAAGATTCGATATTCAAAATGTGTAGAGTGCTCGGAACACTGTCCGGAGGTGTTCTGTCGAATTCAAAACGCGGATTGGAACGTTGTCGCGGACTCGCTCGCGGCTACACACAGTCGAGCAACATAACAGTAGGTCGTCTATGAAGCTAGTTCGGCCTCAAGATACAGGCTTAGCCGAGTTTGAGGTCCCCAAGAAATGTATAATATGTTGATAAAAAAATTATGGATAATAAATAATTTTTGAATTTTTTGAATTTAGTTAGAAAAAAAATTTATTAGGAATAATCATATTTTTTTTCAAACTAGCTTAAAAGAATTTCAGTATACCTCATTAATTATGTATATTAAAAATCTTTTTTGTGATATATGTTTTTCTGGTACTATCTTCTAGTATTGCCAAGAGGGAAAAGATTACATTACATGTCATTTTCTCGATAAACAAATATATATTAAAATAACATCGATTTTGTATTAATAAAACGGTAATACTCACGTTAAATTGAGTCGGCTATTCCTACTATAGTTTCGATTACATTCGGTGACCGAAACGATCGATCAGATTCGGTTGTGATCGGAATAATTCGAAACTATAGTCTGAATAACCGACTCAATTTAACGTGAGTATTCCCGTTTTATTAAAACAAAATGTGTCAAAACCATGTCAGTTTTCATAGTAATACCTCGATTTACACACATTTTTCCAATCCAAGGGAATCCGCAGTGATTTTTTGCAGTAGCTGACCGAGTGAGCTTACAAAAGTTCTCAGTGTTAACTGGCAAAATTTGCTTTTATTTGTCTGTATGTTGGTACATACAGGTCGTATTTTTCAACCAATCTTGACGAGACTTGGAATGCAGTTTCTAGAATTTTATAGTATTTTTTTTTGTCGTCGCCGATTTTTGATTTGTGGGGTATTTCCCCCAAAAATGGAGGGAGTTTGCTGTGGCACCACCACAGATCACACTAGACACCGCATTGCGAGATTCGTTGTTCGTACAAAAAGTCACCAAAGTTTGAGGAAGACGCGGGTCGCGGGAAGTACGACCAAGCGTTCTCATTGGCTATCTCAAGGTTACGCCTACTCGCGTCTAACAATCAACCAAAGTTATTTCTTATAAGTGTATTTAAACTGATGCGTGGTGCGCTTCAAACGTCCTGAATGCAGAATCTAGGGTATGAGTAGAATGCAGGATCTGGGGGCACCACCTACCGGCTGATTTTGATATTATTTGGTATAAACATTCAGTTTTACACAACAAGAATTTTGAATAATCTCCACGCTTGGCGATAACAATATGAGTAAGCGGAGACGCTTACTCAAAGGATGGCGCTGCCCGTCCTCCAGTGGATCTGGTCACAGTTTTAGGCCATACTGAAGTCCGGGTATTACAACTGCGCTCTGAGTTTGTGTGGATATTTAAGTAACAAGAACTTTTTTTAAAGATATAAGGTTTAAAGAACTTTATTATCAACAAAGACAACATTGTCACTTATGTGATAACATAATTTAGCTTAGATAGGTGTTCGTCGTCGTATTAACTAATTTAAATAAAATGTACAAATAAATAAATGCTGAAAGTAGGTAGGTATCTAAATTATTACATTATTATCATTTATTGCAAATGACCCACTTCACGTTTTTTTTTTTTTGTCTTAGGACAATAATTAGTTATTTGATATGATATGTTGAGCGAGTTGTTTTTTAAATGCGGGGAATGATTTTATATTTTTTATATTTGAGGGTAGCTGGTTATAAAGTCGCGCTCCTTCGATAGTAAGCATCGTCTTGCCATAGTTTGTACGATGCTTGGGTATGACAAGGTAACTAGCTCGTCGAGTTCGGCAGTTACCAACAGTTTTGCGTGTAGTGAACGTAAGGTAAATGTGGATATTCCTATTTATAGTTTTTTTAATAAATATGCAGATGTTATATTTATATAGTTTTAGTGATATACTACTTTACTTACTGTTCTCGTTGCACTGTGCCTGGTAGTAGGTGCGAGTATGCGCGGTGATTTCCCAGCGCGCGACTCGACGCCCAATCACGGCTCCCCGCGCCCCGCCCCGCCGACACACACACCAGGGCTGCCACACAGCACAAAACAAAGATGGTTTTTTTTTTTGAGTTTTGGCGTGGATTGGATTAACCAGAGACCATTTAAGGTCTAAACATAATCCAAACGTTGCCCACTGCCATACGGCAGCGCACTCAGTATTTAAAAATAATAATTATAATTAATTTATATAAGTAATTATTTTAATTTTGTTTTAATAAAACGGGAATACTCACGTAATTAATACGTACGTACGTAATTTTATTTGTGTATTTAAGTGTAGATAGTAATATAGTTTATATAATATTTTTAAGTTATTAATAATAATTATAGCTTTTATTTTGAAAACTGACGTGGTTTTTACACATTTTATTTTAATAAAACGGGAACACTCACGCTAAATTTAGTCGATTATTACAACTATAGTTTCGGACACATCTGGTGATCTTTTTCAAGGAATGCTATACACGTGACGCGCGCGCGACCTTTTCGTGCCTTGCACTTGAGTGCAAGGTAAGGCAACTATGTACAATATGTGTAACTGTGTATAAAGACATAAAGTACTGATTTATTTCCTAAAACGTAGCAAACCCTAACCCCACCTAAAACCACACCGCGCCTCCCTAATCAACGCGCCTCAAGCCGTCTCTTCGATTCAAAGTTTCAAATTTTAAATTTCGATATCTCGCGTTCTACATACGAAATTGAACGGAATTTCGAGTTCTATGAGATTTACTTTTCAATATTGTGCCAATAAATTCACTTCACAGACGAAAAATTGCACTATTCAGTTGCTACGAAATTCGTAGGCAACGCTACGCGCTACGACGTTCGTAGACAATGCTACGAATTTTGTAGCACCAATTTTACTCTTCAAATTTAAACTCACTATCTTTAAAACCACATCAAACCTCAAACCTCAAACCTCTTTATGTAAGTTGTTGGTTATTAGACTATTAGAAAAATGCAAATTAATATATTTTTCTCTTCGTTCATTCAATTTGTATTTTACGCGGGAAAGTGCGATGACATTTCGTTCGATGATTTTTCCGTTTCACCACACTCTCGAATGACTGCGTTCTCATTTACCAATGGCATTTTGACGGCTATGCTATGCCCTTTGTCACGGAAAAATATGACGTTCCATTTTTGATTGAAGTTGGCGCGCCTTCGCGGTTTTATGGCGTTTTATTTTTTTTTGTAATTTTGGCTATTTCTATTTATATTTTGATTCTATTTATTTTCTTATTATATTAAATAATTAGAAATGCATGGCATTTATTTTGTATTTATTTGTGCTTTGCTAAAATTAATTATACTATCGAATGTACTTTTCAAGAAAAAAAAACGTTTAAGTATATATAATCATGCACCCTACTGTTTATTACTGTTTCATGCCAAGCTGCCGAACCGAAATCAATAAGTAGTTTGCTAAAAATAAAAATAAAAGGTTTTAGTAAATAAAATCATGATCCTTACTGCTTATTACTGTTTCATAACAAAGCGGCTGAACCAAAATCAATGAAGTTTGGTAAGGAAGCGCTGATGAAGACGAAACATGGAATACTTTTACAAAAACCCAAGCGTAATCGCGAGATGTTTTTAGTATCAGTTTTCTCTAATCCAACTAAAAAGAAAACCTATTCACAAAAGAAAATCATATCAAAATATTGATATTCATAATCTCAACACCTATTTTCCGAGTCGATACACCCAATGCTGAACAAAGCACAAGGGAGCATATTGAAAATGGCAACACCAACTTTTAATATGAAAAATGGTATTATCATAACGCAAAATAAACATAGCCTCCGATAAAAACTCGTCTTTCAAACTCAACCGTATTTCTTCAGCAATAAGATTTAAAAAATAAATGAGGTTAGAAGCGAAAAGTTTGTCGAAAAAATTCATCACACACGTTTGTACCAAAATACAAATAATTTTCAACTCTATTCTACAAGGAATAAAGTTGTTGTATACTGTTGCTGTTTGTTTGTTCCGAACTATTACCTTTCACCTAAGTTGACACTTCTAGAGCGAAATTGTTTAACATTCAGTTGAAGACTGTATTTTCAATAAATATTAATGAGATAGACGTTATTAGATATATTTTTTGTTCGTTGTTTATTTTGATTTAGTTAAAATATATTTCTTTCGATAACTAACTCGTGTCAACTCGGATAGCTGACCAACGAGAGATAATAAGACGAAAATATGAATTATTAGTCCTCTCTAGTTTGTTAGACGGTGATCCGCTATTAGTGAGTAGTTTTTTTTTTTTTCTCCTCCTAAGAGGATTTTGGCGTCGCACGTCTTATGCATTTGCCAGTGTCAAGTATACATATATATTTTTAAGTTTCGTTAAATATTATCAAACAAGTCATAGTCACTGTCAAAGGCGAGCAGAGCAAGTCACGGTCAAGTCCAAGTCATGCCCCAGTAAAGTGGTGAAAACTTTACTAGAGCCTTCTATGGAGATTTGGAAACAACACGAAAATTCACGTTTGATGACATTATACCATTCACCAACACTCGTGCATGTTCACGAACACTTAACGGGTAAAAATTCACCGTAATTACACATTAACACTCGAAATAACACAAGTTTTGGAAAATAATAAAATGACGCGACATAATTCCCGCCAAAACTCCTAGTTAATAGTTCTTCTATTTAACTACTGGGATAAAAAAGTTGTAACAGTTCTATGACGTCACAGTCTCATAGAACAAATTTTATGGGATATACCGTAATCCGCGCGAACCAAATCCGCAGGTCTGTAAGGGCTGTACCGATAAATGATTTTATGACCGAGCCTAGCTGAGTCTCGCAGTTTTTTTCCCTCCTATTTATAGGACCTTTTTTTGTGAAATCTGTTTTTATTCACTAAGTGTTCGTAAACGTGCTAGAATGCGTTGGTAATGTTGTGAAACGTGACTCTTCGTGTTGTTTCCAAAACTCCATAGAAACCTCTAGTAAAGTCACCACTTCACTGGGGATAACGTGGACTCAAGTCCACGTCATCCCCAGTAAAGTGGTGTGACCGTGACTATAACTGAAACTATGACTGGGACTTATTTTAATTGTGAAATATTTGACTTCACTCGAAATATTACAATACTTGAGAATGGCTAAATACACAACGTGTGGAGCCAAACATAAAAGAAAAAAACTTGCAGTGTGTTAGCGTAGACACTATGCCTATGTAATAATTCGATTTTCGCGTGTATCCGAACGAAAGTATCAATCGCACTGGTTGGTTACGATCTACTTCAGGCCGAGTGGAAAAAGGCTCGATTCGTTTTTCCAAATAGGTAGACATGTAGGTAGCGTAGGGCAGGACCCAGTGGATACGAGTACGGTCAATGTCGACAGCTACGGTCAAATATCTTGTTGTCGAGCTTAAAGGATAAAATTGGCATTACGGTCAATTCTTCGCGTGATTTATTTATTATTGCCTAACCAAAAATATTAAATGTTTCTTGTTATTTAACCGTATAATTGCCACTAGTCGATTGTTCCATTGCTACATAGATAATACAAAGTTTGGCGTAATTAATGAATAGCCCGTAACTTGCGGGTGGGGAACACAATGACAGAACAGAAAATAAAATAAAAAATGTGTTTTTGAGTTCTTGGTACTTAGTTCATATCACAAATCTCATTCATAAAAAAATTGAAAATGTTCGATATCTCGAAAGCCGTGAGACTTTTAATACGTACACTTTTTTAATTTTTTGAACAGACATATGATGTCCCCCATTTGCAGGTCAAGGGTTACCCATTCAGTACGATAAATCCTGTATAGCAAATGTTTAATAAAATTTTAATTCCAAGCATTTTTTAAATAATTTCAGTTGAACTATTTCCACGGTTGAATTTACATATACATTTAACATCGCTAATTCAACATAAATTTAAAAAAATTACTTCGCTCAATGCTCGTTAAAAATGTACACTTATTTCAAAATTGTAATACCTTTTTGGCCATATTTTGTACAAAATAATTGAATACAATCACAGTTACTTACTCAACGCGAGCTCAAATCAGTAATCTGTTAAACTGTTACTCAATCCCACATCACTATTATCCAGTATTCAGTATTTAATCATCCACAAAAGGTCCGCTACCTTCCTACTCATACGAGACGTATTCAAAACTGACAAAGGAAAAAAGCAATCTTGTCAGATTGGCATTTGGGGCGCGCAGAATGGGGCCTCCTTTGCCGCTTTTGGGGGAATATATTGTTAGTACAGATTGAAAAGCGTTTTGTCGTTGGGATAGTACGCTTAGGGCATGTTCAGTATGGACTTAACAAAAATTTGTATGCAGTAACGTGGTGGAAACTTTACTAGAGGTTTCTATGGAGATTTGGCAACAACACGAAAAGTTCGTTTCACGACATTATACTATTCACCAACACTCGTGCACGTTCACGGACACTTAATCACAAGTTGTGGAAATTAATAACGTGACGCGACATAACTTTTTCACGTTCCCGCCAAAAAACCTGCACGAGTGTTGGTGAATAGCATAACGTGACACGTGACTTTTACTGTTGTTTCCAAAATTCCATAAAAACTCCAGGAAAGTCTACATTTTACTAGGGCGTGATTTGGACTAGACTGTGACTTATTTTGTTTGACTTTAAATAATGACTGAGACTTGTTTCAATTGTTAAATATTTTACTTCTGTTATATTACAAAAACCTTGACACTGGCTAAATACACACCGTGTGAACCAAAATTAAAGAGAGAAAAAGTATTTTTGTTTCCTGACCTACAAACTTCTTATAGATTAAAGTATGGTGGCCTTAATTTTTAAGATTGCTCTTACTGTGAACACCCCACCGTACATGTTTCGGTAATTTAGTGTTGCCCGATGCGAATAAACGAG
Organism: Apocheima hispidaria; assembly: GCA_947579745.1. Taxonomy (NCBI): domain Eukaryota; kingdom Metazoa; phylum Arthropoda; class Insecta; order Lepidoptera; family Geometridae; genus Apocheima; species Apocheima hispidaria. Next base: position 8,205,260 of record OX388167.1, on the reverse strand, counting down.
GGTCGTAATTGGAGAGGAGGTTTTAAGGCGCATATGTCGCTGATTGATTGCTTTTTGATGCCGTCTTACTGTTCAGTTGTATGGGTTACAGAGTAATTGCTATTACTTTTGAACTATGAGTATTGATACCATCGCGTGGGTTTAAATGTACAAACACATGAAATCCAGTTGCAGTCCATCTCCGCTGCAGACGCGGTACATGACCACTAGCAAAGGAAATCTTCACGAGAAGAATGACAACATCATACAAAAAAGTGTAGCCCCGAAAAATCAGCTTGAAACTACATGGCGCTTACGTATTTAGTTACTTAAGGTGCATCGTTTCACTCATCGCGCGAAATTCAAATTTCCTTGCGTTTTTTGTTAATTACAGCTTAATTACTCGTCGTGGATTTATTGAAACCAATTTTGTTACCAATAAATAAGTTGTTTTAAGAAATTACGGGTAAAATTATCACCTAGGTAGCATTGGTTTAGCTACAAATTTCAATAAGCTGATTTTCATCTTGGTTTTTGGTTTAGTGGGAAATGCTTATACTAGCTTTCAACTTGAATTTCTGGTTGGTGTAATTTATTGAAACGATCTATTTATTATCGCAAAATTCGTTTTCATGAACCTACGATGAGTAATTAAGCTGTAATTGACAAAAAACGCAAGGAAATTTGAATTTCGCGCGATGAGTGAAACGATGCACCATAATGTCCAAATCGCTATATAAGCCGATAATTTTACCTATGTTATCTTGACATGGCTAAGCCTAATACTCTTGTGTTCCTATGCCAAAAAAATAAATTGAAATTGAACTTGATGTGTTAGATTCTAACACATCGACTTATATAAAAATCTAAGTTGAACGACATCTTAAATAGCGGAAATATAGAATATGTCCGCTATGTGTTGTTTCATTTGTGTTCAATTAGATTGCAATATACAACTACTACTATATCAGCCTTTTAACATCCCACTGCTGGGATATCAGCCTACCCTCGAAGGGTGATTAGGCCATATCCACCACGCTGGCCCAGTGCGGGTTGGCGGATTCACATACGCCATTAAATTACTTCTCCGGAGATATGCAGGTTTCCTCACGATGTTTTCCTTCACCGTAAAGCCAGTGGTATATCCGTACGTATGTTCCAAAGAACTCATTGGTACGGGCCCGCCCGGGTTCGAACCCGCTACCTCACGAACGTGTGGCGAGCGTTTCTCCCACTGAGCTACCACGATTGCAATATACTACGAAAACATATGTTTTCAAAAAAAATGATTTTAACGCCATCTCTTGAGAAATTAGCGAGTTTTGAAAATAAAATATAAAATTAATGATTTTACTGATATTACATAGGCAGAAATATTCATAACAAGCCGCGTTTTTTTCTCCGTACCATTACGAATGTGTTAGTTTGGGTTTCTATATCAAGTCAAGCCGAAATTGACTCCTTATCAGTTACTACAATCGGGTTACACATCTTTCTTTGAACATTAGCTATCTTAGTATAATTTATCTATGCCAATAGTAATGTGTGGAATTATGTATGGTATATTATGTATGTATTGTGTATTATTATGTATGGATTTCTATGAAAGATGACAATTGGACGCAGTGCGCGAGCAGTGCGTTTTTTATGGGACTAGGTGACAAGACGCTCACCTGGTGTTAAGCGTCACGCTTGCCCATAACAGTTCAGTGCCATCCCGAATTTTGATCTTAACTGTAAAAACCATTTGCGGCCATGCACTGCGCTCGTCTCTCTGAGATATTACATGTTAAATCTCTGTTTGCCCAGTAATTACTTGATAAGATTAATTATTCGTAATTTGCTGGAAATATTACCCTTCAATTCACACAGTAATGTTTGCACACTACTGCTAAGCGGTTTAACATTTCTTGTGCATTGTTTCATACTGCATGCAAGTGTCTGTCATAGAGTTTAATATCTATCTGGCGGACATACCTAAGTGATATTCGTAAAAAATAAGTACTACACTACACATGGACAGCAATCTGCAATGGAGACGGATTGCCACAGGATTTGGTAGGGTCATTCATCTATTCCCTAAATAAGTAGGAAAAAGGAGTTTTGGCGGGAACGTGAGGAAGTCATGTCGTGACATTGTATTATTTTCCAAAACTTGTGTTATTTCGAATGTTGATATGTAAAAATTGTGGATTTTATTCATTAAAGTGTTCGTGAACGTGCACGAGTGTTAGTGAATAGTATAATCTTGTGAAACGTGACTCTTCGTGTTGTTTCCGAAACTCCATAGAAATCTCTAGTAAAGGTTCCACTACTTTACTGGGGCATGACGTGGACTTGTTCGTGACTTTGCTTGGCTTAGACTATGACTGAGACTTATTTTAATTCTGAAATATTTGACTTCACTTGCAATATTAGAATATTTAAAACAGGCTAAATACACAAAGTGTAGAGCCGAAACACAAGTTTTTATTTTTTTTTAAACTTAGGAAAAATAAGCTAAGTTATTATAACATCCCTATTCTTTTTTTCAATTAATTGCCGAGATATGTAAGTTAAACTCAATTTAATTCTTGTTTTATGGCTTTTGCGAGTGTTTCACAATAATTATGCCAATATCATGTGATGAGATAGACCATCAAACGTAGAGAATTGCTACTTGGAGTTTTGGCGGGAACGTGGAGAAATCATGTGGCGTCATTCTACTATTTACCAAAACTTGTGTTATCGCGTGTTAATCTATAAAAATGGTGGATTTTTATCCATTAAGTGTTCGTGAACATGCACCAGTGTTGGTGAACAGTATAATGTTGTGAAACGTGACTCTTGGTTTCTTTGTTTCCAAAACTCCCTATGTTTTGGCTTCACACGATGTGTATTTAGCCAGAGTCAAGCTTTGTAATATTTCAAGTGTCGTAAAATAATTCACAATGAGGCGTTTTCCAAAAAAAAAAAATTGTTCTAAAATACTTACTAGATGGCGTAATAGTCCTATCGTTTACCTGTCATTGTCATTTCTGTCGAAATATTTTATGTTTATTTTTTAAATCGTAAATTTTGGCTCCACACGATGTGTATTTAGCCAGTGTCAACTATTGTAATATTTCAAATGAAGTCAAATACATAGTTACATTACTTGAAATTGTCTTAATACACATGTGGAGCCAAAAAACACGAGAAAAAAAAGGCACCCTTATTTTTTTTTTGTCTTTCATGTCTTGACAGTGACCGAAAAACCTCAAGGTACATCTAACGCCATCTATTGGGTACTTTTATAACCAGGTTTTTTTATCTTTTTTTGGAAAACGCCTCATTGAAACAATTCTCAGTAATAGCCTTAGTGAAACAAAGTTAGTCACAGTCGAGTCCCAGTCATGCCCCAGTAATGTGGTGGCGGTTTTTCTTACTGAGATATCTATGGAGTTTTGTAAACAACACTATTATACGGCATTATACTATTAAATAATACACTTGCTCGAACATGCTCCACCGTTTTACTCAATAAACGAAACATGATTTAACACAAGTTTTGGAAAATAATACAATGACGCGACATGATTTCTTCGCGTTCCCGCCAAAACTCGAGTTCGTTAATCCAAGTGTTTAAAAAGCTGCACTGGACGTCTTATATTCAACTTGGACTTGAATGTTTCTATTTCACATTGGGAAAGTATATTATTATATGCTACATAATATGTAGCAAAAATGCACCAAAATATTATTACTTAAATTGACGTTAAAAAATTGCGAAATACCATACTACTCCCTCCAAGGATCTTGTATGATGCTTCGTCTAAGACTCCCTCAGACAATTATACATCATAATTTATTTGAAAAACATTTAAACTACTATTTAAAAATAGAACACCAATATTGGAACATACTCTTTGATTGGAACCCAACACCAAATTTGAAAACAAAAGTTCCCTCCAATAGCGTAGCACGTAGCACCGTAGCAGCCATTCATTTCAAATTTCGAACTCTTTGATAGTGATGTGATGAGGCGACAAGATTTATCTGGATATGACTTACTGAAACGTTTGGTTCTTTTTTTTTCCCGCATTACATTTTATTAAAACTTTTGTTGAAGAAATACTTTATAATTTGCAGGTACCTGCAGGTAAACTATTTCTTAGATAGATGGAGCACTTCAATTCTATGCAAAGCAGTGTTAGGTTTACTAGCTGCGCTACGCAGTTACTCGCGACCTCTATATCTTCACAACCGCTCGACCGATTCAGTTCATATTCGAACGTAAAATTTTTATTGAAATAAACTACTTGCCTACAAAATTTCATGGAGATCGGATCAACGGTTTGCAAGTTATCATTGGTCAAATATACACACAAACATACAAACATACATACAAATGCCGATTTGTCCCAGTAAACTCTGAGACCTTCGCTTCGCTCGGTCAATTATAACCTAACCTAATGCTATCCTAACTAATATTATAATTCTGTCTCTCTTCTTCAACTTTGGTTCAGCCGATTAGTCGTCATAACTAACACAAACTTAGATAATTTCGCTTAATCTAGGAATGATGATGAGACGACTTGGGGCTCAATTTTTTAATCACTCGTATGATATTTCGCACGAAAATATCACGCGAAATGACGGAACTTTCGAAAGAAATCCCAAACAAAAGTCGTATTTTTAAAATAATCATATAACTCGCTAATGGAACGAGTGGTTTCAACCATTCGAATGTATTTCTGTCAATAGAAAATCTTTCATTTCGCAAGAAATTTAAATAGGAATCTATACGAGCGACTACAAATAGAGCCCCTGTACTAGCGTAGTGTAGTATTTCGCACGATGTCAATCGGGTCAAAAAGTACATATATTTTAAATTTTAAAGACTTACCCCATCTCTTATCATAATCCTCTTTAAACCTGAGCACAGAGTATACGAGCATTGCGTTCCGTTCTTTGCAGACATCGTTGGCTCCAATTTGTCTGATTGACGCTCGGTTCCGCTTACAAAATCGTTCCGAACAGCTCAAAGACTGCGTTTGGTTGCAGGGACACGTGAATCGGAACGGTCTGGATGAAATTACTAATGAAGGTTGAGAGTCGAAACAGAAAGGAGTTTTCGCGCCAACGTGTTTTTTTTTCCGTCGCTGCTGTATTTCTGCATGTATTATTCTCTAAAGTTGTGTTGTTGAAAATGTTAATGTGTAATAATTATGTACTTTTTTACCATTTAGTAATTATATAGACAATGTGCACGAGTGAAGGAAAATGGTAGGTATAGATAATGATGTGAAACGTGTATTTTCTTCAATTAATTTAATAAGATGATAAGATTGATAAGTAGTGTGAATTTACAAAAACTTTTTGTTTTATCTCATCAGCAGAAATATCGTTTTGACTTTTGACAATAGATTTATCGATTATTTATTTATAATAATAAATAACACATATTTTAATTTAGCGGAAGAGAGTGAAAAAAACTATTAATTAATAATAAATTAATATAATTGACTTGAAATTTGGGAACGATATAGATAATTATCCCATTGAAATGAAAATGATCCCATATACCAGTTTTTTTAAAATTATTTTGCATTATTATGTCTTTTTGGTGTATAATAGACTTATATTGTATTGTATAATGATGCAAAAAACTACATTTTTTAATTACAATTTTTTTATTATTGTCATTTTTACGTTTGTATTTTTGGTGTATAATAAAGTTGTATTGTATAATGATGCAAAAAACTACATTTTTTAATTACAATTTTTTTATTATTGTCATTTTTACGTTTGTATTTTTGGTGTATAATAAAGTTGTATTGTATAATGATGCAAAAAAACTACATTTTTTAATTACAATTTTTTTATTATTGTCATCTTTAAGTTTGTATTTTTGGTGTATAATAAAGTTGTATTGTATAATGATGCAAAAAACTACATTTTTTAATTACATTTTTTTATTATTGTCATTTTTAAATTTGTATTTTTGGTGTATAATAAAGTTGTATTGTGTAATGATGCAAAAAAACTACACTTTATAATTACTAATAACATTCGAAAGTTTTAGTACTTTACCACTTCACTGCTCCGCGTTATGAACAACTTATGTAGTAGTTTGGACTAAACCCCTGAACGAACCCTTTAAAAGGCCTTTGTTCAGCAGTGGACGTCTTCTGGCTGATGATGATGATGATACATGTCAGTGCTTTTACATATATAAAATCCCCACACGACGGAGTTCACGTCGAACGAGCCGAGCCGAGCACGACATTGACTTGACTCGCCGGAACCGCTAAAGTTATCTCCACACGGGCATCATCTGATTTATTCGAAAAAAATAGATAGCATCATGATTTTCACGGGACTAAAAGAAACAATCTATAACCGTAGTTTTTTGTTTCATTTTCTCCAATGAAATTTGTCTAGCTATCGTCATCACACAAATCGAGTTATTCCGGACTGTCGGGGGCAGATAGGAATAAAAATTCTAGTCTGCCCCGAATTTGTATCTGGGGACAAACAGGATTGAATATTTCCTGACTGTCCCCGAATTTGTATCTAGGGACAAACAAGAATAAATATTTCCTGACTGTCCCCGAATTTCAGTTAGGCGACTCAAACTACATCGAAATTAGAATAAGCTTTTGTGGAAAAATATTTTTTGCAGACAAGCTTTTATAAAATCCGTCATTGGTTCTGTAAGCTGATAAAAATAAGTCCAAACTCCATCAATCTACTGTTACTGAGGAGTTCCGTTTTCCACCTTCCGTATCAGATTAGCTCGCTCTCATAATGTTGTGTTGTCATTGGAATTTGACAGGTATGCAATTTTCAACTCAACTGAACTGGATCTAAAATTGAGTTGCAAGTTTTGACCCGAACATACATACATACAAACATTACAAGTTAAATAATTGGTTGTAAAATAAGATCGGGCCTGAGTTGAAACCTTGATCCACGCCCAGCCACGGGATTCTGGAACGTTTGTTAACTTTGACAACTGAGTAATTCTAATGCTGCCTTTGTCTGGCACTAAGCAACTGACAAAGACAGCAATACTGCCGTGCTAAGAAGAAAAGGCACATCTAAAATTTTTTCAAAGTTGAGTTAAATACAAATTCTGAATCACGAAAACTTGGTGATTCAGAATATGTATTTAACTCAATTTTGAGAAAAATGTTAGATTTGCCTTTTCTCCTTAGCACGGCAGAATAGAGTTACCCCCGAATACTGAAACGTTTGCTAACTTTGACGACAGATTAAGTTTATTGCTATCTTTGTCATTTGCTTAGTGTCAGACAAAGACAGTATTAGAATTAATCTGTTGTCAAAGTTAACAAACGTTTCAGTGTTCGGTCGTTAATCTGTTCTGTCAAATCCATCCAGCTGTTTAACCGTGATAACGGGACAAACACCCAGACAGAGCGACAGATATACAGAGTTACTTTGTCATTTATACTATTAGTTAGGATTATTCATCCCTAGACCGGGGAAAATAAATGGGAACAGCACCGATATCGTCGCGGTAAACAGTTCTACTACCGCGATATATTTAAAGAGGGTTTACCCGACCGCGTTGTAATAAAGGTACTTCACGCCAAGTTTTATGACTGCTCCGAATCGTGGTGGCGATTAAGCAACATCATCATCATCAACCGGAAGACGTTCGCTGCTGAACAGAGGTTCCACATCCTTCCATGACTATCTTCATTATCATCATCATCACCAGCCAGAAGACTTCCACGGCTGAACATATACCCCCTCCCTCCCTTAAAGCGCTACCCCGACCGACATCGTGCCACTTGCATCCATCGGTTGCCCACGACTATCACAATGGCGTCGGTCCACCTAGTGCGAGGCCTGCCTACGCTGCGTCTTCCAGTTCGTGGTCGCCACTCAGGAACCTTTGACTATAAGTAAACGCATTATCATCTGATTCGTCGAACAAATGGTTGTGATAGAACTCCAAACACATTCTCTCCTTCTCTTTCTCTCTCCCTCTCTTTCTCTCTGCTGTAGAGAGGAAGCGAGAGGAAGGACAATGCGCCATTGAATTATAAAGCAATAGAAATATTATAGCTCATTCAACCAATATTTTGCATGAACGTTTGTTTGTATATCTCGTAAAGCTTTGGAAGCAGAGAAAAGTACAATTTAAGATTATGCTGCCCCGGTGGCTCAGTTGGTAGTGAACCTACGTTCTGTGCCTGGGGGCGTGGGTTCGATTCCCATCTAGGACAAACATTTTTGTGATGAATATTTGTGTTTGTTCTATGTCTGGGTGTTAATATCTATATAAGTATGTATTTAAAAATATCTATGTACGTATATCAGTCTCTGGCAGCCATATTACAAGCTTTGCTTAGTTTGGGGTCAGATGACCGTGTGTGCAAAAATGTCCCAGATATTTATTTATTTATATATTTAAGATTGAAATAAATGTTATGTTATGTTATTGCAACTGGGGTTCTATTTTTGATTTTGCACGTAAATAACATGCGAAATGAAAGATTTCTATTGATAGAGAGAAAAATCGAATGGTTCAAACCACTCGTTGCGTTAGCGAGTGATATGATTATTCAAAAAATTCGACTTTTGTTTCGAATTTTGTCCAATAACAAGTTGTTTCGCATGAGATTTTCGTGCGAAATATCACACGAGCGATTTAAAAATCGAGCCCTTGGTCTTCTTACATTGCGAAGCGGTTTCCAGCGTATTCTCTAAGGCCACAAACTGTGGCGCTTACTGTACGAGTGATATCCCTAAAGCCTTTCCATTAAGTATAATGTTCTGCGAAATGAATGTTGTGACAAATATTTAATGTGCTGGCTAAATGTGCTAGCCGTTCTTTGCCAAATTTTTTGTGAAATAAAGAAACCTTCAAACTATTAAAAGAAGGTATTTGTTCCAAAAGCTTTTGGCCAGTACTTAGCAATAGATGAAATTATTATACCTATGTAAATATTTCAAAATACATTTGTTGTAAACAGTTTTAACTAAAACTTTCATGAAATATGAAGATGGCAAATGGGCATCCTGCCCGAAGTCAAGATACCCTACACGAAAAGAAAAAAAAGACCACGACTTCAAGCAATCTTGATATCAGGCATTTTTTTTTTTGTTCTCAGCTTCATAAAAGGATACTTTTAACCCCGGCAATATGCGTGAAAACATAAGCCAAAACGCGGAGCGTATCTTAAAAAATAAAAGGTTCCGAATCTGCCAAATCTCACCTACCGCAGACAATACCAAAACAATACAACGCGTAATGGAAAAACGCTCCTAAAATTATTCCTCGCACAGAATCCATTTACACATCACAAGCACACCGCGTAATAAACAGGGAAATGAAATAAATAAATTCAGAGCTAACTGGGATACGCGGTGACAGCGAAAGTTAATTTGAAAATGAAATAAACACACGACCAATGGGGCAGCGGCTCGAGGGCACGCCAGCCAATCAGAGCGCAGGGATTTTCGCGCGCTGAATTTTTATTAGCCGAGGTAATAGCGCGCCATTTTGTGACAGGTCGCCCTTTTTCGTTTTCAGTATTTGGCTTCGGTAAGTACGTGGATGAAATCGGATCGTTGTTCTCGAGTAATCCGGGAGATTTCGTTATATTTTCGTGAGACCATCAAGATGGATTTGTGGAAATTATCCGCCTTGTTTTTCTTACCCTAAATGTCAGGCTGGCTTTTGTATTTAAGTATATCTATTTCTATTTCTTGATGTCGAGTCAACTGTTACCTTTTTTGTTCTATTTTCTTTTTTCCTATAAAGATAACTTGAGAATTGTTGATCCAATAGTTTGTTCATTGATGGTATGTTTGTTCCTCTTTTAAGTAGCAACGGAGCCGCGGATCGATCTTGACTGTTTTCACTTATTTAGGGTCGGAGAGTGACACGGGCTACTTTAATCCCAAGAAAATGTTTTCCACGCGAGCGAAACCCCGGCGCGCAGCTAGTTAATCCATTAATTAACGTTTTATTTACAAAAACCTTTGATACAACTCAGAAATGCCTATTTAATTTCAAATTAGGTAAGAACAAGAAACCAAAAGTAAAACGATAAGATTCGGAACTCGAATTCAAATGTTAAGATTCCAAATTCGAATTCATTTGAAATTTAAACCGACCCTCGGACATTGGGGCCGCATTAATCGTGATTAGTGATTACACTCCAGCTGATTAGCGGCTCCTTACTCTGAGTTTACTTGTGTTTACTTTCTTGACGACACTTTTGGGGTGGTCGGGCGACAGCAGGGTAGTGTGGATACGACTGTAATTATTTTTCTTACATTTTGGCTCTACACTTCGTGTCTTTAGCCAGTGTCAAGTTTTGTAATATTTCAAGTAAAGTAATCAGTCAAAGACAAGCAAAGTAAGCCACGGTCAAGACCAAGTCATGCCCCAGTAAAGTGCTGGAGAATTCACTAGAGGTTTCTATGGAGTTTTGGAAAAAATATTTTTTATTTGGTGCACGTAAGCACACAGAGCGGCACTACACGCGGTTCGTTTCTATGGATCGCTACGATTTGCTCTACGATCGATTGAGCTAGCTGTTCTTATCCAAAGCAAGTTTGTCAAGAGATGGCGCTAAAAATGTTTTTATTTTTTATTTTATTTTTCTAAACTGAACGGACACTAATAACATTATTATTAACTTTATTAACCTAACATTCTCCGCTACATCTAACAACAAGTAAAACAAAGTGAGCAAAAAAAAATGTTTTTCAACAAATTGTTATTCTTAGAAATACATTATTAATAATAATAATAATCATTTATTTCCAAAATCAAAACATTAATATAGGATACAAAATTATTTATAGGAATTACAAGCGTAGTTACTTCTAAACAGATGTATAACGGGCCCCAAACTCAGCACAGCCAGTCTCTTGGGCGCCCTGTAGCCAGTTTGCAGCACCTGTTGAATCGCTGAGAGCTGTACACATTAACAATATCTTAGGTAAATTTACACATTAACAGTATCTTAAAGTCATATTACAACAACATATTAAATAGCGGCTATTTATCAAAACAATGATTATTAATTAGTATATTTTAAATTATGAAACAAGTTCAGTAGCCATATTCGCTCGTTTATCACTGTTATTGTGATGATGATGCTACTGAATGCAGCCCACCAGTAAATTAACGAACATAGTATGAGTGATATAAATAAATTGAATTACGATGAGGCCGCCATTTAAGATTTAGTTCAAGTTAGCTTGCAATTTACGATGTAAAAATTATATTTCAAAAAAAAAGTCTAGTGCTATCTCTTGACAAACTTGGTTTCGACCATCTTGGCTTATGCTGTGGTCACAGATCACACTCTAGATTCTGCATTCAGGACGCTCGAAGCGCACCACGCATCAGTCTAAATACATTAGGTATACGAAATTACTTCCATTGGTTGATTGTTAGGCGCGAGTAGGCTTTAGCCAATGAGAACGCTCGGTCGCACTCCCCGCGACCCACGCCTTCCTCAAACTTTGGTGACTTCTTGTAGTAACAACGAATCTCATAATGCGGTATATAGTGTGATCTGTGGCTGTGGTAAAAGTCTTATCCATAATATGTTATTGCGGCCCCCGCGGGTGATACCGAGTATGATTCAACATTTAAATGTTAAGCAACGCCCGAATCAAGGCGAGGACATCTTAGCGGCTCTGCTTATTCGCTGCTCGAGGACACTCTGCAACGAAAGTTTCATTAAAAAATATATAATTTAGAGGAGAAGAAGAGTATTTTGTATGTTATTATGTGTAACTCACAGCTAAAAACTTAACGGCCTACTTTGAAATAAATGTGATTTTTCTATTTAGTGTATACCCTCATTAATTACGTAGATTAAAAATCTTTTTTTAAGATTTATTTTATTTTGTTTTAATAAAACGGGAATGCTCACGTTAAATTGAGTCGGTTATTCCGACTATACTATTCGGTTGTTTCGATCACATGGTCGCGCGCGCGACCTCGTCTTGTCTTGCAATGCAAGACGAGGTCGCGCGCGTGTCTCGCTGAGCATTCCTTGATAAAGGTCACCGAATGTGATCGAAACTATAGTCGGAATAACCGACTCAATTTAACGTGAGTATTCCCGTTTTATTAAAACAAAATGTATCAAAACCACGTCAGTTTTCATAGTAAAATATATTTTATTTGGACAACGAAACAGCCTTCATACAAATAAATTTAAACACTAGGAATATTCGTTATATGTTTTTTTGGTTCTGTCATCTAGTATAACATAACGGGATTTAGATAAAAAAAAACATTGAAAAGACCCGGAATTATTTCTTTTGATAAAAAAAAAATACATAGAGAAGACCTCGATTTACACACATTTTCCGCTGGCGCTCGGAACCCTCAGTGTATATTCAAGTGAGTTCATTCTAGCTTTCATGAAAAGCTGTTCCATGAGAACAGAATATCGATTGATGTCCTGGTTGACCGAGCGAGCGAAGATCTCAGAGTTTACTGGGACAAATCGGCATTTGTATGTATGTTTGTATGTTTGTGTGTATATTTGTCCGATGATAACTTGCGAACCGTTGATCCAATCTTCATGAAATTTTGTAGGCAAGTAGTTCATTTCAATACAATTTTTAAATTCAAATATGAGCTGAATCGGTCCAGGGGTTGTGAAGATATAGGGGTCGCGAGGTCTTAGTTCGCCGCGAACTACTAGTTTAGATATAATTAGCAATTATCTGGTTTTTTGACTAGCGCGCGCTAAAGCCATCCCTTTCATCTGCGCGCGAAATTGTATAGCGCATATCTCTCTCATAATACCCTCTTAGCGGCTTATTCGAGAAAAAGATAGCGCTATACATATATTATGAATAAGAAAAGCAAGCCGTACTTTCAATAACGCAGCCTCTCAACACGACGTTGACTTATTTAACACGTCGGTCGAGCAGCTTAAGCGGTTGTTAGCGAGTGCATTTTTTGTTTAAAATCTTTTGTCTAGTAGTAAACACTGGTTAATTATTTTTATATGTGGAATCTTTTAAGTGGCCGTCGGTTTATATACAATTATTTAAAGTTTTTTGTACCTAGCTGTAAGATTCCCGAAATAAATAAAATTAATTAAAATAAAAATATTAGTAAAATCTGTCAAGGGGGTTGTAAATATAAGGTTAGGATTGAGATTTGCAAAACAGCTTGTGGTTCTATGCTCACGTGATCTACTGTTTTTTTTTCTCTTTCCTCCTAAGAGGATTTCTTTTTTCTCTTTAATTTTGGCTTCACACGTTGTGTATTTAGCCAGTGTCAAGTTTTGTAATATTTGAAGTGAAGTATTTCACAATTAAATTAAGTCTAATTCATAGTCTCAGTCAAGTAAAGTAAGTCACGGTCAAGTCCAAGTCATACCCCAGTAAAGCGGTGGAGACTTTACTAAAGGTTTCTATGGAGTTTTGGAAACTACACTAAAAGTCATGTTTCATGACATTATACTATTCACCAACACTCGTGCACGGTTATGAACACGTATTGAATAAAAATCCACCATTTTTACACGTTAACACTCGAAATAACACAAGTTTTGGAAAATGATATAATGACGCGACATGACTTCTTCACGTTCCCGCCAAAACTCCGCAAAACAGCTTGTGCTCACGTGATCTACTGTTTTTTTTCTCTTTCCTCCTAAGATAGTTTTTTTTTTTGTTTATTTGCCCGTTTTGAGCAGGCTAAAGCCTTTAAGGCCATACCGCCTCGTCTTACGTATTAAACAGATTTCCTCCTAAGAGGATTTTGGCTTCGCACTTGATCTACTGTTTCAGAGTTACTAATTGCTTTGTAGGTATTGCCAACACAAAGCAAAGCGATACATAAACTGCCCCGGTGGCTCAGTTGGTAGTGAACCTACGTTCTGTGCTTGGGGGCGTGGGTTCGATTCCCATCTAGGACAAACATTTATGTGATGAATATTTGTGTTTGTTCTATGTCTGGGTGTTAATATCTATATAAGTATGTATTTAAAAAATATCTATGTACGTATATCAGTCTCTGGCAGCCATATTACAAGCTTTGCTTAGTTTGGGGTCAGATGACCGTGTGTGCAATAATGTCCCAGATATTTATTTATTTATTTAAATGGCCCATAATTAAAAACAAACAAAATAAACCGATTTTGTATTCGATGATACCGCATATTGTAACTTGGCTACACCTTTGAGATATTTTCTAAAGAGCATGAATAAACTCTTAGAGCGCGACTTATAAATCTTGGTACTTAGTGATTTAGTGATTAGGTACCGAATAAAAAGTACTTATAACTTGTTCAAAACTGAACGAACGAATGTGATCGAAACTATAGTCGGAATAACCGACTCAATTTAACGTGAGTATCCCCGTTTTATTAAAACACCATTATAACAAGTTGTTTTGCGAACAACTTATAACTAGTTGTTTAGCGCGAGAACAAACTTTTTTTGCACAATTGCGTTTCTACTATTTCATAGAATATTTTAGTCGCCGGCGATTTTTGGTTGATTGGGTATTTCTCCTAAAAAGAGGCGACGTTTGATGCGGCGCCCGCTACCGACCGATTTTGATATATTTGGAAAAAACTTTCGGTATTCAATTCTTAACAAGAATATCGAAAATGAGCGAAATCAATAATAAATATAAAAATAGCGCAATATAAAAATAAATAATGTATAAAAAACCAATAAGCGGTCAAGAAGTTGTCAAGAAATAAGTCGTGAGTTCTCAGTTCGATGTCCCGGAAACAATTAAGATTAGCTTTAAAACAATGACAGTTTCAGTATTGCAATGTCAAAAAAAGTAAAATGTGCTATTGCGTCTGAAAATCGTGGAAACATCATGAACTTGGGAGAGTAAATTGCTGACCAAACAACTTGCGTAATTTTTTAATTTAATAAAACATAAATACTCACACAAAATATTCTATCCGCCCCCGGCCCCGCACCTAGAGCAGCAGTCGCGCGCGTGTCACGCTTATAGCATTCCTTGATAAAGGTCACCGAAATTTGATTGAAACTATAGTCGGAATAACCGACTCAATTTAACATGAGTATTCCGTTTTATCAAAATAAAATGTATCACAACCACGTCAGTTTTCATTTATAGTAAAATTTGCGTGATTCGGAAATTTCAAGCCAAGTCAAGCAATTGAATCCAGAAAGTATCATTTGGTGAAATGGAACTGATGAAGAAGACCACAGATGGTCACCGGAACTACACAATGAGAAGTTCTTCACTCGGGTGCCAAAACCTCTAGATACTGCATTTTTTAGAGTATTTTGTTGAACTCGGGTTTTTTTGTTGAAATTATCTTTAAATTGTGATGAGGATGCCAACAATTTGAGAGCTGTCAAAAAAAAAAATTGGTACAATATATTTGGCGCGAACGTGAAGAAGTTTTCCAAAACTTGTTTTAATTCGAGTTTATTTTTTAATGTATAAAAACCGTGGATTTTTATCTATTAAACTGTTCGTGAATATGCACAAGTTTGGTGAATAGTATAATGTCATGAAACGCGAGTTTCGGTGTTGCTTCCAAAACTCCATATAAAAGTCAAGTCAAGTTGAACGTGCACGAGCGTTGGTGTTGGCGAAGAACCAAAATTGCCGACATAGCTTTCAAAGTTAGCAAGCTGAAGTGGCAATGGGCAGGCCACATCACTCGAGGAACCGATAA
Organism: Apocheima hispidaria; assembly: GCA_947579745.1. Classification (NCBI taxonomy): domain Eukaryota; kingdom Metazoa; phylum Arthropoda; class Insecta; order Lepidoptera; family Geometridae; genus Apocheima; species Apocheima hispidaria. The sequence goes on along the minus strand of OX388167.1, from coordinate 8,189,622 downwards.
CCGGTGGGGAAGAAAGGTTCTTGAGGCCTCCCACTAGGCGGACCGACAACATTTTGAAAGTCGCGGGCTACCGGTGGATGCAAGTGGCCCGTTGTCGGTCGGTGTAGCGCTCTAAGGGGGAGGCCTATGTTCAGCAGTGGACGTCTTATGGCTGATGATGATAGTTGGTGAATAGTATAATGTTGTAAAACGTGACTCTCCGTGTTGTTTTCAAAACTCCATACCACTTTACTGGGCCATGACTTGTACTTGACCATGCTTGACTTAGACTTATTTTAATTATGAAATGTTTGACTTCACTTGAATTAATGACAAAGAAAAAATTCTACACAAAGTGTAGAGCCAAAACTAGAGAGAAAAAAAACATCGACGTCTATGGATATATTTAATCTACGTAAAGTATCAAAATTACTCCATCCGTATACACGAAAATCTCTTAAATGAAGGCGACTCCGCGAAATAAATAAAGTTGTTACGAGAGAGACTTGCTAATTACTACACACACCAATGAGTAATATATGTGTGTGCATAATGTTTTACTTAACAAAGCGTAATAAAGTTCAAAGATAACTTCAACACATCTTCAGGGAGATAATATAAAGTAACTTAGAATTTCAGGGTTAATTTATTTTTATTAAGACTCAACTAAAGCACTTAGAGTAATTAATTCGTAAATAAATTATTAAGAACTAGTCGTTCGCCCCGAACTGTGACCTCGCGACCTCTATAATTTCACAGCCACTGAACTGATAATGCTCATAATCATGTTTAAAAATTGTATTGCTCTCTCTTATTATCCCCATAAGGCAAGTATTAGTTGATAAAGGCTAATTAGCGTAGATAATAGCGCTATTTCGCGTGCAGATGAAAAGAGATGGCTATTTATTTATTTAATATACTTATACTTACCACATAATGCGTAATGGTAACATTTTTCAGAATGTACTAAATTACACATTATACCCTGTTATAGGGTGTTGCACCTAACTACCTATTAATAAATACAGAATAATACAGAAAACTTATACGACTTACCTATCACTAAAATTTATACATTTTTGTCCTCCAAAAATTATTTTATATTATAGTAGCATTTTTTTAATAATGAATGTTTTAGCTTCTTTTGGAATTTTCTAGGGTTTATCTCGTCTCTCACTCTCTCTCTCTCTCTCTCTCTCTCTCTCTCTCTAAATTACTCAATTTTTGAATGGCTGGTAATAAAAGATTTTTTATCGATAGAAAGCAAAATCGAATGGTTTCGAATCACTCGGTGCGTTAGCGAGTGATATGATTATTTAAAAAATGCGACTTTTGTTTGGGATTTCTTTCGAAAGTCAATGATTTCGGCTTAGTCCCATCTTCACCACGAAATGTCGGAAAACCTATAATACAATAATGACCTACCTACTTCTCGCTGTAGCGAGCAAGCGATGTAAGTACCTACACGTGTCATAGGTGTTCGTAGGACAGTCACGAATACAGTGACCATGACTACAGCTCCTGCTGTAACTACTTTCATTTGAAGTTATTTCAATAATTTTGTACCAAGGTGGGTAAACCAAAAAATACGTATCCTTTTTTCAATAATCTTCAATTACGCAAAATTTAAGTATTTTATTGTTGGCAACACCAAGAAAGCCTGCAGTCTCAGCAATACTGGGACCCTATTCCTGTGCGCTCGAGATTATCTCGGTCACTCTCACTCCCATTAAATTCTAAATTAGAGAGACAGTAAACGAGATAATCTCGAGCGCACAGGACTAGGGTCCCTAGGACCCTATTCCTGTGCGCTCGAGATTATCTCGGTGACTGTCTCTCTAATTTAAAATTTAATGGGAGTGAGTGAGAGAGAGATAAAAATGTCATTTCTCCGAATAGGGTCCCTGGCCGGTTGACGGATAACGTTTTTGAAAAGCGAAGCTTTGTGAGATTGGAATCGGTGACGTATGGCTTTTGACTCTTGCTGGAGCTTCAGAAAATGGAAGCTGGTTTTGGGTTTTTATGTGTTCATGTAATTTAATTATTGAGCAGTTGGTTTGAATCCTTAAATTATAACGTGATTGTATAGTAGAAGTTTGTTTAAATGGCCATGCAAAGAAATTGTTAACATTATAAATGTATTCTACTCACAGAGGTACGTAAATCAGAAGAATATACGCAAAAATATATTTCCGATTCCAAAGTACAAACGAACGTCCCGTGTCATATCGAAAGCGGAAAGCAATCAGACTTGCAATGAGTTCCCAAAGCTCGAGAACTCAAAGTGAGCTGTAATCACACACTTCTGTACTACTGTACTAGTTTGGGACTTTTGCAACTTCCTTGCCGTCATTCGCAAATCTCAATTTTTTTTTATTTTTTTTTTTCCTCCTAAGAGGATTTTGGCGTCGCACGTCTTATGCATTTGCCAGTGTCAAGTATACATATGTATTCTCAAGTTTTGCCAGATATTATCAAAAAAGTCATAGTCACAGTCAAAGGCGAGCAACGCAAGTCACGGTCAAGTCCAAGTCATGCCCCAGCAAAGTGGTGAAAACTTTACTAGAGCCTTCTATGGAGTTTTGGAAACAACACGAAAATTCACGTTTCACGACATTATACCATTCAACAACACTCGTGCATGTTCATGAACACTTAACGGGTAAAAATTCACCGTTTTTACACATTAACACTCGAAATAACACAAGTTTTGGAAAATAATAAAATGACGCGACATGAATTCTTCACATTCCCGCCAAAAACTCAAAATCTCACTTTATGTAGACCGTTTCTTATCTACTGGGCCCCTATTCGGAGAAATGACATTTTTATCTCTCTCTCACTCACTCCCACTAAATTTTAAATTAGAAAGACAGTCACCGAGGTAATCTCGAGCGCACAGGAATAGGGTCCCTGGTGTTTTAGTACTTAAATTTTGATAACGTATTTTACACAGTGGTGCAGAAATTTGATGTTAAAATACTCATCATCAGCCATAAGACTTCCAATGCTGAACATAAGCCTCCCCCACAGAATTCTCCTTATACTTTGGCCTCCCCTTAGAGCGCCAAAAAGGGTTTAAAGGGAGGTGCCATAATCACCACGCTTGGTAGGCGGCTTCGGGGTATCAGAACGTGCATCGCTTACTAAGAGGACGCTGCTGCCCGTAAGCTGTTGATTCGAGTTTTTTTTTAAATGTAATCACGGACGGGGAACGGAGCGCCAGCAATGCAATTTTCAAATACCTACTGCGCCAAAAGTCAGAACATAATCTCTAAGGACCCTCTTAAACATAATCTTTGACAAAAAACTAATTAAATGGCGTTCTTTTAAAAAGAACTTGAGAATATTCAAAATCCTTCGAATCTCAAATTCTATGAAATTCAAAAGCAGCTAATCCAATTCGAAATTCAAATGCAGGGAAGTCTCGGAACTGCGTCGATCGGGTGCTCGGAAACGGGTGGCGGGAAACGAGGCAAGCGCGGGAAATAATTAGCAGCCTTCCCGCTTATAACCTGAGGCTAGGGAAGGGACACATTCAGCCGGAACGTAAATCGGAAAATTTACGAAAGAGTTGTGTCGCATTCACTTGCGATTTTTAACGAACTAATTTTTGTGTTATTTTTTTTTTTAGGTGGCTGTTATGAGATGGGTGTTTTCTAGATGTAAATAATGTGTGTTGAATGAAACTCTTATTAGATGATCAAGGAAAATAAAGGTAGCAGAGTCTGCGGAATAAAATCGGTATTTGTATGTATGTATCATAAAGTATACTTTAAATGCTATTTGCGTGTGTATTTTGTCCGAGTGCCAGTTGCGTTTTAGTAGTATATTTATTTTTTTGTGTACCGCTTATCCTCTAACTTTGAAACGTTCGTGATTCTGATTGCTAGAGCATGCTATCTCGCTACCAACTTAGTCGCACTATGCGCGGTCCCGCTCGCGCAACTCTCGCTATCGCTTTCAGAGTTACGGGATAAGCCCACAGGATGGTCCAAACGTTGACATTAATCCGAAAAATTTACCTTATACCAATGGCTTCACAATTAACTTCATGTATGATCACGATTTTCCATACGAACGGCTGAAAAAAAACTTTTGAAATTATTGAAGAAAATCAAACGTTAACCCTTAAAACAAAGCGTACAATATTACTTTCATAATAAGTCTTCTTAAAAGGTTAAAATGCCAGCGAACTATGCACTTAGAAACGGTTTTAAAAAGTTAACGCCAATTAGTTTGAGTTAAAACTTAGAGACTAACTCTAGATCTTTCAGAAGTGAACTTTAAATAGATTAAGCCTTAGCTCAATTAAAAAAAAAAATAAGATTTTATTAAGACCTTCTTTTGTAGAGTTTAGTACCCAAAACCGTGTGAGAGTTTTTGGAGGGAAAGATAAGAGGTCATGTCGCAATTATGTATAATTGACTAGCCTTGTGGCTCAGTGGGTGGATTACCGCCTTCTGATCCATAGGTTGTGGGTGCGATTCCCACCCAGGACAAACATTTGTGTGATGAACATGGATGTTTGTCCTTTGTCTGGATGTTTCTATGTATTCTATGTATCTACTTACAAAAAAAATATATGTATTCTATCAGTTATCTGATTCCCATAGTACCTACAAGCTTGCTTATTTTGGGGCTAGATGGCGATGTGTGAAAAGGCCAACCAAAAAAATAATAAAAATTACGTATAATTTTGTATGCACCATTATGTATTATTATGTATAATTATAATGTCGTCGATCCACTCTGTGGGAGGCCTGCCTGCGCTGCGCCTTCCAGTTCATGGTCGCCACTCACGAACCTTTCTTCCCCATCGGTTATCGGTTCTTCGAGCGATGTGGCCTGTCCATTACTACTTGAGCTTGCAAACCCTGAGAGCTAAATCGGTGACTTTGGTTCTTCGCCGAATATCCTCGTTCTGGATTTTATCGCGCAAAGAAACTCCGAGCATAGCTCTCTCCGTTACTCGCTAAGCGACTCTGAGTTTCTCCAAAAGGCCAGTTCCATATGCCATAACTGGCAACACACATTGGTTGTGTTTTATTGTCTTCAGACACTACGGGATATTGGACGAGAAAATATCACGCAATTTCCCGAACGCTGCCCATCCGAGTTGGATTCTTTGAGCGACCTCTTTGTCGAAGTTGGACTTACCTCACTGGACAGTCTGTCCAAGGTAGTTATAATGGTCAACAAATTTGAGCGCATCGTTCCCAACGAACACCGGTAGTTGTAGTGTTGTAGTACTCTGTAGGCACTACAACAGTCTTGCTAAAAATCATAATTTAGACATAAGCGATTCTCTACATAAATTTAAGAAATCCATTGATCTCATTAATAATGTAAGTATTAAGTAACTTATTTACATATATATCATTATATATGTAACATTCCCTCTTTTTTTCTCAAAATTTGGTTAGTGGTTGGTATGGTTGGTTGGCTAATATTTGCCAAATTTAAATATAATTATTTTGATGTTTCCTAGTTTTAACTCTCTTCATATATTGCTACATTTTCTCATTGTATAATTAAGACTCCCTAGTAAATTTTTCCACTTCCTATACAACCTAAATTTAATTTAAACTATTTTGTACTCTGCAGGCAGCAAAAAATATTTTCATTTTAGTTTAGTCTAGTCGAACCTCAATGATTACGACGTGGTCTCCTGTAATTGGGGGTGCACCCAGCTTGATGCCTATGTTTCATAATGTTTAACTTATGTTGGGGATCCATATTCTATTAAATAAGTAAATAAACATGGACATTTGACATGATTTTCGTCTTGTCTGTGTTCATTTTAAGACCCACCTGTTGAGAAACGCTACTCAGGTCGTTGAGCATATTATGAGCACTGTGTGCGCAATGTCAAATTCAAATTCTCATCTGTGAATTCCGTTATTCTGTTTTTTATAGATAAAAATGTATTTAATGCAGGCCAAAGTCTTCTGTGAAGACAGAAATGAAACTGTGCCATCAAATTATGAGACACTGACACAGATAACCTGAAAAATGAATCTATTTATTTAAGTAGGTATACATTGCCACTTAATGCGTAATGGTATCATTTTTCAGAATGTACTAAATTGCACATTATATCCTGTTATAGAGTGTTGCAAATAGTATTGTTGTCTACATACTAAAAAAGTAAAACTACCTATTAATAAATATAGAAATACAGAAAATACAGAAAACTTATACGACTTATAACTAAAATGTATAAATTATTGTCCTCCAAAAAATTCTTCTATATTATATTATAATTCTGGGACATTATTGCACACACGGTCATCTGACCCCAAACTAAGCAAAGCTTGTAATATGGCTGCCAGAGACTGATATACGTACATAGATATTTTTTAAATACATACTTATATAGATATTAACACCCAGACATAGAACAAACACAAATATTAATCACATAAATGTTTGTCCTAGATGGGAATCGAACCCACTCCCCCAAGCACAGAACGTAGGTTCACTACCAACTGAGCCACCGGGGCAGTTATAATAGCATTTTTTTATTAATAAATGTTTTAGCTTCTTTTGGAATTTTCTCGGGTTTATCTCGTCTCGTATCTGTGTTGTCTCTGACATGAGCATGCTATTGAACGGTTTAATTTGTTAGCGCGCTATTAGTGTACTAACAATTAAAACCGATCGTTAGCAGTGGTTGTGGTACTGTGAGCGAATTTAAAAACCGCACTCTCTGTACCCAATTTATATAATAAAAATTGTAATCCGTAACCTCGCATGACAGACAACCGTGATGGGATTCTCGTGTTTCTCTGTAGCTATTCACAATGAGAGTAACTCACCTCAAGAATTAAATGAGGGAGCCACTGTCGTATTCTTAGCGAAAGTGATAGCCACCCCTGAAGATTTTTAGTTCCATCGTTTAGCCACTTTGCAGATAAGTTGGATATTCTTTTAATATTTTAGATGTTCCATTTCGCTGCCATTTTGAATGTGTCGCGCTTACTATTGGTGATAGATCGACTTTTAAAGGGTTTGTATAAGAAATAACGATTTTTTGTTTAGTCTATAATAAGGTATTGGAAAAACGTTTGTTTTTGGAAAGAACATGTATAACCATTTAGTTTCCATTTTTTCCGTTAGGAGCGCTGTTCCATATTTATGCATTGGGTATCGAATGGACAAAAGTTTTTTTAATATTAATGCGAGGTAATTTTAATTCTTCACATCGCTGGTGATTGATAACTGATTAAATAGCTACCTACTTAGAAGTTAGATAGATAGATTAACTCTTTATTGTTTAAACAAAATTTTACATACATTTAAAAAGAGGCTCAAAAACCAGTGTAACAACTGGCGGCCTTATCGCTAAAAGCGATCTCTTCCAGGCAACATTAGGATGGCCAGGATCCATAGAAGAGGTAGAAGACAAGTGTGCAATGATGGAGACTGTGAGATACTTAAATTGTAATGAACCAATATAATTATAGACATACAAACTAATAATACTACATACTAATAATTAAATTAGTTATGATAACGATAATATACTAATAAATAAAAGAAATGGAATCAAGATCATCATCATCAGCCGGAAGTCGTCCACTTGCTGATGGACATAGAACCACTTAAACAATCGCAGATCCACCATTGTGGGCACGATGGCATGCCCACAGCCCTAACAGACTTGTGACGTCACAATTTCAAGATTAGAGTCTATGTGTGACACTGTGATGGAACTATACACTGTACAAACACTGTTTTAGACAAATAAAAAAAATCGTGGTAAATATTCCTTGAGTTAATACACTGTACAAAGTTAACATTGTGTATTAATTACGTTTTATTTTTGTTTTTAGGTAGGAGTAGTAGTGGGTACTCATGATTGTGAACAACTTTTACTATGGGACCAACCCTGAAATTGAGAAAAAAAGTCTGCCGTTCCATACAGTTTGTCGAGTGTCATTGACATTTTTCTATGGTACAGCTTTTTTTTCTCGATTTCAGTGTGTGTCCCATAGTATAATAATAGTCGTTTTTAAGGCCCCATAATAGTCGTTCATAATTATGAGTATTGAAATTTTTTTCGGCTTAGCATTCCCCCTTCCTTATGACCCATATGTAAATAAGAATATTATGTTAAATACATGTAAGTATGTATGTTTACATACTTGCATAAATTATCACATACATACACCCAAAACATTACCCCCTTCTTTAGCAGTCGGGTAATAAAAATAAAAATTAAGGTACTCGCAAAAGAAATGTACCACTTTCTAAACATAAAATAAACATTTCCGCCACTAATCAAATCACCATATCTCCCACAAAATCGTACAATATAACCGTGCGTCGTTAACCCTGCGGTGCGAGTGGGGGCACGCGTTGCCCATTACGCGTTTAATTAAATAAAACGATGGAATATGCCCCGCGCCGCCCGCGCCGTGCCGTGCGAAACGGACCTCACGTGACCAAGTGCCAGAGGAACGGTTAGACCTGGCCGAAATAAAAAAATAATTTAATATTTCAACTTACTTACTTTCTTGTTTTCAACCGACTGCCCAAGAATGATTATGTTTTTGGAGTGGAAAAACCGGTACTGGAAAAACAATAAGATTGAAATACCAAGCTAAACCACATAATTATACTAGACCAGCCACACTCCGCTATGGCTCCGCAAAGCCTCTGTGGGGACTCCGCAAAAATACATGTCATAAAAAACCTAACCTACTATAAGGTAGCAGAGTATAATAAACTAATAAAGAGTATATTAAACTTTGCATCACAAAGTTTAAAAAAAAAAACTAATAGTAGTTGAATGCGTAATATGAGTACGATGGTGTTAATGTGAAGTAGTATTAATAGTCATATGACTATTATTAGAGAAGATACATAAATCAGTTTTTGAATTTTAGAGCTCCGTCAAGTATTTCGTTTTCCAAAAGGATTCTGCCAGTTACCAGTTGCTACTTGCGAGTTATTCAACTGCCAAGCAGTAGTGTGCAAATATTACTGTATTCCGGTTTAAAGAGTAATGTTTCCAGTGTAATTACAATACAATATAAATTTATTATACACCAAAAACAAAATTAATCTTAACAATAAACAATAATAATTTAAAGAAAACGATAATTTCGCCTAAAGCGATTTCTTCCAGACAACCTTTGGATGGACAGAATTATGACTGAAAAACTACGATCAGTGGTGAAGATACATTAAAAAAATATACGAATGTGATATCTCAGGATGACGAGCGCAATGCATTGCAGCGCATGCTATTGAATTGTTAAAATTCAAAATTCTGGGTGGCACTGAACTGTTATGGGCGAGCGTGACACTTAACATCACTCAGTAACCTACATAAGGTTATACATGTACATACAATTTAAAAATAATACACTTTTCTCGCTAATTACAACGCGGTCACAATATCTGTGCACCGTGTTGGAATGCACCCCGTCACACGCTCACCCTGTTGCGTCAGTACGGTTGGAAATTATATTCTCTTTGGTTAGCACCTTCGTTACTGATACGCGTCTCGATAATTTGGTTAGTTTCGTGTTATATTTTTTTTTTCTGAGCGTTAGTTGTTAAGTTTGCTCATCGAGCCATGTGTTTAGATATTGTGACCGCGTAATAATTGCTGCGAGCAGTTTCAAATACCGCCCGTACAGGTTAAGGTAACGTACAGATAACCAAAAAAATAACTACTATTTTATTTTATCCTTCCGTCTTATCTACCCTTACGTAAGTCTACCCGGTAAGAGCATTTCGCCGCGCGTGCCACATTGATACGGCACTCCACCGTGTAGCCGTAGCTCTTCACTTTTGAACGCCACTGTGTACGGTGCTTTAATAACGTACTTTATTATGGTACGCATACGGGGTACGGCAGTATGGACTTTTCAAGCTTGCTACCTTCCCATCTATCCTAAATAAAACAAGGTAATTTTATTACCAGGTTACTTATTACAATGTAATTCTTTCATTTTACGTTCAATTACGATTACTGCTTTTTGAATCCTAACTAATATTAAAATTCAGAGGAATATAACCGCAGTCGCATCAGGACTAATAAAGCTTCGAAGTATAAAAATGAATAAAAACTCGAGGAAAAAACTTCGCTTGCGCGGTTCAGAAATCCCTATATAACATGATTATTGCTCTAATAGTGTGGTAATAATAATATCTAGGATAGCATCGAACATCAGTTTGATTGATTTCCTGATTTACTTGTAATTAGCAATGATCCGATCTTTTGACTAGCGCACGCTAAAGTCATTCTTTTTTTTTTCATTCTCGAAAGCGTAGGTACAACGTTTTTTCTCGAAATAGCCTTTTAATTCGATTTGTATAAAAATCTTCTACTGTACACTAATACGTACAAAAACTACAAACTAAACAATGATCAAACTTCAACAGTACTACGCGTTGTTATGAAAGCGATTCTTTTAACATTTTTAGTATAATTATCGGCACGGGTTCACTTACAAACGAGGGGTTTGAGTACCGTCCAACCAACTTACTTGCAAAGTTGAGTAAGGGAGCCACAGTCGTATTTTCTGAGAGAAGCTAATAGTCTCCCTTGGACGATTTTAGTGCTCTCATTTTGCCACTTATACAATTAAGTTGGTCGCTCTGTACCCTATATGTGAATGGAAAAGGGATGAATCCATAAGGTATGAAGGTTTCACATGGTTTAACATGGTTTTAACTACAAAGCACCTATAATGAACACTGGTTTATAAGTTATTTAACAAAATAACTTATAAACCAGTGTTCATTTCGGCGAAACAGAAGGAAAAAAAACAACGTTTTCGACTTGTTCCTTGTGTTTCGCCAAAATAAAAATTATTAAGATGAAAATGGCTATAAAACTTTGGCAATCGTATTCTTAAGATATTCCTTGTTTTTTTTTCTCTGTAGTTTTTAAATAAAAATGTTTAAAAAAAGTGCGAACGAGACAGCGAGAATTAGGGAAGCCGGTTACTAGCACCTCATTAATTACGTAGATTAGAGATTATTATCGATTAGATTAGATTATCATATGGTGTGGTAAAAGAATGCATAAAAAAAATGTTGTTTGTCTTCTTTTTGCTTCTTATAGGGACGGATTTTTATAAGTACTTAAATAAATAAATATCTGGGACATTTTTGCACACACGGTCATCTGACCCCAAACTAAGCAAAGCTTGTAATATGGCTGCCAGAGACTGATATACGTACATATATATTTTTTAAATACATACTTATATAGATATTAACACCCAGACATAGAACAAACACAAATATTTATCACATGAATGTTTGTCCTAGATGGGGATCGAACCCACGCCCCCAAACACGGAAGGTAGGTTCACTACCAACTGAGCCACCGGGGCAGTCAACTTACTAGGCGTTTTACTTATTTACACTAAAAAAAAGACACCTACATTACAAGTCAAGTGTTCTTTCCCTTTTCATAGGCAGCCAAAAGCAACATCTTACTCGTTGACAGGAGATGTCACAACACTCCACCCTAACCCTAAGAAGACATTATGATAATTAAGACCATAACGCTAATAGTGGGCGCGCGCACCCCCGCGTGCATCGGAGGGTTAACACGCTATTTGTAGTTATATTTTCATGTTGAATTATTTGTTTTTCGGGAACATACAAATCCTTGATAAAAAGCTGAATTCGGCCTTAACTAGGATTTTAAACAGTTACTTATTTTGTTACCTATATAAGCAGGTAAGTGAGTGACAATCTCTTTTAAAAATCTACAACCTAAAATTAAGTTACCTACTACACCGCCAATGCATGTACCTTTAATTACCTTAGTCAAACTTTATTACAAAAATTGGACACATTAAACTTTAAAACTATAATTATCTGTATTAAATCTTATCGCATTTTTACACACTAAACTTTAAAGCATAATTTTTTTTCTTTCCTCGTAAGAGGATTTTGGCGTCGCACGTCTTATGCATTTGCCAGTGTCAAGTATGGTTATATATATTCAAGTTATTAAATATTATCATACAAGTCATAGTCACAGTCAAAAGCGAGCAAATCAAGTCACGGTCAAGTCCAAGTCATGCCACAGTAAAGCGGACTAAGCTTACTAGAGCCTTCTATGGAGTTTTGGAAACAACATGAAAATTCACGTTTCACATTATACCATTCACCAACACGCGTGCATGTTCAAGAACACTTAACGGGTAAAAGTTCACCGTTTTTACACATTAACACTCGAAATAACACAAGTTTTGGAAAATAATAAAATTACGCGACATGATTTCTTCACGTTCCCGCCAAAACTCCCTGTATTTTTTTTTTCTAGTCGCGTTATTTGAGATCGTCACAGATTATTATCGTCCTAAGTAAACATGTTCCCAGAATGTGACGCAAAGGACACTTCTCTTCAATAATCCTCTTTACTGAATAGCACTTATAAAAAGAGTAGCTTAGTCAAGTTATTTTTTTCTTTTCGTCGCACGACTTGTGCATTCTGCCCACTTCGAAAGCTCTCTTTAGTTCACTGCGCGTTCGAAATTCGAAAACATTGCGACGCTCTATCGCACACGCACTAAACACTGGCTGAATGTCGCGTTTACAAAGACGACGTTTTCTTTTTAATTTCCTAAAACGATAGTGCAGGGATTAATTACAATAGATTCATATCGATGGTTATCTTGAAAATAAATTTCGATAATACCTCTACATGTTTTGCAAACTAGTAGTCTGTATGTAGAACAGAGACCTCACGACCTCTATAACTTCACAACCCTATGACTGATTTTGCTCATATTCGAACTTAAATATTCTATGAAAAGGAACTCCTTGCCTTGACCGGAGCGGTTCGTTAGTGTTATCGTCGGACTATAAACACAGGCCCAAACAAACATACATCCGAACAAACACCGATTTGTTCTACTAGACTTTGAGACCTTGGATTCGCTCGGTCAAATAAACGAGTTATAAAGATAACAAGAATGTTATCAAGATTTTGGTATTTTTAAGAATACATTATATAATTTGACGTCACACTGTGACAGTCATATTTATATGTTTGTGATAGATAAAGTTTGTTATAATCTAATGTAGCAATAACAAAATATAAATAAAAACTAATCTAACCTACAAAACAAACACGCCGTCAAGTTCGCCACCGTGCGGCAGGGTACCCAGAATACTGGCAGCATTTCCCCGTTGAATAATTATACTCAGTTTTTGGGAGAAGTATGCGCCAGCTCTGGGATCCCCCGAGGCGAGGACCAGCCTCTTCGACAAGTCTTTGCAAAATTGTTTAGTGTCGGATGACCACGGGCCCATGGTTTCCACAGCCAACGCAACAAATTCATAGTGTGCGCTGAGCTTTGAATACTTCCTACATTTATTTAGTTGGGCTTGCTTTGTTTGTGATAAAATATGATATTACAAATAAACCAACATATCTACTCAGTAAAAAAAAAAAAATTTTTATTTCGGACCTCTATTTCTTTGAACTTTTTATTTACAAGAAAAACAAACTTAAAACTTATAAATTGTATCGATACTTTACCTCCATCTCTATTCTACTTATCATCGACCAGCTATCTCCCGATCGGTGTTGCCAGAAACACTTTCGGTGCCATTATTTTGGTAACAGTATACGCTTGTTTGTGTGATTGAATCTCCGGAATTAACAATACATTTGCGGAGACAATGTGATTGGTTGACAAGAAGTACTACTTAGATACCTTTTTTGGGATTAAAGATTTACACATTGTCACTTTCACTGATGAGTTTTAAGTTGGACTTCGATGGAGTCGAGTACGTCCTAAAACTGCGATTAGAACCACCGGAGAGTAGGCAGCAGCGTCCCCTCAGTAAAAGGTGAGCGTTCTGCGATCCCCAAGCCACCTGCCAAGCGAGGGGATTAGGTATTACTTGTGTGAAATACAAACGAAAGTTATTTATAAAGCAAGAACTAGCTATTAGGCTGTTGCTTGGCTTCAATCTTATTAAAAAAAGGTTGTCTAAAAGTGTTGGAAAATTGATATGCAAATACTTTTCCCAATTTACTGCGATCAAATTCATGTTTTTTTTTAAACGCTCTCGATCTTCTTGAAACATCAAAATCATGAATTGAACATAACATGACATTTGGAGAAACTCAGAGTCGGACAGCGGGCAATGGGCAGAGCTATGCTCGGAGTTTCGTTGCGCGATAAAATCCGGAATGTCGATATTCGTCGAAGAACCAAAGTCTTGCACCGACGTAGCTTTCAGTGTTTGCAAGCTGAAGTGGAAGCGCTCGAAGAACTGATTACCGGTGGAGAAGAAAGGTTTTTGATTGGCGACCACGAACTGGAAGATGCAGCGTAGTGCGGACCTCCAAGCACTAGGTGGACAGAAGACACTGTGAAAGTCGCGGGCAACTGCATGCATATTCAAATGGTTGTTTAGTTTGACGCTCCAAAGTTGTTCAACGGTGGACGTCTCTGGTGATGATGATGACATGACATAGTGCGACCGCGGCTGTGTTAGCACCAACATCGACTGCGGTGATAAACGTAGTCGCATTATCTATGGTCAGCACCATAATGTGATAGGTTATTGTTGAATAACCATTGTATGACCATAACCTAACAATTCGGTTACTAGACCAAAGCATAAATCCCCAAAGAATGAGACCTCTTAAGTACCATAAGCACTTTATCGTATTAAAATCACACTTGAGTGGTCTCTGTGATAAATAAACAACAATAGGAATCAGGACAAAAGGCAGTTGCGTAATTCTGAAGAATTTTAAGATTAAATAGTTTAGCTTTGGAATGGCCGACACGGGGGCAAAATGGAGCAAAAACGTGGGTCGATTTATTTTATCTTTTGAGTAGCTACTTGACGGGAATAAAAGCAAAAGTGTGGTATAATACGGCATGATCAGTTTTTGTAGTGGTAGGGCTCTCGTGCAGAGTCCGCCTGGGGAAGTACCACACCTTTGCCAGTTATTCAGCCGCCAAGCAGTACTGAGCAAGCACTGTGTTCCGGATTGAAGGGCAATGTTTCCAACGTAATTACTGGGCGTACAGAGATTTAACATCTAACATCTCAGGGTGACGAGCAGTGCATTGCCGCGCATAGTTTTGAACTGTTGAAGTTCAAAATTCTGGGTGGCACTGACCTGTTAGGGGCAAGCGTGACGCTATACATGAGCGACTTGCTCGTCTCGTCACCGAGTAACATAAAAAAAAATCAGAAGAAAGCTATTTGTAAGTTTGCCGGTCCCAGACTTGCAAGCCGAATACCGCGAATGTTCGCACAACGAAACAACCTCCGCCAATCAGAGAAGAGTATACGCGTCCCTTATTGGCGGATATCGCCTCGTTTCGCGATAATTTGGGGCGATAAATGCTAGTCTGGGAGAGGCATAAAGTTAGTTTAAAAAATAATGTAATTAAAAACTTATTTACCTATAGATCTCTTGATATAATATTCGTTTTTAAATAAAATCGTTGGTTGGCTGTTGTTTGCCAAAATTCATTGGGCAAGACTGGCCTCCGGCCGACCCCTCAGGCCGGTACCTTGTTGCTCAATGGCCAAAATTAAATGTATCTATTTTTCACGTTTTATTTATTTATTTATATTTGATAATACGGCTACGTTTACTACCTCACTCGATGTTGGTGCTAACACAGCCGCGGAAGCACCATGTCATGTTATCATCATCACCAACAGCCTGAAGACGTCCACTGCTTAGCAAAGGCCTCCACTTAGTGCTCCACACAGAACGACAATTTGCAATTTGCATCTAATGGTCACCCGTGACTTTCACAATGTCGTCGGTCCACCTAGTGGGAGGCCTACCTACGCTGCGTCTTCCAGTTCTTAGTCGCCACTCGAGAACCTTTCTTTCCTATCGGTTATCTGTTTTTCGAGTGATGTGGGCTCTAGGCATAGCTCTCTCAATTGCCCGCTGTGCTTGTGTATACGCACAACTCAAATCTGCCAAATCTGGCTTTCAGTATTGTTATTTAAAAAAAAGTACAGTTATCCGACTTTTTAGCACTTTGCCCGCCCACCTCCGGCAGCCGTGTGCCGGCTCCGGCAACGGAGGCACTTCCTTTAGGTTATATAAACACCCACCAAGTTATCCTCGGCTGTCTCCCTCTGCCCACATATTTACCATAATTCGCAGAGATCAAACGCTAAAATCATATTTCCGACAATGGGGAGAATCTCTTTTGATACAAGAATACGCGGTAAAAGATCCGATCAATTACTTTACGAAATCTACTTGAAATAGGAACGTATTAAATATGGGCTACAAATATGAAAAATATTACTACGAAGTCATCACTACGTTTATATTTTGTTGTTCGTTTATTTGTTCTTTCAGGTTTGGCTTTTTTTTTCTCTTATGTTTTGGCTCCACACGTGAATTTAGCCAGTGTCAAGTATTGTAGGTATTGTAGTGATGTCAAATATTTCACAATTAAGTCTCAGTCATAGTCTAAGATACGCAAATTAAGTCACGGTCAAGTTCACGTCATGCTCCAGTAAAGTGGTGGAGACTTTACTAGAGGCTTATAGGGAGTTTTGGAAACAGCACGAAGAGTCACGTTTCACAACATTCTACTGTTCACCAACACTCGTTCACGTTCACGAACACATAATGGATAAAAATCCACCATTTTTTTATATAAACATTTTTTTTTTTTTTTTTTATATTAGCACTCGATATAACATAAGTTTTGGAAAATAATAGAATGACGCGACATGACTTCTTCACGTTCCCGCCAAAACTCTCAGGTTTGGTTTCAGTCAGATTTTGTTTTAAGCTTTTTTTTATCATTTGGTTTACATAGACAATGCGCCCATTCCGAGGAATTTACATGCTTACATTGGAATGCGTCCGGGTAGTCAAGTTTCGGTCCAATCGAAGAACGCTGTCTGCTCAACAAGGAGCATCTTTCTATATAATTAGGGTAATGTTTTTCGGGTGTATGTATGCGAGTGATGTATGTATTTGTGTTCCTATATTAATCCTGTAGCAAACGGCTCGACCGATTTTGACAAGTGAGGTGTAATTGGATTCCTCTGGCAAGCAAATGCGGCTTTATAGTATCTTGATTCAACTCTAATTTTAAAAAACGCTATAGGTACCATATTACTCTTGTTCTTTATCTCTAACATGTAAGTACCTATTAATTGCCGACTTACGGCTTACAAATCCAAAGCTAGGGATATCAAAGTCAAAGTTAAAGTCAAAGTTATTTATTGGTAAATATTCATCTACAAGTCAAAAATAATAACCTTTTGTATACAACAGTATGCAAATTGAGTAGAGGCTATTCATTGAATACAATGATCATTTAAATGCAAGTGTAGTTTGTGGGCAAATCTTTCTTAAGTTGTTAAAGATACACTGACAAGGCAGGCATATTATAAAGTAGGTGATTATCTGAAAAAACACCGAGGAAATGTAATTAACACTTACCATTTCAAGAAATCACAGAATAAATCCAGTACGCATACACTAAGATCTAACTAAGCTCCCAAACGACATGCAGCTACCTACGACACAATATTACTCTTAGTGTAGGTGCTGCACGACATTGTCACGTACAACAAGACACATCATACAATGAAAACTGACGTGGTTTTGATACATTTTGTTTTAATAAAACGGGAATACTCACGTTAAATTGACACGTGTCTCGCTTAGCATTCCTTGATAAAGGTCACCGAATATGATCGAAACTATAGTCGGAATAACCGACTCAATTTAAAGCGAGTATTCCCGTTTTATTGAAACAAAAAGATACATCATTATTTATATTATTTGTTGTCATAAAATTTATTGCAATGTACTTCGAAATAAATTAAATTAAATTTGAATAAATTTAAGGTCTGGAACCTACCCATACAAACAGATACAACTGAAATGTAAAGGTATATAGAATACTAGCTGTACCAGCGATTTCGTTCCCGTGATCCTACATTAAAAAAAACATACATTGTCCTCAGAAAAAAAGTAGCCTTGTCCATCTTTCAAAAATTCAGGTCGATCCGTTCAGCCGTGACAACGCGACAAACATCCAGACAGAGAGACAAGTTCCTATAGTTCGCTAGATGGCGTTGATCAATTTTTGGGAATTTTTTGACGTTTTGTATGGACTGACAGTCGTAATGTAGGGAGATCTGAATCGCGCAAGCGAAGTTTTTTCCTCGAGACAAACGTATTCATTTTAATTATGCACGTTAATTCTTATGCAATAAAATATTTATTTAATTCATAGCACAAATAACAGAAAGTAGCACAGATATGGTTAAAAAGAAAGCACAAATTTGGTTACGTACTAGGCTACTTTCCAAAAGTAGTATGTGCCTAATATGATACTATTAATTTAAATATTATTGACTTTGACTTTGTAAGAACAAATAATAATAAATAGTGAGATAGTGTAATGTGGTAGTAGATCACAGTGGCTTTGCTTATGATGCAACAAAAGCCAGCAAACCCGCGTGCACGACATAGTCTACATTTGTAGAATGAAAGCTCTCGAGATCAAAGCGGGTATTTTCATACGATATCAATAATACGTCTATTACAAAATTGGATTTGTGTGTTATAACTCGCTTGGGTTTTGCTGCGGCGTTCGCTGTTTCATACTTTCCTAAAAAACGTGGTGCAAGAATAACAAATATAACGCGTGTCAGACGCAGAGCCTGGGCGTGAATAAAGCGTGTCTGCTGTTGTGCAGAAAGGCCGGGTTGCACCATCTAGGTTAACTTTAAACTGCAGTCATAACTGCAGTTGAAACTCCCGTTAAGCAGAAAAATGATTTGCACCATTTTAACCATGGTCAAAATGACGGGATAACAGATGCTGGCTCATGAAATTCAAATTTTCTTGCGTTTTTTGTCAATTTTAGCTTATTACTGATCGTGGATCCATTGAAAACAATTTTGCTTCAATAAATAAGTAAGTTGTTTAAGGGTGTCTACACATGGCCCGACCTGACATCGTGTGAAAGGGACAGCTAGATTTGAAGTTCACGGGAGCAAAAGAAACAAACTATTAAGGTTATAGCTTCTCCCTTTCGCTTCCCCAGAAACTTATATATAGCCATCTCTTTCAAGCGATGTCGGGTCGGGCCATGTGTAGACACCCTTAAGAAATTACGGGTAAAATGATCACCTAGATAACATTGGTTTAGCTACAAATCTCAATAAGCCGATTTTCATCTTGGCTGGACGCATCTGAATGAAATTTGGCATGGAGGTAGCTTGTACCCTGGATTAATAAATAGACTACTTTTAATCCCGAAAAATATTCACTTTCTGTAGAATATCGGGTGAATCCGCTTAATTAAAAGAATGAATTGAATGAAACCGCTTAAATCAAACGCTAAAATGAGACGTGAAACTTGAACCCAATACTCAACTGGTCTAGGTGAAAAATAGCACCGGATTTTGCAAAATTCCACCCCTAAAAGGGTAAAATATTAACATCTTTTCTTTACAAATTTTCTCTAGTAACACGTCATATTATAACCCTATTGTCAGAATGTGTCGCCAATACAATGAAATCCTTATCTCCAACAGAGACATTGATATATTCCATCTGAAGTTATATCCGTTTCAATGGCAATTAAAGTTGACATTGAAATTTAATTTAAAAACTATTTGTCATAGTTTGGCGAGTTAATATCCATCCCTTTTCTAATGTATACTATGTGTAACTCACTGGTTTGAGAAGTATATATTAATTGGTAATCATAACGTAACCACATATTTTATTAATTTCATACCCACTCCTCTAGTGGTGGTATATTCAGATTCATTCAATATAACGCAACTAGGCATACATAGTCTTAGAATGTAATACAGATCTATAAATGTTACTTATATAATAATATTCTTAATATGATTGCATTCTGTTTTGTATGTTTATATATAAATAAATAAATAAGTGTAATAAAATGGACCCCCAAAGTTTGTATGGAAATAAAATCTATTTTCATGCTAAGCTAATGAAACTCGGTTCATGTGCAATCATACAAAATAGAGACAGGGCTGATGATTTTTCGAATATCAACCCCTATAGAGGTGAAATGTGGTTTTTAATTTACTGTAGCCTATACTTGCGAATTAAGCCGTACGGGCAATCTGTATATACTAGTTTAAGGTGACAAACAGACCGTCAAATAGCTAAGGATACGGTATAGGGAGCTACTTAGCGGATTTCTTGTATAGGGGTCGGGGTGCAGCGGTGTGTATCATTGTATCGCGAAGGATGAGGAAATAAGGGCAAACGTGGAGAAGGCTTCTTATATTAAAATATCTTAAAATTTTGGAATGCAATCCAATTGGGTAACAGATCCTTGGGGACAAAAAAATACTTGAAATCTTTGAATTAGTACTCAGTACCACGATTTTCATTATTTTTGATAATACATCACACTAATATTATAAATGCGAAAGTTTGTGTGTAAGTATGTAAGTGTGCTTGTTCCCCTTCAACACTGTAACGGCTGAACGGATTTGGTATGGAGGTAGCTTATACCCTGGATTAACACATAGGCTTTTCATGCCGGAAAAATATTCAGTTTCTGTAGAATAGCGGGTGAAGCCGCGGGGTGCAGCTAGTGTTGATATTTTTTTTTTAACAGTCGCTAGTCTGAAATATTGTTTAAAATATCTTTTCTTCAAATAATTGTAATGATATAGAAAAATATTATGAATATTAAATATTATATTATTAAAAGATAAATCTTGTAATCTATATCTGGGACATTTTTCCACACACGGTCATCTGACCCCAAACTAAGCAAAGCTTGTAATATGGCTGCCAGAGACTGATATACGTACATAGATATTTTTAAATACATACTTATATAGATATTAACACCAGACATAGAACAAACACAAATGTTCATCACATGAATCGTCCTAGATGGGAATCGAACCCACGCCCTCAAACACAGAAGGTAGGTTCACTACCAACTGAGCCACCGGGGCAGTCAAATTAAAATATATAAAATAATATATTAAAATTATTATGTTTAACATTGGGTTTTTTTTAAGTTTAAAGTAGCTGTATTTATCTAGGTATGTACCAGTAGTTATTTAGGCGCGTAACAAGTCTTCTCCACTCTCACCCAGCACGATATAAAAACGTAAGTAGGTGTCGGTACCGGAGCCGCCATACATTTTCCTGTAAGCTGCCAAATATAATAAAAACCACCCCCTTGTGGAGTATTTGATGCGTCTCATTTATTTTTAAATCAGGGAAAATTCGGGGGTGTGTGGTGTTTACGTATTTACTCTTTGGTACGATACCTAGGTATGATATATCATAATCTTACTTATTTGTTATTACACATAGAGACATTATATAAAAAAGAGTGCCAATGTCCATAGAAAGACGTGTAACCGGATTGTAGTAACCAATAAGGACGTAAGATGTCATCATCATCATCATCAGCTATAAGACGTCCGCTGCTGAACATAGGCCTCCCCCTTAGAGCGCCACACCGACCGACAACGGGCCACTTGCATCACGTAAGATGTCGCTAGTGTTTAAAACTGCGACACGATCGTCACAATTTCAGCTTGACTTGAAATAAAAACCCAAGTTAACTCATTCGTAATGGTACGCAGAAATAACGCTACTTGTTTTTGCATATTAATGATATCGGTCAATTAACAATTTTACATTTTATTTGCCAAACACGAGGTTCTCAAGAGATGGCGTTGAAAACGTATTTTTTTTTGGAAACATATATTTACGTCGTATTTTGCAATCTTAATTGAACTAAACATTAAATTGCTGATATATACCAATACTGTGTTTCTCATCACATCACTTCACACTAATATTATAAATGCAAATGTTTGTGCATAAGTGTCAGTCAACTCCGTAACGGCTGAGCAGATTTGGATGAAATGTATGGGTAGCTTATACCCTAAATAAATATAATACAAGCTACTTCTTATCCCGGAAAATTATACTATTCTTATGGTATATAGCGGGTGAAAATTTAACTTTTATAGCGGTTTGAATATTAGGTGACTAAATACGTAAGCGCCATCTAGTTTCGGGGGTACACTTTTTTGTATGATATTGTCATTCGTCTCCTATATTTTTTTCTATGCCCTGTAGAGGTATTTTGTGGTTTCGGCTAAAAGGGGCAGGTAAGATGAGATTGACACTTCACTTTGGATTAAGGATAATAATATATCATCTGCGGATGAGTTATGAACACTTTTTAAAATATAAAGTATATATAATACTTTATACTTGACACTTCCTTTCTTTATTTTTAAGGCTTTATTAAGTATACTAATTTCGTAACGTTTTTTTTAATGACTAAAAAAATTTACCAGATAACCAATTTTTTAAATTATTTTTTTTATCCACACTGAACACTGAACAGCTTTTTTTTTTTTTTTGATTTCAGGTTTGGTCTCATACTAAAAGTTGTTTATAATAATGACTAGGTACTTTTCGTTCCTTTTCGATTTAGCAATTTGCATTGGTACCCCTTTCTAATAACCCTGTTTAAAAGTTTGATTGTTTGTGTGTGTACCTATATTAATCGGTGGCATAAAGTCCGATGTATAGGCTACATTTTGCATTCGGTTTATTTCTTTTAACTTTCGTATAATCTGTTTAGCTGCTGTCTAAACAACGACTTTTTTTGCCCAGAAAGGAATAGGTAATCATTATTCATCACATCCAATCTGTTAAGTTACAATTTTAAATGTTAACATTTTCTATTATCACGAAAAAGAAAGAAAAAAAAACATTTTTTTTCGATTGCCAAAATATAAAATAGTAGATTAAAGTTTCTATAAAAAAATGCAATGGATAACTTATTTTTTTATCGAAACAGAATTTTTTATTTTCAAAAATGTTCGAAAGAACTCGTTTTCCCACAAATTACAAAATAAACCAAGTAGGCATTTAAATAACAAACCATCAAAAATTAAGCATCTAATCGACGAAGCGAATCACACGTTCTACACATCAGTAGCGTAACGGCTCATTGGGTCTCAATAGCTTTTGTTACCCCAAAATAAACAAAAATCACCCTTACTCACCCCATAATAGGGGTTGCAAAGAGTAATTGTTTCAAAATAAATGTTTGGATGAATAAGTATTACGTGCGTTGCCACCCGCGGTGTGTTTTGAGTCGCCGCCTATGGTTCCCGCCCTTTTTTCCATAGACTACTTTTTTTTCAATGGAGTATTTTTTTCTTTTGTTGCAATATTTGAACGAACATTGAGCTAAGCACCGTAATGAGAGTAAAAATTGGATGATCCTTTGTGGTGCTGTCATGTTTTTTTTGTAATTTTGATAATGCGTTTATATGTATTACAGCGTGAAACGTTTAGGTAGCCGCTTAGATGAAACGCCTAAAATTAGGTACAAAATTAAATGTAGTGTGACATAAATTTATTTGATAGTATACTGTTATCACAGATGATGTGACTGTTATGCACTAAATTGAGGGACGTCCTCGAGGTTTTGGCGTAGTAAGTTTTCGAAAATTGAATTGCTGTCGCTATGTTTCCTGTGCGTGCGATAAAGTTTGATCAAAATCATTTGTTTCTAGCGTCGACTTGATTAAAAAAATCTACGACGATAGGTTTTTTTTTTGGTAAGGGCAATTAAAAAAATTGTGATAATTAAAAAAAATAATCTATAAGCATAGTTTGTCTCGGTGTAGATACTCGTATTTAGAGATGGGAAACAGTTGGCACATTTTTTATGAAAAGTGAAACTGCTTTATATGTTTTTTTTTTCTGTTGTTGCTAGGTTTTTTAGCGATCAGATATTCGTAGCATGTGCTACGATGGGGTGTTACAGCTACACCCGATCGTAGAGTGAGTTTAGTTGAGTGTAGAGAATGCTACGCTATAATGTAGCATATCTGCAATTGCTGTGCCCTTGCTTCGTTTCAATGGTGAGCCACAGGCAAAACGAATCTCAGATAGCGCCACCATCGCTGGCGCTTGTCATTAGTCTGATTGCTTTCACTTGTACGAGCACTACGAGCTTTATATCTCAGCTGACTCCTTGATTTTGGAACTAGATTGATTTTGACAGTTTTTTTTTTCTAACTTTGAAAATGAGAAAAGCGAGTGTACTGCGTCTTTTTTTTTTTTTTTTTTTACCCTTAATTTTTCAAGCCTAGATTGATCGATAGATTGGTATTTGACACTTTTGACAGTGAAACAACATCAGCGATAATGCGCCACCTAGCGAAATAAATAAGCAGTGCGTCCATTATGTACTTATAGAGATAAACCTTGTTTTTTGAGTTTTGGCGGGAACGTGAAGAAATCATGTTGCGTCATTTTATTATTTTCCTAAGCTTGTGTTATTTCGAGTGTTAATGTGTAAAAACAGTGAATTTTTACCCGTTAAGTGTTCGTGAACATGCGCGAGTGTTGGTGAATGGTATAATGTCGTAAAACGTGAATTTTTGTGTTGTTTCCAAAACTCCATAGAAGGCTCTAGTAAAGTTTTCACCACTTTACTGGGGCATGTCTTGGACTTGACCGTGACTTGCTTTGCTCGCCTTTGACTGTGACTATGACTATGACTTGTTTGATATTATTTAACAAAACTTGAAAATATATAAGTATACTTGACACTGGCAAATGCATGACGTGCGACGCCAAAATCCTCTTAGGAGGAAACAGAGAGAGAACCTTGTTTTTTTTTTGTTCAGTGAAATATTTCGCGCCAAAACGAAAACCCGCGACTCCTATAATTTCAAAACCCCTGAACCAGTTTTGATCATATTCGAACTTAAAGATTGTATAGAAATTACTCAACTACTTACTTGCCTACAAAATTTTATGAAGATTATATGAACGGTTTTCAAGTTATAGTCGGACAAATATACATACAAACGCGGAATTATTCCAGTATACTATAAAATCTTCGCTACGCTCGGTGAAATATCTTTTACCAAGAGGTCCGAACGAGGTGTGACCAACGATACCATTAGACAGACAATGGTATATTTGCCACAAAAACAAAACAAAATTTAAAAGATAAATAAAAACTACAATTAAAAAATACAAACACCTATAGTATATATACACATATACACAAGTACATATATATACATATATACAATATACATTAGTGCTGACAGTTTTTGTTTCAAGACAGAGATTACCTCTAACGTGGTTCGAACTTCGGATATTAGAGATATCGTGTTTTAGAAGTACCTAAATTGATAAGAGTTTTACTATGAAAACTGACGTGGTTTTGATACATTTTGTTTTAATAAAACGGGAATACTCACTTTAAATTGTCGGAATAACCGACTCAATTTAACGTGAGTATTCCCGTTTTATTAAAACAAAAATTGATAAGAGTTCGTGTAGTTTCGGAGTAAATTTATTATTAGGCATAGCGTTATTTAGGGATAGAGTCAATATAGCATGTACCGTACGGACGTAAGTATGACAGTTCTTTTATGAGCCTTTGCTATTCTGGTTCAATAAGGTACTGTATTTCTTGCCAATGAATTTTTGTTTTCAAATTTATACTTGCAACGACATCTATCGGTTAGATTTCGATATAATATCGCAAGGGTTAAGTTTAGTAGCTACTCAGTGAAGATTGTTACTGGAGCTACAATATACGAAAAAGTTCACGTTGAAATCAACAGGTGGCATTATTTTCAATGCTGTTTATCTGTAAGAGAATTTTGGTACTTCCTCTACTTCCATACAACATTCTGCGGGCTTATCCTCTAACTTTGAAACATTCGTGATTCTGATTGCGAGAGCATGCCATCCCGCTCGTACCAACTTTGTCGCACTATGGGCTGTCCCGCTCGCGCACTATCACTATCGTTTTCAGAGTTACGTGATAAGCCTGATGGTCCGTGCATTTTCCATAAAATAGTTCTACACGAAACCAACAGATGGCATTATTTTGAACTATTTCGGGATTGCATTTTGAGAGTATTTTTTAAACTTTTTCATACATTTTGTCACAGATAACTAAATAAAACACCTTTTCTAACAAAATCTGCCAACTTATTTATTAATAAAATTAACAACAACAAAGTGCAATATTTTTTATCATCACAGTTCAGTTTTGGCTCTCCCTTTTTTATCAGAGATACGGATGTTCAAGTTCTTCGGTTTCCAGTCGTCGTCGACCCGTCGCGACTCGATGACGTGTTTGTAGACCAGCGCGGAGAGTCGCGCCGAACGCGTCTTATTGGGAGACTCGAAATCCACCTGGTATAGGCCGAAACGCTCGCTTTGGAAAATAATAAAATATTATAAATGCGAAAGTTTGTGTGTAAGTATGTAAATATGTAAGTGTGTTTGTTCCCGTTCAACTCTGTAACGGCTAAACGGATTTGAATTAAAAATGGTATTGAGGTAGCTTACACCCTGGATTAACACACTCTGCCTACTCTCTGCCTACCAACTGCTATGCAGTTTGACAGAATCAGGAAAAATGCCATGTATGTTTAACTATTGAGAAATAAATTAAAAAAAAACAGGCTTTTTATCCCGAAAAAATATTCCGTTTGTTTAGAATAGCGGGTGAAACCGCGTGGCGCAACTAGTAAAATATAAAATAATTCATTTTACTGATATTATTAATGCAATTAATGCAATAAAATATAAAGTTAATAATTTTACTGATAAATTCAATACAACAATATTCATAACAAGTAGCGTTTTTTTTTTCTCCGTACCATTACGAATGAGGTAGCTTGGGTTTCTATTTCAAGTCAAGCAGAAATTGTGACGATCGTGTCGCAGTTTAAAGCACTAGCGACATCTTACGTCCTTATCAGTACTACAATAGGGTCACGCATCTTTCTATGGCTATTGGCACTCTTTTACTATGAAAACTGACGTGGTTTTGACACATTTTGTTTTAATAAAACGGGAATACTCACGTTAAATTGAGTCGGTTATTCCGACTATAATTTCGATCACATTCGGTGACCTTTATCAGGGAATACTATAAGGATGACACGCGCGCAACTTCGTCTTGCCGTGCGTAATTCAACGACATGAATTCCGACTCAACTTAACGTGAGTATTCCCGTTTTATTAAGACAAAAATTGGAACTTTGCTTTATACAATTTCTCTATGGTTATGGATAGGACATTGATTTTGATCTTACTCGGTCCCGAAGTTCCATTCGACGTTGTCCATCAAGCTCCAAGCTGTGTACCCCTTCATGTTAGTCCCATCTAAAAAAAAAAAACGTGAGTAAGAAATAAACTGTAACTTGGAGAAAATAAAGAACTAAGGACCGATGATAATATTACAAGGACATTACGTATATTTTAAGCGTACCGTCCCACAGATCACACTAGATACCGCATTACGAGATTCGTTGTTCCTACAAAAAGTCACCAAAGTTTGTTGAAGGCGCGGGTCGCGGGGAGTGCGACCGAGCGTTCTTATTGGCTAGCTCAAAGTTACGCCTACTCGCGCCTAACAATCAACCAATCAGAGTAATTTCTTATAAGTGTATTTGGACTGCTGTGTGGTGCGCTTCGAGCGTCCTAAATGCAGAATCTAGAGTGTGATCTGTGTACCGCCCGGTGCGTACAAGTGTGCTACGCACCATTGTGAGATCAATTGAAGACGACCCGCGTTAGCGACCGGGCGCCACGCGTATAGGCAATGCTACGCAGAAGAATTCGAGTATGTATCAAGCAGAATTTATTGGCTGGGCGCGAGAAGGCATAACCCTGAGATAGCCAATGAGAACGCTTGGTCGCAGTCGCCTCAACCCGCGCTTTTCTCCTTCTTTGGTGTATTTTTGTCGGAACAACTATCTCGTAATGTGATATCTTTAGATGTATAATCTTTGGTGGAATTTAACGTCTAGATTGACAATGCAAACCATATCCCCGGAGAAAAGCTGGATAAAAACTAGAGACATGACTATCCAGATTATTTGCCGGTAATAAACTAAGCCCTCTTTATGTAATCGTGTAAATTACCTTCCAAAGCAAGCAGTAAAGTTCCCAAGTATTTGTGCATAAGTTATCGGCGCGGGATTGGTCTCCGAGACCCCTGTCCATTGCCTGTGTGGATGAAATTTGGTATGGATGTGATATAAATAACCTTAGAATATTATGGATGTGATGGATATAACCATAGATTGACAGAGGCTTTTCAGTAACGGGCTGTATAGAAAGATTAACCCTAAGTTGACACGTGGAACACATTTTAAAAGGTAAAAATGCTTTTTTTTTTTTAATATTACTCGGTGACGAGACGAGCAAGTCGCTCACCTGATGTTAAGCGTCACGCTTGCCCATAACAGTTCAGTGCCATCCTGAATTTTGAACTTCAACAGTTCAAAACTATGCGCGGCAATGCACTGCGCTCGTCACCCTGAGATGTTAGATGTTAAATCTCTGTATGCCCAGTAATTACGCTGGAAACATTGCCCTTCAATCCGGAACACAGTATTGCTTGCACACTACTGCTTGGCGGTTGAATAACTGGCAAAGGTGTGGTACTTCCCCAGGCGAACTCTGCAAGAGAGCCCTACCACTACAAAAGAATGCTAAAGAAGAACCTTCAAAATCAGTTCAGAAAAGTGTCAAAATCTCTGCGAATCTTAACCCTGGAATGGTTAAATTACCTTCCAAAGCCAGTAGTAGAGCTCCCAAGTACTTCCTGATGTTGTCAGCTCGTGATTGGTCCCTGAGACCCTTGTCGGTGGACCAGCCATGCTCAGTTATTATCATGGGCGGATACTCGTAATTTAAATTCAAGTAGATACAAGCTTTGTATAGACCATAGGGCGCACTCTGTAAAAACATAAAAGTTATTTTTTTCATACGGTTATCTTTTTATTTCACATGTTGAATGTGAGGCGTTTTCCAAAAAAAAAAAAATTTACAATACTTACTAGATGGCGTAATAGTCATAGAACTTTACCTATCATTGTCAATTCTGTCATAAGATTTATTGTTTTTTTCTTTTAAGTCTTAAATTTTGGCTCCACACGTTGTGTATTGTAATATTTCAAATGAAGTCAAATATTTCTCTTATTTTTTTCTTTGTACATTTAAGTTTAGATTATAATAGAGTTTATATAATATTATTAATTTTAGTTATTGGCTAAATGCATATGTGGAGCCAAAAAATACGAGAGAAAAAAAAAGGCTCACATACATTTTTTTCTTTCATGTCTTGACAGTGACAGGAAAAGTTCAAATTATATCTAACGCCATCTATTGTCTACTTTTATTACTAGTTTTTTTTTTTTTATAAAACGCCTCATTATTTATAAACCTTGCCAATGGATAAAAATATGCGTAACTCAATTGTAGTACTGATAAGGACGTAAGATGTCACTAGTGCTTTAAACTGCGACACGATCGTCACAATGTCTACTTGACTTGAAATAGAAACCCAAGCCAACTCATTTACGGAGAAAAATCGCGACTTAGTATGAATATTTTTGCATTAGTAATATCAGTAAAATTATATATTTAATTTGCGAAACTCACTAAGTTCTCAAGAGATGGCGTTGAAAATATTATTTTTAAAAACGTATTTGTTACGTCATACATCGCGATCTAATTTAAATTAAACCTTAAATTGCGGACATATTTACACTAATATACTATCTTTCTATATTAACCAAGTTTGTATATGTATTAGTATTTATACTATGTTTCTATACCACATCACACTAATATTAACTTCAACTCCGTAACGGCTCAACATCCGTTGAGTGCAAGCTACCTCCATACCGAATTTCATACAAGGATTTGTATGAAATTCGGTATGGAGGTAGCTTGCACCCTGGATTAACACTAGGCTATTATTTATCCCGGAATAAATTCCTCTGGGAGAGTGCACAAGTATAGAAGATGGGACAATATGTAGGGCAGTCGGCAGTCTGGCGCAAGCTAGTGTGCTCACAGTTTCGGTCCGTATAACCGCAAGGTTGGCAGGACCATGGGAGGAGGGTGTATTCCTATGGTATAGCGGGTGAAACTGCAGGGCGCTACTAGTAAACCATATTTTCATCGGTTTTTATAGCGGTTTCAACATTACCTAACTAAATACGTAAACTTCATCTAGTATTTTGCTGTTGTTTCGAGGAACACTTTTTTCGTATGAAAGAAAGAAAGAAAAACATTTATTTTACGCACAAAACACTACAACACCAACTTGACAAAATAAATTAAACATAATGAAAATAATAATTATGAATAAATGGCTATATTATTATTATTATTATAATGAAAAGAAAGGATACTATATAATGAGATGAGATATGAGATTTTCATTCTTCTCGTATAATTTTTCTATGGAGTAACAAAATAACTTCGACCCACGACCCACTCGGTTTGAACGTACCTTAAGCCAGGTGGACCTGGCTTGTGTCCAGAGCTCGCCCTGCGTGAAGTGTACTCCGACGTCGTCGTGGTACGAGGGCACTGGGTGGGAGGCGGGCTGCGCACGCGCCGGCCGCGCGAGCAGCGTCGTGTAGTGATTCATACCTATGAAGTCTGATGAACCTGGGCCAGAGGAAGATCTTTATGGTGATAGCACACATGACAACTTGTGTTTTTTTGTTATGGCGAGACGAGCATGTCTCTTCCTGGACTCTTTTACTCTCAAAAATAAATAATAATATAATAATAAATTCTCATAAATAAATAATAAATAGATGATAATTTTTACCTTTAATTAACTTGATTTCCTCTGACGTCAACTTTGGTAACCTTGATTTAGAGTAACCCTGTTCCTCGCTCTTCTTCGCAACTATTTCCTTCACAACGCGAGGGAAGTCGCCGGATTTAGAATATATCGGGTCGAGAAAAAGACCGAGCTAAAAAAATTATATTAAACATTATTTATTACGGCTATTTCGAGAGAAAGCAGATGAAAAGAGATGGCATTAGCGTGCGCTAGTCAATAAATCAGATAATTGCTAATTACATCTAAACAAGGAAATCAATCGAAATTATGTTCGATGCAAACCTAGATATTTGCATGAATAAATAAATAAATAAATAAATAAATATTATTATTACCTCACTATTAGTGTAATAATCACTTGACAGTGATTACAGTGATACAGCCAGCGAAAAAGGGGGTAGATCGAGGTATTTTCAATGATTTTTTTTATCGGGAAAATGTCATGTAATCATGTTTTACCGCCATGCAATACTAGATGACAGAACCAAAAAAACTTATAATCCCGGAATAAGGTTTTTAATCTACTTAACTAGTAGTTCGCGCCGAACTGAGACCTCGCGACCCCTATATCTTCACAACCCCTGGACCGATTCAGCTCATATTCGAACTTAAAAATTGTATTGAAATTAACTAACAACAAAATTTCATGAAGACCGGATCAACGGTTCGCAAGTTATCATCGGACAAATATACACACAAACATACAAACATACATACAAATGCCGATTTGTCCCAGTAAACTCTGAGACCTTCGCTTCGCTCGGTCAATAATTACATCTAAGCCAGGAAACCCATCGAAATTAAAATCGAAATTGTATCAAAACCACGTCAGTTTTCATAGTAAAATCGAAATTATGTTCGATGCAAACCTAGATATTAGAATTTACGAATACGAATACTTATATATAGATAGATATATATAGAATTTATATATATAGAATGCGAATACTTATAAATAAAATACATATAAATATAATTACTTGAATATACACTAAAAATGTGTGTAAGTCGAGGTATTTTCAATGATTTTCTTTTCGGGAAAATGTCATGTAATAATGTTTTCCTGCCATGCAATACTGATCACAAACCAAAAAAAAACATTAAACACACTAAATAGATAAATCACAGTTTTATCAATGTAAGAAAAAAATAAAAAGAAAAAAAATTTAAAGAGTTCCAACAGTGATTTTACTAAAAATATTGAGTCTGAAAAATATATATAAACCTATTATTTATGACATAGCCAGTAAGCCACATGCCTTTCACAACTAAAGACGATTTAAAAAAAAAAAAACTAGTTCCAAAGGATTGGATAGATGGCGCTATACACTAAGCATGTACATTTTGGCTCCACCCGTTTTATTTAGCAAGTTAAGCAAATATTTTAATTTTTCTGTATCAGCCTTTAAACATCCCACTGTTGGGATATCAGCCTACCCTCGAAGGGTGATTAGGCCATATCCACCACGCTGGCCCAGTGCGGGTTGGCGGATTCACATTCTACATCGAATTTCTTCTCCGGAAATATGCAGGTTTCCTCACGATGTTTGCCTTCACCGTAAAGCCGTACCTAAGTTTCAAAGAACTCATTGGTACGGGCCCCGCCCGGGTTCGAACTTACTACCTCAGGAATGTGAGGCGAGCGTTCTCCCATTGAGCTACCACTACCTGGAAATATTTTAATATGGAGTAAAATAGTGATTTAACTTACATGGAATGCTCTCGCCTTGTCTGCTGCTTCGACATTCTCCGTTTTATTGTTAAAAGGATCTATCCAGTTTAGAGCCAACGCTATACCCACTTGTCCTGATATAAATAACACAATAAATAAATGATTTTGAGTTTTGGCGGGAACTTGAAGAGAACTTGTTGAGTCACAGTCAAAGGCAAGCAAATTAAGACACGGTCAAGTCCAAGTCATTTCCCAGTAAAGTGATGGACACTTTACTAAAGGTTTCTATGGAGTTTTGGAAACAACGCGATAAGTTCACAAAATTTGTGTTATATTTTTTTGTGTGAATGGTTTTGTATGGACAACTAGATAGAGAGATAACCTCTATATTGTTCAAACCAAATCGTACATAGTTACGACAAAAAAGAACAACCGGCGGCCTTATCGCTGAAAGCGATCCCTTCCAGGCAACCTTAGGATGGAGAGGATTGCTGAAGAGGTAAAAGACGAGATGGTATACTCTAATCTTTAGGGTTTTTTTGGTGACTTTTTTTTTCTCCCTTGCTCTTACCATTGTATTTGTTCCTGTACTCGTCGCTATAGACGCGATACGCCCGCGCATGCGCCAACATGACATGTTTCACGCACAAGTAGTCGGCGACGCCTCGCGCTTCGATCCCCGGAGCTATCTCCCCCGAGTATCCATCCACGCAGATGCTGTTAGGTTGGTTCATTGTCAGCCAGTATTTTACCTAAAATATAAATAAATAAATATCTTGGACATTTTTTGCACACACGGTCATCTGACCTCAAACTAAGCAAAGCTTGTAATATGGCTGCCAGAGACTGATATAAGTGCCATATTTTTTAAATACATACTTAGATAGATATTAACACCCAGACATAGAACAAACACAAATATTCAACACATGAATGTTTGTCCTAGATGGGGATCGAACCCACGCCCCCAAACACAGAAGGTAGGGGCACTACCAACTGAGCCACCGGGCAGTCAATGAGGTTGTAATGTAAATAAACGTGGCATTGGCTGAGTGACCCTCAACTACAGATCACACTAAATACCGCATTGCTATCGCCGTATAGCTGATGCTCTGTATGTATTCTCGAGCGTGCGATAGAGAGTTAATGAATTTTCCTAACTTTTTGATGAAATTAGCGTTTCGGGGGTAGTCTGTTATCACCCCATAAATCTTAACAAAATCTTTTGTTACCGGTGTCAATGGCTTGAATAAACAACAATCTATCCCGCTATGTTTTGTTTTTTTTTTCAAAAAAAGTTTATGGTATTCTTACGACTACTTTTCTTCGTCGTATTGTCGACGCAAAAAAAAAACAAACATACAAGCATAGTTTTTCACGGTGAACATAACATAAAAAAATTCATCGAAATCGGATAACGTTTCAGGGTGGTTATCAGATGTGTCAATCTAGGGAATAACCTACCTCCATACCAAATTTCATCCGAATCCGTTCAGCCGTTATAGAGTTGAAAGGGGACATACACACTTACATACATACTTACACACAAACTTTCGCATTTATAATATCAGTGTGATAGTAAAATTTATATTTTGAATTGTTAAAACCTAAACATTTTTTTTTCACCAGGGTCTTTGGTTACCTAGCTAAATCTCTGAATTGTACGGTTGGACTTAAAACACACTAATATTATAAATGCGATAGCTTGTGTGTAAGTATGTAAGTACCTACATACTTACATACCCACCCTACAAAGCACAGAATAACTCACCCTGTCACCGAAAGCGTCAAACATCAGTCTGGCGTAGTCTTCGAACCACGTGACGGACAGCGGGTTAGCCCACCCGCCCAAGTCTTGCAAATACTGGGGCAAGTCGAAATGGTACAACGTTACCATAGGCTCTATATTATACCTCACCAGTTCATTTATAAGACTGTTGTAGTATTCGAGGCCCGCTGTGTTGATTTCGTTGGTGAAACCTGAAAATAACAGTAAGCGGTCAATAATTTGGATGGTAAATGGCGCCATAGCTAACGTCCACCCGTTTTAGGGGAAATACCTCTTTAACACAGATCACACCCTAGATTCTGCATTCAGGACGCTCGAAGCGCACCACGCATCATTCGAAATACACTTATAAGAAATGACACTGATTGGTTGATTGTTAGGCGCGAGTAGGCGTAACCTTGCGATTGCCAATGAGAATGCTCGGTCGCACTCCCCGAGACCCGCGCCGCGCCTCAAACTTTGGTGACTTTTTTGTAGGAACAACAAATCTCGTAATGCGGTATCTGGTGTGATCTGTGCCCTTTAATCAAAAAACGCCGACAACTAAAAATTCAAAAAAATCGTAGAACCTGTCTGAGATGTTTCATCAAGATTGGTTTAAATATATGACCTATACGCGACTATGAACATACGGACAGATGAAAGCAAATTTTGCCAGTTAAAACTGAGGCCTTTCGTTCGCTTCGCTCACTAGGTCAATAATGTTTTATTTATAGGCTAGCAGCATAGGTTGATGTGCCTATATCACACAGTACTATCTAGCTTTTAAATGTATATTCATACTAGTCGTTACCCGCGACTTCGTTCGCGTGGACATAAAAAAGTATCCTATATCCGTCTTTGTGATATACAGTAACTCCTTATCAAATTTTATCAATATCCGTTCAGCCGTTTAGGCTTCCTATATTTCCATGACGCGACAGTGACTGACAGTTGTAATGTAGGGAGTTCTATATCACGCAAGCGAAGTTTTTTTCTCGAGCCGAATGTATTCATTTTCATACCTCGAAGCTTTATTGGTCCTGATACGACTGCGGCTGTATTCCTCTGAATTATAATATTAGTTAGGAATAATAATAAACTTATAACAATAATGATGGTAACAAGAGCAATGCTGAATAATAATAATAATAATGATAGGTAGGATAGGTAATAATGATTTAATACACATACCTTAAGGCAACACCCGGCTCCAAGCCACAGAATGTAGAATTCCATACCTGACTCCCTCAGCAACTCAACGTCTCCCTTGCACAGGTGGTATGAATCAGCTTCCCCATGATGTTTGACATTCTAGTTCAGGATATGATGATGATAATAATAATCATGTGACTATAATTAAAATGGTAGTGATTATCATTGTGAAGATTAAGTATTGAAATTATTAAAATAACTAGCAATGCCCCGCGGTTTCACCAGCTATTCTGCAGAAACCGAATATTTTACCGGCATAAAAAGTACTCTATGTGTTAATCCAGGGTATAAGCTACCTCCATTCCAAATTTCATTCACATCCGTTCAGCCGTTACAGAGTTGATAGGGAACAAACACACTTACATACTAAGACACAAACTTACGCATTTTTAATATTAGTGTGATAGTGATGGTGATTATAGTTATGATGATAAATATGCGATGGTGATATTATGATTTTATTACTAGAACGAGTGCGAGCATGTAAAAAATAAAATGGTGATAACTATGACAATAATAGTGATTATGATAACAATGGTGATTAATGTAGGTGACAGCGGTTTCAAGCCTCACCTTTGGGCAACACGCGGCTCCAAGCCACGGAGAGCCTGTAGAAATCCACGCCTAGTTCCCTCAGCATCTCTACATCTCTTTTGTACTGGTGGTATGAATCCGCAGCTTCATCACCATTGGGTATATCTGCCATTCTAGGGTCCGTATGCATAAAATGATCCCATATGCTTTCACCTTTACCTGTAATTGCAACAATATTAGTGACATCTTGCTTAGTCATGAAACAGATAGCACTATAACACATGCAGGTGAAAAGAGATGAAAATACTTCTTTTCTGAGATGGTGCATCAGAGCTATCTCACCATAGTTTGGGGCCCGTTAGATATCTATTTAGAAGTAACTACACTTGCAATTCCTATAAATAATTTTGTAACCTATATTAATGTTTTAATTTTGGAAATAAAAATGATTATTATTATTATCTTTTTACTGCATGCCAAGTAGAAAGATGCTTATTTGCGAGGCTGAAGACCGAGGCTCGGCCCTGAGCCATACAAAGTTTTGACTATCAGTTAGTGTTCTATACCAAACCCATCTTACACCCAACCTACCATCATCGTTCCACCCTCCTTCAACTTGGTAAGCCGCCGACGCTGCACCAAACAGGAATCCATCTGGGAAGCTTCTTTTTTTTGTATCTGTGTACCCGCAGGCTATTGAAAGGATGCTGAAAAAACGAAACAGCATTGTGCAAACATTACGGTACCTTGCTCTGGATTGAAGGGCGATATTTCTATTCAAATTTCAATGTTATATTAATATTTATATAAAATTATTTTTATGTAAATTTGAATTTCAACTATTTATGCAAAGCATAAAAGTATTTTCAGGTAATTATGCGTAACATGTGGTAGGTAAGAAATTAAAATGTACTTTTTAACTCAATGACTTATGCAATGTACCATAAATGGATGCATATCTAAGTTAATGCAAACCTAAATAATTTTCTTAAATATTGTTATTATTTGTTAGGCCTTTGTTGACTCACAATTATCCCATTACGATGCATGGCACTTTGTTTTCATTGAAATTGGTTTCAATTAGAAGAAAACAAAAGAAAAGAAAAGTTTCTCAAAGAAAAGTTTTTTGGTTCAAATGAAAATGGAATACCTATCTTACCTTAAAAAACAAGCTATGTGGAACTGCATGCTGAACCCTTTTAGTAACGTGTGAACAAGGCAAAAACACGCACCGTAATGTGATTATATCATAAGCGTATCTAACTAATTTATCATACTTACGTGTAGATAGTTTTAATCTACATCATTTGAAATTATGAGATTGAAGAAGTAAACAAACATTCCCGGCCTCCGGCCAATTCCAAACTGACGTATTTGGAAAATTGGCATTGGCATTGACAGTTGGCTTTATTGACAGTTTGGGTCTGGTCCGAACTTGGACGAAACATCATGGTCCGAATTATTAAAACCAACAACGCGGCGCTAAAGCAACGTCTGCCTCCAATAGTTCACTCGGCGGCCACAACCACGATAATTACTTATGTTTATTAGTCTTAGTTGTTAGTTGTAGATGTGTGCATACACGTAAACTGCTCTAAGCGCGGTTCGTTTCTATGGAGTGCTATTAGAGGAAACTAGCAGGGACCCTATTCGGAGAAATGACATTTTATCTCGGTCACTCTCACTCCCATTAAATTCTAAATTAGAGAGACAGTGACCGAGATAAAATGTCATTTCTCCGAATAGGGTCCCTGCACTGCTGTGGCATAGTCGAGCCGCAAAGCTCAAAATCACGAACAAATTAGCTGCCGCTCGGTAACATGGAGCATGTGACAAAATGTGTTTTATTTTTTTCAATAAAGTTATTAATACTAAAAAGTATCGTGCATATATCACGAAAACTCATATTTTACAGCTATTAAAATATTTAGAAATTTACCTTCTGATATAAAGCTTTTAAATGGACCACTGTTTAATAAGAGATTTAAAAAATGGCTGTTGACCAAAGGATTTTACGACTTGAAAGAATACTTTAATAATGGTAATGACCATTATGTATTGTTTTATTAGTTTTTGTTTTTTTTTAAATACTCTTCTGTTATCTAGTTTTAAATTCATTATAACCATTTTGTTTTCGATAGTTCCTACCTTAGACGAATACAAGATCCATGGTTCCTACTAATGTAAAAAAAAATTTATATATTTTTTTTTTTTTTTCTTACTATATCTGCGATCAGTTGGACTATAAGCAGATTTTTTGTGTGACTGGGACCCTATTCGGAGAAATGACATTTTATCTCGGTCACTGTCTCTCTAATTTAGAATTTAATGGGAGTGAGAGTGACCGAGATAAAATGTCATTTCTCCGAATAGGGTCCCTGGTTTGGCGGGGTAAGTGTGCGCTCCAGTGAGCACATCTCCTTTAATGATTAGGGTGACTTGTAGTCAGTTGTTGAGTACATGCTTTCTCTTCAGCCTGGGTTTGTATCTTTGCTCTGTGAGTTCCACAGCCAACTGATTGGGATGTTGTAGTAGGCGGTGCCTATATTTTTTGTGAGATTTTGATATTTCTTCTTTGACTGTGGTCATCTCTAGGTTGCTGTGAATTTCTGCATTAGTTTTGTACCAGGACACTTCGCTTATTGTTCTCAATATAGTGTTCTGCATTCGTTGGATTATTGAGATGTTTGAGTTGCAAGCGGTTCCCCACAATTGGATACCATGCATCCATATTGGTTTGAGTACGCTTTTGTATATGAGCAGTTTATTTAATTAAGAACATAACTATTTCATTAAGTAGGTAATAATAATATATTGCACACCCGATATGGGTCCACTGTTGGAACAGCGTCTAGCCCGAAACTAAGCAAACTTGTACAATGGGAACCAAATAACTGTACATAATACTTTTTTTTTGTAAATACATACATAGAAACACCCAGACAAAGAACAAACGTCCATGTTCATCATACAAATATTTGTCCTGGGTGGGAATCGAACCCACGACCTACAGCTCAGAAGGCGGAAATCCTCCCACTGAGCCACGAGACTAGTCAAATACATACATACAAACATAATAATAACTATAATAACATAAGTAATTATGTTTGAGTGCGCTAGGTAGGTAGGCGCCAAGAGATGGCGCTGTCGTTGAAAACTCAATTGAGGTACACTGCCCCAGTTTTAATTCACTTCGCGGCCTCTTACTATTGTTATAAACACATCTCAAAAATAATAGAGCCCGTTAATAGCTGCACTCGATTGAAAAGCAAAATAATCTTCAACGCCTGTATGCACGCATGAACATTACGCACACATGCGAATTCAAAACGGTTACAAGCAAATACGAAATTTCGTTGCTCTGAATATCGTCTCGGTGGCCAAAGTCATCAGTTTGATGAGGTAGCGGTCGTGAGGTCACTGAGTTCGAACCCCCTAAAATTAGGTAATATTATTTGTTATAATTTAATTTCGAGAATACGATTTATTTTAATCGAAATTATTAGGTTGAAAAATGGTATTTCCTAGCCATGAACATTTTAAATTATCGACTTTTCGTTACTTAGAGGCCAAATTAGACCTATGTTAAGTCATGCCTAGTGTTCATCTGTGTGCCCAGTTAAAAATCGTAGTAGGACGCCTAAAAAATAATCGACAGCTTTGTATGAAAGTCGTTTATCCTTAAAACAAATATTTATTTACATATTTATGTTTTTATTTACACTGATCATTAGTTAATGTCCCTCATCAATAGTCATGGTCATGGTGTCTGGTTCATACGAGTGGTCTATGGCGCGTTCCTTGATTATCTGCTTGTACACGAAAGCCGATTTCCTTGGGGTTCGAGTGCGGGCAGGAGATTCGAAGTCCACCTCGTAGAGGCCGAAACGCTCTCTGTAAGCCAAAACAGTTATCTATTAAAACACAAACTTTTTTTCGAGGATTGAAAAACTTTTTTAATAGCTAAAAGTTCTCGCGAGCACAAACATTTTTGCACAACTCTACAATTTTATAGACTTTTTTAGCCGTCGGTGATTTTTGATTGGTTGGGTTTTTCCCTCCAAAGTAGGGGACCGTTTACTGCAGCGTCATTTACCGGCCAATTTTTATAATATTTGGCATATACTTTCGGTAGGTACTCATCATCATCAGCCATAAGACGTCCACTGCTGAACATAGCCTCCCCCTTAGACCGCCACACGGACCGACAACGGGCCACTAGCATAGGTACTCAATTAGAGCAAAATCGGTCAAGAGGTTGTCAAGAGGTCGTGAGTTATTTATTAAATTTTTAGTCAGATAAACGAATACTCACAAGTATCCCTCCATCCACTCGAAGTTATCCATGAGACTCCACGCCATGTATCCTTTCAGCTTGACTCCTGCATCCAGGGAATCCAGGACGCTCTCCAAAGCAGCTCTGCAGTTAAACATTTTTGACTTTTAAAGCAAGACACGTATTTTTTTACTATATGACGAGATGAGCAAGTCGTTCACCTGATGGTAAGCTTGCCCATAACAGTTGAGTGCCCAGAATTTTTAATTTCTACAGCTCAAAACCCTGCAGGACAATGCTCTACGGTTGTCACCCTTAGAATTACACACAGGAATTACATCTTTGTGCAAAGTAATTCAGTATAACTGCTAGGTTGTATAACTGACTGGCTGTGGTATTGCCCCAGGCGGAATTTCCATAGAGTCCTCACAGTACAATAGACTAATTGATACATTTTTAAAGTAAAGAAGAAAAAAACAAGCAATGCTGAAAAAAGTTTTCACTTAGCACATGATTGAAGAAAGCTTAGGTACTATACCGTTCTGCAAGCAGAAGAATGAGGATTGAGGAACCCGAAGCACAAATGCAGTTTTAAGTGAGGTTATAGTTTTTCTACTTCAAGCGTCTGCTTATCGTGAGTTTCATCCATTTTTAGGTATCCAACATATTATCAAATACGTGGCACGAGGGCTGGCAGTTTCGGCCACTTTTCCTCATCACTTTGGTAATTAAATAACTACATTGAGTATTGTATTAATGTCCACGTTTATGTTGAATGGTATGTGACAAAGAGAGTATAAATACTGGTATGTGTGTGCATGAAGCGATTTCTCTTGTAACCAAGTCATGTGTAATGTAAGAAAAAAAGCGCGTGCGCTGGTCTCCACGAACGCGGGTGAACCCTGATGAAGGAGCTCTAATAACTCCAAAACCGGTCTGGAGCGAGTCTTGACAAAGAAAAATGACCATGAGTGTAATCAGTTCTTTTTTTTTTAAATTAGTATGAATCCTCACGCGAGTTTTAATGAGCCAAGGAACTCCTTACCTGTAGTACGTGATCCTGTCATCGTCGATGAGGTCACGATCAGGGTCGATGGACCAGCCGTTCTCGGTGATGTAGAACACTGGGTCGTTGTACTTCTCCTTCAGGTGAGTCAGCGCATTCAGGATGCTGTCAGGAGCAAGCTGAGTGAAAAGTAAGAAAAACAGTTAAGTACCTAAAATAACTAGTAGTTCGCGGCGAACTGAGACCTCGCGACCCCTATACCTTCACAACCCCTGAACCAATCCAGCTCATATTCGAACTTATTTTTTTTTATTGAAATGAACTACATGCCTACAAAATTTCATGAAGATTGGATCAACGGTTCGCAAGTTATCATTGGACAAATATACACACAAACATACAGACATACAAACATAACAACGTACATACAAATGCCGATTTGTCCCAGTACACTCTGAAACCTTCACTTCGCGCGGTCAATTAATTCGGTTTATTTAACCTTCGTATTGATTGTGAAACTTGATTCTTTTTATTAAGCTACTTAATGACGAGACTTACATGTCAAATCCACCCAGAAATTTCTCAACAGCAGAAAATAAAACTTAACAGGTCAAAACCGTGAGCAGCAATGCACTGCGCTTTTCACCATGAGATATTAGATGTAAAATCCCTTTACGCTTATTATTTTCGCTGGTTTTTTTTCGGATGACGAAAATGATGAAGCTGGTCTGTGTCTAACCTTCGATCAAAGTAATATGATTTAACGGCCCCAATAAGATAATTTTGAAGACTTTAAAGTGAGCGCCGGCGCTCTTCTTGCTTCAGGCGCTTTCAGTCTGTGAAAAGGGCGAGACGTGCGTTCGTCAATACATACGATCAAAATATCCGCAAATTTATGCCTTGATATTATATTTGCTATCTCGTTTTTGTGATGAATTTACTATACATACTTTGTTATGCCATGTTATTTTTAAGGAAGTTGTGTAGCTAGGTTACGTTAGGTCTATTCATTTTACTTTGGTCGAAGTCTCGAACTCGATTTCTGATGTTTATCTAAGAATTCCCGATTACACCACATAAGAGGAAACATTTTTACTTCTGGTTAAGTATATAATTATCTTTCTCTCTTATGAGTTTTTCTTTTTTTTTTTTTACTCTCTGACGAGACGAGCAAGTCGCTCACCTGATGTTAAGCGTCACGCTTGCCCGTAATAGTTCAGTGCCACCTAGAATTTTGAACTTCAAAAATTCAAAACTATGCGCAATGCACTGCGCTCGTCACCCTGAGATAAACCCTGACGCTGAAAACATCGCCCTTCAATCCGGAACACAGTAATGCTTGCACACTACTGCTTGGCGGTTGAATAACTGGCAAAGGTGTGGTACTTCTGTGTGGACTCTGCAAGAGAGCCCTACCACTACAATAGTTATATATATCTTTAAATAAATAAATAAATAAATAGTTACACAATATAATCATTGTTTCGGTTTGTAGCAGTTGGCAGTAGTTTTAGCGCTGCGCCGCCAAACCACAAAGCAAACACAAAAGATTGTGTTGCTCTTATATTTATCATTGTGTGTTATTCAGTAGCAATTCATTAAAAAACCAAATAATAACATAATCTACAACAAAAATCCTAAGTCGGTTCACAAAATACTTACTTTTAACCATACCGAAGCAGACGACGCCCAATCCGGGTCGGTAGTCGTGGCAGTACCAGAATCAGTATACAACGTTGGGTTTTCAGTCGGCTCATCGTTAGCCACATATGCCATCGCAGCAGTGTAGTGATTCACTCCGAAGAAATCGGCTGCTCCTCGAGCGAAGGCCTTCTCTTCTTCAGAGAACTCTGGCATGCGGGAGTGGGAGTACCCCATGACTGCGCTTTTCTCTGCTACTTTCTGGGCGAGTTCTTTTGGGAAACCACCCTCGCCGAAAATGGGCTCAGCATATAGACCCCACTGAAAGACAATAATTAAAAAAACACTATTAATAAACTCTTGTGAATGTTGTGGCTTGGCCTTGTGATTTTCTAGTTCTCCAGCATTTTGGAATAAAATCATCAAATGATGCACGTGGTTTTGTTGTCTTTCATGACAACTACGGTCTTGTACTCTATTGATCATATAACAAATGATTGATTGATCAATCGTAAGAAGCAGAGTAACTTGTACTAACATCTTATATAATATTTGAGACCTTTGTCATGTTAAAGGGACTCCAGAGCCATGTTTTATTTTTTACAAAAAAGAAGCAAATTTGGGGTAGCTTTGGAAGTAGCTGTTTTTCTTACCTCAGCTTGTCGCCTCAGTTCCGCAGCCATCTTATCTTCCTCCGAGTCAGTCAGAGGTCCAAACCAGTTGACACTAATGGTAATACCGCACTGGCCATTCTGTTTAGCCTTGAACTCATTGTTATACAAGTGGTAGGCCTTAGCGTGGGCTAGGACGAGATTCTTCGCACACAAATAAGTTCCCACGGCAGTTGCATTCAGGATTGGGGCTTTTGTGGTTGATCCATACCCTTCATAA
The DNA here is from genome assembly GCA_947579745.1 of Apocheima hispidaria. NCBI lineage: Eukaryota > Metazoa > Arthropoda > Insecta > Lepidoptera > Geometridae > Apocheima > Apocheima hispidaria. The sequence continues at coordinate 8,145,942 of OX388167.1, read as the reverse complement.
CAGATCTCTCTAGGCTCATTAAACGTGATCCAATGCTTTACCCTGTCCCCGAAATTTTCATAGACAACCCTTGCATATTCTTCGAACCATTCGGTGACTAAGGGGTTAATGAAACCACCCAGTTCTTGAAGCTTTTGAGGCAAGTCCCAGTGGTAAAGAGTGACCATGGGAATGATGTTGTATTGAAGCATTTCATTGATATAGTTATTGTAAAAGTCGATTCCGGCTTGATTGACTTTATGAGACATGCCATCAGGGAGGATTCGAGACCAAGATAAGGAGAAACGGTAGGCGTCCAAGCCAAGTTCTCTCATCATTTCCACGTCTCGCTTGTAGTTGTGGTAAGTATCGGCGGCGATGTCGCCGTTGGTTTGGTCTCTGATGACAGTGGGGTTGTTGTGCGTCATGTAATCCCAGATATTTTCACCCTTACCTAAAATAGATGTATTTTCTTATAGTTAGTAATTATAGGTAAACTCATGCAGTGTACCAAAGTTTACTTTGGTAGGGGTGGAGTCGGGTCCAGAGTTACAAGTAACTACACTACACTAAATATATACATTTGTATTTATACTGTAAGGGCTGCGAGACATTGCACTTCATAGGATTAAACACTGTTTTAGACTTTCGTGGTTGTTTACTACATTACTATTAGTATTCACGGGATATTTACCACGATTTTTAATTTGGTTGAGTTCCCGATATTTTGCCACAGTTGCATGCGCCATGTTCAGTCTACCCATGAACAAGGCGCATGTAACTGTGCTGTCTCTGTTCTGTATCAATCTTTAAGAAAACAGTAAGAAATATGAATTAGGAATAAAAACATTATTTTTTTATTTGTTGTTAGTCAAAAGAATGAGCCTACCGTCTTCATTCCAGGCTCCTTCGATCTGGTAGGACGCGGTGGCAGTACCAAACAGGAAGTCATCTGGGAACTTCCTGCTTTGCTTCACTGAATGAGCGTGACAGCTCACAACCACCGCAACTAGACTGTGATCAAAAAAACAACTATAAATAGTAGTTCGCGCCAAACTGAGACCTCGCTATCCCTATATCTTCACAACTCCTGGACCCATTCACCTCATATTCGAACTTAAAAATTGTATTGAAATGAACTACTTGCCTACAAAATTTCATGAAGATCGGATCAACGGTTTGCAAGTTATAATCGGACAAATATACAAACAAACATACATACATACAAATGCCGATTTGTGCCAGTAAACTCTGAGACCTTCGCTTCGCTCGTTCAATAATTTTAAACCATTGCTTCAAACCTACGTTTAATTAAAATGCCACACCAGTCAAGTGACATCTAAACAGAATACATTCAATCTGAAACAACCTATCCAAAACACTGATACCAACACAAAACCCAAGATTAATTTACCCAGAGACTATTCAAGGAGATTCTTAAACTGAATCACACTAATATTATAAATGCGAAAGTTTGTGTGTCACTAGGTAAGTATGTAAATGTGTTTGTTCCCGTTCAAATCTGTAACGGCTGAACGGATTTGACTGAAACTTGGTATGGAGGTAGATTACACCCCGGGCTAACACATAGGCTAGAAAACTAATCTGTAGAATATCGGGTGAAACCGCGGGGCGAAGCTAGTGTTAAATAAATCTTTAATATGTGTCATTTATAAGACTATAAAATAAGGGTGTCTACACATGGCCAGACCTGACATCGTGTGAAAGGGACAGCTAGATTTGAATTTCACGGGAGCAAAAGGACCGAACTATTATGGTTATAGCTTCTCCCTTTCGCTCCCCAGAAACTTATATATAGCCATCTCTTTCAAACGATGTCAGGTCTGGGACCCTATTCCTGTGCGCTCGAGATTATCTCGGTCACTGACTCTCTAATTAAGAATTTAATGGGAGTGAGAGTGACCGAGATAAAAATGACATTTCTCCGAGGGGCCCAGGGGCCCTATTCGGAGAAATGACATTTTATCTCGGTCACTCTCACTCCCATTAAATTCTAAATTAGAGAGACAGTGACCGAGATAAAATGTCATTTCTCCGAATAGGGTCCCAGGCCATGTGATAAAGGCCCTACAGGCCTTTATCAACGTGGTGATGGGGCCAGCCATTTTGGGAACAATTCCCACTGAAAGCGGTCTTTTAGATAAATTTATTTTATTTAAATTGTTTCTTTTGTGAACAATAAATTTAAAAAATTAATTAATTTTATTTTTTTTGTTTTTGTAATTTGTGTGAACAATAAAGAGTTAATCTATCTATCTATCTTTTCTTTTAAGTATAAATAACTCGTCCGTACATTAAATACAAATACAAATACAAATTAAAGTATGGACTGACGTACCTCAATACCACGGTTACCCTCATCGTACCTACAACTGCACTATTTACAAAAAAAAAACTGTATTTATAGTCCTTATGTATGATAAGTGCCTAATCACTTCAGCAGGGGGGGGGGACTACTCGAGATTACCTGTGGGCTTATCCCGTAACTCTGAAAGCGATAGCGAGAGTTGCGCGAGCGGGACCGCGCATAGTGCGACTAAGTTGGTACGAGCGATATGGCATGCTCTCGCAATCAGAATCACGAACGTTTCAAAGTTAGAGGATAAGCCAGCTGAACCTAAGTATCTGATACAATCTAAGCAGTCTTAACTTGCGTTGACGTCCGCAGTGAAAATGTACCTATTTTACCGAGCGAAGGTCTCAGAGTTTACTGGGACAAATCGGCATTTGTATGTATGTTTGTGTGTATATTTGTCCGATGATAACTTGCGAACCGTTGATCCGATCTTCATGAAATTTTGTAGGCAAGTAGTTCATTTCAATACAATTTTTAAGATCGAATATGAGATGATATAGGGATCGCGAGGTCTCAGTTCGGCGCGAACTACTAGTTCTAGAATAAACGAATTATGTAACTAGCGCCTAGTAGTTATCTGAAAAGTAGAACTTGCGAGAACAAAGCTTTATGCGCAACTTCAATTCTACTATATCATAGTTTTTTTTTTATCGTCGGCGATTTTTTATTGGATAGGTATTTCCCCCAAAAAGGAGGGAAGTTTGCTCCGGTGCCATTTGTCGAACGATTTAATTAGGCAGAAAGAATCGGTAGTCCACCGAAAGTTAGGTCTATCTCAAGTCTATCTACTTAAAGTACTACCTATCAAAAAATAATTTCGAATATGAGCAAAATCAGTGGGCTTATCCCGTAACTCTGAAAGCAATAGCGAGAGTTGCGCGAGCGGGACCACGCATAGTGCGACAAGATGGTACGAGCGAGATGGCACGAAAAACACTTACAGATCCTAAGGTCACTTACCAAAAAAAAGGATAACAAAAAAAAAGGGGGTTTTGGCGGGAACGTGAAGAAATCATGTCGCGTCTTTTTATTATTTTCCAAAACTTGTGTAAATTTTCGTGTTGTTTCCAAAACTCAATAGAAGGCTCTAGTAAAGTTTTCACCACTTTACTGGGGCATGACTTGGACTTGACCGTGACTTTCTTTGCTTGACTTTGACCGTGACTATGACTTGTTTGATAATATCTAACAAAACTTGAGAATATATTATGTATACTTGACACTGGCAAAGCATAAGACGTGCGACGCCAAAACCCTCTTAGGAGAAAGAGAAAAAAAAAAAACAAAAAAAACGAAACGATTTTTTTTTTTGATGTCATTTACTTAATATTTTTTTAGGTTAACAATGATTAGTTTGGCGTTATTTGGTTATGATTTCACATTTTTTATTTTTGTGCTCATTTTTCCTTTTTTTTTGGCAGAATAAACTATTATTTTTTGACGTTATATTTTGTTATAATCTGGTGATAAGTTAAACATATAAGCCATTTTTAGGGTTCCGTAGTACTACAAGGAACCCTTATAAGTTCGTCATGTGCGTTTGTCTGTCCGTCCGTCTGTCTGTCTGAATCCTTTACATGCATGAACAACGATAGTCTAAGTATAGACCTACAGTTTCAAAATATAAAAAAAACTTTTTTTTGTAAAATAAGGGTAGCTCCCATACATGTAAAGGGGGGGTAAAAAAAAAAACCCTGCATCCCATCATGTTGGGTGTCGTTGAATAGGTCTTTGTAAGGTGACAATTTTGACAGAATTAAAAAAACATAATTTTATATTAATGGGGTGGCTGTCATACATGTAAAGTGGGGATAAAAAATAAACTTCGCCTGTATCCCACATGTGGGGTATCATTGAATAGGTCTTTTAAAATGATGTTAAGGTTTCCTATACCATTTTTTATCAAACGTACTGCTTGCGAAATATGGGCCGACAAAGTTGCTTGCAATGTGCCCCCCCGTCCCCCCGCCATTTCTAAACTATGCATCTCATAAACTTGTAATCTTCCATGTTGATAGGTCTTAGTAAAAAATTTCTTTTAAAATTATTTTGGGCAACATGTGATAACTACTTTTTGAGTTATGCTGTAATAACGGATAAAACTCTACGCACCTACGGAACCCTACTAAGCATGGCCCGACATGCTCTTAACAAGTTATTTTTCATTCTATGGTTTAAGAAAAATACTCACGAGGAGGTCACCCCCCTGTCACCCTCCTGTTTAAAATACCTATTTATGTAAGAATGTTTGTTATCTATATAGACAGCTAAGCTGATAATGTAGGTAAGAAAAACAATATACTTGAAAATGTCAACGATCCGATAATAATGGATATCTTATATCCAAAATATATAAATATATGTAGATACGTGGTAGATACATAGATTACTCTTCTTTAATCAGACCATTAATATAATAAATGCGAAAGTTTGTGTGTATGTATGTAAGTAGGTAAGTATGTAAGTGTGTTTGTTCCCGTTCAACTCTGTACCGGCTGAACGGATTAGAATGAAATTTGGTATACACTGGATTAAAAATAGGCTACTTTTTATCCTGAAAAATTATTATATTTCTGTAGAATAGCGGGTGAAACCGTGGGGTGCAGCTAGTACCACATATATTGTGGACTTACCGGTACGGGAATGAGACTTTTAAAATTATCGCCATTATCGCGTCCAGTGGGCTTATCCCGTAGCTCTGAAAGCGATAGCGAGAGTTGCGCGAGCGGGACCGCGCATAGTGCGACTAAGTTGGTACGAGCGAGATGGCATGCTCTCGCAATCAGAATCACGAACGTTTCAAAGTTAGAGGATAAGCCCGCAGGCAGCCCGGACAGGAATAACATGAAAAAGTGGCTTATAAATACAAGACGATAACAAAATTTTCTTTATTACAAAACTTTACATGTTTTAACTGTATTTTCAATTTAATTAAAGCACAAAACAAAAATATTGCTAGAGTGATTTTATAATGAGTGAGTGATATAATAAATATTGAATGTACGGACGAGTTATTTATACTTAAAAGAAAAGTAACAATATAAATTAAATAAACTAATCTAAAAGACCGCTACCAGTGGGAATTGTTCCCAAAATGCTGGCCCCATCACCACGTTGTATTGCGATGCTCAATTTTGGGGCGAGTGTGGGCGAAATAGCGGCCAGCATTTTGGTCACGTGTTGCTTCGACCAGCGGGCTATTGGACATAGACAACGCGGTTGGACAAGATCTAGCTAGCATGACAAGCCTATATACGGCATGACACGACTCATGTTGGCTCCGTGTGTAGACATTATCCTCTAACTTTAAAACGTTCGTGATTCTGATTGCGAGAGCGTGCCATCTCGCTCGTACCAACTTAGTCTCACTAAGCGCGGTCCCGTTCGCGCACTACCACTACCACCTGATAAGCCCGCTGGTGCCATTACCACGTTGTATTGCGTTGCTCAACCTTTGGGCGAAACAGGCTAGTAAAGGGACAAAGAGACAGCTAGACTTGAATTTCACGGGATCAAAATATAGTTATAGCTTCTCCCTCTCGCTCCCCAGAAACTCATATATAGCCATCTCTTTCAATTTTATTGTTCGTTCGTTTCAAATTCAGTGTTCGTGAAAGTGTAGGAGTGTTGGTGAATATTATATTTTTGGGAAACGTGACTTTTCGTGTTGTTTTCAAAACTCCATGGAAGCTTCTAGTAAAGTCTCCACCCCTTTACTGAGGCAAACAAATTATTGAAGAAGAAAAAAACGGAAGACAAGACGGTATGGCCTTAACGGCTTTAGCATGCCCAGAAATTGGCGAATAAATAAAAAAATAATCGTTCGTTGTCTATGGTAAAATTGGTAACTTGACAGCTGTGAAACATTGAGAAATAACTTGGAAAAATGTATTAACTTATTCATAAATGCAAACAAAAGCACCCATTATCTTTGTTTGGTGATCTAATAAAAGTTTTTCAATCGAAATGGATCCTCAAATAAGGATGCATCGGCGCAGAGGGCCGAATTTCACATACGTTAGTGGATGTGTGAAATACATGATTTTCGTGCTGAATTTCATATTCTGGGTACGTATTTCTCCTGTTTATGTCCCCATAAACCATTTTAGTCTCCACTCTAAGTGATAAAGTACAGGTATTTCGCTTAAATTGTATATCAGTAAGCTTTTTCCTGCTTGTTTGAGGTCCATTGTTTTGAGTGAATCATTATTGTTTTTGTCCGAATGGGTGGGAACATTTCTGTCTGAACTGGGTTTCACGTCGCCGTCGGTATCCTGTCGAGATAACAATAGTTAGCACCACCACAAAAGCAGGCACAGATAAAAATCTCTAAAATTACCAACATGTAGCTGCAACAGCACAGTTTGATTTTTTAAAATTTACTTCCATACTTGTACATCCTTATAAAAAATGGGCTAATTAATGATCATAGTTACTAACTGCTACTCCCATTTCTATTTCATATAGTGACATGTGAAGGAAACCTATTGTCTGAGAGTTAAAATTATGTTATGTCCGGGCTGCCTGCGGGCTTATCCTCTAACGTTTTAACGTTCGTGATTCTGATTGCGAGAGCATGCCATCTCGCTCGTACCAACTTAGTCGCACTATGCGTGGTCCCGCTCGCGCAACTCTCACTATCGCTTTCAGAGCTACGGGATAAGCCCACTGGACGCGATAATGGCGCTAATTTATAGTAAAGTAGTCTTTAAAACTCATTCCCGTACCGGTAAGTCCACAATATATGTGGTACTAGCTGCACCCCGCGGTTTCACCCGCTATTCTACAGACACGGAATATTTTACCGGGATAAAAAGTAGCCTACATGTTAATAAAGGGTATAAGCTAGCTCCATACCTAACTTGCTACTTGCTACTCCATGCCTAAGAATAATTAACAAAAATGTGTCCAAATAATGGTTTTATTTTTTAATATATACCACTTTTCTGCAAAGAACTAGAAAAAAATCGAGCGACTCACTTTTAGCCTCCCCTAGACAGCAACTATCACAAAAAAAAATGCAGCAACATTTGGATTATCTACAGACCTTTAATGGTCTCTGGATAATCCAACTGTTATTTTTATGTAGTAGGCTAAGTAGTTTAGGTAGTTGTAGTTTGTATGTATTTTGCTTAGTTAATAAAGGCACTTGCCCAATAAAGAAAAACACTATTTTAATTGTATATTTTGATTCAAAACTATTCCAAAAACTTAAGTTTCATGTGTGGGTTTCATACAAAACTTAGGAGAAATCAACGATTTTCATAGCACACCAAAGAAATGTGAAAAACGCGATCTTGACCTTGGCAAACAAAAAAAATAGAATTGAAAAAAAACCACAATATCGGGGGTGCCACCTGAGAGGTTATTATTATTATTTGTTAACTTTAATAATGGACTAGAGTTATTACTACTAATACTATTATTATCTTAGGTATTATTATTACTGTTGACATTTATATTGAGTCTACAAATGTTTGTAGTGCTGATAGTTTTATTGAGCTTTTGTGACGTTTTGTTTATTTTAACCTTATATCTAGTGATGACTATACAGTGTATTCTTAAAACCTAATTGAAAATAAAGATTAATTGAATTGCATTTGAGAGCGAGCTGATCTGATGATGGAGACGGAAGGTGGAAAACGGGACTCCTCAGTAACTAACACGGATTTTATAAAAGCTTGTCTGGAAAAATATATTTTTCCACATCAACTTATTAGATACTTCCATTCTTCTCTTTATATACATCTGGACAAAGTATAGCAGATACTGCGCCAGCGGCCCAGAGCCACTCATAAATAGCCATATTTCAAGAAGCTGGCGGGGATACAATAGAATATAAACCAAAAGACAATTAAACTTAAATATAAACAATAATAGAAAACCGGTAGTATAATGGGCGGCCTTATCGCCTAAAGCGATTTCTTCCACACAAACTTGGGATGGACAAAATTATGTATGAAAATAATACAGTCGGTGGTGTAGATATCTACAAAAAATATATATATATAATATAATATATGAAAATACACGCATAATTCTAATACTTACATAGAAATACATACAATAATTACATGCTATATATAAATAATAATAATATAATTTAGGAAAAACTGTCATTAATAATTGTTAAATTGTATGATCTATATACCTTTTTATGTGAATATTTTAATACCCTCTTGCGTATGTTTACCTATTTCGCTAAATTAATAGTATCATATTAGGCACATACTACTTTTGGAAAGTAGCCTAGTACGTAACCAAATTTGTACTTTCTCTTTAACCACATCTGTGTTACTTTCTGTTCTGTGCTATGAAATAAATAAACAAATACTATAAAACTCACAATAGATACACATTATACATACGTACCAATTTTACGTTTACGGACTTTTAGCCCTCATCTCGATTAAGAATAATGCGAACCTTTCTGTTTCAGTTATTTGGCAGTTTGTTGGTGGGAGTGGGATTGTACGCTTTCATTGACAAATGGCAGGCTACCGGATTGATCAAGGTAAGTCCATTTAGCGCTCTTTTCATCAAATAGGCGTTTTTTTTAATGGTTTAATTGCGATCACTACCGCTATGTGATGCCTTGTGTCAAAACAAAAATAGGCAATATACAATTTTAAGGCTGGGTTGCACCATCTAGGTTAACCTTAAACTACAGTCATAACTGCAGTTAAAAAACGGGTTCAGCAGAAAAACGTGTTGCACCATTTTAACTATGGTCAAAATGTCGGATTCGAATTTAATTTAACTGTAACAGTATTTTTAGATAGATAGATAGATTAACTATTTATATTTACATGATTTATAAAAAGGCTTAAAAAGTAGTGTAACTGGCGGCCTTATAGCTGAAAGCGATCTCTTCCAGGCAACCATAGGATGGAGAGGATTCATAGAAGAGGTAGAAGATGGGGTGTGCAATGATGTAGATTATGTGATACTACCAACTAACTAAACTAACTACTAACTAACTGTACTAACTTTAACTGGGGTTATGGTGCAACCCAGCCTTAATATTTTCCATCGAAACATCATTGTGCGTGTGGTGACACACTTGACAACTGAAGAGAACAGGGGGAACGGTCATGGGGGTAATTGTTCAACAGTGGACATCTTCTGGCAATACTACATTAAGCCTTTTTAAACTCTGGGCCCATACTGCCGAAGCTGCGCGACCGCGAATCGTATTTCCGCGCGATAAGGTTCACGGTCACGGCTGTACCTAACAATCATCGTAATAAGGAAAACACGTTACGTGCACTGGAATACCTACCTACCTTTGCAGTACCATTTGCGTACTCAAAAAAAAATACTTTGTCAACTTTCTAGTGGTCCCTCTTTGCCTGTTCTGCCTTAGCCCGTCTCAAGCTAGATCTAGCCATATATCCTGTGGTTCAACCACAGATCACATCCTAGATTCTGCATTCAGGACGCTCGAAGCGCGCCACGCATCAGTCTAAATAAAAAATCTTTCTGTAAAAACTCTGTATACGTTTTGTTTATTTCTCACTTTTTAATTTATTTTTCTATATGTTTTTTGCTACAAAATAAACTATTGTCTTGTATTGTCTATTGTCTGATATTAATTTTTATTCTTTTTATTTTATTTCAATTTAATTTTGTATTTGCTGTTTGACAAAAATTGTTTTCTGTTTGTTTCTGTTGTGTGTTACTATTGACATGTAGGACAATATATATATAATATAATATAATTTAATTTAATAATTTAATTTTGTATTCTAATGGTAATTGAATTTCTTTTTATGTGAATATGGACCTTTGTAGTCTGAATTTAATGATTTGAATTTGAATTTGAATTTGAATTAATGAAAAAATGTGTTTTCCAGCTGGACACAGTGTATGATGTGATGCTGAACATCAGCCTGCTGATAGCCCTGCTCGGAGGAGTCGTGTTCATAGTCAGCTTTGCCGGATGTGTAGGAGCGTTGAGGGAAAACACTTGCTTGCTCAAATTTGTAAATAGTACTTTTATTTATTGATCTGCTCATATCTTATGACTGCCTGGTACTTTGGGGTGTAGTTTCGATCACATTCAGTGACACTTATCAAGGAATGCTAAGAAGAAGCGTGACCTCGTCTTGCCTTGCACTCACACGAATGCGATCGAAACTATAGTCGGAATAACCGACTCAATTTAACGTGAGTATTCCCGTTTTATTAAAACAAAATGTATCAAAACCACGTCAGTTTTCATTGTAATATAATTATTATTTTTTCAAAAATCAACCCCTAACTACTTACTATACCACAATGGGCAAGTACAAGAGTTCATTTTCATTATTAAGACCTGGGGCCTTATCCCGTAACTCTGGTGGCGATGGTCTTCGTTTGCTATCCTGCTCGCTCGCATGGTGCGAGTAAGTTGGCGCGAGTAGGACGGCACGCGATGACCATTGCCACCAGAGTTACGGGATAAGGCCCCTGTATGCTACTTTGTATGTGTGTATACGTAACACAGATCACCCTAGATTCTGCATTCAGGACGCTCGAAGCGCACCACGCATCAGTCTAAATACTCCTATAAGAAATCGCTCTGATTGGTTGATTGTTAGGCGCGAGTAGGCGTTACCTTGAGATAGCCAATGAGAACGCTCGGTCGCACTCCCCGCGCCCCGCGCCGCGCCTCAAACTTTGGTGACTTTTTGTAGGAACAACGAATCTCGTAATGCGGTATATGTGATACGTAACCATGCTCTGACAAATAAATTAATCTTGAATCTCAGTTGGTTAGCTATCGTAGCGCAGGGAAGCACTAGGTTTTTGTAAATCAACCCTTAAGGGGGCTAGTTATTGTAGCATAATGGAGCACGAAGAAAAGGTTTTTCGAAAATCAACCCCCAAGCAGGTCGTAGCAAGTAACTACATAATCTTTTCAATTTCCAGTATTCCCTATGTCTGCTGATCCTGTTTCTCGTGGAGATGGGCGGTGCAGTGTGCGGGTTCGTGTTCCCTCGCTCCCTGCACCCGCTGCTGGAGCTCAGCTTCACGGAGCGAGTCGTGCACTCGTACAGGGACGACCCCGACTTGCAGAACTTCATCGACTTCGCGCAGAGCGATGTGAGTGTTGAGAGATCCTACCTGTTATGTTTACCTGGTACTTTGATGTTAGATTATCCCTTTTTGTGACAGCCAACTCGCACTGGGCCAGCGTGGTGGATATGGGCCAACCACAGGGTAGGCCGATACCAGAGGGATTTAAAAAAAAACTGATGCAGGTGATAGCCATTAAATAGTCTAAATGAGAGTTCTTGGGCTCAATAACTTTTTTTAATGGTTGACTGTCTAAGCGTTTGACCACAACTCACCTGATGAGTGGCAGTGTGGTCGAAAATTGTAAGCGCCCCTAGCCGAATACTAGAAGATACCACCGCCATTCTATGGATTACCCACAATGTTTTTCTACACCGGTCGCTCAAACTCATTGCTGGGATTTGAACCCACGACTCGCGTTTTGCGAACTCAACGCGCTAACCACTGAGCTATCATCTCCACACTGATTCAAAACTGGCATTCGAGCTGGCTACCCTTGATACGAAATGTTAAAATATCAAAGCTTGAATCGTGGACAGAGAAAGTAATAGATGCATGTCTCTCTCCCACAGATTTTTTTTTAATGGAAAATTAAGTATTACTCATGAAGAAAAAGGACAACGGTATATTTCTGTCCGGTAGTGTATGTTTTGTTTTATTCAAGACTATTATTACTGCATCCTGATTGGTCGAAAATCGGTAATGGTAATCGTGATTGGTTGATATATAATGACGTTTTGTCTCATGTGCGGACACGCTACCCGACTTTCATCCTATACTATTTTTAAGGCCTGCAAGAAGTTTTCGAAGAAAGAAGAAATCACCAAAACTACTTTTAAAACGGTTTTTAACTGCGTTTTTGAGGAGCTTTGGCGGGAACATGAAGAAGTCATGTCGCGTCATTCTATTATTTTCCAAAACTTGTGTTATATCGAGTATTATATATACAAAAGGTGGATTTTTATCCATTAAGTGTTCGTGAACGTGCACGAGTGTTGGTGAATAGTATAATGTTGTGAAACGTGACTCTTAGTGTTGTTTCCAAAACTCCTTAGAAACCCATCTACTAAATTCTCCACCATTTTACTGGGGCATGACGTGGTCTTGACCGTGACTTACTTTGCTTGACTTAGACTATGACTGAGACTTATTTTAATCGTGAAATATTTGACATCATATAACAATACTTGACACTGGCTAAATACACAACGTGTAGAGCCAAAACATAGGAGAAAAAAAAACTGCGTCTTATGCTATTCTCTCTAATCCCAGTTCCACTGCTGCGGTCTGACATCGGACGGGTACATGGATTGGTCGAAGAACGAATACTTCAACTGCTCGTCGCCATCAGTCGAGAAGTGCGGGGTTCCGTTCTCGTGCTGCATCAATGCGACTGACATATCCTCCGGTTTGGTTAATATCATGTGTGGATACGGCGCGCAGAATTATCCCGTAAGTATTTGACTATAAGGTACATTTTACTGTGAAGTGCTGTAGAAAGTATTTATTTTTTAAAGAAATTACGGGTACAATGATCACCTAGATAACATTGGTTTAGTTACAAATCTCAATAAGCTGATTTTCATCTTGATTTTTGGTATAGTGACAAATGCATTTATTTCCAGCTTTCAACTTGAAGTTTTGGTTGGTGCAATTTCTTGATTTTCTATTTATTATGGCAAAATTAGTTTTCGTGAACCTACTATGAGTAATTAAGCTATAATTGACAAAAAACGCGAGAAAATTTGAATTTCGCGCGCTGAACGAAGTGTTGCACCTTAAGGAGTTTAACGCTTAAGGAGGTTTTTAAAAAAAAAAGTCTAGTATTACTTTTCCAATTCCAGGTAGCGGAGGCCAGTAAACGCGTGTGGACAAGCGGTTGCATAGAAGTGGTGCGATCTTGGGCCGAGAGGAATCTGTACACTATTGCGAGCGTAGCTTTAGGTGTCGCGCTCTCTCAGCTGTTCGTCATATACTTAGCCAAGACTCTGGAGGGACAGATTGAACTGCAGAAAGCTAGGTAATTGAATATTCATCACCATTGTCAGTCAGGAAACGTTTACTACTGAAAAAAAGGATCTCCATCTGCGATCAGAACCATCGGAGGACGGACAGCAGCGTCCTCTTAGTAAACGGTGGGATCTGCATTCCCCAAGCCGCCTGCCAAGCGTGGGGATTATGGCACTCCTTACGGGGAGACGTTTGTTCAGTAGTGTACATCTTCTATCTGGTGTTGACTACTATCGAAAAAAACTTTTGAACGTATTCAATAGCAAAATGTAGGGAAAGGGATGGAAACGGAAACAAAATCACAAATAATAAAAATAAATAAATGCGAAATAAAAAAAAAGTAAAATAGTAATAGTATAAAAATGGTAAAAATGTAATAGTATAAAAATGGTAAAAATGTAATAGTATAGTATAAATAGTAATAGTCTAATAGTATAAATGCGAAAGTCTGTGTATGTTTGTTCCCGTTCAACTCTGTACCGGCTGAACGGATTTGAATGAAGTTTGGTATGGAGGTTGTTTGTAAAAAATTTATTTTAATTCTAATTTTATTTTAAATAATTTTAATTCATTGTCACATTTATTTCTGGTCATCATAACACGAGCACGAATCTCTGAAATACAAGCTTTAGCTTAGTTCAGATATCCGAAGCTTTACATATCTTTAAGGTCAATGTTGGAAATAAATAAATTTTGTATATAACCTGGATTAAAACAGGCTACTTTTTATCTCGGAACAATATTTGGCTTCTGTAGAATAGCGGGTGAAACCGCGGAGCGCAGCTAGTTTATCAACAAAATTATATCGAATGCGTAACGAAAGTTTGTCGATAGTAGTTGTGCTAGGTTTACAGTACTGATGCTACATGTATGTGTGTGTGGCAGATGTGTGTTAGTTTGGCGTCAATTAGATATGTTTTTATTGCAGATGGCAAACATGAAATAGGGGTATGGCGGGCGCGTACCGAGATGACAGCCGCCGCACGCCGCTGTAGCGCCCCGCCACCCCCCCGGCTCCCTGGACTCCCCAGGGACGCCCTACAGGGGATCCAACCAACATCTACTCTCTACTGTGAATAACGATAATTAAACTGGTCAGTGCTATAACAGTGTAATCTCTTCGACTAAGTGCCCCCTTTTTACCCCTTTGGGGGTCAACAATGTATATTATTATTATTCCGACCTCCTAAGGCCACCCTATAAGGGCCCAAATATCATCTACTGTTACAAACTAAGAAACTATAACAAACTTTGTCTGTGCAATGTATGTGGCTGTTTTACCCCTCAGGGGGTCAACAGTGTATATTATTATTATTCCGACCCCCTTAAGCCACCCTATAAGGGCCCAACTATAGTCTACTGTTACAAACCTAAAAAAACTATAACAACCTTTGTAAAATTTCTGTGGCTGTTTTACCCCTTCAGGGGGTCACCGGTGTATATCCAACTTAGATTCAAACTAAAGAGATATAGTGTGCGTTTAGAGTCTACTGTAAAAAAAGTATTTGTTTCTTTGTCATCTTAAGACGCTACGACTACTTAATAAACTTTACTTTTTAAATTATCCCTTTTCATATTCTCGCATACTGAGTTTTTATTAAAGGGAATACAATAAGGGGATAACAATTCATAAAATTCCTGGAGGGGTTTAATTTTTTGAAAATATGTATTATAAAAAAAATTGATGTAATTTGCTTAAAATTCTTACTACCGTTTCTGTTAGCGATTTGTAAAAATAAATTAATAAAAATGACGTTACGTTCAGACAGACAGACAGACAACTAGGATTACTTAAATCGCTAAACAAAACAAAAAAGCATTTAGAAACTTGTATAAAAGTGTTTCATCTTAATTATTTAAAACAATTATTATAATGTACATAATTTATATAATTAATGTAATCTCAATATTTATAATTATGTGTTTGTATAACATTTAAATATTACAAAATAAACTTTAATGTGGAGTGCCATTCATGTTAATATAAGGCATTTTTAATGGTCTTATACAGGTGACCAGAATTGCCGTTACACTAAACTTTACTCCAGAGTCACGCTTCAAAGATAAACGATTCTAAAGTTACAAAAATGGCGCCGCCGATAATTCACTTGAACTTAATTGAAGGTATAAATTGGTTCTAAAAATTTTGTGTAACTTTGAAAGCGTGTCTTGGAAACGTTAAGCTGGAGGAGTTTTTTTTTTGATGTATACAAGTTCGTATTAGTGTCTGCTATCTATTCATATAGATTTTATAAGCGACCGCTATTTTTAAGAAAAAACAAGATGGCGGACAGTAAGGTATGCCAAAATCTTCAAAGCCCTTTGATAAGACAAAATAAATAAAATAATTATCACCTATAAAATAAGTTAAAAAATTGTTATTGTTTTCTAATATGATTGAAGTGATTGTCAAGTTTATTCTAGAATAGGTTATTGACGGCGATTGACTGAAAATTTGATTGACGATCGACCATTGATCGTCTTCGGTAAATGTAAAATAATCAAAATTATTGTGATATGAATAGTTTGAGTTGTTTGGGATTCGATTGTTGCTCAATTTTCAATTGAAGTGATTTAGCTTTAATTCAAAATGTACCTAAACAAATGTTTAATTTCTTTGGGTATTTTACAAAAATTAGTTTATTTAAAGTGATGATAGCCGCCATTTTGTTGTACGTTTTCAAACAATATAATTCGGTGTTAGTCAGTGTCGTTTAATTTTAAACTACATACGCGTGAAAATATCAAAATCACCTTCTTTGCCTTGGGTCATGTATAATTCAAGGGGTATACAGGTTGTAAGGGAAACGATTCCGAAAATGAAGATTGGTGATCGTGCTGGCTGTACTAAAATAAATCAGAGAAAAAAAACAAAGATACTCTAACAAAAATGCAATAACAGCTTTGGGGAGTTAAATACGTATTCCGAATAAAAAAAAGTCACATCCCTCCGCGCGGCTCCAAGCTTTGTACGATTTACGTTGCCAGTTTGTAAAAGAAAAGTGCCGATAACCATTGGGGAAGAAAGTGTCTCGGGTGGTAACCCCGAATCTGAAGACGCAGCGTAGGCAGACTTCCCACTAGGTGACGACATCGTAAAGGTCGCGGGCCGCTCTAGGGAGACGCCTAGCAATTCAAGTCTCGTCTGATGATGAAAAGGCAAATGGTTATTGGTATTCGAATTTGTTTAGATAGAATTAGCGACACGCCCCGGCTGCACAAGGGTGTAATTTAAAAAAAAATACTACATTCATCAAAATCGGTTGCGCGGCTTAGGAGTTAGTGTATACAGACAGACAGACGCGGAAAGTGACTTCATTTTATACTATTTAGAGATAATAAAAGTGAGTGTTTCTCTTACATTCTGTATAGTCGTGCCACAGTTATCTCACTCGCTCATATGCAAGCTTTTGTTGATAGTGTGAATTTTCAAAAACTGTACGTAGGTATGTAGGTGTTTGAAGTAAGATACAGAAAAGAAAAAATATATATTTTCCGTAAAATTAACAGATAATAAACGAACGTTTATGGAAAAAAAAAAATGTCATTACAAACAATATTTTTTAGCTATTCTTACTTCGTTTAGTAGTGCTTAAAATGTGAAAATATGCGAGCTAGAATACTTAAATTCGAATTAACATAACGTAACCTTTATCTTGCCTTAGCTCAAGTATAATTTTAATCTGACAGCGCTGAGACTATCTGCATCTCTTTTTTCCAAAAAAAAAATGGCTGTAAGTTTAGATCGTTCAAACTTATTTTAGTTTACAGAATCGTACAACAGAATCGGTACCATATTTCTTTACACAAAAAAAATGTGTTAATTATTCAAATACAAAAAAAAAAATCGATAGTACTTTTTTTAAACTCACGTGCAATATTTAATTATACGGGGTGCTTTTGAAATAACGTAAATTTTCTCACAGGCAGCTTCCACTTAGCAAGTTTTGTTCTATGACTTTTAATAATTCGTAATTTTTCACTTACATTATAATAGACCGGTAACTGGCAAGTACATTAGACGGTTTTTTTTCTCTCTTAAGTTTTGGCTCCACACTTTGTATATTTGGCCAGTATCAAGTAATAATTCGAGTAAAGTCAAATACATAGCAATTAAAACAAGTCTCAGCCCCGAATACTGAAACGTTTGTTAACTTTGACGACAGATTAAGTCTATTGCTGCCTTTGTCATTTGCTTAGTGCTAGACATAGGCAGTATTAGAATTAATCTGTTGTCAAAGTTAACAAACGTTTCAGTATTCGGGGGTCAGTCATACTCAAGCAAAGAAAGTCACGTCCAAGTCATGCTCCTGTAAAGTGGTGGAAACTTTACTAGAGGCTTCTATGGAGTTTTTTTTTTTTTTTTTCTTCAATGAATCAGCATTTATGGGTGTCTACACATGGCCCGACCTGACATCGTGTGAAAGGGACAGCTAGATTTGAATTTCACGGGAGCAAAAGAAACAAATTATTAAGGTTATAGCTTCTCCCTTTCGCTTCCCCAGAAACTTATATATAGCCATCTCTTTCAAGCGATGTCGGGTCGGGCCATGTGTAGACACCCTTAACGTAAATACTCAAACTCGAATCGTGGATTGTTACATTACAGGGGAACGCTTTCGGTGACAGTGCTTTAAAGAAATTACATTTGACCCAAAAAAAAAGGTTTCAAAGGTTTTTATTTTCTTTTTTTTTTTGCGTTTTTTTTCGCAATACAAAGATTTTTTTTTTAACTAAAGAAAATAAAAATCCTTGGAATCTTTTTTTTTGGTTTAAATGTAATTTCAAGGCACTCTCACCGGAACGATGAAATAGTGTTTAGTTTAATAATAAATGTATTGAATAAATAAATCAGGACATTTTTGGACTAAACAGTCGCTTAGAAAACTGCCAGAGAGAAGTTTGCGTATTTAAAAACCACTTTGTATATTACATATTATTTTTAATTAATGCATTTTTAAAATAAACTAAGCGTGCCAGTATACAGTTAAATATATAATAGTTTTAGTGATTAAAATATACTTGATTATACACTTAATTTAATTTTTAATTTAAGTTAAAAGCCGACAAAATGACGTCGATTTTTCTATTCCATTTTCGAGACTAAAATTTCATCATCATCATCAGCCAGAAGATGTCCATTGCTTAACAGGACTCCGCCTTAGAGCGCCACACTGGGCTATCTAAATTTGACAGCTCTAAAATTGCTGTCGTCCTTTTCTCACATATCGAAATGAAAACAGTTAATTTTAATCCTGTCAGTTTAGTTCGGCGAGTATAAAAGAATCGACGCCATTATTTTTGTAAAAGTTTATTTAAGTTATTTTGAATTATTCTTAGATTTTTTTTTTCGTTTGGAAAAGAGATGAAGACGAAGAAGATTTAAAAACAAAATGTGAGAAATGAGTGTACACATTTATGTGAGAAATATGTTTGTACACATTAATGTGAGAAATATGTATATACACATTAATGTGAGAAATATGTATGTACACATTAATGTGAGAAATATGTATGTACACATTTCTCACATTTTTTTTCTGTAGTTACGTATCCTTATATACATGTATATAAGGAAAGGGTATGCTAAGCCGAAAGGGGCTCGTAGTACTCATCATTGTGAACAACTTTTACTATGGGACCAACACTGAAATCGAGAAAAAATATCAGCTTCAGTTCCATAGAAAAATGTCAATGACAGTCGGAGACAATGTATGCAATAGCAGTTTTTTTTCTCGATTTCAGGTTTGGTCCCATAGTAAAAGTAGTTTACAATAACAGAAATAATTTTCGTACAATGTCTCTTTTCATACTTTATTCCGTAGAAGATATTTTATATTTATAAATGTGATTCCATGTTATTTTTTTAGCCATATATATTAATGTGAAGTTTGTTTGTATGGGCCCAGTGGCCAGCCCTATTGTCGGAGTTTTGGAGGCCGCCTGAAGACCTCCGACATAGATATTAATATTAAGATGAAAAATCTCAACTCAGTATAATAATTCTTAAGTCTTCTTATAGTAATTATATCTATTTTTAGTTCGGAAAAATGCCGCTAGTGGTAGTGTGTTATCTTTTTAACACAGATTACAATATAGATACCGCATTACGAGACCTTTGTGCCGACAAAAACTCAATAAAGTTCGACGAAAGTGTGGGTTGAGGGACTGCAACCAAGCGCTTTCATTGGCTACATCAAGCTGCATTGGCCTACTCGCGCCTAGCAATGAACCTATGAGAGTAAATATTTATAAGTTTATTAAGACCGAGGCGTAGTGCGTTTCGATCATCCCAAGTGCGGAATCTGTATCGTAGTAGTAACCTGTAAGTGCGGAATCTATATGGGTAATCTGCGACTGTAGCCAACGATACTATATATAATCTGTGCTTTGTTGTTATAACTAGCGCCATTAACGTCAATTTCCTGTACGAAACATATTTACTGATCATTTTTGTACTTTTTAACCGACTTAAAAAAAAAGAGAGAGGCTGTAATTTCGATTGTATTTTGTTTTTGTTAGTCGATTCTGTCCATTTTCCTGTTATAAGCAATGATGTTTTAACTGAGGTTGATCATTGACACACTCAGAGCAGTGGGCTTCTCCCGTAACTCTGAAAGCGATAGCGAGAGTTGCGCGAGCGGGACCGCGCATAGTGCGGCTAAGTTGGTACGAGCGAGATGGGATGCTCTCGCAATCAGAATCACGAAAGTTTCAAAGCCCCCTGGTCCGGCAAAACACGCTATAGTTTTTCTCGCAACATCTCTGTCTCGCTCCTACAACTAGTAGTTCGCGCCGAACTGAGACCTGATCCTCACAACCCCTTTACCGATTCAGCTCATATTCGAACTTAAAAATTGTGTTGAAATGAACTACTTACCTACAAAATTTCATGAAGATCGGATCAACGGTTCGCAAGTTATCATCGGACAAATGTACACACAAACTTACAAATATACATACAAATGCCGATTTGTCAAGTAAACTCTGAGACCTTCGCTTCGCTCGGTCAAATATTAGATAAGATTCTGTCCTTGTCACCCGTCGTTCGCCGTTCCAGCCCGAATTTAAACGAGCCCATGCTTTGTGACTATTAGCACCACGCGTCTTCTGTTTGAAACGTCATTGGATTTCAAGTAATAGATGCCTGCTTATTTTGTTGTCTAAGATATTTGTATTAAGGCGAGGACTGATCGTGATTTGAAATGAGTACTGTCCCACTCAAAGTTCTAAGGTTTAAAGTTGAATATCGCATATCATAATTGATGAGAAAACGGTAAATTGTAGTTTTTCATTGCTTTTTTGCCGATTATCGGAAATATTTAAATGAAATAAAAAAACTACCTGGTTTGCCGTATAAACCACTAGCCTGGATATTTAATTTGTAAAAGAAAATCTGTAGTCACCGCTGAAAATTCAGAGCATTTGATTTCAGAAGGGTTTTTCAGGGGGTCTTTTTGCGATTTTTTATTTTGTAACTAAGACAGATTTTCGAAATTTTATTCGGTTAAACGTAATTTCAGTTTTATTTTCTATCTGCAGTATTTTTTGCACCTGATTAAGTAATCTCGTCACTTCGAACAAAGCGCTGAAAAATGCTACTTTTTGTTGTTTTGCGATTTGGACCTCGCGTTAATTTATAAATGAACTAATTTTATTTAAGTATGAGGGTTAATAAAAAAATTATATTATTGTGTTTTATAGCAGCGCATTGCGAATGTGGATACCGCGCCAAACTTACTGTAGTATTGCGGTACTACATTTCTTAAAAATATATAACTGTGTAATGAATAAAATAATTTTAAAAAAAAAGGTGATACATTGTAAAAGAAACAACATTATTACATTGTGACGCTATAAACGTTTTTCGTTATATAGTACAGTTTTAAAGATTTTTATACGACAGAATCGACGCCATTTTTTTTCTTCTATAATTTAGTGTTATGTAATAAGTATTAGAGACGACACGTAAAATGCAATGTTCCATTTAGTTGTGTTCAATTTGCCGAATTTCGGTGTCGCTCGCTAGAGAAAAAATAACTTATTTAAATATTCATGCGCGGCAAAGCACTTCGCTCGTCACTCAGATATTAGATGTTAAATATATATGTGCCCAGTTATTTCGCTGGAAATATTGGCTTTCAATCCGAAACACAGTAATTGTGAGGAACTCCTTTCCCGAGACTGGTCGCCTTCTCTTTAAAAGTTTTATTTTTATTTTATTTTTATTTATATATTTGAATATTGTTTCTTTTATTTTTGCTACGTCAGTATACTTTTACGAATCGAACCTGCACCTATCATTTCTATGTACCATAGTAATGTTTGCACACTACTGCTTCGCTGTTGAAAACTGGCAAAGGTGTGGTACTTCCCCGGGCGGGCCCTGGAAAAGAGTCCTACCACTACAAAAGTACACAACCCAGCGTTTTTTTTAATTTGCAAATAATATTAATTATCGTGGTCACGAAGCGAGCGCTAGCAAGTGACCACAATTAAGGTGCAACGTTTCGCTCATCGCGCGAAATTCAAGTTTTCTTGCGTTTTTTGCCAATTACAGCTTAATTACTCATCGTGAACTTATTGAAACCGATTTTGCACCAATTAATAAGTTGTTTTCAGAAATTACGGGTAAAATGATCACCTAGATAACATTGGTTTAGCTACAAATCTCAATAAGCCGATTTTCATCTTGGTTTTTGGTTTAGTGACAAATGTACTTATACTAGCTTTCAAATGGATTTTTTGGTTAGTGTAATTTCTTGAAATAATCTATTTATTATCGCAAAATTAGTTTTCATGAACCTACGATGAGTAATTAAGCTGTAATTGACAAAAAAACGCAAGAAGTTTGAATTTCGCGCGCTGAGCGAAACGTTGCTTAAATGGGACGTCGCAATTTAATGCGGTGTCATCTCTATTATAATAGCCCAATGTAATTTAGACGTATTGTGTATGTAACCATGTATTTGACATTGTACCAAATAGTAAAGATAATTCTCATTATAGAAAGTATAAGTCTTACGCAGACGATTGCTATTTAAGTCGGCATGCCCATAAACTGCGAGAGAGACAGGGATACAGAGAGAACGAGATAGAGCGATAATATATTGAGATAAGTAAAGAGAGAAACGGAGAAAATTATTACATTAAAGAGAGAGAAGATCGGGAGATGAAGATTTAGAGTGAGATAAAGATCTCTCTTTCTCTTTCACTCTTAATTACATTCTAACTCTTGAAACGAGAATGAACGTCGGCAACCGATCCCCACATACTTTAAATCTGAAAACCACAGACAGCAGACCAACGAGAGAAAAATAAGAGGAAATATATTTCTTACTCTCTCGTTTGTTAGACGGCAGTCCGTCCGTACCAAATCAACAGGTCTGGGCTTTAATTCATCGGAATTATTATTTCTCTCACTCTCTCTCTCTCTCTCACTCAGATTTTCGACTGTCGATTAGAAGTATATAGTCTCTGTTATGCTTAAAATATAAATTGAATTTGCAACAAAAATTAAAAATGTACCAACAATAGTAATTACTAATGTACCTACAATTCACAAACGTACAATAAGCCTTTCGAATCTGTATTCGCGAAAACTTCTGGAACTTCAGGGGCGCTAGTCTCGACTTTTCGCTGCAGCACTTTGCGACCGAATTCGGTCGCTATGACGCAAAAATTCGACAACGAACATGAAAAAACGCAAACATAGCGTTGAATTTTCGCAAAAAGCAAAATTCAACGCTACGTTTACGTTTTCAAAAAAAAAAAAAACCTGGTAATGAAAGTACCCAATAATAGATGGCGTTAGATGTACCTTGAGGTTTTTCTGCCACTGTCAAGACATGAAAGACAAAAAAATGTACGTGTGCCTTTTTTTCTCGTGTTTTTTGGCTCCACATGTGTATTTAGACAATTTCAAGTAATGTAACTATGTATTTGACTTCATTTGAAATATTACAATAGTTGACACTGGCTAAATACACAACGTGTGGAGTAATAAACAACGTTATTTAAACGATTTAAAAAATAAACAAAATATTTCGACAGAAATGACAATGACAGGTAAAACGATAGGTCTATTACGCCATCTAGTAAGTATTTTAGAACAATTTTTTTGGAAAACGCCTCATTCGTGTTCAAAGTCGAATTTGGTCCCAAAGTGCTGTAGCGAAAAGTCGAGACTAGCGCCCCTGGTGGAAAAGTCTACTAACTACTCATAAATGACGACCATCATGATCTTCTCATATAATTGACGAGTGGGGCATTTTTTTTTTTTTAATATAATTTTGCTCCACGGACTCTGGGGTCCGTGCCTTTTATCAAATTTTACAATTATTTTTAACTGAAACTGAATATCACTCGAGGAACCGATAACCGGCGGGGAAGAAAGGTTCTTGAGTGGCGACGAACCGGAAGACGCAGCGTCGGTAGGCCTCCCACCAGGTGGACCGACGACATTGTGAAAGTCGCGGGCAACCGGTGAATGCAAGTGGCCCGTTGTCGGTCGGTGTGGCGGTCTAAGGGGGAGGCCTATGTTCAGCAGTGGACGTCTTCTGGCTGATAATGTAATAATGTTAAAACTTTTTAGAACTGATTACGTTGAATATAATCTTATCGAACGTTTGTGAATAAAAGGGATAGATTTTAGCGATTCTACCGAGCTTTGTAAATAAACTCAACAATATTTGTAAAATGCCGTTTTATTCAAAATAACGAAAAAAAATAAAAAAAAAATTGTAAAAATTGATGTAAAAATCGTAAATTATACATCTAAAGATGTTTTGAATTTTCCAGTACCTAGTAGTAGTTACTTTTGCATTTATTGCATTTGTGTTTGAGGGCTTTCACGGGTTCCGCGCTCTATCGCTCGCGCATTGTATATTTAATATACTATCTACTACTATATCAGCCTTTTTAAACATCCCACTGCTGGGATATCAGCCTACCCTGGAAGGGTGATTAGGCCATATCCACCACGCTGGCCCAGTGCGGGTTGGCGGATTCACATACGCCATTTAATATACTGCGTTACAATCGCAGTGTTATTCAAAAATGTAGTTCCAATAATTAATATAAAAATAAACAAACAATGAAAAAACCAAACATACAAACACAGCCTACATACAAATGTTTAATAAATATATATATTTACATATTTTATTTTAAAGTTTGAAAGAATACAGTCACTACATAAAACAATAGAACATCGAAAAAGGTTAATAAATATAAAGGTTAATAAAGTTAAGGTTAATAATTCCGTTGGACTTGTACCGTGGGGCAAGCTTTTCAGGTATTTTTAAAATTACTCAGAGACCAACTAGTTGATCTGTAAGGCAGGAACGGAATATGTATTTTTTTTTCATTTTTTTTTTGTATAAAGTAAATCAAATGGATTTAAAAATAATTTTCATTTGCGAACATGAAGTTCTAGAAATAATTATTTACTTATTTCACGAATTGTATAAAATTAAAAATTATTAGAACTAGCTAAATGTCTAAACTACATTACTAACATGCGAGGGAAAGAGCGCGAAATCCGTAAAACCTCTCTTAGCTTGACACTGAAGAATAATCAGATTTTGACTGTAATTAATAAGATTATTTTTTGTTAATAATTTAGAACATAATAATAGTGAAATGTAAAATTGCACAATTTTATTAGTTATTAACTATAATGTTATTTTGTGTAAAACTAGATAAATATAAATATTATTCTTGTACATTGAATACTGTACGCAGTGATATAGATACCTTATAAATACATATTGATAACTTAATAACCTGTTTTTTTTTACAACCTATAGGCGACGGTGATCACTTACCATCAGGCGGCTCGTAAGCTTGTTTGCCAACTATGGCATTTAAAAAAAAGGGCGTAAATTTATCCAAAATTTGATTTGTACGGTGTTTTTGGTTTGTATGTAAGTATCTTAGTGTGTTCCTATAATATGTTATGGTCCTGTGTGTAGCCTTAAACGGCTTGATCGATTTTGAAAGGTGAGGTATCGTTAGATTCCTCTTTACGTAGGCTACATAGGCTTCATTTTGCAGTCGGGTATTTTCTTTTCATAGGCAATAAAAAAAAATAGGTTGCGCGTCATTAAAATGTTGGAATTTACAAGTTTTGCTCACACGAAAACAATAGGCGCTCAGTAACTAGAATAAAACGTACGGGAAGTATTATGAATTGAGGTACACTATAAACCACTAATACGTATTTATTTTAAAAAAAAAAGGCAATGTAGAAGAGGTAACAAAGTCGTTTAGAGCATGGGCCGTTACCACCTTTTCTACTGTTTGTTCTACTAATAGAACAAGTAGGAAAAAAAAACACATTTTGTTCTATTTTTGCCAGCTAATTTAAGTCCATTTTACCAAAGAGCACTTGGGCGATTCGCACCGTGGTCCGAGCTACTTGTGGTATGAGCTACCGCAGTACCTGTAAATGTGCAATTAGAATGTTTGTTTAGTTATTGCTAGGTAGTTTAAATTTCAGAAATAGAGACGCCCAAGCCGGGCATAACCGAGGCGCTTTTATTGACCGAGCGTAGCGAAGGTCTCAGAGTTTACTGGGACAAATCGGCTTTTGTATGTTTGTGTGTATATTTGTCCGATGATAACTTGCGAACCGTTGATCCGATCTTCATGAAGTTTTGTAGGTAAATAGTTCATTTCAATACAATTTTTAAGTTCGAATGTGAGCTGAATCGGTCCAGGGGTTGTGAAGATATAGGGGTCGCGAGGTCTCAGTTCGCCGCGAACTACTTGTTTACTTAAATCTTAAATCAAATTTTCTTTCATATTAGCTTCTTACATAAAGCTGGTGAGCAGTTGACAGTCAATGCTCGAGCTGCCGCGGACGGATGTGTTGAGCGGACATCACGCCGATTCATGCCGAAACTGATACCACTGTAAGCACGTTCTATTCATCTGTGACTGTAAGGCAGCACACACAAACACTAGAATAGGTACTAAACGGCACAAAAGTATTTAGCCATGAGTATTAAAAATGCAGATAGGTACATACTTGTAAAAGAAAAAAAAAAAAACTAAGCAATTTCTAAGTACTTATGTGCGCGTCAATGTATTATTTTCCAAAACTTGTGTTATTTCGGGTGTTAATGTGTAAAAAAATGTGTTTTTTTTATCCATTAAGTGTTCGTGAACGTGCACGAATGTTGGTGAATAGTATGATGTTGTGAAACGTGACTGTTCGTGTTGTTTCCAAAACTCCAAGGGAACCTCTAGTAGTCTCCACCACTTTACTGTGTCATGACGTGGACTTGACCCTGACTTATTTGGCTTGACTAAGACTTATTTTAGTAGTGAAATATTTGACTTCACTTGAAATATTACAATACATGACACTGGCTAAATACACAACGTGTGGAGCCCAAACATAAGAGAAAAAAGTATGTAGGTACCTAATCTTCCTCTGAGTACTTTAATGAGTTTCGTTCTAAGTACATAGTTTAGTTCAGCTTTTGGATTGATAATGTAGTAGGTATGTTGGTATGTTTAGGAACAAGAACCACCTTGTTAATTTTCTGCCGTAGGTATCTTTATAGTACATTCCGTCGAATCCAAGAATCGTTTTGGCGGGATCAAGAAGACATGTCGCGCCATTGTAGGCATTTTCCAAAACTTGTTTTATTTCCGAGTGTACCTAAGAACGGTGGATTTTTATCACAGATGAATCTGTGATTTTTATCCATTACGTGTTCAGGAACGATCACGAGAATTGGTGAATACTATAATTATGTGAAACGTGAATTTTCGTGTTGTTTCCAAAACACCATAGAAAACTAGTAAAGTCTCCACCATTTTACTGGGGCATGACTAGGACTTGACCATACTTAGATTGATTAGATTGAAGGGTTATGTTCGCAGTGAAATTTCTAGGCATTTTAACACCTACCAAACCTCTGGGTGACAAGCGCAATGCATTGCCGCGAAGGATTTTTGACCCATAAGGGTAGATTTTTTAATGAAACTAACGAGACGAGCTTGTCCCTCGGCTGATAGTAAAAGTCACGCTTGCTCGTAGAGAACATTGCCACTCAGAATATACATCCATAGCAATTAAAAACACTGCACGTGGCGCTGTCCTGCGTTCGCCACTTTGTATTATTAGATACAAAAGTTGAATCTCTATAGATAATATGCACAGTAGGTACATAATTTTACTGAAAACATCGCCCTTCAATCCGGAACACGGAAATGATTGCACACAACTGCTTGGCAGACTTGTTAGACATAAAATACAATACAGATTATACGCCGCGCGTGCCTTTTTTTTTTTCTCTTTCCTCCTAAGAGGATTATAGCGTCGCACGTCTTATGCATTTGCCAGTGTCAAGTATACTCATATTTTTTCAAGTTTTGATGAATATTGTCAAATAAGTCATAGTCAAAGGCGAGCAAAGCAAGTCACGGTCAAGTCCAAGACATGCGCCAGTAAAGTGGTGAAAACTTTACTAGAGCCTTCTATAGAGTTTTGGAAACAACACGAAAATTCACGTTTCACGATATCATACCATTCACCAACACTTGTGCATGTAAACGAACGGGTAAAAATTCACTGTTTTTACACATTAACACTCGAAATAACACAAGTTTTGGAAAATAATAAAAATACGCGACATGATTTCTTCACGTTCCCGCCAAAACTCCGCGCGTGCCTTTGAAAGAAATTTAAATCTACAACCTGCTACAAAACTGACCTAAGTCACAAAATCGCAAAAACCGGCCAGTGTACACTGTGCGCGAATGTCAAGAAAAAAATATCGTTCATTATACGCACTCAATATGATCACGTGTGTGCGTGCGTGTACCCACACAGGCTCGTTAAGTGCGTGCATGGCAAAAATGCAACTCCACGACTTGGTTAAATATCGGACGGACAGAGAATGGTCAGAAGATGCCTAACGAAATATTTTTGTTAATTTTTTTTCAAATTCCATCCTAATTTTGTAAGTTTAGAGTCGTTGGCTAAAATTATAAAAACCTACATAAAACTTCATGATTTTCTCTAAAAATTCCAACAGGCTTTAGCACCATGGACCACATACAATCGCTCCGCCAGATTATAGAGATGTCTAAGGAGTATTATCAACCAGTATGCCTAGCTCTTGTGGACTATGAAAAAGCCTTCGATTCAATATTGCAGTATTGCAGTCCCTTCAGCGATGACATGTCGACTATAGGTATATAGAAGTGCTGAAGTGTTTCAATGGAAACGCTACCATGTCAATTCGATTGCAGGGACCCTATTCCTGTGCGCTCGAGATTATCTCGGTCACTCTCACTCCCATTAAATTCTAAATTAAAGAGACAGTGACCGAGATAATCTCGAGCGCACAGGAATAGGGTCCCAGGACGAGAGCACGAAACGAATTCAACTGCAGGAGGGTGTGAGACAGGAAGACGTTATTTCTCCAAAACTGTTCACGAAAGCATTTTCAAGTTCTTGGACTGGAACGGATTCGGCATCAGCATTAATGGCGAATACATCAATCACTTTCGTTTTCCCGATGCCGATATAATCATCATGGCTGAGTTGCTGGAGAACCTTAATCCTATGCTCAGTGATCAAGTGCTATTATGGCCAACTTATTGGAAAATACCCAATAAGTTGGCCTTAAAATGATCACGGACAAGACAAAAATCATGTCCAATGCTCGTGTTGTAACCGCACCGGTAGTCGTTCGTAACGATACCTTCGAAGTTGTTGACCACTATAACTACCTTGGACAGACTGTTCAGTTAGGCAAGTCCAACTTGGACAAAGAGGTCGCTCGAAGAATTCAGCTCAGATGGGCAGTGTTCGGGAAGTTACGTGATAATAGTTCTCGCCAATATTCCGCAGTGTCTGAAGACAAGGGTCTTCATCCAGTGTGTGTTGCCAGTGATGACATATGGAAATGAAACGTGGTCCTTAACAGCTGGCCTTTTGGAGAAACTCAGAGTCACAAAGCGGGCAATTGAGAGAGCTATGCTCGGAGATTCGCCGAATAACCAAAGTCACCGACGTAGTTTCAGAGTTTGCAAGCTGAAGTGGCACATCGCTCGAAAAACCGATAACCGATCGGTAAAAATGGTTCTTTAGTCTTGAACCACGAGCTGGAAGACGCAGCGTAAGTAGGCCTCCACTAGGTGGACTGACGACATTTTGAGGGTCATGGGTAACTGGTGGATGCATGTTGCAAATTGTCATTCAGTGTGGCGGTCTAAGGGATAGGCATTTGTTTAGCAGTGGTCGTTTTCAGGCTGTTGTTGTTGATGATGATGATGATGATAAAGTAATTGTTTTATTTTTAATCAGATTACGTACTTTTCTGTAAAAGTCTTTATTTTTGTAAAAGTTCTTCTCCACAGCTTTCTCTTTTCCCAACTTCCCCAACTGGCAAGGTGAATGAACTCACGAAATGCACGCACACCCTCACAAATCAAACACGCACACAGACACAACGCAGGACACGTTACCATAGGTTAGTGCCAACGCCAAGTTCAATGTACCACTTTTTTAAATCATTCCGATATAAGTTACAACTTAAGCACACAGTAAGTTGCAAGTACGGCTTAAGTATGTAAGCATGCACTTATAACTTAAGCTTAAGGTTTATTGCAGATCAGGAAACTGAAATTGACCTTTTGGGAGGACCTGTTTGGTTTTCTTTGCCTTAAAACGTATTTTTTTTTTAATTTAGTGATCACTACGGAAATTTGACCTATCATATCGAATTTAATATAGGTCCGTTTGCTGTACATAACTATTAAGGAACGTACGTTTAGAACTTTGCTATCAAAATAGTAAATTAATATTCTGAATCAAACAAGCATTATCACCGTTTATTTACTTAAATAATTCGTGTGGTGACAAAGATTTTATTTAAAAAGCTTTTATAGTGAACTAGATTTTACCCGCGACTTCGTTCGCGAGGACATACAAAAAAAGTAGCCTATGTCCGTTATCGACCCTTAAGCTATATCTATGAAAAAATTAAGGGGTCGATCCGTTCAGACAGAGATACAGATCGACCGAGTTACTTTCGCATCTTTATTATTAGTTAGGAAGTTAGAATTAGGATTTAAGATATCTATTCCTAGGATCAATTAGGTGCTGTATTCTATTTTAAAATTTTAATTACTTTAATGAATCGCTTTGTAAATTACATTATGATTTAATACATAATAAATACTAAGTCCTCTTTAAAAATGAAACAAACCTGTACGTAAATAGAAACCAATCAATCACAACGTATCGAAGCCCCCAACCAATAACTCAGTAAGTGGCATTTTCTTATTTTCTGCATTTGTAGGTGAACGACCGACGAAGGCACGCAGTCGTGGGCCAATTCATCAAACTGCAATAATGTGTGTAAACGGAACCGGGATGCCTCCTAGATGCGGACTAGGGGAGGTTTGTACATAACCAGCGAGGAAGCGCTTCTTAGACCAAATACAGCGCTTTTTGAAATTCGATATAAAATTTGTCAAAACAAACATTTTGAACATTAAAAACAAATTAGTTGTAAATAGAAAGTAGATGGGTTCTCAGATAATTGTTTTATGTAAATTTTATAACCGGTTTATGTGTAGAAATTAATAATTTATAAGCTTTTTTCGGGAATTATTCAAATGAGTTTTTTTGGTAGATTACTGAGTCGAAATGAAGCACAGAAGTCGAAGTGGTAAGGTATAAGTTATATTTTGTTTTGATAGGTTAACGTTGAGGTCATTAAGTCTCCCCCTTGTCTATGAAGCGCTTTCCGCTGTTTTTACAAACCATCATCCCCTATCTATCGCGGACAGGGACGCCGGCGATTGGCGGAGGCCTAACGTTGGTTTTCTAACTAAAATCATGAAAATACCACCCTTTGTGCCAACACTGGCTTTTAACAGAACAATACGCCATTTTAGTTTTTTTTCCTGCTAATCTAGGAGGGTTCTATTTCAAGGGGTAATGACCGAGAACTGGATGTTATTTACGCTGTGCCAGTTTTAATATGCGTAACTATGGGAGCTATCAAGAGCGTGGGTAATGATTAAAATAAGAGGCAATTTATTCGTTGCGTCGGCTGAATAATATTTTGTTTATTTTGATTTTATTAGATTTGAAAGGATTATTAGGTATGTATATATAAAAATACTTTTTAATGATTTTCAAACCCAACCAACTTGTAGTTTAAGAACCCAATTATAACAATTAATTAGTGACCGGAATGCTGGGGCCTATTTTGGGCAAAAACTCAGCATTGCAATCCAGCATGGCAATGCTGCCAGCATTCCGGCCACTCTTCCCTCCTCCAAGGGGCTTGTAGATTAGCTTTTTTGTATTTATTTATTTTTGTTTATAATTTGTTTTAATTTTAATTAGGTAAGTAGGTAGCCTATATTTTATTGTAAATATGTATATAATTTATGAATAAATTGAAATTAATTACAATTAATGTTAAATTGTTACCTAAGATTATTTCTCCACAAACCCTGCACATATGCTGAGAAAATTTAAATTGTAAATCTTATTAGACTATGGCTCAGACTAGCTTAAGATGTAGCTTTCTTCCAAAGATCATAAAAATTGACTACCTAAAACTATTCACCGCAAAAACCTCGACGAGCAGAGAGCTACTCGTCTAAAAATCGTGTGACTAATTCTAAAAATCGTGTTTCTATCATTAAATCAGGTGGGACCGGTCCGGTCCGGTTGCCGGACCACAGAACTACAGACCAGAAAGTGTACAGATTAACATCCCTGAAATAAACGAGGCCAGCCGATGCATAATTGCGAATGGCATTCTGAAAGCTATCACTGATAAATTTAACTTTACATCTTGCAACACTATCATCCTATGAATAAAATGATTCGTCTTAGGTGTAATATAACATAGTAATGACAATACAAATTTTAATTTTAATATAATTTTGATTTCTTTATTACTAGTAGTTCGCGACGAACTGAGACCTCGCGATCCCTATATCAACCCCTGGACTGATTAGGCTCATATTAGAACTTAAAAATTGTATTGAAATGAACTACTTGCCTACAAAATTTCATGAAGATCGGATCAATGGTTCGCAAGTTATCATCGGACAAATATACACACAATCATACAAACATACATACAAATGCCGATTTGTCCCAGTAAACTCTAAGACCTTCGCTTCGCTCGGTCAATAATATAATATAATATATAATAAATATCAGATTTAGAATGTGAGTAAATTGTAAAAAATGTGTCTGAAATAAATAAAAAATTATATGACTTGACTTGACCAAGAATGAAAGAAATTGAAAAAGAGACAGATCCAAGAAAGCCTGAATTTTAATCAGATAAGTAATCAAAGCTACGAAAATACTTAGCCCAAGAATGAATCATCTTAAAATGTACGTCGGTCACGTTTTTAGAAGACCACTGACCGATCACCACTGAGAAAAGCTTAAAGTGGAGATCGCATCTTATTTGGTCCACGGCGTTCAATCCTTCGAGTTATCTTGCTCAAAGCGTTAAAAATATCTAAAATCAAGCATAGTAGCGTTACTTAACATACAGCGATAGGTGATCATAGGCCTGAGATCGATGACTGCCTAGCAGCATATACGCTATTTTGAACGCAACTCTTTTTTGAATATGATATAGGTATTATGCGCATGCTGGTTACTATTGTTTTTTGGAAGTTCTGCCTCTGCACCTTCCCTGGTCTGCATCAGGACCGTGTTTTTGCAGCGGCAGGTGACGGGATATGGTCTCTTCTTATTGTTGACGCCGGTCAACCACCTTGTGTGAACGTTCAGTGCTGATGAGTTACCTTTCTGATTTTATGGACGTCTTTGATTAGTTTTTAATTGATTTTTGTTAGTTCAAAGTTATGGTTTAATTATCTGGTTACTGCGCACTGTTTGTTAATGGCTATTTCGTGTTAGGCTGTTCACGACCTCATTGGAAGACCTTATCTGGCTCTTGGACTGGAACGAATTTGGTATCAATTTAATGGCGAATACCTACATCACTCACCTTCGTTTTGCCGATGATATAGTCCATGGTTCGTGACAGAGTCGTCGGAGACCCTCAATACTATGTTTAGAGACCTAAACACCGTCGCGAAAAAGGTGGGCCTTAAAATAGACATGGACAAGACGAAAATCATGTCCAATGTCCATGATGTACCTACCCGAGCCGGTAGTCTTTGGGAACGATATCCTTGAAGTTGATGACCACTATAAGTACCTTGGACAGATTGTTCATTGTCCTAGGACAGAGAAGACGCCCTAAGAAACTAACTGGAATGGGCAGCATTCGGAAAGATGCGTGATATCTTCTCGTCCAAAATTCCGCAGTGTCTGAGGACAAGGGTCTTCAACCAGTGTATGTTGCTAGTGGTGATATAATATGTAACAGAGACGTGGTTCTCTTTTGGAGAAACTCAGACAAAAAAAAAGTCACACAGCGGGCAAGTCTCTCAGGCGAGGGAGTCCTGTGCAATAGGTAACATCCGGAACGAGGATATTCGCCGAAGAACCAAAGACATCCGTTATAGCTTTCAGAGTGTACAAGCTGAAGTGATAATGGGTAGGTCACATTGCTCGGAGAATCTATAGCCGATGAGGAAGAAAAGTTCTTGAGTGGAGACCACGAACCGGAAGACACTGCGCAGGTAGGCCTCCCACTAGGTGGACTGATGACATTGCGAAAGTCGTGGGCAACCGGTGGATGCAAGTGGCAAATTGTAGTTCAATGTGGTGCTCTAAGGGGAAGGCCTATGTTCAGCAGCGGATATCTTTTCGCTGTTGATGGTTGATGATGATTTTGGGTTATTTGTGTAATCGGTAGGTATATATTAAAATTATTTGTTCTATATTTTTTCTTTACGATTCTAATTCAAATTCTAACTGGGTGATAAGACTTGCACTGACGTCCCGCTAAGGGTGTTTTGTGCATTTCCCCCGTTGCCAGCCCCAAACCAGCCCAGCTCCTTAAAGTAACATAGCAAGCCTTGGGTCGCTGGCACAGCTGTTTCACTCCTGGACCCCTATTCGGAGAAATGACATTTTATCTCGGTCACTCTCACTCCCATTAAATTCTAAATTAGAGAGACAGTGACCGAGATAAAATGTCATTTCTCCGAATAGGGCCCCTGTTCTTTACGATATAAGCACCTATGTAGAAGTTCTAAGTTAATAATGATATCCATATTCTAGAAATAATTCAGGTTAATTAACTTATAAAATAGTGTGAAAGAATTTGAAAGGCAATATCAATCGAATGTAAATTGAGCTTTATTCTTGTGAAAACAAACAACCATTAATCGCAAGTCGATTATCACAACCATCAACCAATAGAAACTGATTTGATCATCAACCAATAAAACACAACGCCATAAAGTTCTAAAATCAATCTCGCCAATAACAACACAGCGCGCCTATGTCAAAAAAATCTAAACAAAAAGCAGAATCAGGTTTGAATTCCGAATCCCGAAAACGAGGCACGCTCTGACGCACACACGCGTAACATCCGTGACCTACCTCAACGTGTTCAAAAATCACACATTTAAAAACAACATGACCACTGTCATCGAGCGCAGAATTTAAAACAACAAAAAATCAAATGCATTATTTTTGGAACGTAACCGATTTGCATTCAGTACAAAGCTCGGGGCAGATAATTTCGTGACTCACACTACGACAGAGCCGCGCACATAAACGTAAAATTTCAAAAAGCGAACACGGTGAATTGAGATAATCGGTATTCATCACGCACACGAAAAATGTGTAGGGCTACTGCAAGTGCGAGGGAGATAGAAATAGTTCTCTTTCGTTCGGCCAAAATGCAGCCAATATAAGAATGACGCTTCTAAGGCCGTCGACCTTCAGTCAGAGTACTCACTGATATTGTGATATTTTTATACTTTTACTGATATTTTTACAATAAAATTACGATGAAACTAAAAAACTTTTTACAATAAACTTTTTCATTATTTTAATTTTACAACGTGCACAACAAAAAAAATAAAGAAATTGAAACTTTGAATTTGACTCTCCATATGTACAATATTTTTTTACTACAAATAAGTGCATTAAATATTGAACAAACGCTTTAACATTAGTGCATTTGACAGAGTCAGTGACCAAAGACGGGCAATTTAGCATCTGTCCCGCTCGCACGAGATTCGTCTTATTTTCGCAAATAAAAAGTTGCGCGAGAGTCGACGACCGGCGACAAGGCCGCGACGAATTTGACGTCTGGTGGTAGTAACTTTAGTTACATCTGTGGCACGGCCCGATGACACGGATACTAGTCTAAGAATACGGGTAACTTAGAAATTCAACTTTTGTTGTTTATATTTAATTAATATCAAATGAAAACGTTTTATCACATCTTATCATTTCATCATGTTATACTAAGTTTCTTGACCTTTGCTGTCCCGCTGCTAGGCAAGGCTCTCGTTCACTTCCTTCCACAAATCTCGGCCCTACGCTATTTCCTGCCAATAATTCCGGATTGCATCAAGCTCAACCATATTGGTCTTCAACAGCTGTGACATATGGAACTTAAACTTGGTCCTTGACTAGAGGCCTTGTGGAGAAACTCAGAGTCACACAGCGGGTAATGGAGAGAGCTACGCTCGGAGTTTCTTTGCGCAATAAAATCCAGAACGAGGATATTTGCCGAAGAGCCAAAGTCACCGATATAGCTCTCAGAGTTTGCACGCTGAAGTGGTAATGGGCAGGCCACATCACTCGATGAACCGGTAACCGATGGGGAAGAAAGGTTCTTGAGTGCCGACCACGAAACGGAAGACGAAGAGTAGGCAGGCCTTCCACTAGGTGGACTGACGACATTGTGAAAGTCGTGGGCAACCGGTGGATGCAAGTGGCACATTGTCGGTCGGTGTGGCGGTTTAAGGGGGAGGCCTATGTTCAGCAGTGGACGTCTTCTGGCTGATAATGTAATGTAATGTATAACACTAATTTCTTATGTTTATTCAGAGGAAAATAATTAATAATGTTTGGTTTTAATAAAACGTGAATACTGGCATTAAATTGAGTACTAAGTCGACGACATTGGTGTTATACATTTTAATATAATAATACAAAATGAAAATAAATGAGAATTAGATTTTATAAATAGAATTAAATTTTATAAAATACTAGCTGCGCCCCGCGGTTTCACCTGATTCTACACAAACAGAATATTTTTCCGGGATTTAAGTAGCCAGTTTAGTAAGATTAAAGTAGTATTGTTAATCCTGGGTGTAAGCCACCTCCATACCAAATTTCATTCAAATCCGTACAGCCGTTACAGAGTTGAACGGGAACAAACACACGTACATATTTACAGACGTACCTACTTACACACAAACATTCGCATTTACAATATTAGAGTGATTATTGGGTAATCATGACTTACTCTTCTTTTATCTCGAACGGCCGACCTACCAACGTATTCGGTCCGCACACACGCGCATACAGACACAATTTACCTACAGTAAATACTTATTTTGAAACCAATTTAAAGTAGTTATTAAATAACTACCGATTACCCGCGATTTCGTTCGCGTGGTCCTACAAAACAAAGTAGCCTAGAATTAGAATAATAATATAATATAATAATAGAATGAGTATTTATTAATCGTATATTAAACAAAAGTTATTTTGCTTGCCGTGACTAGCGACGCGTTTAAAAGTAGAAGAAGGGTTTTTTGGAGTTTTGGCGGGAACGTGAAGAAGTCATGTTGCGTCATTTTATTATTTTCCAAAAGTTGTGTTGTTGTGTTGTGCTGTCGAGTGTTAATGTTTTAAAATGGTGGATTTTTATCCATTAAGTGTTCGAGAACGTGCACGAGTGTTGGTGAATAGTATAATGTTGTGAAACGTGACTCTTCGTGTTGTTTCCAAAACTCCATAGAAACCTCTAGTAGTCTCCATTACTTTACTGGGGCGTGACACGTCACGCTTGACTTACTGTGCTCGACTTAGACTGTGACTGAGATTTATTTTTCTGAAATATTTGACTTCACCTGAAATATTACAATACTTAACACTGGCTAAATACACAACGTGTGGAGCCAAAGCATAAGAGAAAAAAAAGGGGTTTTTGGCGGGAATTTGAAGAAGTCATATTATTGCGTAATTTTGAGTGCTTATTGATGAAGTGTAAACAGTGAATTTTAATCTATTAAGTGTTCTTGAACGTTGAGGAATTTTGGTGAATAGTATAATTTGTGTAATAGTATAAGTGACTTTTCGTGACTTTAGTAGAAACCTCTACTAAAGTCTCCACCATGAAGACATGGTCTGGGGCATGATTTGAACTCGATCGTGACTTACATTGCTTGATTGAGACTATGACTGCGTCTTGTTTTAACTGTGAAATATCTTACTTCACTTGAAATATATTACAAAACTTGATAAATACACAACGTGTGGAGCCAAAAATTAAGAGAACATAAATAAATAGAAGCGAATGCCGTTGTACCTTAGTTATATACTTGATAATAAATAAATAAATAAATATTGGTGGACTTTTTCACACAGCGCCATCTAGCCCCAAACTAAGCAAGCTTGTCCTATGGGAACCAGATAACTGATAGAATACTTTAAAAAAAATGTAAATACATACATAGAATACATAGAAACACCCAGACAAAGAAAAAACATCCATGTTCATCACACAAATGTTTGTCCTGGGTGGGTATCGAACCCACAACCTATAGATCAGAAGGCGGAAATCTACCCACTGAGCCACAAGGTTAATCAAATAGCAAAATGGAATAGATATAATATCTTCATCGCCAGTCAAAAGTCAATGATGTACAAATTTAATGATAGATAATAATAATGCCCGCTTATTACCTTCTGTACAGTTTATGAACGCTACATCAGAAAATCTTTGAACCTATTTTCAGCTTCATAAAATCTAATTTTCACGCTCAGCTAGTTTGTATGCTTCAGGAACCTTTTACTACGTGAATTTAGCGCTTTTTAATAAAACTAGCCTAGGTACAAAAACCACAGACCACATAACGAGTAGACATTTCATACCTATTCGTCTCACGAAAATAATACGCTCAAAAGAGCCGAAACTCATCACCGTTTGGTGTACTCTAGGAGAGGGATCATAGGCGCGGGTCGCAACGTGATTTATTACCTAGTCCCGCCCCCGACTCGGTTAGATTTATTGACCCAGCGAATGAATAAATCGGCAGCTGTACGTATGTTTGTGTGTATATTTGTCCGACTATCATTTGAGAGCCGCTGATCCGATTCTCACGTACAATTTCAATTTCAAGTTAAAAAAAGTGCAAGTAGTTCAATATAAATACAATTTTTATGTTTGAATATCAGGTCCGGGTGTTGTAAAGAGGTAGCGAGGTCTCAGTGAGGCGCGAACTATAATAGTCTTAATGATAATGT
This sequence comes from Apocheima hispidaria, assembly GCA_947579745.1. Classification (NCBI taxonomy): domain Eukaryota; kingdom Metazoa; phylum Arthropoda; class Insecta; order Lepidoptera; family Geometridae; genus Apocheima; species Apocheima hispidaria. Next base: position 8,107,093 of record OX388167.1, on the reverse strand, counting down.
GTCTGCATGCGCTATCTACTAGTTATATAATTTTTACGGGAAAACCTTGTACTTGGTTATATTTTTTCCGTAGTGTTGCTAGGTACGCTCAATTTGGTAGCTGTGATCATGATGGGGATAATCGACAAAGGTTACGTTTCGTTAGGCAGGGACGGGACGCTCTGCGATAAGTTTTCTGTTTTATGTGTTTTTTGATTATGTTTGGGACTCGCCATCGCATCGCGTCACAGATCACGCGTGACTGCCCCGGTGGCTCAGTTGGTAGTGAACCTACCTTCTGTGTTTGGGGGCGTGGGTTCGATTCCCATCTAGGACAATAATTTATGTGATGAATATTTGTGTTTGTTCTATGTCTGGGTGTTAATATCTATATAAGTATGTATTTCAAAATATCTATGTACGTATATCAGTCTCTGGCAGCCATATTACAAGCTTTGCTTAGTTTGGGGTCAGATGACCGTGTGTGCAAAAATGTCCCAGATATTTATTATTATTTATTATTTATCACACCCTAGATTCTGCATTCATGACTCTCGAAGCGCACCACGCATCAGTCTAAATACACTTATAAGAAATTACTCTGATTGGTTGATTGTCAGGCGCGAGTATGCGTGTTCTTGAGATAGCCAATGAGAACGCTCGGTCGCACTCCCCGCGAACCGCGCCTTCCTCAAACTTTGGTGACTTTTTGTAGAAACAACGAATCTCGTAATGCGGTATCTAGTGTGATCTGTGCGTCGCATCTTGCGCGTGTACCGCGCCCCCTGCTCAAGTCAGCTCCTCGAGATCTCAGAATCAATGGCGAGGCGAGGAAGCTCCGATTGGTTGACAGTGTCCATTCTATAAGTAATATTATTATATGTTCTACGATTTGGGTTTGGGTTTTGTAGATGGAGTGTTAAACATGGGTTATCCTAATCCTAACTAATATTATAATTCAGAGGAATATAGCCGCAGTCGTATACCAATAAAACATCGAAGTATAAAAATGAATAAGCTCTACTCGGGGAAAAAACTTCGCTTACGCGATTCAGAACTCCCTACATTACAACTGTCAGTCCATACAGAACATCAAAAAATGCACAAAAATCTTAGACGAAGCATCATTGACAAAAATGGATCACTGCCATCTAGCGAACTATAGGAAGTAACTTAGTCTCTCTATCTGGATGCTTGTCACTGTTTGGATGTCTGTCATCTAGTAACTTTAAAAGTCACAAACAGAGTTTTGGCGGGAACGTGAAGAAGTCATGTCGCGTCATTAAATTATTTTCCAAAACTTGTGTTATTTCGAGTGTTAATGTGTAAAAATGGTGGATTTTTATTCATTAAGTGTTCGTGACCGTGCATGAGTGTTGGTGAATAGTATAATGTCGTAAAGCGTGACTTTTCGTGTTGTTTCCAAAACTCCATAGAAACCTTTAGTAAAGTCCACTTACCACTTAGCCACTTAACACTTAAGTACCACTTAACTAGCGTATGACTTGGACTTGACCGTTACTTACTTTACTTAACTATGACTGAGACTTGTTTTAATTGTGAAATACTTTACTTCACTTCAAACATTACAAAACTTGGCAAACATTACACTGGCTAAATACACAACGTGTGAAGCCAAAATTTAAGCGGAAAAAAAGTCACAAACAAAAGTGTGCAATATTCTCATAGCATCTCTTTCAGACTAACCTAGCCTCGCTACATGGCCTGATCTGACATCGTGCGAAAGGGATAGCTAGATTAGAATTTCACGGGAGCAAAAGAAACAAACTATTAAGGTTATAGCTTCTCCCTGTCGCTCCCCCAGAAACTTATATATAGCCATCTCTTTCAAACGATGTCAGGTCAGGCCATGTAGCGAGGCCTTTAGTGCCTTGTCTAAAAGGGTAATCCTGTCTGAGTCGGATCTCGCTAATTAATTGAACGTACCACCCTTTGCTTACTAATCTCGACAATAACCTTCTCAGGACGTTGATTGCTTCCACCTTTACCCCTCTGTCCCCCCGAACCGTCTTTGACGAACCTCCTGGCTTAGTTGTTGGCGCGTCTGTCTTATGAGCAGGAGGTCCCGGGTTCGATACCCCGCCGAATAGTATTTTTTATGGTACCGACTTGGTGACTCCGTTCGGCTTATTTCAGAAATCCCCTTAGACAATCCCCTGCATAGGGGATTTTTGGATTTAATGACATTTCAATGCCATCCACAATTTCGAACTTCAACAGTTCAAAACCACGCGCGGCAATGCACTGCGCTCGTCACCCTGAGATATTAGATGTTAAATCTCTGTGTCCAGTAATTACGCTGGAAACATTTCCCTTCAATCCGGAACACAGTAATGTTTGCACACTACTGCTTGAAGGTTGAATAACTGGCAAAGGTTAATACTGAAATGAAATGATGTATGATTGATTAGTGGACCCATTTCCTCTGGGAATATAATATGAAAACAATTCCCACGGGATAAAAATTAGCCTCTCTGGGAATATACTATGAAAACTTTTTCCCACGGGATAAAAATAACCCTATGTCACTTCAATGGCCATGCAAACAAAAAAAAAAAACCACCCGACTGCTAAATGTAGCGCTTCCAGAAACAACAAGAAATCTAACCACACTTTAGCTATTATTACAGTAATAATATCTCAATGACCACACCACACTCGTCAAAATAGATTTTGGCTTCAAGAGATATAGGAACACACAAACATCATACTTAAATTTTTTAATTTTTTTTTATTGTCATAAATAATATATATATTTACAATATAATATAACCTACCTACTTACCTACTTAAAATTAAAACAAATTTTAAACAAAAATAGATAAATACAAAAAACCTAATTTACAAGCCCCTACATTACATCTACATTTATTTAATTTTATTTAATACTTTTTATGTATTGTTTATTTTATTTTATTATGTAATAAATATTAATTATTTATTCATATGTATCTTACATAATCTTAGAGTGTATCTGTGTTTATTTAAGTAATTAGGCCCTATGAATGTTAAATTTATTTAAATTTACGTTCTTGGTACTTTTATCGTCACTCATGAACTAGGGTCCCTTCTGAAAATCAGCGCTGAGTGTCCGACACCCTCAGCATTTATGCTGAGAAGGTTCCTTTTCGACATTATTATAATTATCTTTATTTTATCTTCTATTTGTTATCTGTCGATGTTTTTACGCCTAACTAATGTAATTGAAATATATGTTACTTTACTTTATGTAATTATTATGTCGAATAATTTTTATTCTATTCTATTCTACATACACCACTAAATACACCCAAAAACATCCTCCTTCGTCAGTCGGGTTAAAACTACGTCGATCAGCTGCTCCGTTATTGCGTCAAAGAGGAGATACAAACCAATAAAACTATTTTTGTTTCCTTTGTTGTAAGTTTTGTGTGTATACCCCAGAGCAATCACGCTCACTAAAAAGCTTCTTCTTGCGGCGGCGTCGTGTGGCGGGTCGCCCTCTTCCCTTCAATATGGTTGAGGAGAGCGATGGCTGGCACATGCGTCAACTCGTGAACGGGTGCTGCTTGCGGGAGCTGGACTGCTCGGAGTATATACGCAAATATATAATAGCACTTAGCTCTTTATTAGCATATTCGTTGGTATATTCCTTTTGTAAAGTCTTTAGTATTTATATTCCGTTTTAGTTGATAAAATATTTGTAAAACTTGATAAATGGCACGGACCCCGGAGTCCGTGGAGCAATATTGTAAATAAAAAAAAAAAAAAAAAAAACCAATGAAACTACGTATTTACAATCTGGGACCTGGGACATTTTTGCACACACGGTCATCTGACCCCAAACTAAGCAAAGCTTGTAATATGGCTGCCAGAGACTGATATACGTACAATCGTACATAGATATTTTAAAATACATACTTATATAGATATTAACACCCAGACATAGAACAAACACAAATATTCATCTCATGAATGATTGTCCTAGATGGGAATCGAACCCACGCCCCCAAACACAGAAGGTAGGTTCACTACCAACTGAGCCACCGGGGCAGTCAAAATATTAGTAGGGATAGGGATGGGAAGATTTTTCAGTTTGATACTACCATCCAAAAGAACCGATACCACTATCTTGATATTGGTAGGGGAGGTTGGGGTAATCCCCACCACGAGATAAATAAATCATATCACACCTTGTCAGTAGGGGGGTACCTTGGGCGCGGAACGTCAGTTTATGTGGACCATAAACACGGAGTGCTCGTAACTACCTGCTGCATTAGACGTGGGGGCTACCTCGGGTTCTCGCACTTGAGCTACGGGTGAAGGAAAACATCGCGAGGGAGCTGTAGCATGTTAGTGGTACTTTTTACTACTCGGCTGGTTATAATGTTAGATAAGTCTTTTTGTAAAATAATAAATAAATAAAAATATGTTACTCGTTGACGAGGCGAGTAAGTCGCTCACCTGATGTTTAGCGTCACGCTTGCCCATAACAGTTCAGTGCCACCCAGAATTTTGAAGTTCAACAGTTCAAATCTATGCGCGGCAACGCACTGCGCTAGTCACCCTGAGATGTTAGATGTAAGATCTCTGTATGCCCAGTAATTACGTTGGAAACATTGCCCTTCAATCCGGAACACAGTAATGTTTGCACACTACTGCTTGGCGGTTCAATAACTGGCAATGGTGTGGTACTTCCCCAGGCGGACTCTGCAAGAGAGCACTACCACTACAAAATCAAGTGTATAATCTGTCGTCAAGCACCTAACGGTGGAATCCGGCAGTCTCTTCCCAAACCCAGCACTCATTGAACAGCAATTGAAAAAAACAGTTATCTATTCTAAGCAGGTATCTTTAGAATACCGTTGCCAAAGCATAATTATCTATGCATAGCAATTTTCATGATATTTTTTTTTTATTTGGCGAAGGACAAGGTTTAACTCGGAAAATCTGTTTTTTAACTTCTTCATAATAGAAAAGTCTATGAAAATAGACGTGGTTACGACACTTTTTATTTTTGAAAAACATTTTATTATAATACAAGCAGTCCGCCCCGGCTTCGCACGGGTATTTAACAAAAAAATAAAAATTATAATACATACATGAAAACCCTTCTATTTGCGTCAAGTTACAAAAAAAAAATATTATAAAGAAACCTAAAAAGCTACTTACGACACTTTTTATTTTTGAAAAACATTTTATTATAATAAAATGAAAATATTAAAATAAGCTGCTTTAAAATATTGGCATTGTTATTTTTAGGATAACTGTTTTTTAAAGTTTCCCTCTCTGTGATTTTTTTATCTGTGAAAATATTGAAAACGCGCGAATGAGATAGCCTAAGCCTAATAAGCCTAGCCTAAGCCATTAATAAGTAACATCGATATAGTAAGTGAACTAAGTTCGAGAAACTTTAGTACCCCCCCAACTCGAGAAGTATATCCACAGGGTGCCGTGTGGGCAGTTTTAAAAATGTTATCGCCGGTTTTTACTAGCTCCCAAACGAAAGTTCAATTTTCAAGCCGAAATGGTCACCTGATATTGAAAGGTTTTTAAAATGATAGACGCTAAGTATTTGGTAGTTATTGTTTTCTTTAACACTAAGCTAACGGACTTTCAGGTTGCCGGCACGTTCAGGTCTGTTAGCTTAGGCTGGGTTGCACCATAATCCCAGTTAAAGGTACAGTTAAATTAACTATAACTTTAATTACCATTAAATGCCATGAAGTGCCATTAAAATAACCATGAAGTTTTGCCAGCATATGCTATCCGTCATTTTGACTATAGTTGAAATGGTGCAACGCCTTTTTCTGCTTAACGGGAGTTTTAACTGCAGTTATGACTGTAGTTTAAAGTTAGCCTAGATGGTGCAACCCGCCCTAGTGTCCTACTGTTAGCCAGCACGAGGCCGGGGCCAGCATCCCTGCTGGCCCCGGCCCTATCATCGTCTTGCAAACTTCCTTAATCTCTTAGCCAGTTACCATTAGCTTAGCGACTAGCCGTGGTGTCAGTTTTTCTTCCCTCGAAGATCAAGGCATGACCTACCTTCTCTATAAAATTTCCTTGAAACTTAGATTCTAAACAACTGGATAGTAACATATCAACAGTTATTATCCCGCGCGGACATCCCGCACGGAAACGCACGAAGTTAGCCGACAACACCCGACGGGCGACAGCCGATAATGTCCAGTGAAAATAAGCGAAACTAACGTGCGCTCTGTTGGAGGCAAGGATTCTATACTGGTGGAATAGAACAAGTTCCCACCTTAGCGATTTTGTCGCTAGATCTGGTGACTTTTGAAAGTTTTTAGCGATTTATTTTCATGTTTCCGATTACCAACGAAGGAGTAGTCTAAACCTAAATTTAATTTAAACTACTTTGTACTCTGCAGGCAGCAAAAATATTTTCATTTTAGTTTAGTCTAGTCGAACCTCCATGAGCACGACGTGGTCTCCTGTAATTGGGGGTGCACCCAGCTTGATGCCTATGTTTCATAATGTGAATGTAATGTGTAACTTCTGTTGGGGATCCATATTCTATAAAAAAAAAAATAAAAAAAAATTACATTACCTGACCTGACATCATGTGAAAGAGATGGCTATATATGAGTTTCTGGGGAGCGAACAGGAGAACCTTATAACCTTAGTAGTTTGTTTCTTTTGCTCCTGTAAAATTTAAATCTTTGTCCCTTTCGCATGATGTAGATGTAGGTCAGGTAATGTAGATGAGATACATACCTTACTACAGTTACGAGGAAAATAAGACATAATAAATTGAAAATTCAGATAAATAATTCGTTTTCAAAAAAAAAAAAAAAAAATTGTTCTAAAGTACTTACTAGATGGCGTACTTAATTGTCCTATAGTTTTACCTGTCATTGTCATTTCTGTCGAAATATTTTATGTTTATTTTTTAAATCGTAAATTTTGTCTCCACACGTGTATTTAGCCAGTGTCAACTATTGTAATATTTCAAATGAAGTCAAATACATAGTTACATTACTTGAAATTGTCTAAATACTCATATGGAACCAAAAAAATACGAGAAAAAAAAAGCACACGTACATTTTTTTGTCTTTCATGTCTTGACAGTGACAGCAAAACCTCAAGGTACATATAACGCCATCTATTGGGTACTTTTATTACCAGGTTTTTTTTTTTAAAACGCCTCATTATTATAATAAAGTAAACAAAACGCGTGCAACCGATTTTTTTTAGGCCCTACACAACAAAAAAAAAACCTCGGTTATGTCTTTTGCCCACTAATTTTCATAATTTTATTCTGCCCACATATTTATTTTACGGCAGTAATGACTTATATTCTCCTTCATTTTAAAAGAAGTCATGCGTTACTTACCGAGAAAGTATTAGTACTTAGCATAAAAAAGATTTCATTTACTAAGTAGATATTTTTTCCACTTTGAGACAAGAATTAGTGCTCCATGGTTTAATTACTAACTCTGAAGTGCAGCTATCAGAATACGGTACAATTAAATGTGATGCGAAATGTTACGATACCATACAATACATTAAAGGTTAAGGGTGTCTATACATGGCCTGACCTGACATCGTGTAAAAGGGACAGCTAGATTTGTATTTCACGAGAGCAAAAGTTTTGTGCATCTAAATAAATAAATAAAATATGGAGTACAAAAAAAATAAATAAAAAAAAAACAAGCAAACTACTTCTCCCTTTCGCTCTAAACTTATATATCTTTCAAACGATGTCAGGTCAGGCCATGTAGCGAGGCCTTAAAGATTAGAAGAGGGTTGTGCTATGAAAATTGACGTGGTTTTGACATTTTATTTAATGCAAGCAGAGATAAATGAGTGCAAGGCAAGATGAGATCATCACGATCACGCACAATTATAAAATATCACAAGATTAGGTATACATAAGACACATCAGGGCCATCCTATCGAGATCTTTAGATTCATACCGTGGCTATACCTACCCCACTCGTGATGATGGAGATATGTAATGTCTCGTCCAGAGTGTCTCGAATCTATGCTTTCCCATTGATTATCCGATGTGTAACATATTATATGAAAAATATTGTGGCCGCATTCTATCGTACTCGTGATGATGGGGATATGTAATGTCTCGTCCAAAGTGTCTGGAATCTATGCATTTCCTATATTATGTTAAAAAAAATGTGGTCGAATTTTATCATTTTGTTCTGGTGATGCCTAAGGTAACTTTTTATTGACCGAGCGAAGCAAAGGTCTCAGAGTTAACTGGGACAAATCGGCATGTGTATGTATGTTTGTATGTATATTTGTCCGATGATAACTTGCGAACCGTTGATCCGATCTTCATGAAATTTTGTAGGCAAGTAGTTCATTTCAATACAATTTTTAAGTTTGAATATGAGCTGAATCGGTCAAGGGGTTGTGAAGATATAGGGGTCGCGAGGTCTCAGTTCGGCGCGAACTACTAGTTTAGATCAGTTTGCTGACCAAATCGTTAGTCGATAGGACGCATAACTTTGACAATTAGGGCTTTACACTGGACTTTACTCAACTGCCCGTTTCAGTGGCCCGTACTTGAGCTTGTCAGAAAAAGGGGTAAACCGTAGTTCCAAAAATGTTGAAAGACGCAGGTAATTATGAAGCTAATTTGAAAAAAGATGTTTTTTTTATTCAGTGGCGATGCTGCATAGAAAAATCCTTTTTTAAAGTTATGTAAATTTAAAATCTTATTTTTATGTATCAGTTTTTTTGGTTCTATCGTCCAGCTAAGATGAAAAACACGTTTACATGTAATTTTCTCGATAAAAAAAAACATTGAATAGATCTTGATTTACACATATTTTTCGCTAGCTCTCCGAACCGCTAGTGTGAAAGTGATTATTACTCAATAGTGAGGTAATAATAATATCTAGCATAGCATCGAACAGAATTTTGATTGATTTCCTGGTTTACGCCTAATTAACAATTATCTGATGTTTTGAGTAGCGCGCTAACTTTACATCTGCGCGCGAATGTGTATATAAAAGAAATAAATAAAATAAAATAGCCTTTTAATTTCCTTCCCTTACAAAACACAAACTTCATGAAATTAATATTAGTTTATAATTTTTATACATATTTTTTCTGTGTATTTTTTTTTATTAACATTCATTTAATCTTATTTAGTATTATTAATTCTAGTAGTTAAGTTTAGTAATATTACATTTAATTAATTTTATATACTTAGTTTTACATTTTTCATTTTTGACCGAGCGAAGCGAAGGTCTTAGAGTTTACTGGGACAAATCGGCATTTGTTTGTATGTTTGTATGTGTGTGTGTATATTTGTCCGATGATAACTTGCGAACCGTTGATCCGATTTTCATGAAATTTTGTAGGCAAGTAGTTCATTTCAATACAATTTTTAAGTTTGAATATGAGCTGAATCGGTCAAGGGGTTGTGAAGATATAGGGGTCGCGAGGTCTCAGTTCGGCGCGAACTACTAGCTGTGATTGCGGACACTCGTCTCCGCTTTGCACATCTCCGCTTCGGTAGAGTTTGGGCCTTAGCGTTGGAGGAAAATAACAGACGAATTTTTTAACAGTTCTCACCAAAAATGATATGAAAATAAATGCTTTTTTAGTGTTAACTCTGGCGGCCTTATCGCTGAAAGCGATCTCGTCTACGAAACTTAGATAACTGTTGTTGGATGCTGTAACAGCGCAAATAGGCCTAGTCCTAATAATTTGGGAATGATGGATGGGATGAGATTATCTACTTAAAAAATATTTTTTTAATTTTTAGGTATTTAGCGCTGCCGTCTCGGATGAATTGTAGAAAATATATATAAGTGGAATATTTATAAAACTGACCAGTGACCAACAGGTGAATTAGTAAATGAACCACCTACTCTGGTTACCTTGAAACTAGTCGCTGATTGGTCCATCCTGCTTCCTAAACGCTAGATTATCTCGCAGACTTAACGAATCTAGACTGAGATTAGCCACGTGGGCGCCAGACGGCATTCCAGAGAACTGATGCGTTTCGAATTACATATTTGGACTATTTTTTGACTCGCCAAGAGTTTTTAGATGCTGGTAGCTCATAGTCCAGTGCACACCTTGATATTATTCAGACAATTCCGACCAGAGCGCGTACCGTGAGGTGCTTATTGCGATGATTGTTAGGTTCAAACGACGACGCTGCGCGACCACGAATCGTATCGCTGCGCGATAATGTGTATAGTCGCGCAGTGTATTCGGTTGAACCTAACAAACATCGCAATAAGCACCTCACGGTACGGGACCAGAGGGACGTTCGTGATTCTGATTGTGAGAGCATGCCATCTCGCTTGCACCAACTTAGGCGCACTACGCGCGGTCCCGTTCGCGCAACTCTTGCTATCGCTTTCAGAGTTAAGCCCACAGGACGGCCTGAGTGTCTGTTCCCCAGAATTCTGCCTTCGAGAATCAACTATGAAATCATAAAGATTCTTTTTTGCGTGTGTCCGAAGAAAAATACTGAAAAATTTGTTTTTCTTTATTCCTGGTATTCATCTTCTTTCTTTCACTTTCATTTTTCTTAACAACCCTGGTATGGGCGATCACGACACTAACATTCAGACAAGCGACTTGCTTGTCTGAACCTATAATATAGTATATTATACTAACCTATAATATAAATCCTACCGTATAGTTAAATTTGAACAGCCCAAACTCTATAGTGAGTATAATTTCAGCACGTGTGGTAATCATGTGAAGACCTCCAGTGGATGGTTGCGTAACAATGCAGTGCAGTGCAGGTTCGACGCTAATAAGATTTGTCGCACAAAATACTGCTAAACAGTACGCGGCGGCGCGGCGAGTGAGCGGAGACGCTGTGCAGGGTTCGATTCTAGGATGTGGTATCATGAGTATGAACAGTATTTTTTTACTAAAACGGGAATACTCACGTTAAATTGAGTCGGTTATTCCGACTATAGTTTCGATCACATATTCTATAGTCGGAATACCCGACTCAATATGAGGCGAGGTCCAATCGCAAAACAACAAAACGTATCATTTTTCAGCGTTTTGTTCGGAGTGACGAGATTAATAAATCGGGTGCAAAAAATACTGCAGATAGAAAATAAAACTGAAATTACGTTTAACCGAATAAAATTTCGAAAATCTGTCTTTGTTACAAACTAAAAAAATCGCAAAATTACCCCCTGTAAAACCCTTCTGAAATCAAATGCTCTGAATTTTCAGCGGTATCTACAAATTTTCTTTTAACAAATTAAATATCCAGGCTAGTGGTTTATACGGTGAACCAGGTAGTTTTTATATTTGACTTGTATATTTCCGATAATCGGCAAAAAAGCAATGAAAAAACTACAATTTACCGTTTTCTGATCAGGTATGCGATTTTCAACTTTAAGCCTTAGAACTTTGAGCGGGACAATACTCATTTCGAATCACGATCAGTCCTCGCCTTAACGTGAGTATTCCCGTTTTATTAAAATAAAATATTTGCTTAGTTTGGGGCTAGATGGCGCTGTGTGTGAAAAATGTCCACCATGTATTTATAAAACAAAAAAAAAAAACATGTCCAAACCAAACCTACAAAAAGACAAAATAAATGTCTACCAACTTAAGTGAAAAATATAATTATACTTCAAAAAATGGACATTCAATCCTTTTACGATATAGAAAACTGATGAAAAAATACTTGTTAGGATAAAAACTACATTATCTTTGAAAATAAAGTAGTTTTTGATTCTAATAAGTATTTTTTTAAGATATACTTACAGACCGATTGATTGTGGCAAAAGTGTAGAACTTTCCCAGGCGGACTTTGCTTATGAGCTTACCATTAGGGTGTCTACACATGGCCTGACCTGACATCGTGTGAAAGGGATGTATATGTAGCCATCTCTTTCACACGATGTCAGGTCAGGCCATGTAGCGAGGCATTTAACTGTGGTTTGTTTTTTTAAGTTCTTTGTGTAATAAAATATTTTAAAGGACAAGTGAAGCTACATCCCAGTTCGGAAGCTCGCAAAATAAATTGACTTAGCTCAGGAAGCCGCACCAGTGTTACAGTTGGTAATGCGCGGCGTTGTGACGGTGCTACCTAAACTTCCCCTAATAACTGCAATACTATATTCAGGCCCGTACTACTAGTAGTAGTAGTGTACTTCGCAAGCAAAAGGTGAACTTTCTCCAATCACATATACATAAATAAAATAATATAATGACGCGACATGACTTCTTCACGTTCCCGCCAAAACTCCATTTTGTGAAATTTTTGGCCCCATTTGAAATATTACAATACTTGACACTGGCTAAATAGCTAAATACACAAAGCGTGGTGCCAAAACTTAAGAGAAAAATAAAATTACCGCTATGACAATCGAGTAAAATGAGTAAAATAATAATATCAGGCAATTTTATTTTTTTATTTAATGTATATACCTAATATAAAAATATTAAAAGAAATGCACATTAAATAATAATGATACGATCTTTTAGGGATCTGACTGGCCACTCTTATATTTTATTAAGTAACACAGAAAGCTAGCTAACATTTTTTTTTCTATTATTGTAATATTTCAAGTGAAGTCAAATATTTCACTATAAAATAGGTCTCAGTCATAGTCTAAGTCAAGTAAAGTAAGTCACGATCAAGTCCACGCCATGCCGCAGTAAAGTGCTCGAGACTTTACTAGAGTTTTCCAAGGAGTTTTGGCAACAACTCAAAGATTAACGTAACTATACAACAACAAAAACATTATACTGTTCGCCAACACTCGTGCACGTTCACGAACACTTAATGGATAAAAATCGAGCATTTTTATGCATTACCACTCGATATAACACAAGTATTGGAAAAAGATACAATAAAGCGACATGACTTCTTCATGATCCCGCCAAAACTTCAGCTAAGAAATTGCCTACCAAAAAAAATAATCTTAACCCTTTAAGAGGAGAATTCTGTGCCTCTAAGCAATAATAATGCTGAGATATACAACACGTATAAGTAATAATAATCCTTAATAAATATACAATCTAGCCTCAGGCAGGCCAATAAGTAGGTAATACATTTCTGGGTAACTAAAGAACGTGTTCAATAACACTTTTCTTATTGTCTCTGGCGACGACACTAAGTAAATGGTGTTCTTTATAAGCAGAACTAGCACTATATTGACTACGATTTCATTACACTACCTAAACAAAATCAAATTATCACTACAGTAAGTATATACTATGGAAAAAAAAGCTATTTCCCATTAAAAAGTTTAAAACCCTGACATCCATTACCCGCCGAAATCCGTTCGGATTCAAGTCGCGTACGCATGACACCTCTATTCACTTAATGCTAATGCACGCACACATGCAGACGTGCTAAATAGCATTCTCAATACTGATGGTGGGGTACTAAACTCGCTAATTTAAAGACTTGTGAGCTTGGAACGATTTGCTATTTATTTTATATAATTAATAGAAGATATTTTTTGATTTAATAATAGAAAAAATACAGAAGAACCAAATAAAATAAAAATTGTTTATAACGTTAAAGATTACGAACATTTTGACATTTTTTAATAATTGTGTTCAACAAAACAGTTTTTTAATAAGAAAATTTGATTGTGATTAGCTAATTGTCTTATAAAAACATTAAATTTGATTGTGATTAGCTAATTGTCTTATAAAAACATTAAATTTGATTGTGATTAGTTAATTGTCTTATAAAAACATTAAATTTGACACATTGAAATTTTCTTATTCCAGAGGAGGGGAGGCCCTGGGCCAGGAGTAGGCGATTGAATTGTAAAAGATAGCGTGTATATTGTAAAAGTAACATTTATATTAGTTATTTATTTTTGTTTCCTTTGTTGTAAGTTTGTGTGTATACCCCAGAGCAATCACGCTCACTAAAAAGCTTCTTCTTGCGGCGGCGTCGTGTGGCGGGTCGCCCTCTTCCCTTCAATATGGTTGAGGAGAGCGATGGCTGGCACATGCGTCAACTCGTGAACGGGTGCTGCTTGCGGGAGCTGGACTGCTCGGAGTATATACGCAAATATATAATAGCACTTAGCTCTTTATTAGCATATTCGTTGGTATATTCCTTTTGTAAAGTCTTTAGTATTTATATTCCGTTTTAGTTGATAAAATATTTGTAAAACTTGATAAATGGCTTGGACCCCGGAGTCCGTGGAGCAATATTGTAAATAAAAAAAAATAAAAAAATAAATAAAAAAAAAAACTTATTAAAAAACTGTTTTGTTGAACACAATTATTAAAAGATGTCAAAATGTTCGTAATTACCCTTTAACCTTTAATGTTTTAAACATTTTTTTTTTTTCAGAAAACATTCAGAAGAATGTTTTTATTGTTGCATTTGTTGTGTTGTATTGTTTGTATTTTTTAGCAATGATACAGAAACAGTAATATTTATTTACAAAAACCTAACCCTAAACTGTACTACCACATTTAAAGTCATAATGAATATAAAAAGACAATAAAACATTCCTTTCCCCCAATGTTACACACAAACAGAATTCAACACACACATAACAACGTCAGTGTGAGTCTAACTCGTTTAAAAATTCGGCCACTCTCGCGCATCCTCAATTTTGGGACATCTGATTGGCTTACCGAATGTTAGAAAAAATTTGACGGTATTTTGGGGAGTCTGATTGGACGACCGACTGATAGAAAAAAGTGAAGGTGCGTGACTGGTGATTTTAAGATCGTAAATAGATTTGGGAGGTCACTTATATACTTGTTAGATAGAAGTAAACAAGATGTGACATTTAAAACTATTGGCGTTGGATAATTTATGGATCCTGTTTGAGTATGAAATTATGTAGAACATAATAATAATATTTTTGTAACAAGTTTATTAATAAGTACAATTAATCTGAATATTTATCTATGACTTTGTAATGTGTACCGTAATTTAATAGTAATGTATTAATGTTTTCATATATTTTATTCATAAAATAGATGTTTATGCATAAATAATACTACCATTCCAGTAGTTAAAACCATGGACAGCAAAACAATAACAGAAAATTATAGGAAAATACATATTTTTTTATTTATTATTTCAACGTTCAACGACGCGCGAAACAAATCAGTAGAAGCGTTAATTGTAAATTTAGAAAAATAAACCTTACGGCATAATCTTTAAAAAAAAGTTCGATTAATTATATTTTCACCATTAGTTTTTGGTTTTATGGTCTAGTAAGGAAGTATAGGCAAGAGAGAAAATACATGTCATTTTTCCGAAAAAACAAACTGCAAAGACCTCGATTAACACACATTTCTCGCTGGCGCTCGGAACCTCAAATTATATCCAAATGATTAGATAGATAACAATGATGAGGCAATAATAAGATCTAGGATAACATCGAACACAATTTTGATTGATTTCCTGGTTTGGTTTATATTAGCAATAATCTGATTTTTTTACTAGCGCGAGCTGTACCTAGCCATATCTTTTAATCTACGCGCGAAAGTGTATAGTGCTAACTTTTTCTTGAAATTGCCTCTTAAGGTGGAAAAGACATGACCAGTGGGCCTATCCCGTAATTCTGAAAGCGATAGCGAGAGTTGCGCGAGCGGGACCGCGCATAGTGCGACTAAGTTGGTACGAGCGAGATGGCATGTTCTTGCAATTAGAATCATGAACGTTTCAAAGTTAGAGGATAACCCCGCTATAAGAATACTTACGAACACAAATGTATCTAATCACAGGTATACGCGCCAAACGTTATTTAATTGAATACATTTGGGACCCTCCCTAAAATGGATTTAATTTTCTATTGTTGTCCCCATACAAACAGACCCGTCGTAGTGTGCGTCTAACGCACTAGCCCCACTCCGGAGCATTCGAAATTTGAACCTTGTTAGATGATTGGTCGACGCTGTATATAGTTTTTTAAAACTCGCTAGACGAGTTCTTTGAGTTGCTATCACTAAGACTGTTCTTTGTTTTTTCTTAAATTAAATATGGTTTCTACAAAATGGCGTTATTGTCGTTTCTGGATGATTGAGTGAGTTAATAGATTTGCTGGTGCTAGCTCTTTATGGTAGTTTCTGAGTTTACAGGTAGATTAGAATTTATTTTTACTTAGTATGAGTATGTTATAAGTAACAATTTAGCTTTATTTCATTATTTTTCGAGTTTTGAATTAAAAAATACAAATTTTGTATATTTATTATGCATTACAATTACGACTAGATATTTAAAATATTTCAAAAACTTTTTAAAAATTAAAAAATGCTATTTTTATGTTATGGATTTTTCTGCAATTTTAATATACCACAAAAAAAGTAGGTAAAACAAAAATCAAGTTTAATAACTTGTGAAAATCTAATAAAAAAGTACTTAAGTAGGTATTGAATAACTTTAGTTTCTAAAAGAAAAAAAAAACTGGGCGTATCAAACACTAAAATTAAATACAATACAAACCTAGAGACCTTTAAATACGGACAGAGGACAAAAACGCGGAAACGCACACACAAAAAAACACAAAGAATAAAAAATCGCGCATTGTTCCTTTAAGAAAAGTGCCCAAAACGCACACAGAAAAAAATAACCAACACATTGATAACATTACACAAATACAATACTGTAAGAGTTATGTAGGTATACGCTTGTGCCGAAACCTCACGCACACAACAACGAGGCCCAATTTGAATTCCGAACGCGCTCAGCACAGTTTCCGCGATGGCAGCGCGGTCGTCGACCTCACGTTTTGGAGGGCGCCGGTGACGTCACACTGACCTGCCTCACGCTGCCTCATGACCTTGAATACTGCAAACTGGCTGGATATAATTTTGGCGGTTTGTTGTGTTGTCTCTCTCGTGACCGCGTTTTGGCGGTTTCGATTTCGTAGGGTTTGAATTTGGAACGAGGGCGCGATCGCAGGCTACAAATTGTTTTATTATAGGGTAAGGACAAGCGTTTTATAATGATTAGGGGTGCCGAAACGAGGGAAGAATCATCCGAGTACTAAATTATACCAAAAATGAGACATTTTTTATTGCAGTCTGGAAAACTTTTGTACGTTTTAATTTTTAATTTATTTGTGCCACTGTCCTTACACCATCACGTAATAGAAATACGGGGTGGCCCATCGGCAAGTGACCGCTCGAAAAGGGCTTATAGTACTCACCATTTTGAACAACTTTTACTATCGGACCAAAACTGAAATCGAGGGAAAAAAATCTGCTGTTCCATACTTTTTGTCGAGTGGCATTGAAATTTTTCTATGGAACAGCAGCTATTTTTTCCTATTTCAGGGTTGGTCCCATAGTAAAAGTTGTTCACAATGAGTACTATAAGCCCTTTTCGGGCGGTCACTTGCCGATGGGCCACCCTGTATATCTATTACGTGATGGAGTAAGGACAGTGGCACAAATAAATTAAAAACTAACTAACACATGATCAGGGGCGTAGCTACCGCCGTATCAGCCGTATCAATGATACGGAGCCCCCGGGCTACAGGGGCCCCAAAAATTGCTTCTTTGAAAAATAGTGACCCTTCATTAGGGCCCCCAATCAAATTTTGATGCGGGGCCCCTCTATGGCAAGCTACGCCACTTGAGGATACTAATAACTAAATACAGTCACCGCTTCGCTCGGTAAATCGGTAAAAGATATAACCACGCCCTAGGTAGGTAGATATAACAGACCTTGAATTTACAACAAAGCAAATCGAAATATCAAGGTAGGTATAAGTACCTCAATAATGTTAAATGTAACATTTAGTTCATAATCTTGCACAAATATATAAAATAATATTAATTTAATTTCCTGCACAATAAAATACCTAGAGGATGGGGTCATTGACGCCTCATGGCCAGCCGTCCGATAATGTTCGTTTAATTTACACGTTATTTTTACTATCGAATTGATTTAAAAAAAAACGGAATTATTTATCTTATTTGTCGATTGGGAACAGAGCATCCGATCAAGGGTTAGTGAATCTTAACAGGCTACATATTTTTTTTCTTTTTTTTTCGTCCTCTGAAATGAACAAAGACTTTTGGGAGTTTTGGCGGGACGGGAAGAATACATGTCGCGTCATTTTATTATTTTCCAAAACTTGTGTTATTTCGAGTGTTAATGTGTAAAAACGGTGAATATTTACCTGTTAAGTGTTCGTGAACATGCACGAGTGTTGGTGAATGGTATAACGTCGTGAAACGTGGATTTTTGTGTTATTTCCAAAACTCCATAGAAGGCTCTAGTAAAGTTTTCACCACTTTACTGGGGCATGACTTGGACTTGACCGTGACTTGCTTTGCTCGCCTTTCACCGTGACTATGACTTGTTTGATAATATCTAGCAAAACTTGAGAAATATATGTATAATTGACACTGGCAAATGCATAAGACGTGCGACGCCAAAATCCTCTTAGGAGGAAAGAGAAAAAAAAACAAGACTGCACAGCGTACACACCTTGGTTTCTAAAAATTTAATCTTTGTTTGCTAGTCAAAGATATTGATGATCTTTGATCTGGGGATAAAGGGGCATAGATAAGGATAGGGCTAGTTATTTTGATTAAAAATCTTATTTTGGGATATAAATAATATGTTTTTTTGGTTTTGTAATCTAGTATTGCATGACGGGCAAACATGATTACCATGATAATTTCTCGATAAAAAAAACATTGAAAAGATCTCGATTTACACACATTTTGCGCTGGCGCTCGGAAACCCTAGTGTCATTATCGTCATCATCAGCCATAAGACGTCTACTGCTGAACGTAGGCCTCCCCCTTAGAGCGCCACACCGACCGACAAAGTGCCACTTGCGTCCACCGTTTGCCCACGACTTTCAAAATGTCGTCAGTGCACCTTGTGGGAGGCCTACCTAAGCTGCGTCAAGTGCATATTCAATTTTTAATTAGCAATATCTTCGGTATTTTAGGCAATTTTTTTAACAAATTATTTGTCGAAAATACGGCAAAGAAAAGTAGTTATTATTAAAATACCATAAGAATTTTTTGAAAAAACAAAACAGCGGCATAGTTTATGGTTTATCCAAGTTTAAGGTGCAACGTTTCGCTCGTCGCGCGTAATTCAAATTTTCTTGCGTTTTTTGTCAATTACAGGTTAATTACTCATCATAGGTTCATGAAAACCTATTTTTGCGACAAGAACTAGATTGTTTCAAGAAATTACTACATAACAAAAAATTTGATACTATTACAAAAATTTAAGTTGAAAGCTAGGATAAGTACATTTCTCACTACACCAAAAACCGAGATGAAAATCAGCTTATTGAGATTTGTAGCTGAACCAATGTTATCTAGGTGATCATTTGATAAAATTTTAAAAGAAAGAACTTGGAGAATATTTTTTCCGGATAATGAGGCGTTTTCCAAAAAAATAGAAACCCTGGTAATAAAAGTACCCAATAGATGGCGTTAGATGTACCTTGAGGTTTTTCTGTCACTGTCAAGACATGAAAGACAAAAAAATGTACGTGTGCCTTTTTTTTTCTCGTGTTTTTTGGCTCCATTGTATTTAGACAATTTCAAGTAATGTAACTATATATTTGACTTCATTTGAAATATTACAATAGTTGACACTGGCTAAATACACAACGTGTGGAGCCAAAATTTAAGATTTAAAAAATAAACATTAAATATTTCGACAGAAATGACAATGACAGGTAAAACGATAGGACTATTACGCCATCTAGTAAGTATATTAGAACTATTTTTTTTTTTTTTGGAAAACGCCTCATTACGAAAAAACCAAATATTATACTACAATAAACATAATTATTACTATAAGTACTTCCTCTTTGTTTGTTTTTTTATTTTTAAAATACACATCTAAACCATCTTTGATGTGTTATTGTAACATAAAAAGAAATCCAACGATACCTCACTCATCAAAATATAGGAAATACCAAAGCAAAAACATTACTCTCCTTCTTCGGCAGTCGGGTAAAAACATAGAAAAATCGGTCGTAAAGTTTTTTTTGTATTTAACTATCTTATCTACCAGGTATGTCTGTGTGGGTGTCAGTTACTTGTGTAATAAAAATAATGTTAGTGTGTCGATGTATCATCGAAACGCGGTCGTTGACCCCGTCTGATTCGCGTCTAGCAATTTGCATCTTGTGTCCCTCTCGCACGTGTCTTATCAAAAGCATGCTATCTTTTTTTATTTGGCGACAAAATACTAAGTAAAGATTTCGTGTGGACTTCTCCGAAACCTGATTATAAATTATAAGTACCTAAGTCATACTTAATCTAAAATATATTTGTAAGTACATGGTGGAATATACGTAGTATGATTTTTAACCGACTTCCAAAACAAAGGAGGAGGTTCTAAAGTCGACAGTTTTTTTTTAAATTTTTACCTGAGAATTCCGCCGTCATTTGGGAATATTTTTTTTTATTTGGAAGGACAGACTTCCAAATTGGTCCTATTTTTATCAAAATCCAGTTCTGATAATGGGATCCATGAGAAATTGAGACAACTCCTCAAATATTACAGGCATACATATAGCAATTTTGGTAATTTCAACTAAAAGTCGAGCATCTGCACTCAGAAAATATCATGGAACTGATTTATTTATTTATTTACATCAATTAGCACCGAACACGAATTACGCTAATGAGAATTAAAATTAAAACATGCAAAATAAATGTCAAATTGGCAATGAGGCGTTTTCCAAAAAAAAAAAAGTAGTTCTAAAATACTTACTAGATGGCGTAACAGACCTATCGTTTTACCTGTCATTGTCATTTCTGTCGAAATATTTTATGTTTATTTCTTAAATCGTAAATTTTGGCTCCACACGTTGTGTATTTAGCCAGTGTCAACTACTGTAATATTTCAAATGAAGTCAAATACATAGTTACGTTACTTGAAATTGTCTAAATACACATGTCGAGCCAAAAACTCGAGAAAAAAAAAGGCACACGTATTTTTTTTTGTCTTTCATGTCTTGACAGTGACAGAAAAAACTCAAGGTACTAACGCCATCTATTGGGTACTTATATAATAAGGTTTTTTTTTTTTTTGGAAAACGCCTCATTCAACGGGGTAATGTCGCCAGCTTTTTGGGCACCTTACCCGTAGACAGCGACCTAAATGCGGTTTTTTATTTGTAGATATTTTAGATTTAATTTATTTAAGTACTTATTTTAATTTCGTTTATAGTTTTAGTTTGTACATTTAAGTTTAGATTATAATATATACATAATGTCAAATATACTTAAATTACATAAAATCAAATCAAAATATGTCAAGTTAAATTAAAACTAAAAAAATAATAATATGTCCACAGATTAAATGTCAAACAATAAAAATAAAATAGGAAATAAGATTAATTAAATTAATATATGTCACTAGCTTAGAATGCTGGGCTGTCTATAAAACGTTTTTTCACAATATGTTAAGCATTCTGACAATATATATCTCCACTCACCCGCAAATACATCAAACTCCGGTGCTGCAGCGACGAGGGCATTCAGAGCAGCGAGGGATCGCGGTATCGGGGATGTCTGGTGAGCGGCTGTCCTACACATTGATGATGAAGAAGACCACAGATTCAGATTCGAACCAAGTTTAAATAGGTATGTATTTCCAAAAAGAATTTTTTCTCTTTTAAGTGTCGGCTCCAAACTTTGCGTATTTAGCCAGTGTCAAGTATTGTAATATTTCAAGTGAAGTAAAACATTTCACAATTAAAACAAGTCAGTCATAGCAACCCTTAACTCAAGCAGTAAGTCACAGTCAAGTCAAAGTCAAGATTAATTAATTTATGTTTTAAAGAATCTTTCGTTTAATATGAAATGACAGAGACCGAAAAAAAAGTTCTTTTCATTGTTTTTGTCAATTTCAAATATTGATGTACCAAGTTGAACATTTTAGTATGAGAATTTTCTGGGAGTTTTGGCGGGAACGTGAAAAAGTCATGTCGCGTCATTGCATTATTTGCCAAAACTTTAAAAGCAATGGATTTTTATTCGTGTAGAAAAGGTCGTGAACGTGCACGGGCGTCGTTGAATAGTAGTTGACTTTTCGTGTTGTTACGAAAGCTCCATAGAAACTTCTAGTAAAGTTTCCACCGCTTTACTGGAGCATGACTTGGACTTGAAAGTGACTTAAGTACTTTGCTTGACTTGGACTATGGCTGACACTTGTTTTAATTTTGAAATGAATTCACTTGAAATATTACAATACTTGACACTGGCTAATACACAAATTGTGGAGCCAAAACATAAGAGAGAAAAAAAAAGTATTTCTGATGTTTTGTAGACACAGGCCAAGAGGCTAGGAGACTTTTGCTTTAAAGTGGCTATACATGGCCTGATCTGACATCGTGCAAAAGGGACAGCTAGAATGACATACATGAATTTCAGGGGAGCAAAAGAAACAAACTATTAAGGTTATAGCTTCTCCCTTTCGCTCCCCCAGAAACGTATATATAGCCATTTGTTTCGCACGACGTCAGGTCAGGCCATGTAGCGAGGCCTTAAGACATAGGTAGCCCAAAGTAACTACATTATAACAGCTCCACGAGAATTGGCCATGAAAATACTTGCCTTTTTTCCTCCATGATGCATGCAAAGAGCTCAATATTGCCTGTCATTGAGCAGGTCAGTGCCACTCGATAACGGCAAATGAGAAAACAAGCCCACTTCGAACCTTAATCCTGTACAATAAAGTCGAATATTTGGTTTAATTAGTTATTTTAGTCGTTTGCGTAGCGGATAAACAATTTTATTTATAGTTATAGTTATTCTGGTCTGTAGACGACTATGGCCAATTTAGGTCAGAGTGGGTCCCGAATGGGTCCGAGAAAAAAGGTTTGACGGATTTATTAGCAGGTACTCGCTACTTTTTTTTTTCTCTTTCCTCCTAAGAGGATTTTGGCGTCGCACGTCTTATGCATTTGCCAGTGTCAAGTATACTTATATATTTTCAAGTTTTGTTAAATATTATCAAACAAGTCATAGTCACAGTCAAAGGCAAGCAAAGCAAGTCACGGTCAAGTCCAAGTCATGCCCTAGTAAAGTGGTGAAAACTTGACTAGAGCCTTCTATGGAGTTTTGGAAACAACACGAAAATTCACGTTTCACGACATTATATTCACCAACACTCGTGCATGTTCACGAACACTTAACGGGTAAAAATTCACCGTTTTTACACATTAACACTCGAAATAACACAAGTTTTGGAAAATAATAAAAAGACGCGACATGATTCCTTCACTTTCCCGCCAAAACTCTACTCGCTAATTGGTGGAAGAAGATGCTGCAAGCTTCATATCTGCTCATCAGCATGGGCACTACTATGCAGATTCGAACGGAAGGCTGGTATAAATTCTATAACCGAACTGAATCATAGCAAATTTAAGAAGGCTCAGTATTTTTTTGAAAGCAGTTCGTGCTACAAATTAAGTGTATACATGTCAATGGACTTCTCAGAATTCTTATTTTTATACGAACAACAAACGGAGTAAGGTTTTGGAGTTAGGTTTTAAGACAACATATTATGATGTTGAAATATTGTAAATTTTTGGTACTAAAAAAAAAAATGCGTTTTAAGGGAAACGTGAAGAAGTCATGTCACGTCATTTTTTTTTTTTTAATTGAATTGTGTTTGTAACTTGTATTATGAATTTATGACATTGTAGGCGAGCATCGCCAACCAAGTTGTACTTTCGTGTGTGCACAGAAACATCTAACCTACTAGCAAATAATATGTACACGAGTAGAATGACAATCTCATACAAAAAAGTGTATCCCCGAAAAATCTGCTTAAAACTAAATGGCGCTTAGGTACTAAATAAGTCAGCTAAAATGTCCAAACCGCTACAAAAACATAAAATAAGATTAATAGAAATATAGTAATGGTATATGTCCCCAATTTGAGGTTTAGTTCAGTTTAGTTTTTGTAGTGGGTAGGGCTCTCTTGCAGAGTCCGTCTGGGGAAGTCCCACACCTTTGCCAGTTATTCAACCGCCAAGCAGTAGTGTGTTCTATGTATTTACTATGTTCCGGATTGAAGGGTAATGATTGGGCATACAGAGATTTAACATACAACATCTCAGGGTGACGAGCGCAGTGAATTTCCGCGCATGGTTTTGAAGTGTTGAAGTTCAAAATTCTGGGTGGCACTGAACTGTTATGGGCAAGCGTGACGCTTAACATCAGGTGAGCGACTTGCTCATCTCGTCACCGAGATACATAAAAAAATAAATTGATAGCAATATACGACTTAAAAATATGTTTCTAAAAATAATGTTTTCAACGCCACCTGTTGAGAACCTAGCGTGTTTTTTTGCAAATATAAAACTAATAACTTAACTTATACTACTAATGCAGAAATATTCATATCAAGTAGCGTTTTTTTTTCGTTTTATTACGAATAAGTTAGCTTGGGTATCAATTTCAAGTCAAGCAGAAATTGTGGCAAGCTTACTTACTAACGAGCGACATCTTACGTTCTTATCACTACTGCAATCGGGTTACGCATTTTTCTATGAACATTAGCACCCTTAGTTTAATAATAATTTATAGTATAGTTTCTGGCGTAATTTGAGGGTACGCTATAGATTAATATATTATTTATATTATACACACATATGTATATTTATATTTATTATATAGTATTCATCAATTTGTATTATTAAAAGTGTTCGTCATACCGTACACCTGTACATGTGAATTTCTTTCCATGCAATGGTTGCCTGGAAGAGATCGCTTTTAGCGATAGGGCCGCCACTTGTGGCACTAACTTATAAGATAGTTCTGTACGTGTGTTATTGTTTTGGTGTACACAATAGTTTCTAGTACTAGTAAAGTTACGTAATTTCTTGCAAAGCTTAGCTTCGAGAGTTATCCTTATCTCATTTCACAGATGACTCATTTCATTCAGTTCTTTGATTGGCCAACTTGTAATGGGTACTTTCCTGTCATTGCCCAAACTTTAAATTGGTTTCCGGGAAACCTAGCCCAGTTAAGTTACGGGGCTTACCCCCGAATACTGAAACGTTTGTTAACTTTGACGACAGATTAAATCTATTGCTGCCTTTGTCATTTGCTTAGTGCCAGAAAAAGGCAGTATTGGAATTAATCTGTTGTCAAACTTAACAAACGTTTCAGTATTCGGGGGTTACTGGCTTAGTATAGAGGACCCGGACATAATTCATAAAATAAATATAAAATTGTGTTTGTTATCATTTGCTGACGTAGAATCAATGTTAAATTAAATAGTGAGTCTGGAGTAACGGAACATAGAAAAACCATTTACGCTTGAGCCATAATACATTATCGTCGCCGACGACTCCTTGTCGTGCTCACGATCGTCATCTGAAATAGACTCTAACATAGCGCGGAAAGAGACAATATTGTTTATTTTTATATTTTTTTTATATTTGTGACTTGCCTGTAATATTTAATGTTATTTATGGACAATAAACATTTCTGATTTCTATGTAACTATGTATTTATTTCAGTTATTCTGACAATCTGTGTAAATGCATTTTGCAAAGGTTCATCGCCCTCTTATCAGTTACTCCAATTCGTGTTTTTATCAACAGTTGAAAATGATAACACATAAATATTGATAGTTAAAGATTATCCGCTATCCGAGCGTTCGTTGCCATTTGCTTCAATGTCAAAATCTGTGGCTGAATGTCAAAAAACATGCCCGAGTCCCTGACGTGAAATTGCTGCGTTTCCTGTTATGTTTGAAACGAAAAATTGAATCAATGATTGCACCGATAATGTAGTCCTGGCTTACTACTAACGTAATAACTTTAGTTGTTTGAACAATTTAGTGTCCTACATTTCTAATTTGCTTTATTTGTAATTTTCTTTTAATTAGTGATTTTTAAATCTATCTATACATATAATAATCCCATCTTCCGTTAACAGCAGGTCAGCCTGGCGCTGCCGCGACTAAAGCAGAAAACCTCAAACGGCACAAATATAGTTATTTAGACCGGTCGTACATGTTTGTGCCGTTTGGGGTTGAGACTTTAGGTCCATGGGGGCCGGCCGCTCACGAACTTTATAGGGACCTGGCCAAACGTTTGGTGGAGGTCACGAGTGACCGGAATGCTGGGGCCTACTTTGGACAAAAACTCAGCATTGCAATGCTGCCAGCATTCTGGCTCTTATTTATTTTTGTTTATAATTTGTTTTAATTTTTTGTAGGTAAGTAGGTAGGTTATATTTTATTGTAAATATGTATATAATTTTTGGTATTTTTTTATTTTATAAATATTTATATTATATTAGAGATATAGATGCCAAAACAGATTTATTTTTTATTTTTGTCGCTCTGTCTGTATGTCTGTCCCTTTGTTATCATCGGACAAATATACACACAAAAATACAAACATTCATACAAATGCCGATTTGTCCCAGTAAACTCTGAGACCTTCGATTCGCTCGGTCAAATACAATGTATGTATAGTAGGTAATAGTTACTATTCTAAATCAATAACTTAATTTATTGAACCAGATGTTTTGCGAGTGAATGAACTTGTGACATTTTAATATTTCTTGGGTGACTTCTTTCTTGTTAGCTTCTCACATCTTGCGATTTTGCCAGCCAAGTGAGCATTGAAATATTATCAAGTGACTAGTCATAGTCATAGTCGAAGTGAATCATAAATAATGGGACAACTATTATCCCATTACTTTTTTCATTCACAAAAAAAAAGTTTTTATCCCCTAACCTAACCTTCATCCGGGCCCCAAAGTTTATTTTCTTATGAAACTGCATATATGTAGACTAGCAGCGCCCCGAGGTTTCACCCGTTATTCTAGAGAAACTGAATATTTTCCGGGATAAAAAGCCTATGTGTTAATCCAGGGTATAAGCTACCACCATAACAAATTTCATTCAAATCCGATCAGCCGTTACAGAGTTGAACACGGTAACAAACCCAGTTACATACTTACCTACCTACACACAAACTTTCGCATTTATTATTATTTTTAATATTAGTATGATACTAGCTTACCCGCACGGTTTCGCTCGCGTAGCAACAGTAAATAAAACACCCTATTACACATCTCTAGGGGTTAAATTTCGAAAAAAACCTGAGACATATCTTTTTTATTTTGTATGCTTAATAACACAAACATTTCATTGACTTAGCATGAAAAAAGATTTTATTTCCATACAAATTTTGGGGGTCTATTTAACCTATATAAAAGTGGCATTTCGTTCACCTAGACCATTTCATGAGTATTGGGTTTAATTTTCACGTCTCTATCATAAGTAGTTTTGACTGTGCGTTGTTTAATGGAAAATGGCTTGTTCTTTTATTGTAATTTGGAGCCCTAATTTGTCATGAAATGAAATACCAGTTGAGGAACTTTTTTTTTTATGTTACTCTTTGACGAGACGAGACGAGCAAGTCGCTCACCTGATGTTAAGCGTCACTCTTGCCCATAACAGTTCAGTGCCACCAAGAATTTTGAACTTCAACAGTTCAAAACCATGTACTGCATGCGCTCGTCACCCTGAGTTGTTAGATGTAAAATCTCTGTATGCCCAGTAATTACGCTGGAAACATTGCCCTTCAATCCGGAACACAGTAATGCTTGCACACTACTGCTTGGCGGTTGAATAACTGGCAAAGGTGTGGTACTTCCCCAGGCGGACTCTGCAAGAGAGCCCTACCACTACAAGAAGTCCAACTAAAGTCGATGGGTATGATGTAGGGAAGAACGTGCATAAAGCAACTAAGTTACTGCACAAAGAGATGACTTTAGAATGTATGTAACTTGTAAGTGTTTATGTAAGTGTACGGAATTTCATATTTTTTATTACTTTGTATTTTCATTTTGCAGGGCCGTAGGACGATCCTCCGCGTCATGGGGCAACTCGATACGGGCCGGACTCGGCCGGAGGCCTAGGCTGTGTTGCTCTAAGCTCCGCGTAGAATGTAGTGAGCATTAGCGAGCTACAAATAATCCTCTTCAGCGAAATACCCATAGTATAATGTTTAACGACTAAGTAAGTTTCTGTTAAGTTAATTCTTTTGATGCTCTGTTAAAAACAAAATTAAAATAAATTAAATCAAATAAAAAACCGCATTTAGGTCGCTGTCTACGAGTAAGATGCCAGAAAATCTGGCGACATTACCCCATTGAATTGCCAAGCTCACCCTTTGTGGACCGAGGTAAGCGCCAGCTCTTTGGTCACCTGAAATTTCGACTAGGCGCCTGGACAGCTCCTTTACTATGATGATGATTTGATTTTTAGATAGTTATTAATGTACTGGCAACTATTTTTGAGAGGACGAAGGGAGGGTAGCACGAAAGGAAGGGAGTAGGATTGGGGCGATGGGAACGGCAGTCGATTAAAGGACGTCTTGAAAGTATCTTCTTTTTTCTATTCTTTCACCGCCTGGAGCAACTTAATAACAATAGTCATTAAATTTGAAGACTGGAGACATATTTTTTTTGGGTATTTGTCCTCATGTTACACGTGTCGTGTCGAGCTGTTTCAATTTAGGTGTCGAAAATAAGGAAAACCAAATAAGCAATGCTTGCGCAAGGTTTATTTTTGACTTTAGTTGGAACGTTTATTTTGGAAGTAGGTAGCAACACTAAATATATGGTAGCTAGTTGTTGCTCAGTTGGAGGGTCATAAACTCAGATAGCATTTATAATAATAATAATAATAAATATCTGGGACATTTTTGCACACATCGTCACCTGACCCCAAACTAAGCAAAGCTTGTAATATGGCTGCCAGAGACTGATATACGTACATAGATATTTTTAAATACATACTTATATAGATAATAACACCCAGACATAGAACAAACACAAATATTCATCACATGAATGTTTGTCCTAGATGGGAATCGAACCCACGCCCCCAAGCACAGTAGATAGGTTCACTACCAACTGAGCCACCGGGGCAGTCAGATACTGCATTGCGAGATCTTTCTGATCCGACAACAACTGAGCCCAATGCTAGTTAAAAATTTCGAGCATAGCTCTCTGCATTGCCCGATGTACCTGAGTTTCTGCAAAAGGCCAGCAGTTACCATGTTTCAGCTCCATCAGTCATCACTGGCAACACACATGCAATAATTTACTTAGGTATTATTTTATCATATTGTCCTCTAAATGTTTCAAACTCGGAATTTGGTCATTTTCTAATAATACCCACAAAAGTTTGTTGTCGTTTATCAGTTGTTTTGTTTTAATACAATGACTATGAATGTATTTTAAAATTAAGGAAAACTAATATTTGTTTTCAGTTAATTATTAATTATTACTTCAATAAGGCCCTTCTAATTTAAATAACTAGGATATAAGGATATGTGTGGTTAATAAAATCAGATATTAATATAATATTAAACACAAGCTCCGCTCCGCGGTTTCACCCGCTTTATACAGGAACGGCGTGATAAAAATGTAGCCTATGTGTTAATCCAGGGAATAACCTACCTCCATACCAAATTTCATCCAAATCCGTTGAGCCGTTACAGAGTTGAACGGGAACAAACATACTTACGTACTTACATACCTACATACTTACACACAAACTTTCGCATTTATAATACTCGTATTAGTGTGATACATAACATTATTAATAAAAAAATATATATACCCGACTGCAAAATGTAGCCTATGTCAAAAAAATTAAACAAATACTAGTAGCTCGCGACCCCTATATCTTCACAACCCCTAGACCGATTCAGCTCATATTCGAACTTGAAAATTGTGTTGAAATGAACTACTTGCCTACAAAATTTCATGAAGATCGGATCAACGGTTCGCAAGTTATCATCGGGCAAATATACACACAAACATACAAACATACATACAAATGCCGATTTGTCCCAGTAAACTCTGAGACCTTCGCTTCGCTCGGTCAAAAAGTAATAAATTTCACAAAATGTAATCTCTCGCTTCAGACGTACCTAAACGTCGCCATACAGCTGCGCAAACGCATACATTGCTTCACGTACGTACGACCGAGACAACCGTATAGTGATAAGCTAAAGAGTGAAAGGGAGGGACGTCTGATTTATCGGACCATGACCCTCGGACAATATAGTCAGTGAGTATGGTCAGTTACATTTGGTGATAAGAGTTGATAAGGTATCAGCAAAATTCGGGTGTCGTACAGATTTTTTTGCAATGATGTCAATAATTGTCAGTTCTGCTTATCACAATACATACTTACATAAAATATTTACCAATAAAAATAATGTTCTTTGTTATCGAAATGAGAACCTGGTTTTGTCCTAAAACTGCAACTAGAACCACCGGAGGACGGGCAGCGGCGTCCTCTTAGTAAACGGGGAACATTATGCGATCTCCAAGCCGTCTGTAAAACCAGGGGATTATGTCAACCACGCCCCGAAGCCTCCCCGACATCATCCAAGTGGATCTCTAAGAATGGGATTATATTTTTTTGTGGTGGGATGAGTCAGTAATGTAAGATAAGATAAGATAAGATAATTTATTTCAACATAAGAAAGAACATACAAAGCAGCCAAATTATAAAAGTAAAAATCTTAGTTATAACAAACTGTTTTTCGGAATTCT
This sequence comes from Apocheima hispidaria, assembly GCA_947579745.1. NCBI lineage: Eukaryota > Metazoa > Arthropoda > Insecta > Lepidoptera > Geometridae > Apocheima > Apocheima hispidaria. The sequence goes on along the minus strand of OX388167.1, from coordinate 8,076,601 downwards.
TTGTATACACTCTGTACAAGATTAGCCAGTGAGCCCCAAACTAAGCACGAAGCTTGTATCTTGGGGCCCGAGTGCGGTGCTTTTGGGACGACTGAAGAAATGGGATGAGACACATGGGACGAATACGGAACTACCCATTTTGGATAATCAAGAATTTTAAAGAATGCCCTTTTTATGACATTTTGGTATCGAATTAATTTCACCGATTCAAAAAATAAAAGTTAATTAATAGTTTAGTTTAGTTTTTTTATGCTACTAAGTGGCAACACGATCAAGCCACTGGGATAATAGTAAGCGTCACGCTTGCCCATAACCGTTTAGTGCCACTTAGAATTTTTAACTCACCACCACCCATGCGCGGCAATACACTGCGCGTGTCACTCACATATTGAAAAAAAATATTGAAATAAAAGTTAATTTAAACTGCTTTAAAAATAAATTTAATACATGTAATTATAATATTTAAATTTCTTTAAAGAAATATTATAATTAATTATTAATTCCATCTATTTCCTCTATTCCAAAATTGGTAAAACAATTACTTGCGGTACATAATTTGTTAAAATATTTCCGCCTCCAAGTATCCTTGAAAGAAGGTGAAGTTTTTATGGTTCTGTGAGGCGAGACGAGCAACTCGCTTACCGGATGGTAAGGGGCTAGTTCGTGAAAAAGATAGCGCTATACACTTTTGGGCGCGGAATCAAAACAAAAAATTTCGCCATAAAAACTCTAGCACCCCATTTCGTATATATAAGGGATGATTTTCGAAAAATGCAGAAACACGTGTAATATTTTCTTTTCATTAGTATATTTACAAAGTTTCAGAGCTATGACACCAAAAAAAAACATTTCTTCATACAAACTTTAACTCCCCTTTTCACCCCTTTAGGGGTTTAATGTCGCAAAATCCTTTCTTAGAGGGTAGTTACACAGTAATAGGAAACTACTGTCCAAATTTCACGTCTCTGGCTTCAGTGGTTTAGGCTTTGCGTTGATCTACCTATCACTTTTTCTTACACTTTGAATATTTAAAAACAACTACAAAATTTAATGAAACCCGGCCCGGACGCTTCCCGTAACTCTCTAAACTAGGACAAAACCGGGGAAACCCGGACGGATGGCAACCCTACCAGTATTGGACAACACACACAAATATTCTCATTTACAAAACTGTAATGTTACCTATATGTGATTGTTTAGGATCACGTTTTTATTTAAAATTAGATTTGTATGGCGGTATGTACAATTTTCCATTACATTACTCATTTTGTGATTTCCATGTATTCAAATCTCGCTGACCTGCACGGCTTCGCTCGCCTAAGCTAAATAAAACACCGCATTTCATTTTCAACTCTTTGGGGTTCGATTTTCGAATTATCCTGAGATATGCCTTCTTTTTTTTAAAACTTAGTAAGTACACATGAGTTGCACAATTTTTTTTATTTCCATACAAACTTTGGGGGTCTATTTTACCCCGTTAGTTAAATTCTATCCGAACATCACAAAATTTGTTCAGATTCTAAGTCTTCAGAAGTCTAGATGAACAATATCATCTAGACTATTGGACGAGTGCCGAAAAAAATGGAGGAGGTTCTCAAGTCGACAGTATTTTTTTTCTTAAAGACTGTATTCTACTAATACGGGTTTCAACATGGCCAATCCGCGCCAAAGACGGACCCTTCGAATTTGGAATTTCCAAATGAAAACACGCAAATAAGGCGAGTCGAAAGTAAAAGCAGACGCACACGTACAAATTGCACACATGCACAAACCTGACCTTTCCCAACGTAATGGACGGCGACGCCCGAATACAAGGGTCGTTGACACGAACCGAGGCCGAATGCGATGCATTCGGCAGGACTCGTTTCGAAAAAGAATAAATAAATTACGCACTGCATCACTTTCACTCCGACATCGGACGTGAAGTGTACTTGAATTCGCGCTCATTCGAATTTTGAGACTCGAATGAGTTTTAAAATTCATAATTAGAATTTTGGAATCATAAAATAAGTGATGGGGTAAAAATAGATAGCTGCAGATAGTTAATTTCATCAGATAAAGCTGTACATGATTTCGACAAAATAATAATTTGGATTTTCGGACACACGAAAATCACATTGATACATAATACCTAGCTTAGTATATTCAAAATTCATTTAATTCAACCATAGAACTGAATATATTATTACTTACTTCACATATTATTACATCAAAACGTACTTACAATCAAACGCAATCTGCCTGAAACGTTGACCTGTCATGACGTCATTTCTGTTAGGTCCGCCGACAGTGTCTTATGTCAGAGGTGACCCGACTTCCCCTGCTAAAATGCGATCAGACATAACTGTGCCATAAATACGTAATATGAGCCACAAAATTAGTGGCAGAAACATTTGGGCTAACCTAACATTTGACATTGTCTGATTTTTAGTAACATCTACGCTTTTGTTTCAAATGACAATTATATTATTTGTGGATGTTGATTAAATTTGAAAACAAAGAAACAAACAGGATTAGTCACACTCATGATTCATAAACAATACTTAGGTACTTTGAACTAATTAGATTAATAAATACTTAGGTACAAAAACTTGTTGATTTTTAATCCTACCTAAAAATGAAACTTAGAATTACGTTTTGAGTTAATTTAGACTTCCAATATTCTTAATATTATAACACATATGTACTTATTAGAAATCTATGATTGATATGGAAAGCTGTACGAAGAGGTACAGAATTTAGTTACTTTTTGAAAAGGCTTGATTTTAAAATCTGTTTTGTGTAGTTTTCATCATCATCATGCCTTAGGTCAGTTACTGGATTTTTGCTTGAATTTAGTTTTACACCACAATTTATTTTTCCCGATTTATTTATTTCCTCGCTTGGTTTTTATTTTCCAGTCACTGCCAATGCTACTGCCAAATAAAATATAATTAGTATTGTGAATACCTGTTTTATTAATTGTTATAAAATCTTGACTTGTTTACATTTTTAGATAATTCTGCCATTATATTATTTTATTGTTTACCTACTACAGTAGATGTAGTTTATATTCACAATATTCTCCTTATTATCTTCTCAAAAATCCAAAATGTTTATTGGCCATAAAAATAAATAACATTGAACTTACTTCTTTTGCTTACAATAATTTGCTAATTGTCATTATATTACCTAACATTTTAACATCAAAACGTATTTAAAATCAAACGGAATGTGCCTGAAAGTGACGTTATTTATGTTAGCAGAATATTTTTGTAAATTTGACCTGCACAGTGTGACTAATGTCATAAGGCTAAGAAATATATATTATATTCACAGAATTCTCCTTATAAATAAGGTCCAGAAGGATAGTCTCCATACAAACACGATTTTGAAATGGCTTATAATTTTTGACAGTCTTTTTTTGTCATGACATTTGAGGCTTTCCATTAAAAAGTGATTACCCTATTTGGTCGGGTAAATAAATTTTGATTGGTGTGATTTAGGTTGTATCACAGTGGTTCTTAAATAGGCTCTTATACTTTTTTTTTTATCATCCACATTATTGTTAAGTTAAATAATGTTAAGTTTTTATTTTCAATTTATTACGATGGAAATGGAATCCTCTAAATTTGCAAATAAACGCATACGCAACTTTTGCTTATTAGCGGATTTATCTTTTTTGAAACTGCCTGACTATTCTGCAACCTCAAGTAACACACATGTGAAGCTGAAAACCTAAGAGAATGTGCATTTTTCTTGCAGACCCAAAAACCCACAACCACACTAAACAAATTTACATTCTTACATTCTTAGGAAGGTACAACATTTTATTTCTAAAAAAAAATGCAATACAATTGTGTCATATCGTGACACGCTCATTGTAGGCTTGTTGTTGATAATTATGCGCCGACACATATTTTAGGCAAAGTTATGAAAATTATGTATTATAGGTAAATTAATATTGGTGGAAACCTTAATAGGTTTCTGCCAATATTCATCTCTACTTTGCCGAACTATTTTTATCAAAAGATCAGCTACATATTATAATGTATCTGAGTCTCTAGGAAACGTAAACAAAGTTGGGAAATTACAAAAAAATATTTGGCAACACTATTATACATAACGTTGTCATAGTGACTATTCTGTTTACATTATTCAATAATTTTATTATTTTGATTTTTTATCCTAAAAGTATATTTTAGGACTTGTAGATGGATGTGGCAGTGGTGTTCTTTGAATCCTTGTAATTTCGGCAAGATTTTATTGCACATTATACCATCTTTTGTCTGATTATTCGGATATTTTATCAGTATGAGATGAGAATGACAACTGTATGGAGCTCTTAATTTGATTTGACAGGTACGTCAATACTGGTGTGCTTTCTTTCAGGATAGTTTGATTTGCTGATTAGGTGTCTACCCCTTTATGTCTTTGATTATATTCTATTTAATCTTATATCTACGAGTATTGTCGCCCCATCACAATTTCCCACTAAATTAAACTAATTGCAATAGAAGCGTTTATCGTAAGATTTCACTTGTACGAGTTCGTGACGTGGTTTTAGATTTGGATTCTTAGAACTGTCTACATGTTTAAATTTAATGTGGCTCTTGACAACTAGCTATGCACGAAATTTCTTCACATTTGCTCCTATTTTAACAAGAGTAGGCCAATTAATTGATGACTGATCGAGGAGTTCTAGGTAAATTTAGGAAATCTTCGTACCTAATTCTTACAATTCTAAGTATTCTTACCGTGCACTTATTTGGCCTAGAAAATTACTGACGTCTGTTAAGACAGTTTTACAGCATTGGAAGATAACTTTAGAGTAAATAATTAAATATTTACGAGCCGCGAACAATGAACAATGCCTATCGATTTCCTCTATTGCATGATATTTCTGTAAAAATATAAGTGACGTAAGCTAGGCCCTTCAAGACAACTCGTAGCGGCGTAACTTGATTATGTAATTTCCTGATTTTTACTTGTATCAGTTCAACTGAACTCCAATCGCCTAAGTTTCTAATTTATAAAGGCATATCGTCACGATATGTCTATCTAAGTTAAGATACGACATTTTTTTAGCATTTTTTGGAATGTATGTGTGATCATCACACTTGTCAATCTTTCATTAATTTATTTATTAAAATATGTCCACAGTCTGGCGGAGATGATCAATACTTTTCATATTTAAAGATACTGTTTCACCGTCGAATTGCAAACCCCTTCCTCTTGTGACGTCGTTTAATAAAATTACATCGTTCACATATTACGAAGGAGCCATCGGCCAGTTTATTGACGCTGCAATCGTCTGAACTTGGAGTTTAAGCCTCTGTGAATGTCATCTAGCCTCAGTAAGTCAGTACAACTGCAGTTCGGTGCATGTAAGCACGATCTATGCAACGCGCGCTATCACTTACTTAAAAAAACAATTATTGAAAACACTAAAACATGATTTTTCAAATTCGAAATTTAAAAGTTCTAATTTAGAAGTGAAATGCTCGTTCGGGAGCACACATGTGGGAGAGAGACAAATATATAAACTAACTCCACGCGCCTGTTGTGACGTAGGTCGATGCATAGCGAAATAATGAAAAGTGGCATTTAGTTATTTCGTTGTGTTTACGCGCTGTGCTAGTTTATTTAGTTTAGCTTTGTTTTTCTAACTGGTGTCGTCTTTTGAGGAGTGTGGCGCCCTCTGAGACGTATCTCGTGTCGCGTACTGTTTATTACACATGTACTTCAAGGAGCTGTCAAAAGTGTCAAAACAATAGTAACCTCGTGATCGACTGAAGGTGGTTTGGTTTGATGACTCGTCCGAGGCCGCGGTGAGATGCATTTTTGGCGCGGAGAAACTGCAGCTTGCATCGCGGAAAATTGAACTAGCGGTGTTTTTTCCAAACTTAACCTACGACAATCTTCAGTTGCGCGCGAGCGGCTTGCACGCGCCCCGCGTCCCTATCCATATAAAAATAACGATAATCCACCGAATGGACCCCGACTGTGACACATCCCGCCAAATTGACTCGAATCGAATTTTATTCGAATGTGTCCAAAACGTTCCAATTTCGAATGTGGCGGAATAGCATCCGCGCGTTCGATGACCTCATAAAGTGAAACTATTTTTTCTTTCACTTTGCTCAATAATGTGATGTAGTAGAACATAGTGCCTTTTGTACAATCAGGAATTTGTGATGTTATAGTGCAAAGTAATATAAAAGTAGGATAATATAAAGTGATAGTGAAATTTAATGATATAAACAAAACTGAACCATTTCATATTCAACCGGACAAATGCTGCATATAATCTAGGTAAGTGACTTTTGTATTTGACATAAAGGGACGCACAGCAGTAAATGATTTTAATTTATTGTTGTCAAGTCTGAACGCCAATCTTAATCTATGAACTTGATTGCAACAGTATGAAGTTGGCCGTCAGTCGACTGCATTCCTAGTTTGCGACTTCAAAGCCACCTATGTGAATACGCAACTTCACCGGGGCAGGTTTTGCGCAAGCAAAACTAACCCTTAAACGGTGGTAAAATGTGTATTTTTAGATAGAAATCGTATGTACTGCTTATTTTTGGGTTGACGAACTTTTGAAAGATATTTTTGTTAGCAAAAGTACATGAGTATTATTGCAGTAGGTTGCCTTGTCGGATCCGACCATTGGCCTTCGAGCTATCAGTACAGGTACTATCTATACCTACCTAGAAATGATCCGCAGCCACTGGTCTACCACTTCTATATTTTATTAATATCGCTAACTATAATTTATTATAGACTATGTTCATTAACTTCCAATGTGAAACTGTTTTTCCTTAAATCTTATGGCTTATATTTGCCTAAAGCTTGTGTATGCAGACATTCATATTTATACCCAGGATATAATGTACATATTAACATGCCGTACATAAATACTAGCAAGTACTTTTATCACTACTTATGTGTTAAGTTTTTCTGAGTTTGGCTCCACACTTTTATTGTTATTTAGCCAGCATCGAACACTTATTTGCAGTTATTGCGGCGGTATAAATTATAGGCACCTTACCCTCATAGGCTATATCTTATCATACAGATAATACCTACCTGCAATGAAGAAAGTAATGTTTATAGATAATATACAATCAATTAATAAACAATAATTATCAACACACATATGGCGCTACTTGTATTTCTGCGGCGACAAAAATTTTCGGCTTCATTTCCCGAAACCATCTCAAACAGAATTTAACGTCAATCCCTAATTTTGGAAGTTCGCGTCAACTTTTAAACCGTTTTTTTGTAGGTAATTCTGAACTCTATTGCGTTTGTTATGGTTGGTTTGTATTGGTTTACTTAGCGCAGTTTCTTTCTTTCTTACTCGCTACATGGCCTGACCTGACATCGTTTGACAGAGATAGCCATCTATATATAAGTTTCTGGGGGAGCGAAAGGGAGAAGCTATAACCTTAATAGTTTGTTTCTTTTGCTCCCGTGAAATTCAAATCTAGCTGTCCCATTCACACTATGTCAGGTCAGGCCATGTATTACCTCCTTGGACACCTTAAGTAACTTTATGTCTTGTGTTGCCAGTACCATGAGTAAGAAGCCACAAAAAAAACATATCGTATTATTAGGCATTTGTTTCCTTATATTTTGTAATTGGGAAATATTCTGTACAATAATTAAACAGAAAACAATTAAAATTATCTGAGGCGACCAACCTAACGTTAAACAAATTATTATGGGGTTTCCCTAAGTACCGAAATACAGCCTATTTATTTATATTAAATGTTTTTTAATTAAATTACAGGCAAATTATAGTTTAAATTCGGACCAAAAATTTGACCAATTTGCAGAGGAAGTAGGTAAGTAGGTATGTACGTGAGAAAAGTAAACAGAAGTGTCAGCAGACGTAAGAAATCGTAAAAATATATATAAAAAATAAAAATAAAAAAAAGTATCGGATGAAGCCAAGAAGCTAGTAGGTAAAGCTGTAAGTACTTGTTTCTCTTTGGAGGGACAAGGGCTTAGTTGGATACTGATAAGCAATAACATGTCAACCAACAAAAAAAAAAATGTTAATGATACAGAACGCTTCTTTGTCAGCCAAAGAAGCGTTCTGTATCATTAACAAATTTTTTTTTTTGTGGTTTGACATGTTATTGCTTGTCAGTATCCAGTTTAGGTTTAGTTAAAATATATGTACTACTTTTACAATGGGGGTGGAGTTTACATTACTACAACATCGTCTGAAAGAGTTGGCTATATATGAGTTTCTGGGTAGCGAAAGGGAGAAGCTATAACCTTAGTAGTTTGTTTCTTTTGCTCCCGTGAAATTAAAGCTTTCTCTTTCGCACTATTTCAGGTCGGGTAAATAATGTAGCGAGGCCTTAAGTTCTGTCAAAGTATATTTATATATTATTTTCTTTCTCTTATGTTTTGGCTCCACACGTTGTGAATTTAGCCAGTGTCAAGTATTGTAATATTTCAAGTGAAGTCAAATATTTCATAATTATAACAAATCTCAGTCATAGTCTAAGTCAAGCAAAGTAGGTCACCGTCAAGCCCCAGTAAAATGGTGGAGACTTTACAAAAGGTTTCTATGGAGTTTTGGAAACAACACCTCACGAAGAAGAGTCACGTTTCACTATTCACCAACACTCGTGCACGTTCACGAACACTTAATGGATAAAAATCTACCATTTTAATATAAAAATCTACTCGAAATAACACAAGTTTTGGAAAATAATACAATGACGCGCCATGACTTCTTCACGTTCTCGCCAAAAAACCCATCAGGCAAGTTGATGGTCAAAGGTTTAAAAAAAAACATAAAAAAAATAATTAAAATGACATTCAGCTTCGACGAAACTTATAGAAAAGCTTACCCACACTTATCTATGTATTTATACTAACTTGCCATTTGGAAAACGGAAACTTCTACCCAAATAAAAGGCTAACATAGTGGACAGTAAAAGCCCTACAGCTAGCCACTAATGATCACCAGCAGACAGCAAACCTAGGCTGAATAATACTTGCCTTCCGTGACTAAACCTCATTCTAAAAAACTAGCACGACAAAAAAACAAAATGTCACCTCGAACATGCACGCTGTTCCAAATTTAAATTACCCTAATGACCGCTTCAATTTTATCGCGCGTTCGAAATTCAGTTTTTATTTAATTTCATTCATAATTTTTTCGAGCATCCGTTTCATTGACAAAATGACACGATGATCTCATTTTCATTACGAAAACGTAGTTTTACGTTTTTTTTATTGTTATTGCATAGTTTTTTTTAAACGTGAAAGGATACGACGTTTTTGTATCCTAGATGAGTCATTCATTTTGCATTCGGCATTTCAGTGACCGAATCAAAGGTCCGGTTAAAAACACCAATAACGTTTTCCGCCATTTGTACATTAGCTAAAAGCTTGTAAATGCATGAACTAGGGTTGCCACATGCTCGGGATCCGTCTGGATTCTCCCGGCATTTCATATGATCTCCAGACTTCCGATCAAATACAAAATCTCCCGACAAACGCAATGGCATTTTTGACCGAAAAAATCCAGAAATCCCCAGAGCCATTTATTTTATTTTGCGAAAGGGGATTATTAGACAAAAAGTCTAGAAATCCCCTAACCATTTATTTTATTTCTGCGGAAGGAGATTATTGTACAAAAAATCCCCTTAACAACTTATTTTATTTTTTAAACCGAATAAAAACAACTTATTGAGTAATCACAAGGTATTTTTTTTTTAGATGCCTTCATAATCTCTTATCTCGGGATTCTGAAACGTTTGTTAACTTTGATTACAGCAACAGATTAATTCTAATACTGCCTTTATCTGGCACTAAGCAAATGACAAAGACAGCAATAGTCTTAATCTTTTGTCAAAGTTAACAAACGTTTCAGAATTCCGAGGTTATAATGGACCATTCAATTAGAAATTAAAAAAAATAAAATTTAAAAAGGAACTTCTAAAATGCTATTCCTTTGTTTACATTTTTCAATTTGACACTGCATGTCCGAAAGCACGCCACGAACAACAATCTAACTGTAATGCACTAACGAAATCTACCGCAGTCATGCACTAACATCGATCGGTACAAAAATGTCCTAACACGCCATTTAATATTTTAGGGGCGATTTGGGACCAATCGATACTAACTAGACTGTTAAAAAGGGTTACCATGTATCTACAGAAAAGCTGCCGATTGACGATCATAGTCGATGAATTTAAAAAGCTAAGTGCAAGGTTTTAGTTTTGTTCTCTTTTTTAAATTAATTACCAATAAAACTTTTTTTGAAACACTTATATTTTGACTGTGAATTTGATACCTAAATAATAAAATTTATAATACATTATTATTATTATTTTGACTGTTGTATAAATTACAAAATATAATTTAATCGAGTTTACTTTCGTAGGTACCAAAAAGCAAGAAAGTGGTCGTTTATTTGGTATGTATTTTTTTCAGTTTTCTGCGCATATGTTTTTGTTAATTTTCTGGTAACATAGTTAGTTATATGGGATAATGTATAACCAGAAGTATGGTAATGCGGATGCGGTTTTTATTAACTAGTAGTTCGCGCTGAACTGAGACCTCGCGATCCCTATATCTTCACAACCCCTAGACCGATTCAGCTCATATTCGAACTTAAAAATTGTATTGAAATGAACTACTTGCCTACAAAATTTCATGAAGATCGGATCAACGGTTCGCAAGTTATCATCGGACAAATATACACACAAACATACATACGAATGCCCATTTTTTGCAGTAAACTCTGAGACCTTCGCTTCGCTCGGTCAATAAATAAATGAGGAGAAAAACTGTGTCACACTAAACAGATAGTTAGTAGCCAAAGATGATGAGCACTAACCAGGCTTTTATAATTAGTTCTCTAGTTGACGGCATTGCTTCGCCCACACGAGATGGCGTTAACAAAACGCAATGAATTTGACTTGAGCGTGACTTACTTCGCTCGAGTATGACTGAGACTTGTGTTATAATTGTGAAATATTTAACTTCACTACAATACAACAATATACTACATTGCAATACTTGACACTGACTAAATACACAACGTGTGAAGCCAAAACATTAGAGAAAACATAATAGCCGGTCACGCAGAAATGCAGAAGGATGCCGAAATATAGACGGTTCGGGTCTCACAGGGGTTCCTAGATATACTTATGTTCATAAATGCATTTGCAATTGTTTTGCAGGAAATAAACAGCCTAATAAGACCCTTATAAGATAAGTAAGACAACACAAGATTGTTACCTCAATGTACAGATATACTGTATTTATTCGACAGATGCGAATTGAATTGAATCCAAACAGTGCGTGTACTATTTGGTTCCAAATTTCTTTAATGAGTTTCAGAGTTCTTAAACTGACTGAATCGACGACATGTCACTCGCCTGGGACCCTATTCGGAGAAATGACATTTTATCTCGGTCACTCTCACTCCCATTAAATTCTAAATTAGAGAGACAGTGACCGAGATAAAATGTCATTTCTCCGAATAGGGTCCCTGATAGTAATTATTAGGTGCGGTTGATCATAACAATAAGCCCTCTCATAAAGACGTTAACCAAAATTGGTTCCGACGAGCTCGATAAATGGTGCTACTCGATAAGAGATATTTATAGTCTAAACATATCTACTAATATTAATCTCCTATGTTTTATACGACTATTTAAAGACACACATTTCGCACTATAGCCAGCTTGCGCTCATAATACATAATTTCAAAGCAAGAAAGTCATCATACGCGATCCAAGATGGCCGCCGCATTTTTTTGTCTATTCGCTAACGGCTAAGCGAATGTTAGAACCAGTTTCTTGCGTTTCATACACTTAACCTTGTCATTAGGCTCGCTAAGTCATTTTTGATGCTGGAATTACGCTCTATTTCAACTTTTATGACCAAAGTAATCTAAACTCTAAAATCAACGATTTAAAGTTGAAAATCGTTTAAATGAAACGAGTAAATATGGCATTTTAGGATTGGAAAGTGTATTTTTCGTCACACGGCACTAGTGTTCCCCTCCCACGATAGACAAGCGAGGTACCATGAAAAGAAAGTTAATGTTCCAGTTTCTATTTTCAACTGGCTATTTTTTTAAAAATAATTCATGCCGATTTTAAATGATATTAGATATATTTTAATTATCTAACTTAATATAATTATAAATGATGACTTGTACAAAAATTATACTGTCCGTATTATGAATTTCGCTGTGAGATTGTTATAGTTTAAAACGCTCTGTAATAAAATCTTAAAAATACTTAGGCCGAATTAATATAATTATTTATCTCTCATGTTTTATTTTACCTATTTATTTTGTAAATGTTAGACACATTTACATATCATTTCTATGCACGGTCTACCAAATCAAGATCTTTAAATAGATTGTATGATCAAATTAATCATCAAAATATAGGTACTTATTATGTGAATTCGTGCTATTTATTATACTTAATTGAATATGTGAGAGGTACAAGTAAATCTAAATACCTAGGTAGGTAGACAAAAACAGGCACGATCGTGATTGGCCACTAGGTAATACATTTTTTAATTATAAGATACTCAAACAATTGATAGTCCGTGCTTTGAATTTAAATTAATGTTTTCTGATTTGAATACTAATTAACTACAATTTTATAAAATTACTTTGTAATTAAGTTTCCCAAACTATAAAGTTTTTAAAGAGAATCTATAATAAAGGTGTTTTAATTGTTTAAAAAATTAAATAATCACGCTATAATGTTATGAATACGAAAGTTTGTGTGTAAATGTGTAAGTAAGTAATTAGGTAAGAATGTAAGTGTGTTTGTTCTCGTCCAACTCTGTAATGACACTTTGATGCAATTGCTGCAAATTTGGATGAAAGTTGGTGCGGAGGTAGCTTATACCCTGGACTAACACATAAGCTTTTTTAAAAAATTAACCATTCCTGTAGGATAGTGGTTGAAACCGCGGAGCGCAGCTAGTGTTTAAAAAACAAGCAAGTTTTTCGCATTACAAGGTCTTAAGCTAACACGCTATCTCGCAGTCAAGGTACTCTTATCTAATTCAATAGCACCCTACTGCTACTACAGCCAGTATAGCCTGAACTACAGTTAAATATAACGCATTCGGCATAACAGTTCATCTAAAACCGTCCCACGAATATCCCGAACGGGCCCGAACCACAGAATGAATAATAATAATTACTTTCCCGAACCTCCCGAACGCATAGATTTAATATGGCGTCTAGCGTCGCGGTTTTGAGGTTAAGGTTTGACATTTGCAACCGTTCTAACCACGGCACGGCACAAACTATTTTAACATTTTAAGCCCTTAAATAATTCTCACAGCACGGTAATAAGGTTAATTATTATGTCAGTTGACTTCGAATTGACGTTAGTTTATAAATGGCAGGCTGTCATTTTCTTACGTTTGAACTAATATAAGGTCTTGATCTTTACATTGAATTTGCGCAGGAGATATTACTGTGTTTGGCGCATGCGTAATTCTCACGGATCGTTTTTGCTATCATTGCAGGTTAATGATGCGGTTGCGACTGGTTTTTAACTTTTCTTTGTTTTACAGGTCGGAGACCCCAGTTCGTTCGTTTCTAGGCTCGTTATTTTATTTCATTTGATTTGAAGATGTTCTCATATTTATGAGATAAATTGAATAGCTAAAAACCATGTAGGTAATAACTAAAAACTTATTATTTTCTAGCAAGGCAGCACTCACTTTATCATTATGGTGGTTCCTTAGTTTTTAGGGAAAATTTCGAAAATGGCAACTCCTGTCAATTCTTTTTTTTACAATTCACTTAGTAGTAAAACTAGACACGGTGAAATACATTGAGCGTGGAGCCAAAATTAAAGATAAATAGATCAGAGTATAATTTTAATTAAATCACATAATCCAGTCGAAGTAATGTTACGCTAAAATGGTGGTTACTTAATTGACATGAAGAATCTACGGAGTTCTGGAAATTACACCAAATAGTAACACTGAATGCAAAAATTACGTGTCAGGTGACACCGCTCCCTAGATTCAATTTTCCCACACTCCAGCATAAAAACATACGGAAAAACACATTAAAAAATAATATAGGTACAAAGATGCGACATAATTTTTACATGTCGGGACCAAAACTTAAATTTCATCAATTTTCATACGGAAACCACGTTTTGTTTTTTTAATTTATCTTATGTTTTGGCTACACATGTTGTGTATTTAGCCAGTGTCAAGTATTGTTCTATTTCAAGTGAAGTCATATATTTCACAATAAAATAAGTCTCAGTCATATTCTAAGTTAAGCAAAATAAGTCACGGTGAAGTCCACATCATGCCCCAGTAAAGTGGTGGAGACTTTATTAAAGGTTTATATGGAGTTTCGGAAACAACACGAACATTATACTTTTCACCAATGCTCGTGCACGTTCGCGAACACATAATGGGTAAATATCCACCATTTCTACACATTAATTTTTCTGTTTATTAATTTTTAAGTTTGTCTTTTTGGTGTATAATAAAGATTGTATTGTATTAACACTCGAAAATAACACGAGTCTTGGAAAATAATACAATGACGCGAAATGATTTCTTCACGTTCCCGCCAAATTATTTCGCACTCGAAACAATGTTGCCAATTTAAAGTTAAAATGAAAATATTAAAATAACAATTATCTGCCTGCTCCGATGGTGCTACCTAGGTCCTACGTAGTTAAACGTCTCAAAGGTCGCTTCGTATTCGGCTATCAAATTTAATCGAACAGTACACCTACATACGTATCGATAGGTTCGGAAATCCATTCGTCACGTCCGAGGAGCTCCGTAAATCGAAACGTATTATAAAACAATGCGTTCTTATCACCACGATTATGGTGGCAACACGAAACTGGGCCAATAAAATGTCGTAGATACGGTTAGTGGTTCTAAATGTAAAGGTTATTGAACTTTTGGAAAATACAATGCTGGTGAAAAATTGTTCTTTCGATTGTTATTTACGCAAAATGATACAAATAGTTAATAAAATTAATGTTTTTTCCTAAAAAATAAACTAGAATAAACTAGAAACTAAAACCTAGGTCAAATAAATTCAGTAAAAACGCTGATTTTACCAACCACCTTTTGAAAAAAAAAATAGTTCTCCTAAAAACACCATTTTTGTAGATCCAACGCGTTTTCTTGGGTATCGTTGGTAAAAAGATGCATTTTCCTATTTTATTTTATTTTTATTTTAAACCCGTGACCCAAAATAACAAGGACGAAAAATTGTCTTTTTAATATTTAATGTGACATCTTAGCGCTCCCCACATTTGTGTTCTCAATTTAAAATCCGTTCGGGGAACACGAAAAGATAACAAAAATTTCCGCGCCATTCCGGAGAAGGACATTCGAGCTATTGTTTGAATTCAGAACGATTTCGGCGAACCGTTGCCAACTTACCGACGAAAAATAAGTTTGTAGGCTATTGTGCACTTTGTCTTGTTTTTAAATCGGTGTCTTTTGCTGCTGTTTTATTTTTCTTTTTCGATGTCAATGATCGTTGCCCTATCGACCATTTTACGTCGGGTTTTTCTTTTTGGTTGTAAACTAGATAATGTTTACCTAATTCCTTTGAGAAAACTTCTCAAAGTGTAATTCGAACTAATTACAGAAGGAAGTGAAGCTGAGAAATTAAGTCAATGGAGAAATTGACGTTCGACGATTTATAGAATGTCTTCTTTCTCTTATATCTTGGCTCCATACTTCGTGTATTTAGCCACTGTCAATTTTTGTAATAATTATTTTATTGTATAGGCACTATATTGTAAAATATAATATAATATATAATTGTATCTATAGCTAATGGAAACCATAAAATTGAAATAGCAGTAGCTGAAATAGCGTTTGGATTGGTCACATCAAATTGTTAAAATGTATGAAAAATTCACGATTTAAATCGTATTAAATCAATTTCGTACAACTCAACTCAATAAAAAACTAACAAAGTTAGTTTGAATTTGTGTTTTCCATGAAAACGATAAAAATGTATATTTGAAATTATACAACAGATTTTTTGGGTTAGCCCCGCTATGCCACAGTCCTGCTATGCCACGGTCAATTTATACCTACCGAAAAGTCCCGTTATGCCACTAACTTCTTATACGATAGAGGGCACCTGAAAATAAAAGTGTTTAGAAATTACAAATACAAATACAAAATTCTTTATTTTGGAACAAAAACTTAGTGAATAATGCAAATAGAACGATGCTACCCGCAGTAGTTAAATAACTGTGTCGCGGCTAGCAACGCCCACCTCCGGAATTATAATGTAAAACCTTTAAAGATTTTGTTTTTCTGAAGATATTTTTTCCTATTATAATACTACATTATAATTAAATATTATTAATTAATTATTATAATATCACATTTGACTTGAGATAAAAATATTTTATATTGAATTTGTCAACTCATCCCGCGGGTTTGGGGCGGGCCCAGTTGATGTAAGGGCCAGCGGGCTTATCCTCTAACTTTGAAACGTTCGTGATTCTGATTGCGAGAGCATGCCATCTCGCTTGTACCAACTCAGTCGCACTATGCGCGGTCCCACTTGCGCAACTCTCGCTATCGCTTTCAGAGTTATAGGATTAGCCCACTGTAGTTCTTATCGGTAAGGTAAGAGGGCCTTAGAGTCGAGCCTCGTATGACGGAGGGGATCGGAAAATAGAATTCTGGATCTTTTCATTCTTGTCAATACGAACATTTCTTAAAAATATTTTTGATGTTTTGATAGATCGAAGGGTCTACACATGGCCCGACCTGACATCGCGTGAAAGGGACAGCTAGATTTGAATTTCACGGGAGCAAAAGAAACAAACTATTAAGGTTATAGCTTCTCCCATTCGCTTCCCCAGAAACTTATATATAGCCATCTCTTTCAAACGATGTCGGGACCGACCAAATCGTTTCATGTGTAGACACTCTAAAGAAACTTGTAAATGTGCGAGTGAGCCTCTTCCCTGATTCTCGCTATCTCGTACGGGCTTACTCCAGAAATCCACGTAGACAATCCCCTGCGCGGGGATTTCAGGTTTTTTTGTCCAAAAATCCCCTTACCGTCAGAGCATGATAGGTGAAGGGGATTATTGGCCAAATTGGCAAAAATCCAGAAATCTCCTGAGCCATTATAATTTCGGATGGGGATTATGAGACAAAACGTTTAGAAATCCCCCATTATCAAAATTTTTCAATGTAAAAAATACAGAAGAAGAAAACGATTCTTTCGAAATCTTTTTTTTTCTCTTCGACAAAAAATAAAATAAAAAAATAACATGAACATTACTGTAATACCTATTTAGTGTTCTAAAGATTCTGAAGATGTTAAATTATATTTTTTATTAACTTTCCTCACTTTAATTTTTGTATTACACACAAATTATTTATTATTAATTAATTTATTATTATTATTATTTTATTTGGATCTATTTTTGTATTTTATGCACGAGATAGCGAGAGTCGGGAAAGCCGGCCCTCAACCAAGTAGGTCCAGAATCTCGTTGGTTCTCGACGAGCCAACTAAAACGTATTTCGCATTCAGCCAACAAGTACTGTCAATGAAACAATTGTTATGTTATTTTCGCAATAAAATAACAGCTCGATTTGTAAAGGCATCAACAGCCGGGACAGTCGCGAGGAAATTAAAGTTCCGACTTGAGTAATGCTCAGTTGCAGTCTACCTGTAGTCCTGCTAGTCAAAGGTAATAAAAGTACCGTCGCTCGGCTCATATTCATGGGGTTGCGGGTTCGAATTTGGGCCAATGAGTGGATACGTGATTAACTCCTGCAGCCATATTTTTACGACGAAAGTAAATAAACTAGTAGTTCGCGGCGAACTGAGACCTCGCGACCTCTATATCTTCACAACACCCGGACCGATTCAGCTCATATTCGAACTTAAAAATTGTATTAAAATGAACTACTTGCTTACAAAATTTCATGAAGATCGGATCAACGGTTCGTAAGTTATCACCGGACAAATATACACACAAACATACAAACATACATACAAATGCCAATTTGTCCCAGTAAACTCTGAGACCTTCGCTTCGCTCGGTCAATAAACAAGTAATATTATTCAAGGAAAAACAAATTACCCGACAACAAAATGTAGTCTATGTCACTCCGGGTGTAATGAGGAATCCAATACCTCACTTGCAAAAATCGTTCAAGCCGCGTTTATGATACAGGAGGTAATAAAGGAACTACAGATAAAGTGTAAAGGAACACACACAAATACATACTTATATATTTATATATACCCAAAAAACAGTATCCTGCATGGGCAGTCGGGGAAAAATACTACTGGATGGATCTGCCAGTTTTAATTTGAAGTAGTTTAGTAGTAGTAGTTTAGGTTCCCTTCAAAAAATCAGGACAATAATTATTTTTTACAAAAAAAAATATGACTGACTGCAATCGCCTTGGTTTGACTTTTGGCCTTTGATCGACCTATTTTTTTAATCATCAGATCCAGATCTGATCACAATGGAAGTATCCCTTTCAAACGAAAAAAGAATTTTCCAAATCAGTCCAGCCGACATTGAGTAACAGGGGAACATACTTAAATATTTTTTTCAAAAATAAAGTGCTAAATCAATTTCGATAAAATGTATACGGGACCACATATAACAAAAAAAAATAATACATTTATTATTTATTTTATGCTCAATTTATTAGATCAGTAGGTCATCTTGTACATAGAAAACAAAACATACGGCCGAATTGAGAACCTCCTCCTTTTTTGAAGGCGGCTAAAAATACTTCAAGTCTCTTTAAAACTTTTTGACAAAATCTTACATGGTAAATCAATAATTTTTTTTTTTACATACATGAAGATTTTTACGTAAGAAAAAGACCTAATTTTACCTCTTAGACGTCCACTGCTGGACAAAGAGCATCCACCAAAGTGTTGCCATACTCCCCACGCTAGGCAGGCGGCTCGGGGGTCGGTTAGAGAAAAGTATGAACAAAGCAAATGGCCTAGACTTTCAACTTAAAATCTTGGAACAGACATCCTTCCCCATTTTTAGCCTCGTTTTATTTCGAAGCCTGAATTTCAGTATAATTACAGATAGCGCAATTACGTGGTCCGCGGCATGGTTTAAACACTCTACTCTGCCGAAATGGCGAGGGGTTGGAGATGAGATAAAAGACAAAAACTACACTCTATGGAAAAAGTAAAAGAGGAAAAAAAAAACCGGCCTGTATTAACAAAATACATAAAACAAATCTAGATTACCCATTGAAGGTCTAAAGATAATCCAAATATTCAAGCCCATTACCAGTTGGCAGTGTGCTGTGGGAATGGCAATCGCTTTGCAACAGATAAGCGCCAGCATTTTGGCCACGAGTCGCTTCAACCATGCGCTAGGCTATCTACACTACTATTTTTACAAGTATTCATATTAAATTTCCATTCAAAATCGGTCAAGCGGTTTCGGTAACATACATACATACTAAACTTACAAACTGACCCTCCTGTGACAATCGGGCAAAAATTATAAGAGACAATACATGCCATGACATCTGTAGAACGAGGCTATTACGAGAAAAAGATAGCGTTACAATTTCACGCGCAGATCGAGAGAGATGGCTTTAGCGCGCGCTAGTCAAAAAATCTGACAATTGTTAATTACAACTAAACCAGGAAATCAATCGAAATTCTGTGCCATGCCAACCTAGATATTATTATTACCTCACTATTAGTGTAATAATCACTTGAATATACACTAGGGGTTTGGAGAACTAGCTAAAAATGTGTGTAAATCTAGGTCTTTTCAAAGACTTTATTTTTGTCGGGAAAATGTAATCATGTTTTCCCTCGCACATGAGCTGCGAGTCGCAGCTGTACTAGACAATAGAAAGAAAAATACATAAAACTCAAAATAAGATTTTAATGATAACTAATGAAAAAAAAAAATTTTTTAAAATTTGTTTTTATTTGAACGAGCCTCTTTGATCTATCTATTACTTGCACACGATCCGCAACAGTAATCCTATTGAATAAGCAAAAAAATTAGGCTGCATTCAAACGTGCCTGTCAGACTGCATCGCATCCGAGACTCAGTGAGTCGGACAGATGCGACCAAACCGCATCGCGTAGCTACGGAAATACGACACTCGCGCACAAAAGTACTGATTATTACACTAATAATCTAAAACTAAAAAAACGTACAAAAATAACCAAAAATAAAAAATTGTAATGTTGCCACCACGAAAGTCTAAAACAGTGTTTAAAAATAACCAATATCATAACAAGAGATGCTGTCCCACTGTATTTTTGTCTTTATCCGTTTGTTACAGCTAAGAAGTACCGTTTATAAAAATTAGGCTGCATTTAGACGTGCCTGTCAGACTATATCGCATACGAGATTTGGTGAATCGGACAGACGCGACCAAGCCGCATCGTGTAGCGGCGAAAATACGATACTTGTGCACAAAAGTGCGGATTATTACACGATGCTCTAAAACTACTTGTAACTAACTAGGTCTCTCACTGTCCTATTGTCTGTGACTGTCTGTTTGTTTAATGTTTATGAAAATTAGTCTGTGCATTCAGACTTTTGTTCTAAACTGTATTAAAGTGAGTCAGATTCGTGACCAAATCGAACTGTGCTGCGACCGAAACGCGACACTCGCCCAAATGGGTGACCGATAACTCCAATTTCCCTGTTTTTTTCAAGGGTTCAGCCGTTTAGTCGTGAGCTCAATTATTTATGTACTTCTATTTCATATACTTATCTAAATCTATATAAAAGAACAGGCATTCTTCAGCAGATTTTAAGAATCGAGGCAGAATGCCGCGTATGACAGAAACGTGAAAGGACCAATTTTTTTTTTCTTATTTCACCAATGAAACTGTTAGTGTACTGATTATCACACTAATATTATAAATACGAAAGTTTGTGTGTAAGTATGTAGGTAGGTAAGTATGTAAGTGTGTTTGTTCCCGTTCAACTCTGTGACGGCTGAACGGATGTGAATGAAAATTGGTATTGAGGTAGCTTATACCTTAACACATAGGCTACTTTATATCCTGAAAAATTTAACAGTTCCTGTAGGATAGCGGGTCAAACCACGGGGCGCAGCTAGTCAAAAATAAAGAGAGGCTTGTCTCAGGATATTCTTAAAGCAATCCCCTAAAGAAGTGAAATGGGGTGTTGGAATTAATACAGCCAATGCGAGCGAAGGCTGGCAAGCTAGTTATCAAATATATAATATAATATCAACACTAAAAAAACATTTTTGTCTGCGACTGTCATCGGCGGCTGGCTGTCAGCGAAACAGGTAGATTACGCGGCTGCAAACCCAAACTAACGTACTAACTGTTATTTAAACTATAGGTACTGTACGCCTGTCTGTACCCGCCCCGCTAACTGTTGCGCTCTGAAGTTACACTAATATTACCTTTTACATTGGGAACTTTTGGGTTGGTACACAGGTTGGTATATCTCTCTTAGGTTTTGGCTCCACACGTTTATTTAGCCAGTGTCAAGTATTGTAATATTTCATAAAATGTCAAATATTTCACAACTAAAATAAGTCTCAATCATAGTGTAAGTCACGGTCAAGTCCAAGTCATACCCCAGTAAAGTGGTAGATATTTTACTAAGAGTTTCTATGGAGTTTTAGGAACAACACGAAAAGTCACGTTTCACGACATTATACTATTCACCAACACTCGTGCACGTTCACGAACACGTAATGGATAAAAATTTCACCATTTTTATACAATAATACTCGATATAACACAAGTTTTGAAAAAATAATAGAATGACGCTACATGACTTCATTACGTTCCCGCCAAAACTCGTGTTCTTTCCACTGAGTTGGTATACTTAAAATACGATGTCTGACACTTATTTTAATTGTGACATATTTGATTTCACATGAGATATTACAATACTTGACACTGGCTAAATACACAACGTGTAGAGCCAAAACATAAGAAAGAAAAAAAGTTTTGGAAAATAATAAATATCGACAAGATTTTTTCATTTTGGCGCTTAAGCTCTGTTCCGTTTGATAGCCAAACTGCCCAACCCTAAAAATAAAATTTTCAGCATTTTCCTTTTAAAAAAAAAAACAATTTCCCCAAATGTCAACTGTGACGTCACGCCATATGACACTTGACAATATCTAGGTAACTGGAATTAACTAGTTAGCCGAAATCTGGACAGAAATGACTGGAGACTTCCATTGATTTAAAAAGTCTAACAAACGACAGAGAGAAGGAGAGAGAAATAATTATGTTTCCTCTTATTTTCTTTGTCAGCAGACCGCGGCTTTAAAAGGTGAGTGTTTGTTTTTTAAATTGAACATAGGTTTGCGTTTAATCACACAGGTGATGTGGTGAGCATACTTACCTATGAGGTATTTTAGAAGGAACTATTTTTCGAGAAACATAAACACCGGTAATGAGTTCAATTTACCCTCGTTGTGCGTAAAAATAGTAAATATCTAACTGCTTGATGTGTGATAAGCCGGTTCTCAAACTAAGATACTTCGGTAAAACGTTAGGGTGCTTCGAGAGAAAGATAGCGCTATACACTTTCACGCGCAAATGAACTGAGATGTCTTTAGCGCGCGCTAGCCAAAAAACTAGATAATTGCTAATTACACCTAAACCAGGAAAACAATCGAAATTCTGTTCCATGCAAACCTAGATATTATTATTACTTCACTATTAGTGTAAAAATCGAGGTCTTTTCAACGATTTTTTTAATCGGAAAAATGTCATGTAATCATGTTTTCCCGCCATTCAATACTAGACGACAGAACCAAAAAAAAACATATATCCCAAAATAAGATTTTTAATCTACATAACTAAATAGGCACTAAATAGAAACCTTTTTTCAAAGTACCGTTAAAAATTCGCGGGCCCGCGCACTGTCGTCTGCACAGAACATTGCTAGAATCGCCTTACACTAATAGCGAGAATTGTTAGTCTTACAAATTGGTTTAAGGTGCAACGTTTCGCTCAGCGTGTGAAATTCGTCAATTTTATAAATTTTAGTTATAAGTCGTATAAGTTTTCTGTATTATTCTGTATTTCTATATTTATTCATAGGTAGTTTTACTTTTTTAGTATGTAGGCAACAATACTGTTTGCAACACCCTATAACAGGGTATAATGTGTAATTTAGTACATTCTGAAAAATGTTACCATTACGCATTATATGGCAATGTATACCTAAATAAATAAATTCAATATTTCTTGCGTTTTTGCCAATTATAGCTTATTTACTCATAGTGGGTTCATGAAAACTAATTTTGCGATAATAAATAGATTGTTTCAAGAAATTGCACCAACCAAAAATTCAAGTTTAACACTAGTACATACATTTGTCACTAAACCAAAAACCAAGACGAAAATCAGCTTATTGGGATTTGTAGCTAAACCAATGTTATCTAGGTGATCATTTTACCCGTAATTTCTTAAAACAACATATTATATATAACGCAAAATTGGTTTCAATAAATCCACGATGAGTAATTAAACTGTAATTGACAAAAAACGCAGGAAAATGTATATTTGGCGCGATGACCGAAACGTTGCACCTTAAAATGGTTAAGAAACTCTATGAAGGCTACTCCACCTCTGTCCATGCCCGTTTATTCGTAAATAGCCGTCGAACGAGTGAATTTCGTGGAAAAACAAAAATTCATCGGCCTGAGCTAGCGAGTACGATCGCGGGACTCGACCAAATAAACGAGCGGTCGCCGCATCGAGTGGGTAGATTTCCAAGTTTGTAATTAGTACCAAAGCTTGTGGCAATAGTAAGAAAGTGGATTTGTTTTGTGTTTCGTGTTTTTTTTAATTTGTTCTCAAATTATATCGAATAATAATAAAAACTATAGTGACATGTAAAATAAAATATAAAAAAGGTACTATGAAAACTGACACATTTGTTTGATTTTAATAAAACGGGAATAGATACGTCAAATTGAGTCGGTTATTCCAAATAAATTTTCGATCACATCAGGTGACCTTTATCAAGTAATGTTATAAGTTACGTTTGCGCGACCTCGTCTTGCCGTTTCATTAAAATATCATCATCATCATTTCAGTCTATCACTTATCACTTCACTTATCCCGGTCCTGTGCCAATCTTGTCCAGTTTTGACCCGCGATTTTCACAATATCGTCGTCCCAACGAGCTGCAGGGCGACCATTCCTCGTTTATCGGTACGCGGCCACCAATCCGTCAACGCTTTATCACCTGCCATCACTTCGCCTGACCTATTAAACGTACTGCCCTGCCCTAATAAACGATAATGTCGAAAAGGATAATTCTCTTTTATGTGACCGTGCTGCATCCTGAACAATTTATTGCTAACCTTCAGGCAGGATTTTGTCCAACAAACTTATAACCATCTTAGCATAAAGGAACACTGGGTGTTGATAATCAAAATCTACCTCAAAGATGGAAAAGCGGTAACAAAATAACGCGAAATATGGGAAAAACGAGTAAAAAAACGAGAAGAAAAACGGGAAAAACATGGAGTTGGATTGACGAAAAACGAATACTAGCCGGGATCGTGTCGGCGCGAACGTACGTTTACCGCGAGCGCTATTCAAACTACGCCTTTGTTTTTTAGCAGCTGTAGGGGCCCGTGGGCTTGAGATGGAACGAACTCATAGAATTTCAACCACAATTTAGGCAAGAATTTTAGAGGAGATTTAAACTATCGAAATTAGCGACAGAGTTCCGTAGGAAATTTGGAAAAAACTGAACTTACAGTTAGCATCTTTATTTTAAAAACTTTAACTAAACTTTTACAAAACTTTATTTTAACTCAGTATCCCCCGAATACTGAAACGTTTGTTAACTTTGACAACAGATTAATTCTAATACTGCCTTTGTCTCGCACTAAGCAAATGACAAAGACAGCAATAGACTTAATCTGTCGTCAATGTTAACAAACGTTTCAGTATTCGGGGGTATAACTTGCTATTATCATTATTTTTTTATCGATTTGATGAAATTTCCAAGAAACAAGGAAATTAAAATGTCCGTGACGATCAATCGAACACAACTACTACAGAGTTTGGCAATGTATTATTGTGTTGTTAACAAAATACAATTGATCAGTTCTCTGCCGCCTTTAGCGCCGGGAGACCAGTGGCACAAACGAAACACGCAGAAATGTCGTACACGACCTTTTACGTCATAATATTACATTTACTAATACAAACATAACAAGTGTGATGAGTGGGTTACAGAGTGATTCCCAGTGTGCAAAACTAGTGTGCCAGTGTGCAGCGTGGGGGGAGGGAACACATAAATGCCTAACTAGGTATGCAGACCCTGAAAATCCTGACGGCACCCAAGTTTACGACCGCTTAATATAATATAGTTCTCACAGCCCTTCTACCGATTTAGTTGTCTTGTTCACATTGATCACCACCTAGTTGACCATTCCTAGTGGACATTGGGAATATAATTAATTTTTGGCCCAATAGCCACTAGTGGACAGCGGGAACAAAATAGTAGATCATTATAATTGATTAGCTATAGTTATATGGTAAGGGGGAGGCCTATGTTCAGCAGTGGACGTCTTATGGCTGATGATGATGATACACAAAATATTAGGGGCGTTGTGTTTTCTGTAACGTCGAGTCCGACATAACCCGTCCGGCCACCCAGCGGACGGGTATGCGTAAATGCATTTTCCACCCCCGGAGGCCGTGGAGCTGCACTCATTTTTTTTTTTTTTTTTTTGTTCTTGTCGCAGTTTTAGAACATATCTGAACTGCAACTGCGAGATTACTGCATTAGGTAATTGTTCACTAATTTCCTACGGAACCTGTCACTTATTTCGATAGTTTAAATCATAATTTCTTTTATTCAGTTTTCGTCACAAAATTCAAAGTAAACAGTCGCGTGTGAATGTGCAGTATGCATTTACCTAACTTTTTGTAATGGACGAAAAAGAAAAACGTAGGATTTTAGGGTCTTATTTAATAAGGAGAATTCTGTGGATTTTAGGTTACTTATCAACAGAACATGTAAAGTCGAAAATGTGCCCAGCTGCCTGATTATGTAATTTGCTATTCGCGACAATTTGACAGTAGCGTTTGCGACTCAATCGCGAATTGCAATTTACATAATCAGGCAGCTGAGCATATTTTGGGACTGTGAAGCTCGTCTTCGAGCTTACTCGTATCACAACCCAAATATAATTTGCAGGTAGTTCAAATATACTAGCTCACCCGCATGGCTTCGCTCGTCTTGGATACAGTAAACTAAACACCCCATTCATTCCTTAGGGGTTAATTTTCGAAAAATCCGGAGACATGCCTTTCTTAATTTTTTAATAGCTGTTAACCGCGACTTCGTTCGCGTCGGCCTACAAAAAAAGTAGCCTATGTCCGTCTCCGATCCTTAAGCTATATCTATGCAAAAACTCAGGCCGATCCGCTCAGCCGTTTATTTATTTATTTAAGTATACATTGCCACATAATGCGTAATGGTAACATTTTTCAGAATGTACTAAATTGACCTGACCGAGGAATTGTTGAATAAGCTCGAACGACTCCTCAACACCTGCATCCGTTTTGTTTTTGGTCTCAGGAAGTACGATCACATCTCAGAGTATAGGAATAAACTTAAATGGCTTATGATCCGCGAAAGGCGAAACGCCAGGATTGTTGACTTGTTGTATTCCATCTTGAATGATCCCAAATCACCACCCTATCTAAAAGACTCCTTTACCTTCCTGTCTGATGTCCTCACCAACCCCCCTAGGTCCTGTAATATCCTTCTTCTCAGTACCCCTAGTCACACTACTTCATTTGTAAGCGACTCTTATCGAGTTGTTGCAGTAAACCTATGGAATAAGCTCCCTCTTAAAATACGGCAAGCTCCATCAAAGGCCATTTTCAAAAGTCTGGTGCGTAAACACTATCTCACGAATTTATAACCCACCACTCGTTTATGTTAGGCATATGTTTATATATTTACTTATTTATTGTATGTATTATGTAATGCTTATATATGATAATAATATTTATTTGTATGATTATTCATTGTATATTTTGCATATTTATTGTATTATTATATCCTCTCTACGTAGTTTATATTTATTTATATAAGTAGCTTAAGTATATTTGTCAATTTTTAATTTGTTATCAATAGTCATTATTTATTTTCCTTTTCATTCATTTCCTTAGTTTATTTGTTAATCGTGATTTTTGATGCACGCCTACATCTCCCTCTCTTCAACCACGGGGATGACTGGTAGAAAATGCTTTAGCATTAAGTCCTCCTGTTGTACCAAATACGTTGTATGTGTGTGCAATAAAGTATTAAATAAATAAATAAATAAATTGCACATGTTTTTTTTTATTTTTTTAACGCTTATAAGTCTGCGTTTGACCACCAACTCGCTTGTTGGTAAGCGACGATGTGGCCGAAGATGAAGCACGCAGATTTAGAAGATACCTATTCACTCTAACCTTGAAAAGCTCCAGATTGTAACTCTCAGGAAACAGGGAAGCCGGCAGTTTATTCCACTCCTTGGCCGTACGGATTAAAAACGTTGTTTCGAACCGTTTATATACCCTGATATAAGGTGCTGCAAACAGTAGTGTTGCCTACATACTAAAAAAGTAAAACTACCTATTAATAAATATAGACAATAATATAGAAAAATAAAGTTTAGCCGTGATAAAGCGACAAATACCCAGACAGATAGAGAGACAGAGTTACTTTCGCATTTATAATATTAGTTAGGATTATTTGTACACAAACCTAGTTTCATTGGTTACCATGAAACAAGTTTTTCTTTCCGCACAAAATATGGGGGTCCATTTTACCCCTTTAAAGACGGAATTTCGTAAAATATCTTGTCCACCTAACCAGTTGAAGAGTATTTGGGTCCAAATTTCACGTCTCTATCACGAGCCTTTGATCTGTGCGTTGATTCTTGAAAAAAAATCCCTTTCTTACTATAGATTGTAGCTACAGATGAGTCTTCCTTGGCAAGGCTGACTACAGGAGACCGTGGAGTATGTGCTACTGCACTGTTAGGCCACAGAAGACATACGAATAAGGTTGGAACTCCTTAAGAAAACTACACTTATTTATTTATTTAGTTTATTGGCACACAAAACAGAATACAGTCAAAGAAATACAAAAATAGGGTAGGATTTATAGTTTCTGTCTGGACTATATCCCTTAAGTGTGTGTACACAACACAATCTAAAGTTAAAAGCAGAATTAAATAATTAAATTTAAAATAAACATAATTAAACAGACTAGTTAAATTTACGTCTTAGATTGGGCCGTAACATGGGCCGTGAAAATAATATTCCTACACTATTACAACATCTGACGAAACGAGTGAAACAGATGCAGGTGACCCAAGGCCGTGTTTTATTATTAAAGGAGCTCGACTGTTTTGGGCTGATACACAAATACACAAAACACCCAAAGCGGGATGTCATTGCAAATCTTATCACCCCCATCATCATCATCATCAGCCAGAAGACGTCCACTGCTGAACTTAGGCGCCATACCGACCGACAACGTGACTTGCCCGCGACTTTCAGGCTTGCTTACGCTGCGTCTTACAGTTCACGGTCGCCACTCAAGAACCTTTCTTCCCCATAGGTTACCGATTCTCGAAGCGATGTGGCATGCCGATTGCCACTTTAACTTACTCACTCTGAGAGCTATATCGGTGACTTTGGTTCTTCGACGAATATCCACGTTCCGGATTCTATCGCGCAAAGAAACTCCGAGCATAGCTCTCTCCATTGCCCGCTGTGCGACTGTGAGTTCCACTCCCATGTCACGCATAATTAGAATTATATTATAATAAATCTAAGCCCAAAACATATCACACAGTCTCAATATGTAACAAAACAAACCGTGTCCTTTCGCGTTGCGATGCTAATGCCTAGACTATCGGGCGCAAGGTCGGCTCTGGAAATCTAGGCCACGCGTTTTGGTGCCTATATTTATCTATAATAGAATTCTAGTGACAGTCGAATTACTTTAAAGGTAGCGTTTATGGCCGACTAGTTGTTACTCGCGACTTCGTTTGCGTGGAGATAAAAAAAAGTATCCTATGTCCGTCTTTGTGATATACAGACCGTAATAACGCGACAAACATCCAGACAGAGAGACATAGCTACTTCCAATAGTTAGCTAGATGGCGTTGATTCATATTTGTGCATTTTTTGATGTTTTGTATGGTTGCAGTTGTAATGTAGGAAATTCTGAATCGCGCAAGAGAAGTTTTTTCCTCGAGACGAACGTCATTTCAATACCTCGAAGCTGTATTGGTCCTGATACGACTGCAGCTATCTTCCTTTCCTTTGAATTATACCTAATATTAGATAGGAGTGACACGTGTGTCACTCGAATGAAAGAAAGAAAGAACGAAAGAACGAAAGAATGAATGAGTGAATGTCGTGTGTAATATTTAGTTAAATTCTTAGTACGTGTAAATCGGCCTTTCATCATCATTAGCGGGACATCGTCTTCTGCTCAACATAAGCCTCCCCTTAGAACGACACACTGATGTCTTTAGTTAGCAAGAAATGAATTTTTCGAAGAGGGGAATCCGAAAAACACCTTCGTAAAATTAACCCAGAAAGAGTAGAGTAGAGTATTTTTAAGCCGCTCATTTGGAAAATCCTTAAGAAAAAAAAAACATAACTCCAAAACAACGAACAATCGTAGAACATACATGCGGTATTTTCTTGAAACCCTTGTTTAATGGAACCTAGTTTCGGATTGACGTCACCGTTTGTACCACCCTGTCTGTATACTTGAGAAGTAGCGTTAACCACATCTCAACTGATGAGGTCGATAATGGTTAGCACACCTATCTACATTAATTAGTACTGAAACCCGTTATATTTGTTTTACTTTTTAATTTCGTGTTAGGTGTCATGTTAGATGAAGAATTTCTAAAAAGCCATGGAGTCGTGTTACGGTGAATTTAATTTCGTTTTGATTCCCACATTTTTCGCTAAGCCATCGTTATTTAATACACGGCTACATTTTGTCGAGATTCACGTAGAACTACAAATTATTTGCTTAGCTGCTCTGTCTCGTGGCTTTGCTCGCTTGGAGAGTTTGCTCACTTTCGAGCCAGTTTCAATGAGGAGTTATCCAAAAAAAAAAAAAATTGTTCTAAAATACTTACTAGATGGCGTAACAGACCTATCGTTTTACCTGTCATTGTCATTTCTGTCGAAATGTTTATGTTTATTTTTTAAATCGTAAATTTTGGCTCCAACGTGTATTTAGCCAGTGTCAACTATTGTAATATTTCAAATGAAGTCAAATACATAGTTACGTTACTTGATATTGTCTAAATACACATGTCGAGCCAAAAAACACGAGAAAAAAAAGGCACACGTACATTTTTTTGTCTTTCATGTCTTGACAGTGACAGAAAAACTCAAGGTACATCTAACGCCATCTATTGGGTACTTTTATAACCAGGTTTTTTTTTTTTTTTGGATAACGCCTTATTCCAGGCTAGACGCGTTTAACGCCTTCGACTACAGCTTTGAACCAATGCCTAGTCTGTCACTAGTCCATTTACATACTTTTTTTTTAAAGCTACGCTCTCCTACTACTAGGATTTTCTGTATCAGATATGCCATGGAACTCATAAATACACATTCACAACTGACACCCACACCCATAGCAGATATTTCCGTCTGCCCGGCTGGGAATCGAACCTGGGACCTCCTGCTTATAAAACAGACACGATACCTACAAAGCCAGGATGGTCGTCAGATAAACTCTTTATTGTTCACACTACAATCAAAAAAAAATTACAATCAAGGGTAGAAAATAAATTAATATGGTAGCAACTGGCGGTCTTATCGTTAAGACCAATCACTTCACGCTGCAGTGGGTTAAAAAAAAACTGAGCGCTCTCTAAAATGTACCGCGCTATATAGTCTGCGCAGACGACACACTTCTCTTTCTCGCATATCTAGTTTCTCGTGAGTCTATCCTGTTCCTCTCTAGTAAATATTTTTGGAAATATTTGACACTGGCGAAATGTAAAAGAAGGAGTTTTGGCGGAAACGTGAAGAAGTCATGTCGCGCCATTGTATTATTTTTAACCGACTTCCCAAAAAAAGGAGGAGGTTCTCAGGTTTTTTTTTTCAAAACTTGAAAGAAAAGAAAGAAAATAATTTTATTTTGCAACAACATTAACATTAAATAAATTGAAGGTAAGCAGGTGCAATATCAAATAACTATAGTTGTCAATGTCATGTGTCACAAAAATGGCCTCCACTCATCATAACTTGTGTTTGGGGGTTTTTTGGCGGGAACGTGAAGAAATCATGTTGCGTCTTTTTATTATTTTCCAAAACTTGTGTTATTTCGAGTGTTAATGTGTAAAAACGGTGAATGTTTACCCGTTAAGTGTTCGTGAACATGCACGAGTGTTGGTAAATGGTATAATGTCGTGAAACGTGAATTTTCGTGTTGTTTCCAAAACTCCATAGAAGGCTCTAGTAAAGTTTTCACCACTTTACTGGGGCATGACTTGGACTTGACCGTGACTTTCTTTGCTTGACTTTGACCGTGACTATGACTTGTTTGATAATATCTAACAAAACTTGAGAATATATTATGTATACTTGACACTGGCAAATGCATAAGACGTGCGACGCCAAAATCCTCTTAGGAGGAAAGAGAAAAAAAAAAAAAACTTGTGTTTGAGTTTTGGCGGGAACGTGAAGAACTCATGTCGCGTCATTTTATTATTTTCCACAACTTGTGTTATTTCGAGTGTTAATGTGTAAAAACGGTGAATTTCTACCCGTTAAGTGTTCGTGTACATGCACGAGTGTTGGTGAATGGTATAATGTCGTAAAACGTGAATTTTCGTGTTGTTTCCAAAACTCCATAGAAGGCTCTAGTAAAGTTTTCACCACTTTACTGGGGCATGACTTGAACTTGACCGTGACTTGCTTTGCTTGACTTTGACCGTGACTGACTTATTTGATAATATCTAACAAAACTTGAGAATATATATGTATACTTGACACTGGCAAATGCATAAGACGTGCGACGCCAAAATCCTCTTAGGAGGAAAAAGAAAAAAAAAAAAAAATTACTTGTGTTAATTCGTCTAAAAACTGTGGATCGTGTTCTTGAACACGCACGAGTTTTGTATATAATAATATTATAATATAATAATAATATATATATGTAATATATAATGTATTAATGTATGTATATAATATTATAATGTGAAACGTGACTTTTCGTGTTATTTCCAAAACTCCATAAGAAACCTCTAGAAAAGTCTGCATGACTTATTGGGGCGTGAGTTGGACTTGACCGTGACTGGCTTTGCTATGTCTGAGTCTTGTTTTATTTGTGAAATATTTCAGCTTGACACTACGTGAATCAAAATAAAGTAATGTCTAAAATAAAATTTACGAAGGCTTACAAGGGATTGCGTGGGTTGTCTGTCTGTCAGTGACAGACCTGCTGTATATATTAATATGTTTTGATTAGATTGTGTAGGTATATATTTGAAATATGAGTTACTGTAATGTTCGGAAACGCTTATAAAAATTCTGGGAAAATGAAGTTTTGATAGGAATCGCTTCTTTTTAATCGGTACATGGTTCTTGAGTTTAGATAATTATTGAGTGTGACTACTATATTTTGACACCACATTTGCCGTTTTTTTTTCAATATTGTCTCTTACTTTTTGTGTAATATGCATTTTGCTGTGTTTCTACAGCTTTTGAGTGACGAAAAATTTTGGTAAAATATAAATTTTGTTTTTGTCGCACAGCGGGCAATGGAGAGGGCTATGCTCGGAGTTTCTTTGCGCGATAAAATCCGGAACGAAACCATAGTTCATAGATCTTAGTAAAAACTTTCTTTTAAAATTATTTCGGGTAACGTGTGATAATAATGTTTGAGATATGCGGTAAAAACGGATAAATACTTCAAACGTCATACGCGCCTACGGAACCCTACTAAGCTTGGCCCGACATGGTCTTATCAAGTTATTTAAATAAGTAGTCATATCAGTCGCCAACGCAACGAATAGTTTGAGCGATTCGAGTTTACTTCTAGCTTGCAAAAAAGTCAACCAATGAAGTGAAGTGGCCTGAAGTGGCTGAAGTGGCATGAAGTGGCTGAAGTGGCCATGGTCAGGCCACATCATTCGAAGAACCGATAACCGATGGGGAAGAAAGGTTCTTGAGTGGCGACCATGAACCGGAAGACGAAGCGTAGGCAGGCCTCCCACTAGGTGAACCGACGACATTGTGAAAGTCACAGGCCACCGGTGCAAGTGGCACATTGTCGGTCGGTGTGGCGGTCTAAGGGGGAGGCCTATGTTCAGCAGTGGACGTCTTCTGGCGTGTAATGACATCACCAACCCGAGCAAAACGGATGTGACTTTCAAAACACCATTATAACTAGATTAAAGGCAACCTAGGCTCCCAAACAAAACCTAGGCCATTCTCACAAGCCTAGATTTAAAACAAATACTTTTGTCTATGTGACCTTCGCTATTCAATGGTGTTATGAATTATTAACTGAATAAGGCATTGTAGTGGATGAATTCTAGATTTAAATGAAGTCAACTTAAAACCGTGTTTTCATGGTTTAATAAAAGCAATTGTTGGAAGTTGGTACCATTTAATTGTATATTTTCTCGTGGGTTTTCTGTCGTGTACTGTAAAAATATCTGATCTATGCAGGTTTATAAGGAAGTACTGATGATTGTGAACAACTATGGCACTTTTACTACGGGACCAACCCTGAAATTGAGGGGGGGAATCAGCTGTTCCGTACATTTTGTCGAATGTCATTGTCATTTTTTTGTGCAACAGCTGATATTTTTTTCCAAATTGGGTTTTGGTCCCATAGTAAAAGTTGTTTTTAATAATTATGAGTACTCTTTTTCGGCTTAGCATATCCTTTCCTTATAACCCTATACATACATATAAAAGAACAAGCTACTTTCTAGTAATCAACACACAGACCAAAGCGCATAATGATAGAGACTATTTACTGATTTCGGGTTTGATCCCATAGTAAAAGTTGTTCTTAATAATTGTGAGTACTCCTTTTCGGCTTAGCAAACCCTTTCCTTATAACCCTGTATATACATATAAAAGAACAAGCCATTTTCTAGGAATCAACACACAGACCAAAGCGCATAATGATAGAGACGTGAAATTTGAACCCAATACTCCTCAAATAGACTAAGTGAACAATGAGAACGTATTTTGCGAAATCCCACTTCTAAGGTAGTTAAATGGACCCCCAAAGTTTGTATGGAAATAAAATATTTTTTCATGCTAAGCCAATGAAATTCGTCTCTGTAATAAGATAAGCATTAAAAAGTCAGTCGTCTTGAGAACCTCCTCCTTTTTTTTGGAAGTTGGTTAAAAATGAAGACAGGCATGTCTCAGGATTTTCGAATATCAACCCCTAAAGGTGAATGGGGTATTTCATTTACTATGACCAAGCCTAGCGAAGCCGCGCGAGCAAGCTAGTATGCAATATTTTGTATGTAGAGTCGAGCTTTTTTTTTTGTTCTCATGTCGGAAATCTTCATAAGACACCCAATTGCTTTAGAGTGCTCCCGGGCTATGTGGGATTATACCCACTAAAAGTGGCCT
Organism: Apocheima hispidaria; assembly: GCA_947579745.1. Taxonomy (NCBI): domain Eukaryota; kingdom Metazoa; phylum Arthropoda; class Insecta; order Lepidoptera; family Geometridae; genus Apocheima; species Apocheima hispidaria. Next base: position 8,041,929 of record OX388167.1, on the reverse strand, counting down.
CGTCCTCGGGGTGGCCTCACTCCCCTGTGGCCTACCTTGTAGCCTTGGCGAGCGAAGTCGTGAGGGTAATCTAGTTAAATATAATTATAAGGACTGAGCCACGAGAAAGTGATGAGTCGCAGCTTCTATAGTCCAGGCTAATCACGAAATTCTTTATACAGGTATAAAATATTCACACACTTCACTGTGCTGTAGAGTGGCCGCAGTAAAAACCAATGTGTGAAGTAAAGTGTGTGAATATTTTGTACTTAAATAAAGAAATTCTTGAAATAGGTACAACATGTTCACACACTTCATTGTGCTGTGGGCTGGTCGTAATGCGGTAAAAACCTATGTGTCACTCGCACCATTTTATTTAAAATGTAGTATAGGTCCATTAGGCAAAAGGCTCAGATGACACATACAATTGTTGATCCCCGTATGTTGTTCTAGAAAACCTAGTGTTTATATCCGACTCGCAAATAGATTGTAAAATTTACGTAAGCAGTATGGTAATACTATGTCGTAAAACCACAGATCATTTACCTGATTGACAGCTTATAGCAATTTCCCTCCTCACGCAGTATTACGCGCATAATAGCATAAGCTCACCAAACATCAATAAATGTCAATTTTACGTAAGCAGCCATACACTATATGTATATGCCATAATATATACATTTAATGCTTTGATTTTAAGTAATACTACAGACTCTTACCTATTCCCGTCAAGAAGTATCGCAAAATAGCATAAACTCGCCAATTAAGGCGGAGATTGTGTCAATGAAGTTTCAGACGCCCAAAGCCAAACCTCTTCCGACGCCTGCTGCAGTGAGTTGTATTTTCACCCAACAGCCCAAGAAGGAGGCTAATGTTTCTGGGGTGTACGACAGTTTGTAAGTAATGTGTTTAAATATTACTTCCTGTAGCCTAAACGACTTGACTGACTCTGACGAGAGGGGTGTTTTTTTTAAATTCTTAATGATTGTTTGGGACCTTTTAAAAAACTTTTGCTGGAGAGTCACATGAAACATTTCATATGCGGTTTTTAAAAATAAACTCTTAAGCCATATCTGCGTCTGCGGTCAAGACGTTGTATTATCTTTGGGTAAAACACATTAACAATTCCAAAATTGCGAATTTATTGAAACTGTGTTGTTTCTTTCGTGTGGTTATATAGGAGGAATATTTGGTCAGTTTATGTATACTTTTGAAAAGATAAGTTTACTGGAATTTTAGGTAACACAAAATGATTAATGTTTTAACCGCACGTTTCCAATATTTGTTGTAGACTCTTTTTCAGTCCGCCTGGGGAAGTACCACAACTCCAGTTATTCAACCGCCAAGCAGTAGTGTTCAAATATTATTATGTTCCGGATTGAAAGGCAATGTTACCAGCGCAATTACTGGGCATAAAGAGATTTAGCATCTATTATCGCAGGCTGATGAGTTTCTAATATTTAACATCTCAGGCTGCATTGCCAGTCTTGAACTGTTGAACTTCAAAATTCTGAACTTCCAACTGGATGTTAGCAACCGTGACGGTTATCATCAGGCAAGCGACCTTCTTGTCTCGTGCTCGGTTGCATATTTCCAGTTGTTTTTCGTATGTAAAATTTTCCGTCTGTTTTGTCGGCTATTATCACTGCATCCTGATTGGTCAAAAATTGGTAATGGTATTGTACTTGGTTGATATATTATAATTATGTGATGTTTTGTCTCATGTGTGACATGTGTGATGTTTTGTCTCATATGTGATCTTGACCAGTTGTGATCATGGCAAAGTTTTTTTATACGTTCTTCGTTTAGCATCAACTCGCCTGATGGTAAGCTAAGATGTGGCCGAGGATGGAGCACGTCAATCTGGAAACATCTATCAATTCTTATTTCGATTTATGACAATTTGTTGTTCTAGTATAATATTAAAATATATTTTAAAACACGACTGCAAATTGTAGACTATTATGCCACTCCAAGCATAAAGAGAAATCCGTCAAAATCGGTCAATCCTTTTAGGTTATAGGAGGTAATGTAAGAAAAGACAAAAATACACTCCAAAAGCATTACGCTCCGTCTTGGGTAGTCAGGTAAAAATATCTATTCATGCTTTCCAAAGATTTATGACAATGTGCTGATCTTAAAATTTATATTCATTCAAATAGATTTGCTTACAAATATGATAACCTGCATGGATGATGGATGTACCTAATATGATAACTTCCTATGAAATATATAACACACTATCCATTATTCATCAGAAAAAAATAAAGATTGTTAGGAAAAGTATAGGTATAGATATAGAACGTCGGTTTGCGTGGTCACACATGAGACAAAACATCACATATATCAACCAAGTACAATACCATTACCAATTTTTGACCAATTTTTTTTTTGTTTGTGAATGAAGTCGTGGGTAACAGCTAGTACAAAATAATCTGGGAAAATCCTTGAGTTGTATCAGCTGAGCACTTGACTTTGGCGTCACCTTGCCAAATGCAGTTTTGTCTAGACGAATAATAACTAGATGCAGAACGTACCAGACGAATAATTTTAAAATCATTACCGATATTTTTAACCTACGAACTTGGTTAGTGCAGACTTTTTCGTATCCCTTGCCAGAATTATCAAAGGGAATCATTATGGTAAAACTCTGAAGTAGGTCTATCTCTGCATCCATATGTATATCAAAGCCACAGAAGAGAAAAAAACAATTACTTCTCTCTTCTGTGGTCACAGCCTATTTCCTTAGAAACTGCGTGCAAATAAAACTTCAATATCATTTTCATGTTGCAATTTTTTGTTTATTTTCATGTTGCAATTTTTTGTCTATATCTGAAAATATGGACTGAAATTGGTGACAAAAACTTTAAATTTCCGTTATGTGGTCAAACGGGATTTAGCCCAAGACCTTTACGTAGTTTTTTTTCCTCTTTCCTATGCACAGTTTTTTTTTTTAAATGTACGGCTATAAGCTGGATTCATTTAGAATAATGGAGCATCAGAAACTGCTGACAGAAAATAGGAAGAAAAGTTTTACAAGCAAATATATATTTTTTTAATTAAAAAAAATCTTCATTATCACCATTGACGAGCGAGCTTAATTCAGGTTTTGGCGTATTTATATTTCATTATTTATCATAAGCTCGATCCTTTTTTTTGTTTGTTTTAATCATGCATCAGTTTTTTGTTTGTTACTCGGTGTCGAGACGAGCAAGTCGCTCACCTGATGTTAAGCGTCACGCTTGCCCATAACAGTTCAGTGCCACCCAGAATTTTGAACTTCAACAGTTCAAAACTATGCGCGGCAATGCACTGCGCTCGTCACCTTGAGATGTTAGATGTTAAATCTCTTTATGCCCAGTAATTGCGCTGGAAACATTGCCCTTCAATCCGGAACGCAGTAATGCTTGCACACTACTGCTTGACGGTTGAATAACTGGCAAAAGTTTGGTACTTCCTATAGGCTTTTAAAAGTCAAGAATCTACTAACTAATACTATAGTATCGGTTAGTAGATGAATTAAATTTAAATTTAAATTTTAATAGTATACTATTTAAATTTACTTAATTTCAGGCCTTTAATATCTATGTATTTTTTCGTATAGTCAATCAATCTATCGACGTCCTACGCTACATTTAAATATAATAATGTTTTTTTCTAACGATATCACAAAACGAATCCTTAGTCAGCTTTTCTATGTTTAGCAAATAGTACGAATATGGGTTACATTACATTCATGTAGCGTTTGCGAAGCCAGTCTGAATCAACAAGTATGGATCTACCTCGGGACTTAGCCATAGTGCAGGACTCGCACGCTCTTCGGGCGGTTTTTTAACAAGTGACGACAAAAACAAGGCCACATGCCCTTAGAAATATGCGATTTATTATTAGAAAGAACAAACGACCAAAGGGCTGGTGCTTACCTCGGCCAGAGAATTAGCATTGTTATTCAACGAGGTAACGTCACCAGCCTTTTGGGTACCCTGCCCGCGGATACTGACCTGAGCTCTGTTTATTATCTATAATTAATGTATAATAATTTTGGTTGTAATTTTAGCTCTTTTATTTAAGTTTAGATTGTATTTAGAATAGTCTTAGTATAAAGTGTTTGTGTTTCGTTAGTTAATAAAATTGTACTGGGTTCCGAATTGTACAGTTTGCAGTAACACCTGTGTGTAACGAGATTTACAGCTAATGTATGTGCTACCACGTCATGTCCTAGAACTGAGACAAGAACCACCGGAGGTTCCGTACCTTCAGAATGTTTAATTTAATGTAATATTGATTCTACGATAGCAAGTTATACCAAATTCAATTTTATTTTTATGTTATTATGAATTACGTCCGGCTCCACCATACTAAGTCCCGTAAATTGACTGGACTACTCAGGATCTCAGGACAATAAGGTCGCAGGATCTTATGCAAGGACTGCCCCACCTGTGCAATCATCCTGCATCCTTCATCATTTAGCCTGACAGTCGTTCAGAATGCGTGTGAGATCTTTTAGACCTCATAACAAGAAACACGTTTTTTTTTTCATAAAGTTAAAAAAGCTGGTCTGCCTGATTGTAAGCGGTAATTGCTATTTACGGACACTAGTATTACCACTAGTGGAATCTATCGATGCGTGTTGTCGATGTTGTTAAATTTATCTTTATTTTTTTTTTTAAATGTTTCTAATTCTCGTATACTACCTATATCTGATCCGCATACTATAGCTAAGGCTTTTCACCCTTGGCTGAAGTCGCGTCACACACACACTCCCAACTCTATTGGATTTTGTTTATACAAAATGGCTTCTCTTTGGCACACACCCTTCCGCGACTGGTTAGAAATATGCAGATACTTCAGACATGACGTTCACACGAAACGAAATACGAAAAAAAGGAAGCCTAAAAATTTGATTTTTCGCACTGCATCATTGTCATTATGAAAACTAAAAGTCTATTCAATTTGCCTATTGTATCTGTTGATCATAACTGCGTGTCATATGCACATTCGCATTGTTATTTTTAAAGATAACTGTTTATTTTTTATTTTTTTACTGTAATGGTCTAAATATTTACTTTAGTATCAACAGCTACCCTTTTGGGCATACAATACAGTATTGATCAGCTTCTTCTCATTAGTCCGACGACCATGCACTCTTGGCAGATTGGTCGTGGTTGTGTGGATGGTACACGGAAGCTCCGCTCTGTCGTCGTCCCTTCCCGGGGCTGCGGCTCGTCTTGCAATGCTTCTCCGTTTCTGGGGGTTGGTGGCATTGTGAGTACACTGAACCACTGTCGACTGCGTCGTTTTTTTTAAGAGGTCGGTCCAGCGAGTTGGTGATCGACCAGGGCCCGTACCGTGACGTGGTTATTGCGCTGATTGTTAGGTTTAGACAACAACGCTGCGCGACCATACACTTTATCCCGTGGCTTTACGGTTCGTGGTCGCGCAGCGTCGTCGGCTGAACCTAACAATCATCGCAATAAGCACCTCACGGTACGGGCCCTGGACTACGCTTGCACTGCAAGTCTCTCCATCTAGTTCTCCTTTCTGGAGATATGCCCAAAGAACTTCAAATTGATCATTGATCAGCTAGATCAGTCAATAATACATTGGATTAAATGAGCAGATACCATTAGATTCATTTACATTTATAGTACGTCCATCGTCTGTCAGCTAAGTTACGTTACAGACAGGCCGCGTCAAATTTGTTCTCAGCCTTTTTCCCCCCGTTATCGAGTTATCCATCTGGACCATTTCTTGAATCTGTTCAGTCAGTAGGTAAGCAGATTTGCTAATTATCGGATTCGTATGGATACGAGATTAGAAGCTTGGCTACCGCGCTGTTTGTTTTGTAACTGATACAACGTGATTAGATTTAGTTTTTGTTTAGAATTTTGTTAATTTATTTTTTAACTAGTAGTTAGCGGCGAACTGAGACCTCGCGACCCCTATATCTTCACAACCCCTAGACCGATTAAGCTTATATTTGATCTTATACATTGTATTGAAATGAACTACTAGCCTACAAAATTTCATGAAGATCAGATCAACGGTTCGCAAGTTATCATCGGACAAATATACAAATATACATACAAATGCCGATTTGTCCCAGTAAACTCTGAGACCTTCGCTTCGCTCGGTCAATAGAAGAAAAGCCGATGCTTGCGATTTCTTAAGCTGTTAGTTCTTCAAAATTACTTTATTTCATAGGATATTACATTCGCTTGTACACGTCACCTTAGTATTGGATATTATATCTACATTTACATTTCAGGTGTACCTGTTTGTATGGGCAGGTTCTAGACCATAGTGTCTTGCAGATAGTACCTACTTTATGCCCGTCTTGTCGGTGTATCTTTTAAAACTTTCTTAAATTTTGTATTGCACATGGAATTATAGAAATCAATACTACAGATTAAGAAAGATTTGTTCACTCTGGTAAGTCTAGTAAATGTAACTGCTAGCCTACGAATATGCCTTGTATTGCCTGCTTACCTGTTACCAAGTGTTCCAGTGTTTTTTTTTTAAATTAGTAGGTCAGGTCGTGGTAGCTTCATAGTAGCCCGCTCGCCTCATATTCGTCGGTTCGAACCCGGGCGGGCGTGCCAATGTCTTCTTTGGAACTTCCGTACGGATATATTATGTCACTGGCTTTTCAGTGAAGGAAAACATCGTGAGGAAATTGCTTATTTCCGGAGAAGAAATTCAATGGTTTATGCGAGTTCGCCAACTGGGCCAGCGTGGTGGATATGGCCCAATCACCCTTTGAGGGTAGGCCAATAACCCAGCAGTGGGTATTAAAAAGGCTGATGCATGAGTAGTCTTAGGGCTCCGGACCGAGACCCGGGCTTCAGCCTCGCAAATTCAAAGTAAAAATTACAAACTTGACTATCCTCTTTGGAATAAATTTTCAAAAATAATTTCTTCTTGCTCACCTACGTTATACATGGTGTTTTCGAACTCATCTACCCCCACGCTCATTCTGAACAACTTTTACTATGGGACCAAACCTGAAATCCCGAAAACACTGCTGTTCCAAATGCTTGGTGTTCGAAGTGACATAGGCCAGCTGACTTTACATGCTTTACGTGGAGATCCTGGAGCCACCAAGGCAGGCCACCGGGGGGTTTAATAGTGGGCATAATTCCACATAACCCGGCCGCATCCCAAAGCAATCGGGTGTCATATGAAGATTTCAGACTCGACAAAAAAAAATGTTTGACTCTATGTACAAAACTACTATATTTATTGTATACTAGCTTTCCCGCATGGCTTAGCTCGCCTAGGCTATAGTAAATGAAATACCCCATTTCATCCCATTTATTTATTTATTGAGATACGCCAACAGTGAACATATATTACATTCTTATAATATATTTCTACGTGAGTGGGTACATGGAACTGATATGATCACTCTTTATAGGCACAACCCTTTATTAACCCCATTAGGGGTTAATATTCAAAAAATCCTGAGATGTGCCTTTCTCTATTTTTATGCTTATTACACAAACCGAGTGTCATATTTTTTTTTTCTTTCTTTTATCTTACTCGGTGACGTGACGAGCAAGTCGCTCACCTGATGTTAAGCGTCACGCTTACCCATAACAGTTCAGTGCCACCCAGAATTTTGAACTTCAACAGTTCAAAACTATGCGCGGCAATGCACTGCGCTCGTCACCCTGATATCTTTGCCCAGTAATTACGCTGGAAACATTGCTCTTCAATCCGGAACACAGTAATGCTTGCACACTACTGATTTGCGGTTGAATAACTGGCAAAGGTGTGGTACTTCCCCAGGCGGACTCTGCAAGAGAGCCACTACTACAAAACCGCCACTTACCACCTACCACTTCATTGGCTTAGCATGATTAAAGATTTTATACAAAATTTGGGGGTCCCTTACCTTAGAATTTAACCCCCTTAGAAGTGGAATTTCGCAAAATCCGTTCTCATTGTTCACTTAGTCCATTTGAGAAGTATTGGGTTCAAATTTCACGTCTCTATCATTAGGCGCTTTGGTCTGTGCGTTGATTCCTAGAAAAGGGCTTGTTATTTTATACATATAGATGTAACGTATCTCCAAGATTATCCCATGACCCAAATATCTCCACCATGAATATACCAGTCTAGAAATAGCCATTCTCATGCAACATTTCAATCGATTGAACTTCAAAGCCTCAAACTTGAAGACGTTCCGATTTCGTCAATTCTTTGTCTCGTCAGTTTTAAAAGGGGGTTGAGTGTGCCAGAAGTGGGGCGCGGGAATCGATAGCGGGTGATGGGGTGATAGGGGTGGTTGGCGGGGGCTAACGAGTGAAACAGATCGCCGGACAAAACGTCTAGTGGACACCTATAGGTATCTTGTTCTTGGATGTTTGCAATGGTTATTAGTATTTTTTTGTATGTTATCTAAGTTCTGCACTGTCGAAATCATAAAATTACAACCAAAGCATTACTACTAACCCCCGAATACTGAAAAGTTTTTAACTTTGACGACAGATTAAGTCTATTGCTGTCTTTGTCATTTACTTAGTGTCAGACAAAGGCAGTGTTAGAATTAATCTGTTGTCAAAGTTAACAAACGTTTCAGTATTTGGGGCTTAGCATGGCAAAGCTACCAGAATGCTGGGGTACGCGGCCAACTGGGCTTGAACATTTGGATTATCTATAGACCTTAATGGTCTGTGAGTAACCCAACTGTTTTGTTTAGTTAATATTGGCACATAAGTAGATGTGTAGTGGACAAAATAGATTTAAAAAAATACAACCCACAGCTGGTCATATAAACAGCTGTTCCATACTCATACTTATTCTCATTCAGTAATAACCATTGGTTACACGTCAGGTTCTATAATATTTATAGCATAATTTAAATTTAAAAATTAAATTAAAACATAAAAATACTATAACAAATTTAAACAATGGTCAATGAATACCTAATCATATAATAATAGTAATAGAATTTACATTAATCAGTAATAACCAATTAATAAAAAAAAAAAAAAAAACATGTTCATGTAAAAACATAAATGTTAAAAATTAAACAATTTTTGGTATGAAATTTCGGTTCTTTTCGGTTGGTTCACAAGAAACATGTCATTAATATTCAATACTAGATGTTACCCGTGAATTCGTTTGCGTAGACCAATAAACAAAGTAGCCTATGCCGTCTTCTACCCTTAAGTTATATCTTTGCAAAAACCCAGCTCGATCCGTTCAGTCGTTCAGCCGTGATAACGCGACAAACACCCAGACAGAGAGACAGTTACATTCGCAATTATAATATTAGCATAGATAAAATACAGGAGAGTTTCTTTGATATAAGTTAGGATAACCGGTGTAGGAGAATATAACATACGAACATACTTACATACATACATAGACTGCCAAACTCATAACCCTAATTTTTCGTAGACGGGTAAAATATAATATATAGTTTTTATTTCGCGATTTCATGGTTAGTTCAATTGTAAAAGTTGTTTGTAATGTTTTTTTTATGCAATTCGACGTCGAAACGAGCAAGTCGCTCGCCTGATGGTAAGCGTCACGCTCGCCCAAATTGCTACATAAAATGATGAGTACAATGAGCTCTTTTCCATTAAGGGAAAATATTATTTCCCCATTATTTTTTAAATATTTTTTTTTATTTATTATTTATTTTTTATTTTTTATATTATTATTTTCGCACCGTTCCCTGTAGGCCTGTAAAAGTACTTCGAAAGACCCATCCTAAAATATCGCAGTCATATTTTTACTTATCAGGCCTTCCTTCAAAAGGGACGCCCTACTGAAGTATACGTATGTTTTTGAACTCATGAACTGGCAATACGATTGTTATTGGGGTAGGTCGCGTGGTCACGTGGTCGCGTGGCTTTTAGGGGCGAGTCAAGAAATCAAATAAAATACATAGATGCAGCTGCAAAATATACCCACCGGGTAAAGCTGTTGGGTACTTGGGTACTTCTCACTCAATAACGTGTTGTCTGTCAGTCAGTCGTTAGAATGTTATTAGGGCCCTTATTCTCGTAATGGCAGGGCTCTCTTGCAGAGTCCGCCTGGGGAAGTACCACCTTTGCCAGTTATTCAACCGCCAAGCAGTAGTGTGCAAGCATTACTGTGTTCCGGATTGAAGGGCAATGTTTTCAGCGTAATTACTGGGCATACAGAGATTTAACATTTAACATCTCAGGGTAACGACCGCAGTGCATTGCCGCGCATAGTTTTGAACTGTCGAAGTTCAAAATTCTGGGTGGCACTGAACTATTATGGGCAAGCGTGACGCTTAACATCAGGTGAGCGACTTGCTCGTCTCATCACCGAGTAATATAAATAAAAAAAAGTTTATATTTTTCACGTTCGCGGATTTTCACATTAATAAAGACATAAAATCACTAAAGGTGAATTTGGAAAAGTATTTGTCTAATGATATCATCATCAGCCCGAAGACAAACAAAGGCCTCCCCTCACCTTTCTTCCCTATCGGTTATCTTTTCCAAAAACTGTAAGTATACCTATATATTTTTTGAAATTACATTGTTCTTATCAGCTCTTTATATGTCCATTATTGGACGAAGCCTAATGGGTGATGTTAGTCATAAATACCCTTGCGCGGCTTGGAGATCGCAGTATGTTTACTATTTACTAAGAGGACGCTGCTGTCCGTCCTCTGGAAGTTCGTGTAGCAGTTTAACGACATACCCGAGTCCAAATTATCTACAGTTTTTGGGAATACACACTCAATATATTTAATACAAATATATTTGCAAATTTTTCGAGTATAATTAATTTTACGAAAAAAAACAACAAAATCCGAGGTCAAAACTATACCTTCATGTACAAACTTAATCTAATAAAAAGTAGAAGATCGTCAAAAGGCACTTTTTATACAGGGTGTAAGCTACCTCCATACCAAATTCCATTCATATCCGTTCAGCTGTTACAGAGTTGAACGGGAACAAACACACAAACCACCGAATACTGAAACGTTTGTTAACTTTGACAACAGATTAATTCTAATGCTGCCTTTGTCTGGCACTAAGCAAATGACAAAGGCAGCAATAGACTTAATCTGTCGTCAAAGTTAACAAACGTTTCAGTATTCGGGGGTTACTTACACACGTTAACTCAAAGTTTCGCATTTATAATATTAGTGTGACTAGCTGCGCCCCGCGGTTTCACCCGCTTTTCTACAGAAACCGTATATTTTTCCGGATTAAAAGTAGCCTATGTATTAATCCAGGCTGCAAGCTACATCTATACCAAATTTTATACAAATCCGTTCAGCCGTTACAGAGTTAAACGGGAACAAAACACATACTTTTACTATGAAAACTGACGTGGTTTTGATACATTTTGTTTTAATAAAACGGGAATACTCACGTTAAACTTACATACTTACTTACTTACACAAACTTTCGCATTTATAATGTTAGTGTGATTTCCTTTAGGAGAACTCGCAGCAAACAGTGCCTTGTCCGATTCGAGACGGATCGAACAAAATCGATACAATGCAAGTTTCCTAGTCTACCGAGAGCAACAGATAGTGCAGCGCCGCTGGGGAGATTGGAATTTGATAATAATCATAATCATAATCATAATCAATTTATTGATAACGTTTAGATACAGGTCAGGGCCCGTACCGTGAGGTGCTTATTGCGATGATTTTTAGGTTCAGCCGACGAAACTGCGCGACCAAGAACGTATCGCCGCGAGATAAGGTGTATGGTCGTGCAGCGTTCTCGACTGAGCCTAACAATCATCGCAATAAGCACCTCACGGTACGGGCCCAGGACATTCAAAATGTCGTACAATATTGTACAGACCTAAGTATTATAATTATATTATTAATATTATCAAATTACAAAATCAAAGAACAAGACAACAAAATACAAAAAAAAAAAAATGGCAATTAATACATTATACTAAATAATAATAATAATTATACAAAACAAAGCATAATTAATATACAATGTCAAGTTCAAAAATTAATATCTAAATAATGTCATTTAAAAATAGTTTTAAAATAAAAATGATACTCTCTTTTTTGCTGACAGAGGGAGTAAAATCTTACTCTTTATACACTGGTTGTTCCAAACGGTGACGGTAATCCGAAAAATATAAGCCAAAAATCCTTTTAAAAAAAAAACTCCCTATCCTAACTATGAAAAATCTTAAAAAATACGCGGGGTATATTTTCATAAAACCTTTGTTATAAGGAACCTACATTTTTCAGATTGACGTCACCGTTTGGACCAGCCTGTACAATACTAGCTTATCCGCACGGCTGCGCTCGCCTAGGCATTAAATGAAACACCAATTTCATATATATTACCTCTTTAGGGGTTCATTTTCGAAAAATCCTAAGACGTCTTTTTTATTTTTCAAGCTCATTACACAAACCGAGTTTCATTGGCTTAGCTTGAAAAAATATTTTATTTCCATACAAACTTTGGGAGTCCATTTTATGCTTTAGAGGTGGAGTTTCTTAAAATCCGTTCTTATTATCCACCTAGACCATTTGAAGAGTATTCGGTCAAAATTTCACGTCTCTATCATGAGCGGTTTGGTCTGTGCGTTGATTCCTAGAAAAACCGCTTGTTCTTTTATAAATAAATATATATTACAGAAAGATCTATGGAGTAAGGCTAGCATGCGCACCGTGACAAAATCTTTTTCCCAGAACGGGACACGGTTACGATAATGTATATGTCTGTCTGATTTTTCACGACATGAAGAGTAGAGAAGATTTTGTCGCGGTGCGCATGCTGCAACGGGTTGACGTCGGTTGATATGGGATTATACCCAGTGAATCCTTCTCAATGGCCAGCCGCTGTGTCGCTGGCTCTTTTTCTATAATTTTTCTATGTCCTTATAATTCGATATTTTAACAATTCTCTGCTGTAAGTTGTAATAGGCAAGAAAAATGCACGTTCACTTAGCGTATCACCTTATTTGCTTGCAAAATAGATTTAACAGACGTAATGCGAGGACAATGCCCGAGTAACTTATCATAGATCAGAATAAACCTTAATGCATATCAAAGTCAACAGCACCTGTTGTAGACCGCATTTAAATTTAATTATACCTAGCTTAGCACCATTATTATCATTTCTCCAATGCACTCAAGGCTATCCTGTTTATTATAATATACAGTAATATTCGCACACAACTGCTTGGCGGTTGAATGTAATGAAAATGAAAATGAAAAATGTTTATTTACTGCAAATATACATACACATAGGATAAACAACATATAAATAAATAATTATAAAATAAAATAAATACACAAATAACTAGCGAAGGTGTGGTTCTTCCCCAGGCCTAAATCTTGCGCTATAATAGATACTCATTAGTTATATTTATAGCTATTATAGATATTATTATATTTATTTATAGTTATTTAAAAAATATAGTGAATAGTTAGAAAATTATAAGTAAAAAGTTCTGTACTTCCTCAAATTGCCACCATCAATACCCTGGCCGGAGTGTATAAAATATCAAGGTATAAATAAAATGTGAGCAGCTGTCAAGTTGTTGAACGGATAATAGTATTTTTACCATTGCCACTCTTTTTAAGTCGCTAGAAAATAAAAACATTTTCTACTTGGAACAGGCACGACTTATACGGAGTATTTATTATGCGAATTATGTACTAAAAAAACGTGCTGGATGTTCCTCCTGGCTGGCCGAATGGAGCTATACAATTGACCTAATTTAAATTAAGATAAAAACATCCCGTTCTTTTCTGTTATCGTGGTGTTCGATTCGTGTTCTTTTTATCTCGGTCCTTGAATCCATCGCTCCGCTCAGGATTCTAGAATCCTGAGCTACGCTCGGAATCCAACTTAGTCCCTCAAATTAAATTATATTTTGTTCAGTTGTCTAATCTATTATTACTATTACAAGTAGCGTAGTAGTTAAGCTTTCACAAATGCGCCACTTGCACTAGGCCGAAATAAGCCAACTCTTCCGAATAGAACGAGCAGACAAAACCAGCTATGCAAATTACTAATAAAATTTCAATTGGAGTGTAATTTAAAGAATGATGGCTACTCTCTAATTGGGCTAAAATTATTGCTATGCGCTCACATTTGTGGTCATTCCCACGGTTATTATGTGAGAACGTGAAAATTAACGATTTTAAAATTGCCTGTCTTATAATTTGGTCATCGTAAATTTGTTATTTATCGCGGGAAAAACGTTACGGTAGAAATAAAGTTGATAATTCTGCAACATCATTTGCTTCTGGTTTTGTCTGATTTGGAACGCGCTAAGGATATGGAAGACTCAATATTTTGGGCATTGACAATGGAAACTGAAGACTAGAATTTTTGGACATTGACATTAGGCTAATTGAAGAATAGATATTTTGAGAATTGCTAGTTATGAATCTTAGCATCTTTATAACTTAATAAGCGAACTAAATATGTCAATACTGTGGTCTAAAAACTCCTGATAGTAGGAATACATTAAATTTCCTACTTTTATGTATCTTCTACCAGTTCTACTTTTAATTTTTTGGGGAATCCTCTGAAGAGTTTTTGACCTTATCTTTGACGGTGATGCAACTCAGACAGTGGAGTCGTTTCACCACCGCATATGCCGAAGCCGTCAAAAGGCTCATCTTGCAAACCTGGAAATCCCACACAGTCCGATTTCATCGATCCTTTCTCCCGGGCACTTGCAAGATGTGGAATGCCTTTCCCCCGAAGGTCTTTCCGCAGAGATACAACATGCAGTGCTTTAAAAATAGCGTCTTCAAACACCTCTCCGGGTTGGCAGCGCATCGACAAAACAATTGGTGTTGCCTGTGTCCATAGGCGACAGTTTGCTAATATCAAGTGATGTTGGCTTGTTTTTTGGCTTGGCTTTTTAGGAGGATAGTCCCTCCGCGAGGTTTAGGCGCATTCGATATTTGAAATTGTACAGCTGTCGCTCTGTTTCTCGTGCGTGCAATAGAGAGAGTTAGTGAGTTTCGATGGTAGTCTGTTATCCACTCCTAAATCTTAACAAAATCTTTTATTTTTAGTGTCAACAACTTGGATAAACTATAATATATGCCGCTATGTTTTGTCTTTTCGAAAAGATTTTCATGGTATTCCAACAACTACTATTTTTCTCGTCGTATTTTCAACGCATAAAAATTGTCACTTTAAGTCATGGACGAAATTGTGGTACCAAATCCATGCTTTAAGTGCTATAACAACGGAGGTATTGCTAAATTAAAAAAAAAAGCAAACGTAACAAGCATAGTTTAAGCAAGCGTAGTTTTTAAACATAGAATCCTCATTCTGGGGTTTTTTGGAAGACGTGAAGAAATCATGTCGCGTCTTTTTATTATTTTCCAAAACTTGTGTTATTTCGAGTGTTAATGTGTAAAAACAGTGAATTTTTACCCGTTAAGTGTTCGTGAACATGCACGAGTGTTGGTGAATGGTATAATGTCGTGAAACGTGAATTTTCGTGTTGTTTCCAAAACTGCATAGAAGGCTCTAGTAAAGTTTTCACCACTTTACTGGGGCATGACTTGCACTTGACCGTGACTTTCTTTGCTTGACTTTGACCGTGACTATGACTTGTTTGATAATATCTAACAAAACTTGAGAATATATTATGTATACTTGACACTAGCAAATGCATAAGACGTGCGACGCCAAAATCCTCTTAGGAGGAAAGAGGAAAAAAAAAAAACTTCATTCTCATTATATCGAATTAGTTTTTCTTGTCAATGAAAAAAATTTCTATGTCTGAACCGGCTACCAGATATAGACGAATAAGATAAAAAGCATGCGTAGACAAGATTTTATCGACAGTGAAACGGTAAAGGTGGACAGTATATTTATTGCTTACTACATAGACATTTATCTACATCCATTTCATAAAAAATAATTATCCCTAGAAGTTACTATAGCATAATTAGGTAATTTCAAATTTAAAAAGCCGCTATCCAGTTTCACCTGCGCCTTTACTCGAGGTGCACCACCTGTGGCTTCGTAAATTTAGTGTATTTTCATCTCTTTCCTACTTGAACAGCAATCCTATATCGGTCTCTTTCTATCCTGTTTTCACAAATAAGTTGGTTCCGAAAACAACATAGAAAACCTCTTGAAGGAATCGTTGGATTTTGAACCTTAGTCTTCGTGAATAAGGTGTATGATAGGCTGTTCAAGGTTGTGGCTGAAAATTCTTTGTCAGCTGAAGTTTCAGTCTGGTAGGAAATTCACCGGCACGTTGTATTCTCTGATTGTAGTATAATGCGATTTAAAATAAATAGTGATGTGCAACTATGTCGATAGAAAAGCCTATTTATCGATGTAAACTGTACCCAATTACTTACCTACGAAAAAAAAACCGGCATAGTGCGAGTGCAAGTGAGTCGGACTCGCACTCCGAGGGTTCCGTACCACATTTTTTTTTGTGTTTTAGAAGAACCAAACAACGGAAATATAATATTTGCATATGACTCAATATTAAACAGGTTCTTCAAAAAAAAAAACTCATAAAATTATGGGTATTTTACTAAATCCTATTATATGTATTTCCGAAATTATTTTACTGTTTGCTTTTTATTATTATACAGGGTTAATTTTTTAAGTAGAGCGCAATTTTTGTGTTGTTTAAGATTGTTGAAAAATAAAGTGTACGTATTTTTTGGCTTTACCCACCTTAGTACAAAATTATCGAAATAACTTCAATTGAAAGAAGCTACAGCAAGTGCTGTAGACTCTATTCGTGACTGTACTACGATACGTGTACCTAGGTACCTACACGTACCTACATCGCTTCTTCTCGTTCCCTACAGTGAGAAGTAGGTAGGTAATTATTGTAACAGCTTTACCGATAATTGTTGGTCAATAAATTTATAAATGCAAAAGAGTCGTATTTTTTATTGGTTTAATGTTCTTTAACGATACTGATAGCGATAAAAAAATTATAAATAAAAAGAGTGCAAAAATTAGCGCACTTCTCAAAAAGTTACTATAATAAGGTAAGTTAATATATTACCTAAGTAACCTATTAAATATTTTTGTATTTAAATTCCATTCTTTCAGTGTGCGTGTGCCCTTAAAGATAATTTGTTATAACGATAGGACTTACACACTACATACAACTTTCACCTATACATACCTGTACTTATATCGCTACATATCGATATATTATCAATTTTAATTGCATCCGGATAGTTACTCATTGTTTTGTCGATATATATAGTTGTATTTTGTTATCGATAGTTTCACGGTACTAGTTGTCCGGGTGGATCATTATGTTATATCGATATCGATAGTTCTTCTGTTATCGATAGTTTCGCGGCACTAGTTGCCCGGGTGGCCGGGTGACATTTATTCGTGGCTGCGTAAACTGCGCGGTTAATCCCGGAACGTGCAGTTTCGTCGCTCCCTCAATTTGGGTGTACAAGGCAAATATTCGTTTAATTTACAGTTTACGATGTACTGCGAACTGTTCTACTTACTGTTGGATAGTCAAAGAGTTACTGATGTAAAAATAATCACACTAATATTATAAATGCGAAAGTTTGTGCGGAAGTGTGTACACGAACGAGAACAAACACACTTAAATACGTAGTGTTTGTTCTCGTTCAACTCTGTAACGGCTAAACGGATTTATATGAAACTTGGTATGGAAGTATCGTTACACACGACAAAAAATTAGGTACCGACTAGGTAAAATTAAATGCTCGAAGGGTCACACTGACTTCATTATTTGTCAACGCCATCTATTATAATCTTTTATAAACTACCTAACCTACTACATAAAAATAGCAGTTGAATTATCCAGAGACCATTAAAGGTCTATAGATAATCCAAATGTTCAAGCCCACTACCAGTTGGCAGCGTACCCAGCATGCTGGCGGCATTACCACGCTGAATGGCAATGCTTATGCGTTGAGCCAAATAAACGCCAGCATTTTGGTCACGCGTCGCGTCAACCAGGCGCTCTGTTACGTTTTTGAAAATAAGATAAGCTCCCGGTCCCCAAGGGCCCAACGTCTCTATTCCAAACGGCTCAAATATGTAACCACTACCGAGGTTGGCATATTTGCGCCGCTTGTGCTGCTCCGCTGAATGAGCCGCCGCGCCAGCCCTATAATTATTATTTATTAATAATAATAACTTTTATTAATTTGATTTTTGAGCTGTCAGAAAATCCCCCATTGAAACACGAAAACGTCGTTACAAAAAAAAACAATTGCCGTACTTTTTGCGTGCTTATATTTATTGGTGTTCCAATAACACGGTTATTCGGGTACGGCCATGAATCGTTGAAACGACAGGGATTAACCGAACTACGGTAAACTTTATGCACATTGTACCTACGGCCGACTGTTAGTGATGTAGCTTTATCGACATTTGTCCGGTCAAATCTGGTTTTAGGTTTTTTTTTTGTGGCGTAGTTTTACCAGTGAAGAAAAACACCGTGAGGAAACCATACTTTCTGGTACTTTCCAGTACTCGGTTCTAGTAACTCACACTTTACTCCAACTTTGGCGAATTAATTGTCGGAATGATCTAGTTATACGATATCTATGTATAATCTGTGATAAACGAAAATCCATATGAAAATTAGACGCTGAATTCTCTTTTGTTTCGGCTCACATTGTTTATTTAGCCAGTGTCAAGTATTGTAATATTTCAGAGGAAGTCAAATATTTCACAATTAAAATAAGGCTCAGTCATAGTTAAGTCAAGCAAAGTAAGTCACGGTCAAGTCCACGTCATGCCCCAGTAAAGTGGCAGAGACATTACTAGAGGTTTCTATAGAGTTTTGGAAACAACACGAAGTAACGTTTCACAACCTTATACTTTTCACCAACACTCATGCACGTTCACGAACACTTAATAGATAAAAATCTATCATTTTTACACATTAACACTCGAAATAACACAAGTTTTTGAAAGTAATACAATGACGCGACATGACCATGACATGACTTCTTCATGTTCCCGCCAAACCTCCGACGCTGAGTAACCACATTAAGACGCTGTACCCTGTTTTTTTATTATATTTTGGCTTAACACATAGTGTAATTAGCCAGTGTTAAGCTTTGTAATATTTCAATTGAATTAAAATATTTGACTATTAAAACCAGTCTAAGTCAAGCAAAGGAAGTCACCGTTAAGGCCAAGTCATGCCCCAGTAAAGTGATAGATAGATTAACTCTTTATTGTTCACAGAAAATTTTACATAATTTGAAAACAGACCTAAAAACTAGTGTAACAACTGGCGGCCTTATCGCTGAAAGCGATCTCTTCCAGGCAACCATAAGATGGAGAGGATTCATAGAAGAAAAGGTGGAGATTTTACTAAAGTTTTCCATGGAGTTTTGGAAATAATACGTAAAGTCACGTTTACGTAGACGTAGACATTTCGCTTAGCCTTCATAAACAACTGTAAATCCCGCGCCAAATTTCGCCTCAGTTTGTACGAAGCTTTACACTCGAAATAACAGTCGTGGATAGTAATACAATGACGCGACGTCTTCATATTCCCGCCAAACTGTCTTCTCTATTTCAAGTGAAAACAGTTAGAATTACTTTGGAAATCTACCTTATTTATGCATCAACTCAACCTGGCAACCAGTAACCACTCCTCTGAATAGATTTCTCAATTTCTCATGACCTATACCATAACCGAAAACGGGCTTGCCATAGACAGAGAAAGGTCCCATAGATACCACTAATATTACCAGCGTCGTCTGTTTGACGACATTTAACGTTTTTAATCCGTACAGCCATGGAGTGGAATAAACTGTCGGCTTCCTTGTTTCCTGAGAAATACTATCTAGGGATTTCAAGGTCAGAGTGAATTATCTTATAAGTCTGCGTGCTTCATCTTCGACCACATCATCGCTTACCAACAGGCGAGTTGGTGGTCAAAGCAGACTTATTCGAGTTAATTAACAAAAAATATTTATCAAGTTTTTTTTTTCTATATAAAATAGGCTGATTGATTCAGATGGCAGTTTTATTTAGAGATTTACCACCAACTGGCTGATGAAAAAAAAACTGATTCTCTCGCGATAAGAAGACACCCAGATTATATCTTTCAGAATTCTCATATGTCGAACTTCGAGATTTCTTATTCTCAATGCTATATTTCGAGATATTTACGATGGCGTGCGAGATACATCGAGTATCCGGAGGCAATCGCGACGAGAAACAGTCGAGATTGGAATCTCGAAATAGACATCAACTTCTTAGATGTCCGAATAGGGGCCCAGGTAACACCAGGTATAACTGCTATAAGCTTTATAAAAAAAAAAAAGTTTTTTTTGTTATGTTGTAAGCAAATCGCTTCGAGCGTGTTTATTGAATTTGAATGCACTTCCGTCTTTTTACCCGACTCCCAAGACGGAGGGTAATGTTTTTGGGGCGTATGTAAGCACTTATGTAAGTTTGTAAGTACGTATATTGGTGTGTTCATAGATACGCGGGGATGGCGGAATTATCAATTATGTTATATTCCTACGGCATTCTACACGCGAGCAAAATCGCAGTTAGCAAGTATAGTTTACGAATTACGGATGCGCCCGCGCCGGTTTCTTAGGTCGCGGGGTCAACTTTCTCTAGCTTGCGTTCTCGACTGTTTTTGGATGCAAGCACGATTGGGCCGAATATATGATGATTGATTGATTTATTCAACGTACTTTCTTATTTCCAATCGCTGTCCAAAATTGTAGAGGGTCTTAACTGAAAAAGACGAAGAAAAAAAAGATTGAAAATACTTCGATTGTTCTCGAAATTATTCCAATAGTAAGGCAATGTCTCAGGGTGACGAGCGCAGTGCATTGCCGCGCAGGGTTATGAACTGTTGAAGTTCAAAATTCTGGGTGGTACTGAATTGTTATGGGCAAGCGTGACGCTTGACATCAGGTGAACGACGTTTTTTACCGACTGCCCAAGAAGGAGGGAAATGTTTTTGGGGTCTATGTACATTTATGTATTGATATGGTACAGATTGTAGCTTGAGTCGCTTGAACTATTTAAACGTGAGGAGTCAATGGATTTCTCATTAGGTATGCCCACGGTCAAGCACCAAAGGATGCCACCGGGGGTTTTTTGTGGGTATAATTCCACACATATCCCGGTTACACCCCATAGCAATAGGGTGTCTTGTGAAGATTTCACCCTCGTCAAAAAAAAGTACAAGTACAGTAATTTTTTTTGTGTATACATTTTATTAATAATAAAAGAGTATTTTTGTTTGCTCGTAGAAATCAACCACAAGTTAAATAATAATAATCATTTATTTCAAATTACACAGACTCATACAAACACACAAAATAATAATATTAATAGACAGTCACAATTTTCACACATTATATTAATAATAAAGTTGAAACTAAAATACTTCTCTACCAAACCGCCTGCCAAGCATGAAGATTATGGCGACACTATTAGATTAATTAAGACCACATGAAAGAACGCATTTATCGAATAATTATTTATTGTCGATATTATTAGCTAAGGAGAGGTGTGAGTGCTCTGTACTGTCCCACGGAAAGACCATATGGACCACATGGCAACTAACTACGTACATATTTCAAGCCTATGAAACTAAATATATATCAATAAAGGGCACTTGTTAATAACACGTAGAAAGACCTTCAACCAGTCCTTGACTACTGGTCTTTTGGGGAAACTCAGAGTCACCCAGCGGGCAATGAAGCTCACTAAATGCTCGGATTTCTTTGCGCGATTAACCCCGGAACGAAGTCACCGATTTAGCTTTCATAGTTTGCAAACTAAAGTGGCAATGGGCAGGCCACATCACTCGAAGAACTGATAACCGATGGGAAATGTTCTTGAGTAGCGACCACGAACCGGAAGACCCAGTGTATGCAGGCTTCCGACTAGGTGGACAGACGACATTGTGAAATTCGCGGGCAACCGCTGGATGCAAGTGGCACGTTGTTCCTTCGATGTGGCGCTCTAAGGGGGAGGCCTATGTCCAGCAGTGGACGTCTTATGGCTGATGATGATGATGAACGAGAAAGACTCGACAACTACAAATATGGCAAAGTAAGACCAACTAATTTTTGATATATTAATCCAACAGAACCCACCCTTAAGCGAAGCAATTTTTTCAGCATTAAACGTTCTGGCTGATGATGATGATCTTCTCTAGAACACTTTTGTAAAATATTCTAATATGTGACCACTTCAATACTAATACTAACATTTATAATTTTTATCGAAGCAATTCAGTTATCTGGCCCCACTATCGAAAGCATGATAACTAATATCAAAATCAAAATGGCTGCCAAAGTGTTATCTATCATAGTTACGACCAATGGCCTAGAGAATTCACTAGGAAGCAGCGCGTCGCTGAATAGATAATACTATGGGAATGCGCAGACGTAAGACTATTTGCACCCGAGCGTCAAATAAAACCTTTTTATACAGCTTCACACTCATAGCTTACTAATAAGTTTTCTGTGTTGGGGATGCTATGGAACACAGGAAAAGCTAACTAAGATCCAGAGCAGATATTTCATGGTTCAAATATCTGCCAGGCCGGAAACGTCTTGTTCATAAAGTAGACGCGCCAACTAAGCCAGGAGGATCGCCAAAAATACCGCAGAATAAAAAAATAGCGCAAACTAAATGCACACACTATCCATATTATCTGTCCTCTAGGAAAGGAACTGATGTCCGTAACTCGACCTTTTGGCTCGTTCTATTTCAACTGCGAAGTTATGCAGGCCTATTCCTCCAGATTTAGGCAACTTCGGTAGATTTCGGCAGACTTTCGGTAAGCTTCGTTACACTTTGGTAAACTTCGGTAGGCTTCGCGTGGCGTATTTGTTAAGTCATGTGTGCGTTGCACAATACAGACTACGATGTTTGCAACTATGTTGTTACCAAACACACTATAATATAGTATATAAATACTTTTTTACTATAACAAATAGTTAGTACACAAAAAGCATCGTATTTTCAACATTGTTTCAAGGTAATTACTGTTAAAATTATTTGTTTGGCGGCAAAGAAGGTTCGTCGTTGCCAAGATGAACTTCACGCTTAGTCTTTCTTCTGCGCCAGTTCTAATACCGTGTTTTGACATTGCGCCCGACCTTGGCAGCGCGGGAAGCGTTGCTATTGGCCGGAATTCCAAAATGGCGGAACGCGCCCGCGCAGCTCATTGTTTCTATCAATTAAAAGACGGGTTCTAAAACGATTTTTTTATTCAAATGCGTGCTAATGTCTTGTCAAGGCGTCATACCGTTTGAGGTATTCGTAGCTAGTATATACGTACTGGTTAGAACTTGACCTTTTATATATTACAATCCTATAGCCAGAATGTGTCGTCAATTTAACGAAATCAAAACAGTTCTGTTGAATCAAAACATGTCAGCAAGCCGCTATATATTTTGTTGTTTATTAGTAATTGTTAAATTATACGATATACCCTTTTTATGTGAATATTTTAATTACCTATTTCGCTAAATAATATCATTTTGCCACAGAAGAGAAAAAATGTTTACTTCTTCTCTTTTCTGTGTATTTGGCACGTACTGCTTTTGGAAAGTAGCCTAGTACTTACGTAACCAAATTTTTGCTTCCTCTTTCTTCTCATATCTTTGTTAATTTCTGTTGTATTATGAAATAAACAAATAAATAAATATTGGTTGAAATCAAAATTATTTTTCTGGAGGGATTGCTACGCGGAAGTTCTGTCGATATATTGCCCTTTACCGTAGATTGGTATGTGTTTTACCTGACTGCCCAAGAAGGAAGGTAAAAACTGAACTAAAAACTTATGTAAGTATGTTTGTTCGTGTTTTCCTATACCGGGTTATAAACAAAGGGTACGCTAAGCCGAAAAGAGCTCATAGTACTCATCACTATGAACAATGACACTCGACAAAATGTATGGAACAGATGAATTTTCTCGATTTCTGGTTTGGTCCCATAGTAAAAGTTGTTCACAATCATGATTACAATGAGCCCCCTTCGGCTTAGCATACCCTTTCCTTATAATCCTGTATTACCTCCTGTAGCCTAAACGGCTTGACCCATTATGAAGGGTGAGGTGTTGTTGGATTCCTTATGCCTGAAGTACATTGCTACATTTTGCAGTCGGGCTTTTTGTTTTAAAAGTAGCAATTTCCCTACATACCACAGAAAGCCTAGTGTAGATTCCTATATCTATACAAACATGTTTCTATTAGTAGGTAAATACTGTATGTCTGTACGTTGAGTTCATTCACGATAGCCATAGTCTAAATAACTATGTAGTCCGTAGTAAATACAGTTACAATGTAAGCTATTGTTGTGAATGAACGTAGAGTCACAGAATAAATAATACTTGTAACAGCTCGTGGCTTCTCCAGGATCCAATCAGGGACGTTCCGATAGGTCGGTCTTTGGATGGGTGACCAGATATCGATATACAAGTCCATTTTTTGTATTGCCCCCAGCATGCTGGATACGTGCCGACTGGTGGTGGGCTTAAACATTTGAATTATCTATAGACCTTTAATGGTCTAACCCCCGAATACTGAAACGTTTGTTAACTTTGACAACCGATTAATTCTAATACTGCCTTTGTCTGGTACTAAGCAAATGACAAAGGCAGCAATAGACTTAAGCTGTCGTCAAAGTTAACAAACGTTTCAGTATTTGGGGGTATGGATAATAGAACTGTTATTTTTATGTAGTAAGCTTTGGTAGTTGTAGTTTGTATGTATTTTGCTTAGTTAATAAACACACTTAGTATTAGTATTATTACGAATTATTATTAGTTTGTATGTCTGTAATTATATTGGTTTATTAGAGTATAAGTATCACATAATCTCCATCATTGCACATCTCGTCTTCTACCTCTTCTATGAATCCTCTCCATCCTAAGGTTGCCTGGAAGAGATCACTTTCAGTGATGAGACCGCCAGTTGTTACACTACTTTTTAAGGCGAGGTCCAATCGCAAAACATTTTTCAGCGCTTTGTTCGAAGTGATGATATTACTTAATCATGTGCAAAAAATACTGCAGATAGAAAATACAACTAAAATTACCTTTGACCGAATAAAATTTCGAAAATCTGTCTTGGTTACAAAATAAAAAATCGCAAAATGACCCCCTGAAAAACCCTTCTGAAATGTAATGCTCTGAATTTTCTGCGGTAACTACAAGTTTTCTTTTACAAATTAAATATCGAGGCTAGTGGTTTATAAGGCGAACCAGGTAGTTTTTTTATTTGATTTGTATATTTCCGATAATCGGCGAAAAAGCAATGAAAAACTACAATTTACCGTTTTCTGATCAAGAATGATATGCGATTTTCAACTTTAAACCTTAGAACTTTGAGCGGGACAGTACTCATTTCAAATCACGATCAGTCCTCGCCTTAAGTCTTTTTTTAAATTTATGTAAAATTTTGTGTAAAATCTATCTATCATTGTGAAAGTCGCGGACAAGCGGTGGATGCAAGTGACACGTTGTCGGTCGGTGTGGCGCTTTAAGGGGGAAGCCTATGTTCATCAATAGCCGTCTGGCTGATGATGATGATGAAACACGCATAAGTATCACATCACTCACGATAAGATAAGGTAAGGATAAGGTTTCTTTATTTTTTTACGACCAGCTGGATGAGCTACGCCACGAACACAACCATTGTAGTACAAAATTTCCTTCCGGCCAGACAGCCAAAACTCCAAGGAAAATTAAAATGTTTTATCGTCGAAAAATTGTACAGTCTTACAAAAAAAAGATAGAAACCGCCTCGCAAAAACTTATCTTCTAGAGGGTGGTCAGAAAAATAAATATCTCTTAATAATTAATTCAGCTCAGGGACTTTTTAATGGCGAAAGGTAAAGGGTAGGAAGTAGTGATGGGGTAAGTTTCCGACCACTTTTGGTTGCCAACAAGTATGTCCGGCAAACATGTTGGGTGAAAAGCGGGGTAGTGGGTCAATATTGGCGCGTCTTCTCGCCCAAAATCCCGCAGTGCCTGAAGACAAAGGTCTTCAATCAATGTGTGTTGCCAGTGATGACATATGGAACTGAAACGTGGTCCTTGACTACTGGCCTTTTGGAAAAACTCAGAGTCGCACAGCGGGCAATGCTAATTTATACCTAAAAATTGACTTTTGCGCAGATGACGTAATGTTTCAAGATGTTTGCCGGGTAGATGTTGTCTTGTACCTGTGTTGTACCAGACTTGTAGTTGTTTGTAAAAAAAAAAAAAAAACGAGTTACACGCTTGTTACATAGGGTTAGACTCTTTGGAAGCCCCAAAGCAAAACACAAACTATTTCATTACATTATTGAATCGGATATCCGACCTAAACACTCTCAGTCATCTCTAGTGAACGGCAGGGTGGATGATAGCTCGCCACTCGACGCCTTAGAGCGACCCCAACTTAAGATAATTTGTACAAAAACTAACGGAATTAAGTATAAGCTTACATAATCTGTAAGGTATATTTCACGTATAAAGTATTATTTATGAAGCTAACCTGAAAAAAATAACTTTTCTATTCCGAGTAGAATAGAGATCTAATACTCGAAGTTTTTTTATTATATACATATTTACAATAAAATATAACAAACTACTTATCAACCTAGAATTAAAAACACTAACACGCTTATATAATTTTAACAGCATTTTAGCTTCCTCAGATACTGGCGTAGCCAAAATGCTGTTACAAAAACCTATATATTATACATATAATTGCACAGCACATCCGTCTCCGGAACGAAGCTCAGAGACGGGATGTGCAATTATATGTATAATATTTATTTATTTATTTATTTCATTACAACTATTTTTACAGGATAGCACCTAATACAATAGTGTAGTTATGTCAACATTTTAAATATATAAGAAATTAGTCCAGAATATTAAATACATGCAATGTCAACTAAATATAGGTTTTTGTAACAGCATTTTGGCTTCGCCAGTATCTGAGGAAGCTAAAATGCTGTTAAAATTATATAAGCGTGTTATAAGTATTAGTTTATGTATATGTTCCTTTGTCTGGGAGTTTGTACGGGAGTGGCAAAGTCACTGAGTGACAAAACTAATAAAAAATTAAAACAACTTAAATTATATACAAAAACCTAATCTACAATACCCTTGGTGGAGGAGAAAGTGACCGGAATGCTGGAGCATTGCCAATCTGACGGTAAAAAAAAATATTGCTATTGCCCAAAATAGGCCCCCGCATTCTGGTCATTGCAGATCTTATGTTGATATACATATTTTTGGGTTCTATCGTTTATTATAGCTTACACTTAAAACATGATCTGATACCTACATTAAATTTTCTCCATAAAAATAATCATTGACAAGACTTCGATTTACACAATTTTTCGCCAAATCTCAAAACCCCTAATAATGTAATAATGGGGTAGTAATAATATCTAGGACAGACATATAACAGAATTTTGATTGATTTCCTGGTTTAGTTGTAATTAGCAAATATCCGATATTGAATTATAATAATGTTGTGACATAAATGTAAATGTGTAATCGTTTTTATGTCAATAAATAATTTGAATTTGGGTAGCGCACGCTAAAGCTAAAACCAGTTATTTTCATACGCACTTGATACCAGAAGGAGGGTTCTTGGAGTATACATAATATACTACATGTTTGTGTGTACCTGTGGCTTGACCAAGTCTGACGAGTAAAGTGGCGTTGGATTCTGTAATTTAATTTTACAACAGAATTTCTAGTTTTTCTTTTAAAAATTGTTTATTATTTTTTCGATTACTTTACTATCGTGTGTTTTTGAAAGACGCTAGTTATTCTATAAAGCTATAAATTTTGTAGTTCCATAACCGAATGTTTTCATTAAATGTACTTTTAAATCGCTTAATTTGAAGAGAACGCCTAAGCCCCAAGATACGGGTACTTAATTGAACCCAGTTTCGGGTATAGTGCTGCTACATTATTGACTTAGATGAAATAAATAATTTGAATTTATTCGAAATCTACCTAAAAGACACTTGTTCCTCTGTAACTGGTATTAGTAAAATGTCACTAGCCCTTACGGATCGGGTTTTACGATTGGGAACTAAGGCTCAAGGCAGGTGCCTTGCTTATCATGCACTACCCACGCAATGTCACACTTTGGAATGGCCACGGGCGCCACGGCTTTCGTTTAATCGTCGCCACAAGTATGAGCAGGTATTTTTATGTGGTACATAAGCAGTATCCCTAAAATGCTCTACCCAAGAATGTCACACGTTAGAGTGGACACAGCCTTCGTTCAAACAATGTCACAAGTGTCAGCAGGTATTTTCATGTCTTACATAAATGATATTCAATCATGCTCTACCAATGAATGTCACATGTTAGAACGGGCGCAGCTTTCTTTCAAGTGTGAGCAGGTCTTGAAGGGGTTATATAGTCGTGCTGCAGCCCTCTCTCTCGCACGTTTGCACGTTTTCGTGGATAGAACGTGAATTTCAAAAAAAAATATGTTGTACTTCTCTAACATGACATTAGAATTTTTTTAAATCTTTTAATTTGACGGAAGAGATTGAAAACATTTTTTTTTATATATCTCAACTGAACAAATAGTACAAAGCTCTGCGGCAATGCTCTGCGCTCGTCATTCTGATATATGCAGTAATTTCCCTGAAAACATTGTCTTGTAACCCGGAAAGCAGAATATTTGCACAGTACGTGTTAGCGGACAGTGTGGGTCGGTGTTTTGCTAAATTATTATTTATTACAGTATTTAATAAGGTTAATTCGAATCAATAATAATTAATAATTTAAACTTGAACTTGTTAACTGATATAAAACTGTTTAATTCGATTCTTGTCACCTCCTCAACTCGAATATAACTTTAATCAAGGAACGTGCAACTCAACCTTCAATAATTCTTCTACCTACTTAAGTTATATGTTTAGACCTTTTATTGGCTGTACTATATTTTTGTTTAAGATTATTTTTATATTATGATTTTGTGCTGTTGGTCTATTAATAAATAAAATAAAAAAAATTAAAAAAAAAATTACCTAACATCCATTGCATTTTCACAATAAATTGATTGAAATGTTCCAATATTTCACAAGCAGGAAAACACGTTCAAGGCAACGGCCATTGTCAATGACCAGGAAGAGTCTCGAAACGGACAGCGTGATCAAATCTGCGAACATTGGTCAAGTGGATGATTGGGACGCTACAACTCTCTGTACTGTAGTAACAGGGGCGTATATATATAGGCTGTATCAGGCGTATCAACGATATAGGGCCCCTGGGCTACAGAGGCCCCGAAAGTACTTCCTTTTGTGAAAAATCTATATCGAGCTAACAAATTTTGATACGGGGCCCGTCTAAGGCAAGCTACTCCACTGTTAGTAACCTGTTTGTACTGTGTCCCGGTACTAACAGCTTCTGGACATCGATTTTGAATTTACCTTGATTCAAAATCGGGACCACTTTGAGGCGGGATCAGTTGACGTAAGAGTCAACTGATCCCGCCTCAAAGTGGTCCCACGGGATCAGTTAAATTATTAATTAATTTTATTATTTTTCTTTAGTCAAATGAACCCACTTTAAAATTAGATAGAAAAAAGATGTATAATTTGGAATCTATGTACAGGCGTGTACAAATGGTCTATAGTGCTAGTTTAAAAATAATACGTAAAATACGCGTTGCCAAGGTAAACATTAATCTCCAAAATGTCTCCAAAATTCAGAAGACAGGAAAAAATCAATTGATATATCTTATCAAGATAAAATGAATTGATATATCGCTGATATATATCGGCGAACCTGTTTTAAAGTATAGAATATAAGCTGTAGTCAACTCTCGAAGTACCCAATGTCATTACAATGTAATGATTTCCTCATAATGTTTTATTTCTCTGGCAACTTGAGCTCATTGTCGGGATTCAAATCCCGACACATGCTTACAGCGTGGAAACCGAACCTGTCAACCATTGATCTGATGTAGGAAAGCTGTCTGTAAGAGGTTTCGGGTTATTTTAAAAGTACGTAAAGTACATTTAGTTTTTTTTTTTTTGTATATCGTAGGTGGCCAATAGGAAAGGAAAATGCATTCATTCTTTTTGAAAATTCACTCCCAAAGAGGAGTTATAAAAGAGATTAAGGTTTGAGATGAAAAAAAAGTTCGAAATGTTTACGAGCCCTACACGCATAAAAAGTATTTATTTAAAATATATTTTGTTCTGAAATTCAGTCGCACAAGCTTACTAAAAATTTACTTACGGCCACATTTGAAGTATTTTCCTGTTTATTTATACAATTTAATAATTATTTTACCTTTTACACTATAGCAGGATAATTTTTCAGCAAGTATTTCTAAGAAATTCCTAAAACCAAAAGTCATAATACAAAGTCGACTAACGTCCATATCATCTCATTTCTTGCCTTCTTTAATACATCGGCGTCAATTCCATCGTAACATTTTCTAAACTAAACTTAATTTGACAGCTCTACAATTATTTATATCCTTTTCTCACAAATGGAAATGATAATTTAAGATAATTTTAGTCCTTTAGTTTAATGAGCGGTACAACAGAATCACCGTCACTATCGGTTAAACCAGAATATGCACTAACATTTTTTTATTTTTTTTCGATCTTTTGTAAAACTACAAGACCCTTGGTGGAGGGGAAAGTGACCAGAATGCTGGAGCATTGCCACTCTGGACAGAAAAAAAAAATATATTTGCCATTGCCCAAAATAGGCCCCAGCAGTCCTTTAGTTTAATGAGCGGTACAATAGAATCACCGTCACTATTGGTTAAACCATAGAATATGCACAATTTTTTTTAATTTTTTTTCGATCTTTTGTAAAATTTGTAAAAACTGAATACTTATAGCAACGCCGCAGCGCCGGTCCCTCTGTCAGGGACATTCGAGCCGATACCATCCTTGCCCTCCTTAACCTAATCCTAAGCAAGGCGCCTATAAGCTATAGCACGTCATCACATAATATACAGTTCCTTAGCCCCGTATCTAACATTATTTTTACTATTTCAAATCTTTTTTTATTTACTTAACCAGACTCAATGTTACATTTTTCTGTCATGACATTAGAAAATACTAAATTGTACCCCTTGCTTGTCTATATAGAAAGGCTGTTGTCCACCCCTAAATGTTATCCAATCTCAAGATTTCTAATTTATTTAGATATTTTTTTTAATTATCACAATATCTTCGTAGTTATATACGGTTGACATAATGACGAAGAAAAGTATTTTTTTAAAAACCAAACATTTTTTTTGACGTATTCTATTTAATGGAAAGCATAAAATGTCATGACCAAAAAGATTGTCAAACAAATTATGTCCCATGTCATAATCGTGTTTTGTATGGAGGCTATCCTTCTGGGCCTTATTTATAAAGAGAATTCTGTGATTATCGGTTATTCAAGCTATTGATACAAAAACAAAAGATTTTGATAAGATTTAGTGAAACGGGGGAAAAATGTTATCTCCCCGATACACAGTGATACCCGAGTGAACAGCTTTACCACGAAACGCTAATTACATCAAGAAATTAGGTTAATTCACTCAGAAAGAGTCACATGGACGGAGAACAGAGCGACAGAATTACAATTTTCAAATACCTACTGCGCCAAAAGCTCGCGGCAAAGTCGTTTTAATATATTTTAATTTGAAGGACGAGATCTAAAACAAATAAAAGCTAAATTTGTATTTTTTCGTCAAAATAAACCTTATCTACAAAAAAATGCAAATGCACGAGTGATATAGCTTATGTACGACTATATACCGCTTAAATTAGGTTATTTATTTCTACTTAATTACTAAAAGTTGCATTGAAATATAGCACTTACGCAATTACGAAAGTTCGTAAAACTACGAAAAAAATATGAATTTTCTTCCAAACTATAAGAATAGCGTGACGCTTGACATTAGGTGAGCGACTTGCTCGTCTCGTCAGCGAGTACCAACCATATAAAAATGTTCCGGAACTCGTGTCCAAGACCATGTTATTTCTGAACAACCTTCACTATGGGACCAAAACATACACCACTGTACCATACATTTTGTTGAGTGCGAATGATATTTTTCTATGAAACAGCTGATTAAAATTTTCATTATTTCGGGTTTTTGTCCCACAGTAAAAGTAGTTCATGAGCATGGTAGCATACTAGCGGGTCGGACACGATTTCCGGAACACCACATTTATTCAGCGTGGTAATGCCGCCAGCATGCTGGGTACGCTGCCAACTGGTAGAGCGCTTGAACATTTGGATTATCTATAGACCTTTAATGGTCTCTGGATAATCCAACTGTTATTTTTATGTAGTAGGCTAAGTAGTTTAGGTAGTTATAGTTTCTATGTATTTTGCTTAGTTAATAAAGAAAAAAAATATTGTTTTGTATTCTTTCCCAGACCAAGAATATGAAAACCGAAAAAAGCCGAAATCTAATTAACTCGAACTACTAACAAAGAACCCTTGTAGCATCTTACGTATCCAAGAAAGAAAGAGAGGCACCGGGAGAAAAATGCATCTCCCAACTCCCACCCACCCCCTGTGAGGGTGGCTGTATACATTTTTTCTTTTCCTTTTCTTAAGACGAAAATTTGTTACGCTTTTTATACTTATACTCGGGGGTGAGCCACCCCGATCGATAGGGGGTTCCACCCTTATCAGAGCCACCCCTTATCAATTTTTCGTGCTCTCAACTTTTTTCCTTATTATACGGAACCTGCAGTTTAATTATTATGGATGATATAATCAGTTCCTTGTTTTATAAAATGGCGTACTGTACAGTTAAATTCCTTTGTTCTAAAGGTTTTTAATTTTATTGAGTTGATAATTTTTATGCATTATTATTATTATTATTATTTATTTATTGTGATTATGTATCACCGGTTGGTGAGCTGGGGCGCTAGTCTCGACTTTTCGCTACAGCGCTTTGCGACCGACTTCGGTCGCTATGACGCAAAAATTCGACAACGAACACTAATTGTTCTGAAAAAACGCAAAAATAGCGTTGAATTTTGCGTCATAGCGACCGAATTCGGTCGCAAAGTGCATAGCGAAAAGTCGAGACTAGCGGCCCAGCAGTAAACAGTGAGGGTATCAAAACTAACTAATATCCTAACTAATATTATAAATTCGAAAAAATGTAATTCTGTCTCTCTGTCTATCTGTATATCTGTCTCTCTGTCACTCTGTCCCTCTGTCACTCTGTCTCTCTGTCTCCCTGTTTCCCTGTCTCTGTGTCTTGTCTCTCTGTCTCTCTGTCTAGGTGTTTGTCGTGTTGTCACGGCTAAACGGCTGAAACGATCAAGCTGTTTTTTTACATAGATATAAATTAAGGGTCGGAGACGGACATATAGGTTATTTTTTTTGTAGTACGTAAATTATTTTTATACTCTTCAGCCACGTTTGAAAATGAAAATGTATTTATTGCATGGTCCCTTATGATGTATTTAAACGAAATGTTTCAAAGTACCTCATATTTATGACGGTTTTAAAACTTTGTTACTGACGAAAGCCTTCTTTTTTCATCTGACCCAAATAACTGACCTACGTCACTTCCGAGATCTATGAACTTTGAGATGGAACAAAAGAAAACAGAAATATATTTGATAGGAAAGTTTAATGGTTTCGTGCAAATCGGAAATAACTTCGACTCTTATCAAAAGCCATTACGTACTTACTTAATGGCTTTTATACTGAAAATATTTAGTTGAAGATCAAAAATGACAGGTTCAGCAACCGTCCAGTATCTTCGAGACTCCGATACTTTTTGTTGTGCCTTAAATAAATAATAATAAATATTGGTGAGTTTTTTACACACAGCGCCATCTAGCCCCAAACTAAGCAAGCTTGTACTATGGGAACCAGATAACTGATAGAATACATACATACTTTTTTTTTTCTTAATACATACATTTAGAATACATAGATACACCCAGATAAAGAACAAGCATCCATGTTCAACACATAAATGTTTATCCTGTGTGGGAAGCGAACCCACAACCTACAGCTCAGAAAGTGGAAAACCTCCCACTGGGCCACGACAACGCTTTGTGTTGAAAAGCTTGTCAACAATGTTCATATACAGTTATTTGTTTTGTTAGGAGATTTTTATTTCAATTTGTCCTATTTGAGAACCGATTAATAATCTTAAAATACATACTCATTACTTTCAGCCCGTAATCGCCCATTGCTGAGCAGAGGCCTCTTATCTTGTACTCTTATCTTGATGTAAAAAACCGTTAAGGAAAATACAGAATAACGAAATAAGCACTAACTTAGCTTTAGTTACATGGAGTGGATTCCCGCTAAACCAAACATAGTGCTGTCTTTTACTAATAGAAACACAAGAAAAAGATAGCATGTATTTTAGTTCTGTCAAACGAGCTTACCGATAAAGGCCGCGAAGAAAAACGTACACTAGCGACACCTACAACTTGTTTTAAATCGGCACCCGCTACGGTCTCGTCTAAGTTTGTATGGAGAACTGAGATCTGACTAATTTGACAGCACTATAATTCATGCCATCTCTATCTTGTGTTTCTATTTAGTAAAAGAGCGATAGATTAATTACGTTTAGTGAGTGCACGGTGGAATTGCGGCCATTAACATATAAACACAGAGAAAAATAAAACTAAATTGTAATGTCTGTATGCCATTTTCCGGTCAGAACCATTCTCTTCTTGCAGAATGTAAACGAATGGCCAAAGTTTTTGAATAACTCCAGTTTTAACAAATTTCGGAGCAAGCTTTGCACAAAAATGCGTGCCAGCGTTACTTTGAACGAAAATTTTGCGCCATTACAGTTTACATCTAACGTTTAGGTAAGAAAAGCCTTTAAAATTACACTTTAACATGTTATGCTTATTTTTGTTTTAATAAAACGGGAATAATCACGTTAAATTGAGTCGGTTATTCCGACTAAAGTTTCCAGCAGGCCTAGCACGGGCGCCGGGATAATATTTTGTCCACCATATTTATCCCGCGAGAACGAGACGGATGTATCCAAATTCTAGCTTTGTCACGTTGACGCGAAGACAAAACGGGTGGACATAACTTTATCCCGGCGCCCGTGCTAGGCCTGCTGTACAAGGCAAGATTAGGTCGCGCGCGTCTCGCTTAGCATTCCTTGATAAAGGTCATCGAATGTGATCGAAACTATAGTCTGAATAACCGACTCAATTTAACGTGAGTATTCCCGTTTTATTAAAACAAAATGTACCAAAACCACTTCAGTTTTCATAGTAAAGTGTTATGCTTACATAACTATTTTCCAATTGTTAAATCATTTTACTTGATATATTATATTTATATAAACTATGTTTTTACAAGTTTAGGTTACACATAAGTATTACTAGTTAGCACGCACGCCTTCGCTCGCATTGGCTTTAGTAACTTCAATACCCCATTTCACCTCTGTAGGGGATAATTTTAGAAAAATCCTGGGATGTGCCTTTCTTAATTTTTTACCTAAGCGTAAACGGACACGACAAACTCGGTATGTGTACTGAAAAAACCGAGTTTCATTGCCGTAGCATAAAAAAAATTATATGCAAACTTTCCGGGTCCATTTCGCCTCTTTAGAGGTGGAATTTCGCGAAATCTGTTCCTATTGCCCATCTAGACCGTTTGAAGAGAATTGGTTCCAAACTTCACGTAACTATCACGAGCAGTTTGTTCTGTACGTTAATTCCTATAAAAAGGCTTGTTATTTTTTCTGTTATTCTAACGAATGTAACTGTCTCTACGTCTGTCTGTCTCTCTGTCTGGGTGTTTGTCACGTTATCACGGCTAAACAGCTGTACGGATCAAGCTGTTGATATAGGCATTTTTTTTATAAGTCCACGTGAACTAAGTCGCGGGTAACATCTAGTATATTATATAGATGTACCTACACGCAATTCAAATTTAGCACGGATAACCTAGAATGCTCGTAAGGTAACACGCAATTTATAAAAACCCCTCCCACCAATTGGACCCTGTCCCCCCACAAAACACTATCTTTGTAACACACACAAACTAATAATTAATCATCCAGCATCCAACGTCTTTCCACCCCAGGGGTAGTTTCACCCCCGACTTTAATTCCTCTGTACAAAACACCCGTTTTTTTTCACCCCCTCATTTTGTTTAGCAAGAAACGTAGGTAGTTTGTAAATTGAATTTTGTGGTTTTTTTCAGTGAATATTTTGTGGTTGTTTCAGTATATTTCAAGGAAGATTCGCTTCGAGTTCAGGATATTGGATTTCTGAGGTTGGTTTGATTCATTTGTCTTGTGTTTTTAATTTTAAACAGAGTTTACTTGTGGCCTTTTTGTTGGTTATAAATTATACTGTGTAGTTCTCTGGATGGACCTTTTCATCGGAGCATATATTTTAATAAATATAGGAAACTAAGGTACAAATTAAAGACAAAAAGATTACGTAAGCGCGACCTTAAGAATAGAGTATATCGTCATCTCGTCCATACAAAAATCGTAGTCTGATCATCATCATCATCATCATCATCTCAGCCACAGGACGTCCACTGCTGGACATAGGCCTCCCCCTTAGATTTCCACGAAGAGCGGATGGAAGCGGCTCGCATCCAGCGCGTTCCTGCGGTCTTTATCAGGTCGTCCGACCACCTTGTGGACCCACCACTAGTACTCTGACGTAGTCTGATACCCACCCCTAAATGTTATGCGTTTTTTTTATATGTTTTCTACACCGTGAAAAACTATACTTGTATGTTGCTGTTTTTTTCCGCAATGTCTTCGTTGTTATAGGCGCTTAGTGTCCATTTTGTTGCGTCGAAAATACGACGAAGAAAAGTAGTTGTTGTTAGAATACCATAAACAGTTTTTGAAAAAACAAAAAAAAAAGGCACCAAAACATGACACCAAAAAACAAAAGATTTTGTTAAGGCTTAAGAGGTGATAACAGACTACCTCCGAAACGCTCATTTCATTGAAGAGTTAGGAAAATTCACTAACTCTATCGCTCGCACGAGAAATACAGCGACAGCTAAACAATTTCGAATATCGAATGCGCCAAAACCTCGAGGAAGGACTACCCTTTTAACACCCCGCAAGTACACAGTCACAGTTGATACTATCTCTTTCAGATAACATAAATAGAAAATCCAGCTGTAGCCGATACCGGCCTATCTCCGTCTAGCTACTTGTTGAGCCGACAGCTGTTTACAAATGAGGAGGTTAGGATCAAAACCTCACGTATCCACTTCTGACAATTTTTCGTTCTTATTCGTTCAAATGATAAAAGGAGTCGAATAAGTACCCTACACCCTATACGAACTTTTGAAAGAGACAATTATGGAATAGATTGACCGCTCCGCACGATATTGCCATATCCAATCAGGGTCATTATGATTACTTTTTTAAAATATGCTAATTAAGATCTGCATGTAATTTAATCAAAACATAGCGGCATAGGTTATAATTTATCCAAGCCATTAATTACCACAGATTATAGTTTATCCAAGCCAATGACCCAAAACAAAAGATTTTGTTAAGATTTAGGGGGTGATAACAGACTACCCCCGAAAAGCTAATTTCATCAAAAAGTTATACTCTCTCTCTTGTACGCACGAGAAACAGAGCGACAGCTATATAATTTCAAATATCAAAACCTTGTAGAAGGACTAATGTTTCACCTTGCTGTAATAAAATATAATCTTACACTTTTTTACTAAATTAGAAGTCTGTGAACTTAATCAAACTATCTTATAAAAGACAATTCGTTCGAAAACTTTTACCGTTTTCAGTATAGCCAACCGACCACAAAAAACACCGACCTACTTCACCTCAGGCAGCGCAGGCTGGCCAACCGTAATTGTGCCGCGAAAACAAACTAAAACCTCTTTCAACAGCCAACAAAAAAGAAAACAACCTGAATAAAGGCGAGAAATGAGCCATCAGTGAAACAATGGTTAAAAAACCTAAAAAAGGCTATGAAATTGGTTATAATGAGTGTCTTCTGAGGTCCCCCCTCTTCTCCCCGTCGTCTCTTCCCCTTTGGGTCAAGCGCGGAAATAAAATTTTAAATTGAAGCCCTGGAAAAGACAAAAATGTGGAGTCGGAGGGATAGGGCGGTCGCACATCGGCGATTTAATCGTCTAGAAAAGTGGAAGGAATTAAAAGTTTTTAGTTTGTTATTGTTATTTATATTCTTATTTTATTTTCTTATCTATATCTGTGTCGTTATTAAAGTTAGACGAATTATCATATAATTTTTAAAAAACTAAATAAAATGCAAGAATGAGTGTAATGTTTTCGGGGTGTATGTATGTATGTTTGCGTCTTCCTTTGTTACCTCCTAATGGCTTGACCGATTTTGACGACGTGTCGACTTTAATGTCAGACAAACGTTACGTTTTGGAGCCGGTTTTTTTTTTCCCTTTACAATTATACTATGATTATTTTTAGTACAATCACACCTGCGATATTCCTAACAATATGAATGCTACCAACACATACGCAATCTTACATCCGTACTGTATACGAACGCAATAGTGCTTTGATAAAATTACAAAATAAAAAAATAAAAAAAATTATATGTGAAATTTAAATTAAATATGTAAAATGTATTATTTTATTTCGAATTAATTAGAATGAAATTAAATTAATTCGATAAAATTAAATAACAACTAAATGAAGTAAATATTTATTTTAAAAAATATGTTTTAAGAAATAACAAAAATTAAATTAAATAAATGGTAAATATCAAAAAAAAAAATTTTTATTTTTTTTATTTATAAAATTTGCAGCTCACCCTCGTATTTTCGACTCGCCTGGTGATTGACAATCATTTGAATCGTGCCAAGAAAAGGAACAAACATCAGTATATAGTACTAATAAAGCTTTCTGTGGTACGATTCTATTTGGCCTCAGTGTGTCCATAACCTAAGAATAAATGAAGTACGTTCACTATCCCAAGGAAGTTGAAAAATTATTCTTAGAATTTTGCATACCGTGCCATTCCACTTCATAAGTCTTAATAGTTTTTATCCAAAAAAAAATAGTTTTAACCGATTTAAAATTTCACTCTTTATTAAAACGAACAAGTATTATTGTTAAAAGAAAAGAAAACAGAAGATATTGAGAGATAAATTTAAAAAAAACAAACGTACAAGCATAGTTTTTCACGGTGTAGATAACATATAAAAAAATCATCGAAATCGGATAACATTTAGGAGTCTATGCTTTCTGTATGGACGAAGCGGACTTAATAGATTTTATCCAAAAAAATATCGCTTTAACCGATTTAAATGTTTACCCTTTATTACAAGAACTAGTTTTATTATTAAAAGAAAACACCACTGCAAAATGTAGCCTATGTCACTCAATTCAATGACACCTTACTCGTCACAATCGGTGAAAGCTTACACCCAAAATATACATACGTTGGTTAATCTAGTCCCCGAAAAATTACCCTCCTTGTGCGGTCGGATAAAAATTACAGTTGTTGATAGTCACGTACAAAAATTATCATTTTAGGTTTTTTTTTATCTTGTTTTGGCTCCACATGTAGTGTATTTAGCCAATGTCAAGTTTTGTTATTTTCAAGTATTTGGGGATCGCAAACAGCTCACCGTTTACAAAGCGTACGCTGCTACCCGTCCCCCGGTGGTTATAGTCGCAGTTTTAGGTCATACCCAGGTCCAGTCCGGCTATTTAAATTTCCGCGTTGAAACTCTATTAATCTTTGAGAAAGTTAATGGCTACCATTTTGGTAAAGAGATGCTTATGTTTAATTATAAATTAGCTTTCAATAAATTATAACAAAGCACTCTAGTATAACGAACTGTAACTAAAACTAATTTAAACACAATCAATACTTAAATTTAAAAAATAATAACATATTTAAACCCCAGTGGAAAATCACCGAAAAAATGGGGGTGCAACGGGGTGGCTACCACCCTCGACCAATTTAATGTGCACCACTGTATTGATTCCCGGCATTCTTTCACACAGGCGCGCGAGACGCTACCCCATCAGGGGTGTGGGTGGAATCCACCCCCTTAGAAACTTGGGATAAACGAGGATAAGTATTTTTCGGTGCGCGTTGATTATGCTATCAATATATTGGGATAGGGTGTCGGTAATTATTAGAGATGGCCGTTATAACATACAACAGGCAATTTAATTCATTGTTATTAATATATATTCATTTATAATGTTAGCAATAAGATTAATCTTTCCAATAAGATGGAAAAAGCTGACCCTTAAGTTTTATTAAGTTTATGTACACTTTTGCATGAATTAAGGCTAAGCCATTTAGCAGCTTCCACTGTCGATTGAAGGTTTCTCCATTAAGGTGCAACGTTTCGCTCGGCGCGCGAAATTCAAATTTTCTTGCGTTTTATGTCACTTACAGCTTAATTACTCATCGCAGGTTCATGAAAACTAATTTTGCGATAATAAATAGATTGTTTCAAGACATTACACCAACCAAAAATTCAAATTGAAAGCTAGTATAAAAACATTTCCCACTAAATCAAAAACCAAGATGAAAATCAGCTTATTGAGATTTGTAGCTAAACCAATGTTATCTAGGTGATCATTTTACCCGTAATTTCTTTAAACAACTTATTTATTGGCGCAAAATTAAGCTGTATTTGACAAAAAACGCACGAAAACTTGAATTTCGCGCGATGAGTGAAATGATGGACCTTAAGTTTTATTAAGTTTCTGTACACCTTTGGATTAATTAAGGCTAAGCCATTTACCCCCGAATACTGAAACGTTTGTTTACTTTGACAACATATTAATTCTAATACTACCTTTGTCTGGCTCTAAGCAAATAACAAAGACAGCAATAGACTTAATCTGTCGTCAAAGTTAACGTTATTCGGGGGTCAGCAGCTTACACTGTCGATTGAAGGTTTCTCCATTCATATGCAGATTTTTTAGTATGGGACCAACCCTGAAATCGAGAAAAAATATCAGCTCGTACAGTTCCATACATTTTGTCGAGTGCCATTGACATTTTTCTATGGAACAGCTGTTTTTTTTTTTCTTTTAACTTTTCTTATAATTATAACCCTGTTGAAGCTTTTTAAAAGACACCTCGCACTATCATAGGACACTTCAATCCTGGGAAAATTCGAAATCCTGGCAAAACCGGAACCGGAAGTTGGCAAGCAGAAGATTATAACATAAACAGTAAGTTGTACTGTCGAGTTGTCGCGCGCAACAGGTCGCACTGAACATGGTGATACTTTAACTTACTCTGTTCATAAATACAGAACAAACTTGCTCTGTTTTTGTGTTAAAAAGGTAAGTTCGCTTATGGCGAGTGGCTAGTCCCGGCTAGGCTAGTTATAGCCCAGTCAAGTTACTTAGGACTTAGTAAGGAGGTCCCGAACAGACGTTGGGCCCTTGGGGACCGGGAGCTCATCTTATTTTCAAAAACTTAAAGAGAGCCTGGTTGACGCGACGCGTGACCAAAATGCTGGCGTTTATTTGGCTCAACGCATAAGCATTGCCAGTCAGCGTGGTAATGCCGCCAGCATGCTGGGTACGTTTCCAACTGGTAGTGGGCTTGAACATTTGGATTATCTATAAACCTTTAATGGTCTCTGGGTAATTCAACTGTTATTTTTATGTAGTAGGTTAAGTGTTTAGGTAGTTGTAGTTTGTATGTATTTTGCTTAGTTAATAATAGTTAATAACATAAATATTAAATTGTGTTTGGTATAGTTTGTTGACATAGAATCAATATTAAATTAAACAGTTTGGAGTTAAACATAAAAAAATACTTCAGCTATAATTAGCCTTGTGACTCAGTAGGAGGATTTCCACCTTCTGAGCTGTAGGTTGTTGGTTCGATTCCCACCCACCAAACATTTTGTGCGATGAACAAGGATGTTTGTTCTTTGTCTGGGTGTTTCTATGTATTCTATGTATGTATTTACAAAAAAAAAAGTATTTACATATTCTATCAGTTATCTGGTTCCCATAGTACAAGCTTGCTTAGTTTGGGGCTAGATGGCGCTGTGTCAAAAACGTCCACCAATATTTATTTATAATACATTATCGTCGACGACTTACTGCCGTGCTTACGATCGTCACCTGAAATAGACTCTAATATAGCGCAAATAGATACGATATTGCGAAATGTAAAATTTGAGTATGTTCCGGATAAGCATTTTGTTTAAGTATTGTATATTAATATAAGAGGATAGTTCCACAATTCTGTACCGAAAAAAAATCCTGTTATTAATTACTTTCGCGCTAAATTGACTGGGCTAAGGCTAGAGTGAAGCCGTGGTAGCTCAGTGTGAGCACGCTCGCATCACATTCGTGGGGTTGTGGGTTTGAATCCAGGCGGGCCCGTACCAATGACTTTTTTGGAACTTAGGTACGGATATACTAATGGCTTTACGGTGAAAGAAAACATCGTGAGGAAACCTGCGTATTTCCGAAGAAATTCGATGGCGTATGTGAATCCGAAAACTTGGACCTTGTGTTTTTTTAAATGGTTTTTACGAGCATGTCACTCGCCTGATGTTAAGCGTCACGCTTGCACATATCAGTTCAATGCCACCCGAAGTTTTTCACTCCAACACTACCAAACTCTGCGCGGCACCGCACTGCGCTCGTCACCTTCTGATATTAGATGTTATATCTT
The DNA here is from genome assembly GCA_947579745.1 of Apocheima hispidaria. Classification (NCBI taxonomy): domain Eukaryota; kingdom Metazoa; phylum Arthropoda; class Insecta; order Lepidoptera; family Geometridae; genus Apocheima; species Apocheima hispidaria. Next base: position 7,999,360 of record OX388167.1, on the reverse strand, counting down.
TGTATGCCCAATAATTTCGCTGGTAACATTTCTCTTTTATCCGGAACACAGTAATGCTTGCACACTAATGCTTGGCGGTTGAATAGCTGGCAAAGGTGTGGTACTTTCCCAGACGGATTCTCGCAAAAGAGTCCTACCACTACCAGGCAACGCGAGGTATTTTTTAAAATTTGATCTGGCAACTCTGCCTTGCCGTTCACCTCGGGATTCTGAGACGTTTGTTAACTTTGACAACAGATTAATTCCAATGCTGCCTCTGTCTGACACTAAGAACAAATGACAAAGACAGCATCTGTTGTCAAAGTTAACAAACGTTTCAGAATCCCGAGGTCAGCTTCGACTTTATGAAAGCTATATCCATTTAGGTGATATCAAATGTATCACAAGCGACTAGTCCGTCGCGTTTCAGCCGCTCGTCGAGACGGTGCCTAATCTCGAACTGTAAATAAATACAAAAACCTTTCGCAACAGGTCTGTAGTCTGCACAACAAACACACGCACAGGTTACATGGTAGTTACTACTTGGCTCGCTTCTGTATGCGAATGCACCGGATTTTGTGACAATCCAAAATATTTCTTGCCACATAATATGAAATACTTTAACAAACTGTTCCATTTTCAAAATGATTAATAGCATATGCCTTTTGATCGTCTGTTCTAAATTAAAAGAATGTTGTAGTTAGGGTCGTATTCCCAATTTTTGTCATAACGAATTTTGACATTTTTTTAAAGAGCAATGAGTTTTATCAGAAAAGTTTACGGCTGGTTTCTTGATGAAAAAAAATCTTATTCGATTTTCCTACATTTACATTGAAACAATTGACTCAAGAATCTATGATCTCTGAAACGGTTCCAAATTAAAAATAAACAAGTTAGTTCTTTCCCACTAACCGCCTACGTTCTTACAGAAAAGGGAAGTTAAGTTTGCAAATTCGCTTTATCATTTCCAAGCATTCTAAATTTAAAATCTTCGAAACATTAATCAACAATATATCCATAGAACAAACTAGGTACATAATTTATTCAAAAACAGTTCTAAATTCGAAAGACACGTGTTCGTATAACAATGAACGGCCCAGCTTCCCGCCTATACAGCATTCCACAAAGGAAACTTTCAGGAAACAGCCGGGTTACAGAATAAATAACAGTTACTACAGGCTACCGACGCGCCGTATTTTACCGTAACTTTGACGAAAATGTTGCCAACTGGCATTCAATTAAAGTTTTCCATTGCCATTGCTTTCGCGGCACTTTACAATTGACTTCTTTTCAATTTTGGTCTGGTAGTTCTGATGATTTGTCCATACTGGACAAGAGTGGCAGAAGACCACAGTCAATGGAGAGAGTTGAAGGAGGCCTATGCCAAAAGGCACACCGAGCAGAGGGACATTTTGTGAAAATAATTTAATACAAATTATACACATTACTTACTAATGTTCGGAATAAATGGCTATAAATAAAAAATAAATAAGTTCTGATGTAGTTGGTCAGTGTCAAGTCGTTATCTATCATCTAATTTCAAAACTTTGACACTGACAAACCGAACATTGTCAAAGTTTTTACGTAGTCTGAAGGCTTTTATGACGGCCTGACGGCTTCCTATGAGAAATAAAGATCCACATTTCTTATGCCCTCCGAATTACTGTAGCGCTTAAAATAACGTCCTAGTTACCTATTCAAAGCTGATCCAGATTGTTTTTCCTGACCTGTCGATAGATGGGGTACGACACGGGTTGTCCAAGTACTCGGCTTAATGGAGAACGGGATCTTAAAATAAACCATGCTTTGTGTTGCAACACATTGTAATAATAAATGAAACTTAGAAAAAAACTTGGCGAAGTTATTGCAACAATAATCTTAATTAATTTAACAAATAATAATAAAAACTTGATACTGGCCACCGACGAAAACCGTTGCAAACTAATTAAAAACATCAATTCCGAGCGCCGCACAGGGGAATATTTCAAACGCAGGCACACATACGCACGCCACCCCCACACACACATGGGTAGCACGCACACAACTGTTAAAAATAAGTCCCGGGCCATACCGTGAGAGAATGGTGTCTGCTGGGGTAGCGTGGAACGGGGTATCGGTCAAAGTGGAAGTGGACACTGGCTTTAAGAAAATAGAACATCTTTGAAAAAAAAAACTAGATTTTTTTAATGACTCTGAACTTTTACACAATTATCCACGATGAAAAACTTAAAACATTCATATAGAAAACATTCATATATTATTGAAAATAAACATCAAAACACAAAGGTCGCTAAAAAGTTAATGATTCAGAAGACATAATATCTAATGTAACTTTTAAATTTTCGCGATTTGAACACATAATATCTAATTAAAATATGCATCAACCCGCAACGAGAAGCTCATAAGTCTATGTAACAAGAATTTACATGTTTATGAGACATACTAATAATTTGCAAAGAAAATGTTAATTTCCTCCCACCAAAGGACAGATATCCGGTTTTAATAATGAACAGCTACGATCTAAAACTTATCCCAGAGACGGGTATAGTCCACCGTCTTAAGACGGAACGAGACGGAACACCAACCGAGTTATCGTAAATTGATCTGGGCTAGGGGAGGCGGGCGCGACGCGGTTCCAAATTTGACAGCGATGGAAATTGGCGGGAAAGATTATTAGTTGCTTTTTCTATCTTTTTATTTTCGAGAGAAACGTTTTGAAATTCGAATACTCCCTAATTTCGCATTTGGGAATTCCTTTTTTCACTGGCTGACTTGAAGCTTTTTTGTCACCTTATTGTTTACTTTTAAAATGCTTGTCTTGGCCAAAACATATTAAAAATATTGTGTTTACTTCATAAAGTTGTAATATGTTTGGTGTGGATTTGAAAATTCTGTAAATAACCTTAGTGTTTTACCTAAATTAAGAATTACAATGTCGGAGCGGTGTAAAGCGTTGGAAGTAGGTCACGTAGGTCAGGGATGCCGAACGGAGATGCGTTTTGCGACGTTATTAGAAATTTCATTACGGTTAAAAGTGTACATTATTAAAATTAGAAAATACAGCTACGATGCCTTTCTTTCGAAAACCTCCTTTGTGCTATATCTTACTGATCTTAAGTCTCGCTCCGCTCGCTCGTTCAAGTCTTCATAAAGCTGCACACACCAACATCTTAATAACAGAATCCGAACGCTTCGAGCGATTTTGAAATAAGAATATCATAACTGGCCACTGGGAGGGGAGGCGGATTTCGGAAGAACGTTCGCACCCCCCTTTCAAGTTTTTAAAATAAGAAAATTTCGGTGGAGCGTGATATTTTTAAAATAAGAACCTCTTTCGTGGCATATTCCGTGGAGAGAGATTTTAAAATAAGAATAGTTTCGCGATACCCCCCTTGGCCCCCGTCTGGAGTTTGAAATAAGAATTCGGGGGCCAGATTCGGGTGGCTCGGGCATATTCGGTGGGTGTTGGGGTGTTCCTTGATGAGAAAGGAGCTTTTTCGTAGAATTTCGTTAGCTCCTTTCGCCGGGGGCATTGACCGTCGAGTCGATACTTATTCGATGAATACTAAAGTAATTGGAGAGACTTGTGTTTTGAACACTAAGGAAAAGCTATTAAATAGAACTGAGTTCGCGTACCACTGAGCAGCTTAGCAACGATCCTTTCTTTTGCACTTTGATTGATCCCCTGTAACATTCAGGTAATTAATGTGGGGAAGAATTAACAAGTTTAGTATCAAATACGCGGTTGCTGTAATTGGGGGCGTTACCAAGATTAGTGCTTATATTTCTAAATATTAACGTGATATGAAACCTCTGTTGAGGATCGATATCGTGATTATAAAATTAATAAATAAAAAACAACTAATTCAGAAAAGAGGTCACACCTGTAAACGGTTGAACCGATTTTTATCAAAGATAGCTAAGAACCACCACAAATAAACCTGCATTAAAATGTGGGCACAGTTAATTTTTGAGTGCCATGATGTTACAGATACAAACTTACAGGCTCCAAACGTATAAGAAAACATTTTGGTTTGGGGTCTTAAATGGGAATAAATTTACATTCAAAGTAATCATCAAAGTACAGCTATATTGTTAAAATAAGTAAGTAAGAGCCAAAAAGTTATTGCCGAATCAGTAAAATAGAACGTCTCAAGGCTATACCAGTTTGCTATTGATTAAAACGCATCACTCAATTCAATATTCAGTTTTTGCTTTCGTTATTCGATATGATATGTTTATCGATTTATATTCCATCGAGTTGCAGCGCGTTTTACGTCATTTCATGGAAACGAGTCATGGACATACCACATGAGTATTAGTTTTTTAGTTTCGTATCATGTTGTTCTTATTTGTGGTTTGCAAGATTTATTTATCTATGATTCACAATTCTTACTCCATCAACGGCAGTCGTAACGTAGATTTCAAAGTGTAAAATTCTCAAACGTCTGCTTGGGGAGAAGAAACAACTGTGATACCTAGATCAGGAAACGGGATGTGATGAAATTCCAGTTTGATAGACGTGCCAGCGTGTATAAAGGACGTAAAGAAATGTAATTAGGTTTGGAGCTCGACTTTTGGAAGCTTTGGGAACTTACAGGTCCAAACACTTTGTCTTACGGACTAAGTTTGTGTGTGAAGTAACTTGCATGGACGACTGGTAGTTTTGAAAGTGCTTAAACGACCATCATCTCATGATTCGTTAATCAATAATTACTACAAATACTTGTTACTTATCTTCTCTTCACAATAATAATAATAATTATTATAAAATAATAATATACAATTTCACATTAAAATTTGTTCGTATTGTTTCAGTTACATACTATGTAGATCTATATAATGAGTATTGGCAAGTTATTGCGGATAGGAAATAACATGTTTGATAATAATTAAGTGTTTTGATTTATATTTGAAACAATTTTTTTTTTTTTGTATTAATCATATTTAATAGCAGCATAACATGAACTTTATCCAATTACCTAAGTAATAATAAGTAATAATGTATTTAGATGATGTCATAATTATGTAATTCGACGATCAAAGCAAATCCGATGGAAAAATAATCGGAAACTGCATCTAAGAGTCATTAATGTATATCTGAACTAGTCATATATTATCGTGACTTAAAAACCTTGATTGCAACCTTTTGGATCATTCCGTGACAATATATTTATTTAAAACAAACAGCGCCCCGCGGATTCGACAGTAAAGACATTTTGTAACTAAACAAGATACATTAAATGTAAAACAAACCACCTAATCTACTTACCCCGGAATACTGAAACGTTTGTTAACTTTGACGACAGATTTGCTTAGTGCCAGACAAAGGCAGTATTAGAATTAATCTGTTGTCAAAATTAACAAACGTTTCAATATTCGGGGGATAGCCTACTAAATAAAACGAACAGTTGTATTACCCAGGGACCATTGAAGGTCTAAAGATAAACCAAATTTCAAGTCCACTATCAGTTGGCAGTGTACCCAGAGTGCTGGCGGCATTACCAGCTGAATGATATGCTTATGCGTTGTCAGATAAATGCCAGCATTTTGGTCACGCGTCGCATCAACCAGGCAGGATCCAACGGTCCCATCAATGGGGACGTGGGTAAAGCTAATGCACCTTATGCCATGCTAATGCAATTAATTATGTGTAACTTGTGAAAGTTGCTTTTAAAACTAAAACCATTTCATTTTGATTGTAATATGATTGATTTTCTATTGTTCAGGGTCGGTCGAGTGCAATGGCGGAGTGCTCCTTCTCGCGCTGCCAGCAGGAACGTCGCGCTATTCGCAAGGAGCTGCAGCGCTGGACCAAAAACATGGTCTACATACTCGGTGAGTCATCCCATAACACATTAATTTATCCGTTACCTTTCCCCCTAACTAACAATCCTAAAGACAACGCAACTGGAGTGCAAGTATGGTTTTATCGACTGAAATATTTCATATTTATCGTCCACAAGTGTAACTGACATATTTGGCTTAGTAGGCAGTTCGCCCACCAAGAATCTCACCCATGGGTGAGTTGACTACTCTACTAATTTGGTAGGAGTGGACAAAAACCCCCCGGTAACCTGTCTTGATGCTTGAAGGAGAGCTCCGGGATCTCCAGATTGGAATACATTTTAAGGCACACGGCTCATCGAGTTTTCTGTACTGTTGGCCCAAAATAGTTTTTTCATCTTTAAACATGTGTTTATCGAAACAAATATCAAATTTGTAGATCGATATAATACCGCACTTGCCCTGCTGATCCGACTAAAATGACGACTAAAAATGGCCAAATACTCAATTAATTTCGACTAAAGTTGATGAAGGCTGAACACTATTCTGCCGGGCTAAGAAAAAAAGGCACATCTAACTTTTTTTTTAAATGTTAGTTGTGCCTTTTTTTCTTGGCACGGCAGTATTATTATTATCTAATGAACGTAGATATAAATACAATATTTTTGTACAGTTTGTTTAAGTGCCGGCCGAAATTCTGCTGACAGTTCTGAATATTTCAGCCTGTCCCACGCAAAATATCTGCACGTGGGTGGCTAAAAACCTAACGCAGCGAAGATAGGATATGATATTATATTATTATATTATATGCCTGCTGGTAGCGGTTTATTAGATTAGGGTTAGTTTTAAGTTGTATATATATTTATGATTATTTTTACTTAGAGTTTATTTTAATTTATTTACTATTTAATGTTATTTAAGTTATTGATATTGAATATAATAAATTTTTAGAATTTGAAAATTAATGAGAAATATTCGTAGTAATTAAACTGTTGCTTGAATCCCTGATTTTTGACGAAATGTTAATAGTTTGGGTTAAAAATAGCGTGTCGTATAAAAATAAAGTATGATATTATATAATCTGGATATAATGTGAACTGTATGACTATTTATTTGCAAGTGAGTGGCGAGATGGAGAAGGCTCTCGCCTAATGGTAAGCGTCTCGCTTGTCCACAACAGTTCATTGAATTTTAAACTCATAGTTCAAATCCCTGCACGGCAAAGCAAATTTTCGCTCGCCACCTTGAGATATTAGGTGGTAAGTCTCTTTAAGCTCAGTGTTTTCGCTGTAAATAAAGTCCTTCAATCCGGAACAGTTTGAGCAACTAGCAATTGTGGTACTTCCCCTGGCGGACTCTGCAGAAGAGTCGTACCACTACGACTGACTTCTGATTTGTCAAATATTAATACGTTTGAATTATGCACCCTCATCTCAGGGGAGCATTTTGAATTGATGGCACCCTTTCTAAAATAAAGATTTGGGGTGGTGTACGGTAATAACACCATAAAGTCCATATTTAAGCAATTAATTTAGTGTCTGTAAATACAATTAAACACACTATTACTCCTATCGCTTATAAATCCTTGATCAATGTTGGGTTGCGAGCTTGCGTGGTGTCATTAGAGTCGTCTTTATATCCGGAGTGTCAAAGGCTACATACGACAGTCGGGAGATTTATTTTTCTTACGTGTTTTTATTATTTAATAGCTGTTACCCGCGACTTCGTTCGTGTTGATCTATAAAAAAGTGGTCTATGTCCATCTCCGATCTTAAAGCTCTATATTATATGCAATAATTCAGGTCCATCCGTTCAACCGTTTAGCCGTGACAAAGCGATAAACGCCCAGACAGAGAGACAGAGCTACTTTCGCATTTATAACATTAGTTGGGATTTTAATTAAAAGATGGTTCATAATAGTAACTTACTTGAACAGAGTCTACTTACGTAAGTTCTTTTCAGATTTGAGCGACGGAACTTTTTTTCAAAAATTTAGTTTGCCCGTCCGGCCTTATTGCACCTCGAGTTTTAGGGATGCGTGGATAACAAAACTTTTGTATGAAAATAATTCAAGAGCTACTGGTTTTTATTTTTAAGGTGGCTTGGTTATGTTGATTGTTGATTAGACCTCTATGTTTCAAGTATATCATTTAGGGCTATATAGTGTTTTGGGTTTCAGATTTTATAAGTACCTGTATATCTATTGTATTTTGTTTGGTGTTACTATTTGCACTGAGTTAGTAATCATTATTCGTATTGGCTCTTTGTTTGTAAAAAAATAAAAAAGGCCAAATGTTTTTTTATTTGTATAATGTATTTTTATTATGGTCTCTATTACTATTATAAGTTATTTAATGCTGTTTGGAGAAACGCGACACGCGCATGAAGCAACCACAGTGTGGCATGTAAATATGAATTATTATTATTATTATAAGTTTATTTATATTGTTTATTTTAAAATAGAAATACAAATACAAAATAAAATGAAATTAAATTACAAATCTATTATGTAAAAATATCACAATCATTTTAATTGTGGTGAATTTACCATGAAATCAAAACAGATAACAAACGCGTTACCAAAGCGGACCTGTCCATAAAATATTGTAAATTCTATTCATCATTTTCTATAGAACAGTTTCTAAAAAGTTGACGAATACCTACAGAGCCCCCTCTAGTTAAGCATACCCTTTTCTTGTAACCCGGTACATGTAAAAAGGTAGATATACATTTTCGACACAGATGAATGTGATTTTCGATAATCATTTTCACACTAATAAAATGAACCATTATCAAAAAGCGTTCTGTCTCTCCGACTATCCTTTTTGAGAAGTTTTATACGATTTAAAGCTTGATCTCACGTTATTTTGAACTCTACATTTTACACATAAAGCTTACATTCCTCTGCTTTTTATTTGTTTGTGAGGTTTGTTCTTTTTGTTATTGTTAACATTTTTGAGAGGTAACTTTTTGTTTATGCATGAAACTCATATCAGTTAGTAATAGTATAACTAACAATATTATATTTTTAAATGTGTTGCGGCCATTTTATTTCGTTAAAACAGCCTGTATACAGGGTTATAAGGAAAGGGTATGCTAAGCCGGAAGGGGCTCATAGTACTCATGATTGTAAACAACTTTTACTATGGGACCAACCCTGAAATCGAGATAAAAATATCAGCTGTTCCATAGAAAAATGTCAATGACATTCGTCAAAATGTAAGGTCAATGTAAGGTAAGGTAAAAACGTCCACGTTATAAAAAAGAGTTTTGAAAAAACAAATAAATTATTATTTGAAAATCCACTTTGTGATTTTACAAATCTTCAAAATAATGTGAAAATGCACAAAGCCAAAGCCAAAGTTATTTATTGGTAAATATTCATCTACAAGTCAAAAATAATAACCTTTTGTATACAATAGTAAGCAAATTAAGTAAAGGCTATTCATTGAATACAATGATCATTTAAATGCGTTATACAATGTTAATAACATATACACAATCGGGATAACTGTGGATGCGCGAAAGGCATTTAAAAACTAAATCTAACTCCATGTTATTTAGATCTTGCATATACTCCGCAGATAAGGTCGAGGCGGCATCGATCCTGTATAGCCACTGTTACATACGCTGTGAGGTGTGGTAAGATCCGGATTGGTCTACGTCTCGCATAATCCGGACAAAAAGGTTTGATAAGACTTGATTTTGGTGGCCTCTTAATTTTTTTTTAAAAGCGTGACTATCTAATTGCGAATTTCCAAGTCTTTACTCGACTGCCCATGAAGTAATAATGCTTTTGGGTATGTAAATATTTATATAAGTACTAGTCGTCACCAGCGACTTCGTTCGCGTGGTTATAAAAAAGTATTCTATGTTCGTCTATGTATATATGTATATTAACCAAATTTTACCAAATCCGTTAAGCCGTTTAGCTGTGATAATGCGGCAAACATCCAGACAGAGAGACATAGTTACTTTCTATATTTCGTTTTCGTTGGTCCATTTTTTGCATATTTTCATGTTTTGTATGGACTGACAGTTGTAATGAGAGTTTAAATCCAACGTATTCATTTAAGCTTTATTGGTCCTGATACGACTGTGGCTATATCTCTCTGAATTATACAGGGTATGCTAAGCCGAAAAGGGCTTATAGTACTCATCATTATGAACAACTTTTACTATCGGACCAACCCTGAAATCGAGAAAAAATATCAGCTGTTCCATAGAAAAATGTCAATGATACTCGACAAAATGTATGGAACAGCTGATTATTTTTCTCGATTTCAGGATTGGTCCCATAGTAAAAGTTGTTCACAATCATGAGTAGTATCAGCTCCTTTCGGCTTAGCCATACCCTTTCCTTATAACCCTGTAATATTAGTTAGAATGTATGTTTGTGTGTTCCTATATTATAACCTCCGGCAGCCTAAACGGTTTGACCAAATTTGACAAGTGAGGTGTCGTTGGATTCCTTTTTACATCCTGAGTGTCATAGCCCGTATTTCGCAGTCGTTTTTTTTTTTTTTTTTAATAATAATACTTGCGATATATATTTTAATTTTTGTGTGGGTTGAGCTGGTGATACGTGTTTGGGATGAGACAAGAAATGGGATAAGACCGCTGGGACGAAGACGGAACAACCCATATTTGGATATTCCAAAATATGTATGTTGTACCTAACAGATATCGATATCGTTTGGATTCCTTTAATTTAATGGAAGTTTTTTTTAATGATATGTAGGTGGATGATATTGTGACAGCTTTTGGGGGTTTATAAACGTTATAATGTGATGGTAAAAACTTTTTTTTATGAATACATTCTATTTGACTGAATTTTCCATTCTACTTGGTCATCTAAAAAAGTTGTTTTTATGTAAATCGGGCAAGTATTCGGAATGGGCAGTTTAGTTAAACTTTTTTTAAATCTTACTGGCCGGTCATAAATTGTGTATACTGCACCTGAGATTTTATTTAGCCAAATTTCATCCTGTAAGGGCGGAAATTATATGTATCGTGATTCCACCCTAATATTGCACATTCCTCATTTCCACCCTAACTGATAGCAATTCGGCCAAGAGATAAGGTGCCATATACTTACCTAACTTGCTAGGTAGATGGAACGCAGTGGATGCTCCACAGTGGGACAGTTTCGTATGGGCAGGAATTCGTTTTTTTTTAAAGTTGTTTTTTTTAAGCTGGTTAGGTATTGCTGGTTGTTATCTTGTCATAAACGCAGAACTGCAGTCGCATATTTTTTTAAAGTTTTATTACACAGACCTATGAAAATATTGTTAGTTCTTAAAAAATCCGCTGCACTTACATATTTGATAGATTACCAGCATGTTCTCTGTATACAAATTTGGGTTAGTCCCATCTGCCCCGATAGCCCGGCCCCGGTACCGGGGCGGATGGGTAAAAAAATTCAACTGGCCCCGGTGATATGATGGTGCCGATGTGAGGGCCACTGCTATACGCGATCGAAGTCGTGGCCATCATTTCACCGAGCGAAGCGGGGGCCTCAGTCTACACTATAGCTAGACATAGACAATGTTATTTTACCAAAGATAGGTTTTTTTACCTTCAAAATAGCGCTTTGAATTCGGCTCCGCTGCAGTCTGCGTACAGCCGCAAAAAGTGCGAAAGAAGATGCGAAAAGTTAGTAAGTAAAAGAGATATCTATAATGAAATCTGATAGAAAATACAGATTCATTTCAGGGGTCGTAAAATATAGAAAAAACAAGGAAAAAATCTAGTTAAATATCATTGGGTGAAGGCAAGTAGTAGGCAACAATAATGGTACAATTTTACTTTTTTTTTTTACCTTTGGTACAATGGTTCTCTGTTACAATTTTTAGGCTAGAATATGAGCAAAATCTACCTACTACTATTACTACTAGGTAGTTACTTTTTTTTTTTTATTCAGTTATTTAAACTACTTAGCCTACTACATAAAAATAACAGTTGGATTATCCAGAGACCATTGAAAGTCTATAGTTACTATTGTTTCCTACTTTCCAAAAATGTTACTCACCGCATTTGGTTTCGGTAATTTACTTAGTTACTGAAATTTTAATTTAGGTGCTAGGTATTACAAGAATCATTTGGCGTGAGTAACAAACATACCAGAAATTTTGCCATTCATATTATTGAATTATTCATATATATATATATATAATATATCATCATGTGTTAAGGAAAGTAACATAAAAACTTAGTAAAATTATTAAACACAGAGTAATATTTGATTACTATTTGAAAAGTATTGCAGATTATTCTTAAATGAAATGTAATGCAATGAACATTAATATTTTCTCGAGATCTGTTGTATTTTCGGTAAAAATCGATGCAAAATAAAAAAATTACGCGCCAAAACGCGAATCTGTATTATGGCGGCGGTCACGTGACGCATGACGTCACACCAAAAGAAACATCCGTGACTATAGCGGCGAAAGTTGAATAATTTGTTAAACCTAATCGAAATTCTTGTATTTTTATAATAAATGACTCAAAAATCGCTAACAAACGCTCTAAATAAATAAAAAACACGTAGATATCAAAGCGAGATCAGTTTATTTACTTTGGTGTGACGTCACCAAAGATGCAACCTATCACAGAACGTTTATCACGTGTTCAAAAATCTAAAAGAAGTGTATTAGGTATATACTGTATATCGGAATAAGTAGTTTTTTTTTTTGAAAAAATATCAAAATGGCAGTCATTGGATCCAATGATGAGTCCTCGTCATTGGATCCAATGACTCAAATTTTTGATGATTTTTCCAAAGAAAACTACTTAGTGACCTACATCCACGGCTTCGAAAACTAATTACATTAAATCGTTACCAGAAAAGCGCAATGTTTTCCTATTACAATCCGGTGCCACTGTGGCGGACTGCATCGGTCGGGGTTGACGCATGCGCGCCGCGACGCCTCTGCCAAACAACCTGTTGCAACTAGACCGACGTGCACCGATGCAACTTCTCTCCGTCTTAATCACCCAATAATCCACCAAATTCGACGTCTCAAGCCATAAAATTTAAAAAAACAATCCAAAAAAGTTAACTGTCAAGTGCACGAAAAGTCAAATCGAAGACGAACGCTCCAAATTTCGAATTTTCGAACACGCGTCCTCCGGTTTCTTGTAAGTGCGTTTTGTCTTGACTTGAGACGTTTAGTGAGTGCAGTGCGAATTGATACGAAAATAGGTGCTTAAAAGTGTATCGTAATTTATGTATTTAAATAATAATTGTCGACACTAAATGCGCATTATAAAAAGTTTAGAATAAAGTTTATAAAGTTAACGGTGCTTATAATCGGCTTGCGTAGTGTTTTTTTTTATTAAAAAAGTTTGATGTTCTAAATTTGACATTCGAAATTGTAATTTCGATTAGATCAGTTAGACTGTGCGGGTATTAATTGGTCGAGTGGTTTTAGTTTAGACGACGTCGAAGCAAAGTTGGAAGTTTCAAGCAACAAGTGTTCGTCTGATGCCTTCCCGGGTAAACGTGCCACTGTTATTCGACTTTGCATGCCCGCTTTTGCAGGGATTATGTTGCGTTTCGTACGTGCGCCCGTCCCGGGCCGGGTAAATTCGGGATTTGGGTGCTCTGTCTGTTGATTTGCAATCCCACTGTTTACTTGACACTACGTTTATCGTGTCTTTTACTCTAGCACTAGCTTCTGTTACTTTTTTCTTTTGTGCCAGTCTTGGGTGGGGCAGGCTTCTTTTGTTTTAGACTTCCGACACCACGCGCCATCTTAGATTGGCGACAAAAAAGTGTCATGGCGGCCTTATTAGAAGTTTTTGTTCTAGTTTTAGTGGCTGAATTTTTTTCCGCTTTAAGAATTTGGCTTGACAAAAAATTCAAATGATTCACAACTTTGTTATGATGTTTGGAGAGAAAGACAAGGTTAATATAACATTTTTGTTATCAATATTCATTTTATTTTAATTCGGAAGAATATAGCTGCAGTCGTACAGGACCAATAAAGCTTCGAGGTATGTAAAGGAATACGTTCGCCTCGAGGAAAAAACTTCGCTTGCGCGATTCTGAAATCGCTACATAACAACTGTCAGTCCATACAAAACGTCAAAAAATGCACAAGAATGGATCAACGCCATCTAGCGATCTATAGGAAGTAGCTTTGTCTCTCTGTCTGGATGTTTGTAACGTTATCACGGCTAAATGGCTGAACGGATCTTGATAAAATTTGATAAGGACTTACTGTATATCACAAAGACTGACATAGGATACTTTTTTATGTCCACGCGAACGAAGTCGCGTTTAACAACCAGGATACTATAATAATATTCTATACTATATAATAAATAAATAAATATTGGTGGAGGTTTTTCACACACAGCGCCATCTAGCCCCAAACTAAGCAACCTTGTACTATGTGAACCAGATAACTGATAGAATACATTATTTTTTATTTTATTTTGTCTCTCTTTTTTGCGCTTGACCACAATGCTGGTCTATATTTCGGGCAGAAAGTAAGCCTCTATCCAACGGGGTAATGCGGCTAGCATTTTGGGCACGTCGCCTGAAATTAGAGATCGCATAAACTATCTATAGTTCCTAAGGCTTTGATAGTTACAACGATCTGTAATTACTTCTAGGTTATAGTTAGTTTGTACTGAGTTATCACATTAATAATATAAATGCGAAAGTTTGTGTGTAAGTGTGTAACGATGTAAGTAGGTAAGTATGTAAGTGTGTTTGTTCCCGTCCAACTCTGTAACGGCTGAACAGATTTGAATGACATATGGTATGGACGTAACTTATACACTAGATTAACACATATGCTTTATCCCGAAAAACTGAACGGTTCCTGTAGGATAGCGGGTGAAACAGCGGGGCGCAGCTAGTAAAATATATTTTAATGCCTAACTTGAGATCATTATGCTTGTTAGGTGTAGACCAAAAATTTATTTCGTAGTATTTACCTCATTAGTAAGACAAATATAGTATTTATCGTGTTATATTTGAATGGGTTTTTTTCAAAATTATACGTATGCTTATTGACCGAGCGAACCGAAGGTCTCAGAGTTTACTGGGACAAATCGGCATTTGTAGGTATGTTTGTCTGTATATTTGTCCGATGATAACTTGCGAACCGCTTATCCGATCTTCATGAAATTTTGTAGGCAAGTAGTTCATTTCAATATAATTTTTAAGTTTGAATATGAGCTGAATCGGTCCAAGGGATGTGAAGATATAGGGGTCGCGAGGTCTCAGTTCGCCGCGAAAAAAAAAACGGACTCCTCAATACTACTTTTTTTTCTTTTTTTTTTTTCTTTCTTGGCCCAAAACTCGTTTTCATACAAAACAGTAAATGGTTCCTAAGACAATTTTCCTGTAACTCATAAAGTTCGGTTATGCCCATAACGTTTCAGTTAAAAAAATGATCTGTAACAAAACACTGTAATATCAGGAGGTCATCATAATTTCGAAAAACTTTTATCAAAGGACCAATCCTAAAATCGCGGAATATTTATTTATTTATTTATTAATAGACCAACAGCACAAAATCATAATATAAAAATAATCTTATACAAACATATACTTAGTAGGTACAGCCAATAAAAGATCTAAATATATTACTTAAGTAGGTAGAAACAAATCGTATTATTATTATGTGTATATATAGGTACTATAAAAAAATAAACTAAATAATATGTTTATAAATAATATAAGTATATATATAAACTAAAAAATAAATATATAATAATTAATTATTTATTATTTATTATCTACTAAAGGAACAGACAAACATACATACTACTTAATAATTTATTATACTTACATACTTGCACCCCTAAAATATTACCCTCCTTCATGGGCAGTCGGATAAAGAATGGAACGTGTTTCACAACGTAAAATTTAGTAGAACGCTAATATAGGTCAAATCTATCCATTCGGAATAAAACAAAAACGAGAGCGTCCGTTTCGAGTTTTTTACGCGGAAAATTTCGTGTGACAGCTGTCAATTGCTTGTGACATTGACATTTGCAAGGCGCAGCCGAAATACGTGCGCTTCACGGGTACAGGCGTGCTGGTGACATCCTGGAAAATATGTAGAAGGATAATAAATATCATTTCATTGTCTCATTGGAATAGGCTTATTACTCAGCCGTGTAGTTTTTCCCCTTTTTGGTTTTGGTTTTGGTTTCCTAGGTAGTGTATCTAGCCTGTTGTCAAGTTTTATAATATTTCAAGTGAAGTCATAAAAATGTTTTTTTTTTATCTTGAAAAAAATGTATTTATCCTTCTTCGCGATAATAAAAAATAATTACATGAAAATTGCTATAACGCATTGGTAATGGTATTAAAGATATTAACTGTCTTATTATTTAGTTTCCTCTCTGTTTTTTTTTTTATAAAAAAATGAGGATAGTCAAAGAGAGAATCAGGGAAGCCGGCCCTTAAATTTTAAGTCCTCGGTTGAATGTCCGGTCTACAATAATAATATATTATCAGTGTACTTACCACCTTAGCGATTTTAAAGTAGCTAGATAGAGTTCCAAATGTCACCAGATTTCGAAAATTTACGAGGCACGAAAATTACCCGATATCGCTAAAATCTCCCTGATACAAATTAAGTATATTAGTTTTATTTCCAATTTAACAAGACACATGGCAGGTACATAATCAAAAGAGTAAACAATACGACAAATAGGTTATGTAACTAAAATTCTAAGTTCCCAAGCATTATCTACGTCTTCGTCAGTTACAGAGGTTGATGCTACAGATTTTACAGATTGTATAGGTTGTTCACCTATATAAGAGATTATTTGGCGTTTCTGCCAATTTCAGCAATTAAGGCTTCGCTACATGGCCTGACCCGACATCGTGCGAAAGAGTCTATATATAAGTTTCTGAGGGAGCGAAAGGGAGAAGCTATAACCTTAATAGTTTGTTTCTTTTACTTCCGTGAAATTCAAGTCTAGCTGTCCCTTTCGCGCGGTGTCAGGTCTGGCCATGTATATATAGGCGTCCTTACTTTGCTAGGCAATTCGTAACTGCAGCACTTCTTTTTCAGAACTTTTATTTAAAAAAACTATTTCTATCAAAAATTCAAAACTCACTTTATCGACATATAAATTTCATACAAGCACGAAAGGTTCTAATTTCAATATTTTCAGGAAATGAATGAACGAACGAACGGAATTAATGAACAGCAGCAGTTGGGATTCCCCAATAATAAATTAAGTTTACATATACAGTTATTAACAGTTGTTTACTTCTTTTTGGCCGGCCTGGACACTCAGTTCTTTTAGCCGTATCTTTTAACAACACGTTTACCGTAAAAATGTGTAGGTTCCATACTGCAAAAACCACAAAATAATCGCTTAAAAAACACTCGCTAAAACATAAAAAAAATCGAACGAATGAAGGTCTTTAGCAACAAAAGTCACCAAATCTAGTGACAAAATCGCTGAGGTTCGACACTGTATATTATGATCGGTATAATATATATCTACTTGAAAGTACCACAAAAAAAAACGACCGCAGGAACGCGCTGGACGCGAGCCGCTTCCATCCGCTCTTCGAAGAAATTTAAGGGGAGGCCTATGTCCAGCAGTGGACGTCCTGTGGCTGAGATGATGATGACTTGAAAGTCTATTGAAAATGTATCGACAAACACAAAATTAATTATGAGTAGCAAAGTTCTGTTCTGAGTATTAAATTAGGTAGGTACACTCTGTTTGAAGACTTCCAATTGTAGTTTTATTGATTCGGTTTATTTTTAGAAAAGCTGAAGCCATAATGTTTGACTCTTGTGATAAGGGTTCTATGTACAATTATACATATAATGTAAATACTATTTGTTACCTACGTCTTCGTTTGCGTGGACATTAAAAGGTATCCTATTTTCGTCATTGTGATATAGAGTACCTTCTTATCGAAATTTATCAAGATCCGTTCAGCCGTTTAGCCGTAATAACGCGACAAACATCCAGACAGAGAGACAAAGTAAATTCTTATTGTTAGGTTCTAGGTGGCGTTGATCCATTATTGTGCATTGTTTGACGTTTTGTATGGACTGACATTTGTAATATAGGGAGTTCTGAATCGCGCAAGCGAAGTTTTTTCCTCGAGACATATGTATTCATTTTTATAACTCGAAGCTTTATTGGTCCTGATACGACTGCGGCTATATTCCCCTGAATTATAATATGAGCTAGGATGTATACAAGGTGCTACTGAAAGGTGTAGCAATATTGAAAGGTAAATTCATCATTAAGAACAACTTTTGATATGGGACCAACCCTGAAATCGCGAAAGTAAAATCAGATGATATGCTGTTTTGGAAAAGACAACCAGTTATGTTTGATTTCAGTTCCGCAATTTCCCGTCAGGTAAGTAAAGTATGGCTAACCCCTGCCGCTAGTTACCGATTTTTTTTATGGGATAACAAGTATAATTTTACTCTAGGGTGTAAGCTAAGTAAGCCAAACTTCATTCAAATCCGGTCAACCGTTACAGAGTTGTACAGGGGCGCTAGTCTCGACTTTTCGCTACAGCACTTTGCCTTCGAATTCGGTCGCTATGACGCAAAAATTCGACAACGAAGTCGAAAAGTTTACGAAAAAACGCAAACAATGCGTTGAATTTTGCGTCATAGCGACCGACTTCGGTCGCTATGACGCAAAATTCGACGACGAACACTAATTGTTTTGAAAAAACGCAAAAATAGCGTTGAATTTTGCGTCATAGCGACCGACTTCGGTCGCTATGACGCAAAATTCGACGACGAACACTAATTGTTTTGAAAAAACGCAAAAATAGCGTTGAATTTTGCGTCATAGCGACCGACTTCGGTCGCTATGACGCAAAATTCGACGACGAACACTAATTGTTTTGAAAAAACGCAAAAATAGCGTTGAATTTTGCGTCATAGCGACCGACTTCGGTCGCTATGACGCAAAATTCGACGACGAACACTAATTGTTTTGAAAAAACGCAAAAATAGCGTTGAATTTTGCGTCATAGCGACCGACTTCGGTCGCTATGACGCAAAATTCGACGACGAACACTAATTGTTTTGAAAAAACGCAAAAATAGCGTTGAATTTTGCGTCATAGCGACCGACTTCGGTCGCTATGACGCAAAATTCGACGACGAACACTAATTGTTTTGAAAAAACGCAAAAATAGCGTTGAATTTTGCGTCATAGCGACCGACTTCGGTCGCTATGACGCAAAATTCGACGACGAACACTAATTGTTTTGAAAAAACGCAAAAATAGCGTTGAATTTTGCGTCATAGCGACCGACTTCGGTCGCTATGACGCAAAATTCGACGACGAACACTAATTGTTTTGAAAAAACGCAAAAATAGCGTTGAATTTTGCGTCATAGCGACCGAATTCGGTCGCAAAGTGCATAGCGAAAAGTCGAGACTAGCGGCCCAGGAACACACTTACATACTTACACACTTACAATCAAACTTTTTCGCATTTATAATATTAGTTTGATAATAAAAATTAAAAATTATTAGGCGTAGCGCAAAGCGCGTTGTTACAATTTGGTGATAACGAATTTCAACGCAACTCAATTTCGAACGAAGCGCGCTTTGAGCTCTACATTGTAATAGCGCGATCTTAAATCGGCAGGGTAGATCTCAAAACAGCGAAGCCTTAAAAATAAATAGGAGTTTTGGCGGGAACGTGAAGAAGTCATGACGCGTCATTAAACTATTTTCCAAAACTTGTGTTATTTCGAGTGTTAATGTGTAAAAATGGTGGATTTTTAATCATTAAGTGTTCGTGACCGTGCATGAGTGTTGGTGAATAGTATAATGTCGTGAAACGTGACTTTTCGTGTTGTTTCCAAAACTGCATAGAAGGTTCTAGTAAAGTTATCACCACTTTACTGGGGCATGACTTGGACTTGACCGTGACTTGCTTTGCTTGATTTAGACTATGACTGAGACTTATTTTAATTGTGATTTTTTTAATATCACTTGAACTACTTGACACTGGATAAATACACAACGTGTGGAGCCAAAAAAAAAAAATAAAAAAAAATGCCAATATCAGATATGTACTCAGATAAAAGTAGGTTAGCGTGCACTTTAAGGTCATTTCAAAATCGACTTTGACTGCATTACATAATGGTACATATTTACATTTTAAGGTCACCTTTGAGTGTTAATGTAAAAGCGAGCCCATACTTAAAAAGCATATTCTTAGATTAGATTATTAATTTCATACTGAAAAAAAAAAAACAAACAAGATATCAGATTAACCCACACTAATAAATTATTTTATACTCTCAAATAGAGCTGATCTTGATAGAATTTGCCTAGTCATTACTGTGCATCTTGAAACAGACTTTTTTCGAGATAAAAGTACCCACTTTCACCTCGAAAAACTACCGTTGTTTAATCTGGGGTATTGCCCGCGTTATCGGAAAAACTACCTTTTATCCTTTTCGACCAAGTTTCATCAAAATCTGTTCAGCAAAAAAATCACAATTGGCTGGCATGGTAATATGCAGAGAGAGGTAAAGGTAGGTACCGCCGTCTTGTCCACACAAAAAGCGTAGTCTGATAACCACCCCTAAACGTTATCCGATTTCTATATTTTTTGTATGTTATCTACACCGTGAAAACTATGCTTGTATGCTTTTTTTTTAATTTCGCAATATCTTCTTGTTATAGGCACTTAAAGTGCCAAATTTTTGCGTCGAAAATATTACGAAGAACAGTAGTTGTTGTTAGAATACCATAAACTTTTTTTTTATAACAAAACATAGCGACATAGATTATGGTTTATCCAAGCCATTGACACCAAAAACAAAAGGTTTTGTTAAGATTTAGGGGGTGATAACAGACTGCCCCCGAAACACTAATTTCATCAAAAAGTGTAGAAAATTCACTAACTCTCTCTATCGCACGCAGGAGAAACAGAGCGACAGCTATACAATTTCAAACATCGAATGCGCTAAAACCTCGCGGCAGGACTATCTGTCTGTATCTGTATCTAAAACTCTTAAGTATCTGCTTTTTAATCTGACTTTTGTGAAGTCGTTAGTTTTAAGTTATATAGTTCACAAAATATTGTAAAACTTGACAAAGGGCATGGACTCCGGAGTCCGTGAGCTGCAGTAAAGAAGAACATCTGCTTTGGGTCTGGGTGTTAGTCCTTGGAACTGCAATCAAAAAAAACATCTGCTTTGGGTCTGGGTGTTGGTCCGTGGAGCTGCAATAAAATAGAAAATCTGCTTTGGGTCTGGATGTTTGTCCGTGAAGCTGCAATAAAAAAGAACATCTGCTTTGGGTCTGGGTGTTAGTTTTCTATGTCTTAGTGTGTGTTCTATGGCATCCCCGACGCAGGGAATCCTTGAGTGAAACGTTATACAGGGTTATAAGGTATGCTAAGCCGAAAATGGCTCATAGCACTCATCATTATGAACAACTTTTATTATGGGACCAACCCTGAAATCGAGAAAAATAATCAGCTGTTCAATAAAAAAATGTCAACGACACTCGACAAAATGTATCGAACACCTGATATTTTTTTCTCGATTTCATGATGATTGATCCCATAGTAAAAGTTGTTCACAATCATGAATACTATGAGCCGCTGTCGGCTTAGCATAACCTTCCCTTATAGCCCTGTATTTTTCGATCGTATAAACCTCGAAATAAGCACAAGTCAAAGTAAAATTCGTGAGTGTTCGAACGTCTTGGCATCATCTATCCCACTTCAGCTCAAATTCTAAAGCTACGTGCACACACAATGTCTTGTAACACGAACATTGATCGGTTAGCTTGACGAATAAATCGAACACGAATCAATCTAACATAAAATTATTTAGTAAGTTTAGTTATAAGTTATTATAACTATGTTAGTAAGTTTTCGACGCAATATTTCGGTCGTTTTTGATCCGACTGCTTAAGGAGGAGGGTTACGTTTTGGTGGCGTATGTGGATATAGTATATCAAACGACTTGACCGATTTTTTTGCGGGAAGTGTCGTTAGATTCGTTTGTATGTCCGGTGCGTCAAAGGCTACATTTTCAGTAGAGGATTTGAGAGATTGTTTTTATTTTAATAATAATATTTGATCGCGAATATGCCTGTTTGCGAAAGGCTCGTGAGATGCGCGTATACATTTTGTAGCGCGATCTGCTCACGCGCTGACCCCGGGCCGCGCACGGGCTGCGCACGAGCCGCACGGACGTACGCGCCGCTCGTGAATTGCGATAGTGCTGCGCATAGCTTGCGTACAGTCTGACGCAAGTGCCTAGTAAAAAAAGAGATTTGAACATGTATGAAACGTGCACTAGAAATAATGGCGGCTATCGCTGTCTTGCTCTATCGATGGTTTGACTCTATCGTACGACCTCTACTTTTATTCACATGTTTTTGATATAATCGCCTTTATTAATTTGTCTCTATGGGAAACTATTCTCATAAACGTAGTAAACGTTGTGATGATATTCTCTTTGCTCGCGTACTGCGTCCTCGCGCCGCCACCCGCACCTCCGACTCACCTCTCTACGTTTCAAGCATGCAAACTGCACGCGTGCGGTACGCATGCAGCTCGCGTGCACTACGCGAGCGTTGTATAAGTTGCAGTAGTAGCAAGCATGCAGCGTATTCTCCAGATGTGGACGCACCCTAAAGAGGAACCCGAAGGAAACGACACCTTACTCGTTAAAATCGGTCAACTCGTTTAGGCTACAGGAGTTAATATACATACAAACATACATACTTACAAGAGCAGTCGGATAAAAAGTAGGAAACATTCTAAAATTTCCATTATTTTGTAATGTTATAAAGTAATTGTTTAACATCCCAAGAGCTTTTAAAATAGAATTAATTTCATCAGTACCTCTGATAAAAACACAAGGCAATTACGAAATACAAAAAAGTCCCGGCATTACTAATTTAAAAGTGCACAATAGAAATCAAGCCATTGTAACCCTTAAATTTAATGCAATAATGCTCAAAATGCGCCGGGTGTACCGTAACTAATTTTTGATGGTGGCGTCGAGTTCATCGTAGAAACAACGCCATCTCTACGGATTCCTACAAAATTTTTCACTGAACCATTTTCTTATAAGAACTTGCACACGAGCGCAAAACGTATGCAGTTATGACCCACACAGAAGTAGAAGACTACACAATCGAACGCACCCACACGCCGAGAAAAAAACGATAAAAAAGTGCACACAAACTCAATTTTCCTATGCACAAACCAGAAAGAGATAGAAAGGTTCTATTTTAAAAAAATTGAACCTTTTCTGTCTTCCAAGTTTTAAATTTGAATTTTGTGATTTAATTCATAATTTTGATGAATGTGAGATGTCTTACGGATTAATACAAGGGCATAGTAAGATAAGTCAAGTAGATCAGAAATGCACAAGGTTCATACAAGCGCTGGGACGCACACAGCCACAAGCTGTATGTATACGTCGCTGCACTTCGTCTCTGTGGTGGTGGATACTACGACGAGTAAAATTGATACTTAGAAATACTTTCGATTGTGGGAAGGTGAAAGAAGTTTAAATTGATCTAAGTGATATTTTTTGATACGCTCATGTGATTTTTGTTACAAAAATTCAATTTTCCTGAAATTGTATCACTAAGAATACTTTAATTATTTACTGTGTAAAGGAAATAATTGAGTGGAACCAACAGTTTATATTTTAATTATCCGGATAATTATTATTACTGGCCTTATCTCCCAATTTGCTATTAAAACCTCAAAACCATTATTGATATTACTCAGTTTGATTTTTCGTTTTCCTTGAGCCCAATAAGGAAAAATAGCATTTTGTCTCATAAACAGGATAAATTTCAAGTCTTATTGACGTTATAACTAATTTTAGTAAATTTTAGTAAATATTTTTATTGTACTTGGTTAAAATATCAATAGGCGTAGTAAGCAAGTGCCGCGTAGCTGTTTTGATGAAGCCAAAATAATGTTTTAGACTGTTTTTAATTTTCGGACTGAATTTTGTTCTGACGGACTAATGTTCTTTGTGTTTCGGACTGTTCCTAATCTCTATCTCTCTCATCAACGTGGAAATTCAAATGAAAAACACTCAGAACGCGAACATTTAATTCTGGTTTATGTGCTAATTGTGCTGTATTTCAAAGAGAAAGCGAGAAAAAAATTTTTTTTTTTTGTAAGTCGTACTTTTCATCGTGAAAGTATCAAGAAGGTGCAGTCACGGTACTCAGTCGCAGTAAATACAAGGTAATGGCTAAGTACGCACGCGGTCTAGTACGCTGTGCGATCGTGCAGTCCCGCCTATGCACAATCGGTAGAGAGTCGCATATCCGCTGCCGAAGTCTATCCCGGCCACAACAAGCGACGTAACCGCTTAACAAAAAAAAAACTATTTTTACAAAAAAAAATATATTCATATCACTCGCGCGTATATAAATATCAAATATCACGTATTTTTCGGAAATTAGTGTGTTTTTGCAAATTTTTCTATAATGCGAACATATCACATGGAAACTTAGGACCCGATATTTTTAAGTAAAAATAATATTTTTGTGTGACTGACGTGATGTGTGTTTTTTGTGGCAGTGCCGCCGTGATTGGGAAGAATTAGTGTTCATGAGGTGACGAATTTTGTGATTGGGATAACTTTTTTGTTCAACAAAATTACTACCGAAGTGTCAAACTGGACCGAGGGAGAAGCGGCTACCCCTGACGCATGTAAGTAGATAAACTTTACGCGCCCTTAATCTTTTCACGTATGTCAGTGTGCGTGACAAGTAATACACGCGTAACGGTGGTTGTGTGAGGGGTTCACGCACATTTTTTGTGTTTTCTTAATATCCCCTCCACTGCTCCCCACCTATACCCGTTATCGTTATCCCACTCTTTTTCTATGGCCTGCTTGGTTGCGTTAGTGTACGTGCCCTACACATGTGTGCGTAATAAATTGCAACCTATATTTTGATCGAAGGCCAATGACGACATATATTATAATACAAGTATTCGATTTAATTAAAATCTTAGGCATTTATTCAACAAGAATATATTGGCAAGAAAGAAAATTATGAGCTCATCTGAACTTTGAATTTGTTTTTTTTTTTTTTTTAATTTCAATGTATGTCTAACCACATTAGTAAATAAATAACGTATAATTACTTACTTTGAAATAATTTATAAGTTTTTATTGTGAGTAATAAAAGAGTTAATAATAAAAAAAATATTTATTAGTATGTAAATCCGTTTAATGGCGACGCTACGGACGTCTACGCTCGATCGTAGGCTAAAATAGAGCCGTCGGAAAAATGCCGCGCATTTGAAAAAATCTTACCGAAAAATACTTCAATAATGTTCATGATCTTATCTAATTCTTGAAAAACAAAATATTTTTGTTTAATTATTATTATTTTACATTGATTATGGAACTTTGTTGAGGATCGTTAGTAATTTTTAATAAATTCAATTAAGTTTTATCGACGACCAAAATGCATTAGTTGCACTATATTTTTATACACAATAAATTAATTACACCAAAAAAACAAAATAGCTTTACTTTTTTTAGACTTTTTCTATTTCCTCTATTAATTATATTATGAGATCTTGTCAAGTAGGTAGGTACGTGATGTCGTACTGACGGAAAAGAAAAACTTTTTTTTTTCTTTCGTGTACCTACCAAATTTTTTGTTCCCATGAAAATTGTACTGACAGTACAGATCTTTAACTTTTTATCATTTTTGTTCCTTGTATGTTTAGTAAACATTTTTTTTTAATTTTTACCTTGCTTCTTCCTCGACCACGCTATTGCTTAGCATCAGGCAACATGTAGTCATACGCAAACCTATTCGGACTAAAAAATAAATCGAACTAATATTATAAATGCGAAAGTTTGTGTATAAGTAGGTAAGAATGTAAGTGTGTTTGTTCCCGTTCAACTCTGTAACGGCTGGACGGATTTGAAAGAAATTTGGTATGGAGGTAGCCTATACCCTCTCCGACCCTTAAGATTACCTTAGTATATACCGCCTAAGCACTTGTCCATATAAAAATCGCCAACTGTTTCCCACCCCTGAATGTAATCCGATTTCGATGATTTTTATATGTTATCTAAACCGTGAAAAACTATGCATATCTATAGGTTTGATTTTATTTTAACTATCGCAATATCTTTGTAGTTTAGTCACTAATGTGAAGAATTTTTTGCGTTGAAATTATGACTAGGAAAAGTAGTTTTTAATATAATAGAAAAAATATTAATACAATACCTATCAGCGTAGATTATAACTTATCCAAGCCATTGACACCAAAATCAAAAGATTTTCATTTATAAGATTTAGATTTATAGATAGATACTTATTATTGTTCATACAATATTTTACAAAAAATTAAAAAGAGGCTTAAAAACTAGTGTAACATGGCGGCCTTAGGCCTTAGATTTAGGAGGTGAAAACAGTTTTCCTCCAAAACGCATAGAGTTTATCGAAAATTTAGGTAAATTCACTCACAACTTGCAACTTTATCTATCGCGTGAACACTGAGAAATACAATTTTCAAACACTGCGCTAAAACCTGGAGGCAGGACGTCCATAAAAAAAAATCAAGTCTATCAGTTGGTCTGTTACTGCGTGAAAAGGAGCAAAAATACCAAGCTTTCGCAATTATAAATAATAATTAACTAACATTTATTAAAAACTGTGACAAGGATTTTCATTTCAGAGACCTATATTTTCGAAACTTTCAAATTTAAATTAATTTGAAAACAGAATGCAGTTAAAACAGTATTAAATTGCCCTAAAATAATATATACATTAAAAAAATATTACTACAGAATTGACATAATTATCATTTTAAAATACAGATCATATTAAATTTACAATATTTAACAGTGCTGTTAACCACAATCACAAGGTCAGATACTTATCAATAAACAACAGTGTCGAAAATATCAAGTGTCGAAATAAGGACAAAGGTATAATTAATTTATTTTGGCCAGAACTCGTGAATTCAGGAAATGAGTTATCAGTTGCGATTACTCTTATTTTTACATTTAATTTGACCTATAGCGAGTATTTTATCATTAAAATGTACGCATATGATACAAAAAAGTTAAATTCATTTTTAATGCTCATTTTTAATATTTTATTCCAGTTTAAAAGTACGACCTAACTTTAAAGTTGACCGGAAGTTACAACAACCATAAGCGTCTTATGTAATAATTTGACAGAATGACGTCGATTCCGTTGCACCAATTCTTAATCTTAACTAATTTTAATTAACTAACTCAAAAATTAAAACGAAAAGAGACCCAGACAATTTTAGTTATTTTAGTGAGATCTAAAATATCAACACTATCATATCTTAAAATTGTGTTTAAAAAAGGCTCAAATGTGTAGCTTTTGTTTCTTTTAAAGTCAAATAGAAGGGTACTTATTGTGTTTTCTATTAAAAACTCCCCAAAAAAACGAATTTCTAAAATCAAACATTCCCGGAACTCAAGTTCGCGCCCTCGAACGCCATTCGCTAATAGTGGCGCGGTCCTCGCGCATGCGCTCGGCCAAGGCAAGCGTTTACACAACTCCGGCGACTGTCAATGTTACTACATAACCTACAAAGCTTAGACGCGACGCCATCTTGGATTTAGAGTCGGCCGTTTGAAGGCTGGCACGCATGGTTGATGACTTGTTTATTGCGATAGAACGTGGCATAGCTTTAATTAGGAGCAAATGTCTTAGTTTGGATGTAAAAGGCAGGATGTAGGTAGAATGTAATGCACTTCATACGTGGTAAACAAGTCGCATTGTACATATAAAATCTATACATATAAAAGAGCAAGCCTTTTTTTAGGAATCTACTCACAAATCAAACCGCTTATGGCAGACGCGTGAAATGTAAGCCCAATACTCCTCAAATGATCTATGTAAATAATAAGAACGCTTGTAAGTATGAAAATAAAACCTTTATTCATATTATACACCAATGAAACTCGGTTTGTGTACTCGCTATGTATTTAATTCGAAGTTTTGAAACAGAAGTGAAGTTACGTATTTATTATAACTTAGATACTACTCATGTTTAATAAGTAGTCTTAAAAGTTATGCCCAGTTCATATTCTAGGCCAAAACCTAGCTTTAAAACAGTCGATCGCAAATCTGTGTCATGTCCACCAAAATGCTATAAATAAAATGTAGTCTAGCTTTCATAGTGATTTGTATTTGCAAGACTAAGATAATTGTTCACGTCCGGCGGGTTCACTAAATAAAACACACTGTATACCGTAGAAAGAATGCAACTTTAATGAAAACACCTTGACATACCTCCTATTAGCTCGATACGAAACGCTTGCGCGTGTTAATTTTCTCCGTGTCGCCATCTAGTATAAATGTTTACAACTAAAAGGAAATAGATTTCTATTTGCTATGCAACATGGTTTGGGTTTAGACAATAATATACTATATATACTATACTATAGTTTTTTCTGAGCTTTACAAATATTTGCAAACTCAATTCAAACTTATTTAAATTTCTAACCGACAAGTGGAACTAGTTTTACACGGATAACTAGGAACAAATTTAAAAAAAAGTTCTTACGTAATCACGCGGGGATACAAGACAGATTATGTAAGTATCTAAGCAACACTCATTCCAAATTGTATTCAAATCCATACAGGGACCCTATTCCTGTGCGCTCGAGATTATCTCGGTCACTGTCTCTCTAATTTAGAATTTAATGGGAGTGAGAGTGACCGAGATAAAATGTCATTTCTCCGAATAGGGTCCCAGGTCACAGAGTTAAATGAGATAATACGCATAAATCGTCACACAAATATTCGTATATTTCAACAATAATTTAAATGTATTAGGTGTTGTTGTGACTAAAGTTGCATGAAGATACATTTAAAACAAATATTATTGTTTTATTGTAAATCTCTTTGCGTGTATTTGTTACTCCGCATGACCTTAAAAAAAACAATTTTTATCAATTCATGTTTGCACCTTCATACCTTGAATTTCTAGGATCTAGAATTCTCTCAGAAGAATTAGAAACGGAAGCGCCACAAGAGAATCAAAGAGAATTCTAGGTAGTGTGAGTGGCGTAGGCCACAGTGTTCGTAGCAGTGTGTGGATAGGCGAAAGTTGCGTAGTGACTGTTACCTAATCTGTGCTGGCGCTGTGATCTTGTCAATGACAGCTTGGTTTGTCGCCGGATGTAGGTGGCGCAGGAGGGTTTCTGGGGTTTTATTCATGGACAAGTTTTTTTTTTTTACAAATTTTAAGAGATGAGAAATGTTGGTATTTTCTAACAAAAATCCAGAGCCATCAGAGAATGTGCAGTACAGCGTCCTCTTCATAAACTGTGAGCGTTCTAACTGCCTGCTAAAAGTGGTGGCAGGTGGCTTCAGCAGCGAACGTCTTGGCTGACATGAAAAACAAAAACCCACGAAAAACAAAATCCCATGAAAAATAATATCTTAAATAAATAAATTTCTTATACCTCGCAGCTCTATTTTACTTGAATTGATGTGATTTCAATAATTCTTTTGTCTCAAATAAATTTCGTCTCTAAAGAAACTGATAACTAGCCAAAAGGTGAAGTTTGCTACGATGTTCCTATGCTTGATAAAAATTACACACTTTTCGGTCATGAATTATTGCTATATTCTTGAGGTCAATTAATTAATGAATATAAAATAAGTACCTAATTAGGAAATGAGAATGATCCAATTCGTCAAAGCTCTAATTATTCAGTAAAAAATCGAAAGTGCATCATAAAATTAAAACCGTTTCCAAAACAAGAAACATCTGTCCGTAGCAGAGATAATCCAAAATACTTTTAAAAAAAGAGGACTGGCCTCCAGACGAAAGTAATGAAATGAACAAAAAATTAAAAAAAAGACATCGACCGTTTTCGCTGTCTGTCGCAGAAATTGAGTGACCTCATTTTTTGGCGGGAGTGCTTTGTTTTGTGACAGTTCTTTTTTTTTGTGGAATATGGCTCCGGCAGTGCATGATGCATACTTGTTATTTTGAACAACACAATGGAAAAAACCTTATAAATTAGGAACTAGAGCCGAGATATGCGAGTAATTTTTCTTTTGGATAGTTTTCGTGGTATTCATCTACCTCCACAAGTCATACGGTACAAAATAAGTCGTTAATTTAGCTCACAAATATTTCAATGCAAATTTCTAATGTCGTTAGTAGTTAGTCATGGCCAACCAAAAAAGTTGTCAGGTCTGTCGAAATATTACTTATCTCATTTTTGACATTTGAGTGCATCTTATGTTTTGAGTTTTTTTAATGTGAACGTTATTTTTAAAATACTGTGTACACAAGACACAAATATGCGCAAGATTATGAAGGGGAATTTTAGAGACGAGAAGTGGTTGGTGAAAGTTTGAAACATTCGATTTTTTGTTACTATCAATTTATTAAAAAGTTACAACAAACATATTTGGGACGACACTGTGATACTAAAAATTTTGGGAATTGGACATTTATGTTTTATGTAAAATATACGATACCTCAAGGCGAGTGAAAAACGGCGGATGAAGTGGGCGGCGGAAGCTGACTAGAAAGTACCGATTCAGATCCATAACGTCTAAATTCCAAAAATATCTAGTGTTCCCATGTCTTAAGCATGACACACCTCTCAATATTCGAGAGTCGTACGACATCATTTATGTTGGTAAGCCTAAAATGGACTATAGACCTGCCAAATTAAGATTAGCTTAGATAATGGAACTGAATCGACACATTTCTCACAATAGCGAACCTAACTGCTAGCACCTGCTCGCGCATTCCTACTGGTTACTACTATCTATTCTATGTCAGGTCTCGGCTTAATGTTTACGAGCAAGATAGCTGAGACTCACAGATCTCGTTTTGTAGTTGTAAAATGGAAAGTAGACGCTAATTTCTGCCTTAGTTTGATCGACGCTATTAACTAGATAATAGAATAAGTATAATAAGTACCTACCTGTACAAAACTCGAAATTATTATCCATACTTATAAGCTTTACTGCCCTGTCAACTTCTCGCTAACGAAATATTCAGACGCGAAAACGAGACGGAGCACTTTGCACTAATTAAAAAGCAATGCTTATAAGTAAGACACTTTGCACTAATTAAAAAGCAATGCTTATAAGTAAGACACTTTGCACTAATTAAAAAGCAATGCTTATAAGTAAGACACTATGCACTAATTAAAAAGCAATGCTTATAAGTAAGACACCTTGCACTAATTAAAAAGCAATGCTTATAAGTAAGACACTTTGCACTAATTAAAAAGCAATGCTTATAAGTAAGACACTTTGCACTAATTAAAAAGCAATGCTTATAAGTAAGACACTTTGCACTAATTAAAAAGCAATGCTTATACAGCTGACGTGATATTTCAGTAACTGAATTTAAATTTTTCTTAAAAAATAAAATTGATAAATCCTCCTAAGATTGTCGTTTTTTGAGGGAGACAACGAATACCTAATATAATTATACAGTGATATAATAATATAAATAATATAATAATAATAATATTGTAAAAATTGTAGCAAGTTGACGAGTCCATGATGGAAGCATTCTTAACTTTTTTATATTATGTAATTGTTAAGAACGCAACTGTATGACAATAAAGAATATTTATTCATTAATTCATTCATTCATATAACTAAGACACAAAATCGTTGGGTATGTCAAATTTGAACATTAAAAACTGCCTAAAACGTTTGACCATAAAAATAATCACATTTTTTTTTATAAAGTATTTAAACCACACGGTTTTGGTTTTGTTGGACCATTTTTTAGACCAAATAAGTTTTGGGTAATCTGATTAGTCTAAGGCCG
Source organism: Apocheima hispidaria (assembly GCA_947579745.1). NCBI lineage: Eukaryota > Metazoa > Arthropoda > Insecta > Lepidoptera > Geometridae > Apocheima > Apocheima hispidaria. Next base: position 7,967,786 of record OX388167.1, on the reverse strand, counting down.
GGTTACACCATCTAGGCTAACTTTAAACTAGTCATAACTGCAGTTAAAACTCCCGTTAACAGAAAATGTGTTGCACCATTTTAACTAGAAGTTCGCGGCGAACTGAGACCTGTCGGTCCCTATATCTTTACAACCCCTGGACTGATTCAGCTCATATTCGAACTTAAAAATTGTATTGAAATGAACTACTTGCCTACAAAATTTCATGAAGATCGGATCAACGATTCGCAAGTTATCGTTGGACAAATATACACACAAACATACAAACATAATACATACAAAAGCCGATTTGTCCCAGTAAACTCTGAGACCTTCGCTTCGCTCGGTCAACTATGGTCAAAATTATGAATAACCCAACGCTAAGGTTAAGGTTAAAGTTATTCTTAATTGAACTTAACTTAATTTAATTTTACGCTTCATGGTTAAGGTTAAAGTTATTCTTAATTTATCTATAACAGTAACTTTAACTGAGATTATGGTGCAACCCTACCTAAGATTTTAAACTGAATCAAGTAATTTGTTAGTACACAAAAATATCTGAATCTCTGTTACACACGCACGACGTGATAAAAAAGACTAGACATGATCAAAATCGGTTTAGCCAAAAGAACAACAATAATGTGACCAGTTGAAAAATTAATAATAGTGCGACATTTTCGCAAAGCGAAAAAGCACTCAAAAAAAAGAAGAAAAATAAATAAAATTGTTTTATTGGAAATAGTAGATACGACAGGATCCATGCCTTTAACGTTGAGCGTAGGTACTTCATACCAGAGGTGACACTGCAGTACACTCCGCGATGTCCCATTTACCTAACTCGCTATCGACTGCGGACATATATAAATATATATATATATTCAGTCCGCAGTCGCTTTTTCGCTTTGCGAAAATGTCACACTATTATTAGTTTTTCAACTGGTCACATTATTGTTGTTCGTTTGGCTAAACCGATTTTGATCATGTCTAGTCTTTTTTATCACGTCGTGCGTGTGTAACAGAGATTCAGATTCAACTTAACAAAATATATATATATATATATATGTTATAACAACTTATAACACGCTTTTATTTAACTTGCAATGTTTGTATGTATGTATGTAAGAGAGCGAGCTGATCTGATGATGGATACGGACGGTGGAAAATGGAACTCCTCAGTAACAAATAGTAGATTGGATGGAGTTTGGATTTATTTTGATCAGTAACAGTACCAATAACGATTTTTATAAAAGCTTGTCTGGAAAATATTTTATTCTACAAAACTTATTTTAAATTTCTGATATTTACAATCTATCTATCTACCTTGATTTATAATAATACTCATGTAGGATGTGAGTATTGCCGTATTAATTAAAAAAACAATGGATAAGGGTTTATAAACTAACGATTTTTATTACAAAATAAATACATACACTGGACTGGTCTGCACTTAAACAATGGCGTCGACTGCACTTAACCTCGCTAAACGAAGCTTAGTGTTATTGCTGTCTTTTACTAATAGAAACACAAGAAATTGATAGTATGAATTTTAGTGCTGTCAAACGAGTTTACCGATTTAAGAATAGAGTATACCGCCGTCTTGTCCATACAAAAAGCGTATATACAATTAAATGTCCGATTCCGATAATTTTTTATATGTTATCTACACATTGGAAAACTGTATCTGCATTTATTATTTCGCAATATACAACAATTTTTTTGCGTCGAAAATACGACGAAATAATTAGTTATTATTAAAACTACATTTTTTTTTTAATAAACAAAACATTGCGTCATAGATTATGGCTTATCCAAGCCATTGACACCAAAATCAAAAGATTGTGCTAAGATTTAGGGGGTGATATGATATGAATAGACTACCCCTGAAACGCTAATTTCATCAAAAAGTTCACTAGCTCTCTCTATCGCACGCATGAGAAATAGAGCGACAGATATACAATTTCAAATATCGAATGCGCCAAAACCTCGCCTCTATAGAACCGAAAAACGTACACTAGCGACACTGAAAACTGGCTTTTAGTCGGCACCCGCTCCAATATCATGTAAGCTTGTATGGAGAACTAAGATGTGACTTATTTGGCACTATAATTCATGCTATCTCTGTTTTGTGTTTCTATTTAGTAAAAGACAGCGATGGCTTAATTTCGTTCAGCGAGTGTACGGTGGAATTACGGCTACATCAAACATTTAAATAAGAAAATAAACCGAGCCAAAAATAAAGAAACAAAAACCACACCGGCCGAGAACCTCCAGCTATAATTTCTGGTAGCGAACTAAAATCAAAACAAAATGGCGCCCTTAGATCAGGTTATCTATGAAGCGAGCGGCAAAGTTCCAAGTATATTATGATGGACATAGTTGCGCGTTGAAAATATATTGAGTTTTTAGAATTGAGTACCTTACTTAAGTATAACTTGCATATTCACTGATGAACATAAAAACAGTTTGACTTAGTGCTCCCGCCATGCTCATAATACAAATACAAATACATATATAAATACAAATTATTTCATTTAGTTAATTTTTACAGGTACACGTAATATTTAGTAACCCTGCCTGTTGCTTTAGCGTTAGCTGTGTTTTCCCAAAAGTACAATATATTACAATAAAACAGGTAAAAATTAAAATAAAACATTTGAAAGAAAACTATAATACAAATTAACTAATACAAAATAATAATACACTACTTAGGTCAATACACATATATACATAATACATAAATAGGTCTGCACAAAGAAATAAAGTAAAAAAATAAATAAATAATGTTTATGAGTGTGAGTAATCCACAGATGGAGTAATCATTACAATAAAGAGTTATGATCTGTTCAACTGTCAAATTGGCTGTCATTTTTAGGTAATCTATAAAATAATTAGTTTGGACAAGACTGAAAATAAAGAAGACCTTAAAAGTGTTATAATATTATATCCGTCGAATGTATTAGTAACGTCTAGATTTCGTTATCTAAATTAAATTAAATCTTCTAGTAATGTATTGTTTTACAAGACGGACTTGTCAAAAGACAGCTACACTAATAATTTTAGAAAGTTTGGCCCTTTAAGCTAAAACAAGAGAACAATGAGACAAAACATTGTCTAAACTGCACATTTAAAATGAATACAACACATGGCAACACTGGCCATCTACCCCATCTCGGGCTAAACTAAATAAATTCCTCCAAGCAAAAAGCGATGGCGCTCATCCGTCTCAAGTTTAGAACACGAGAAACAAGACCTGGAAAAAACGCTCGTCGCGTTTTCCCGCGCGCTCTAAGGCAGTCATTTATTACCGCCATTTTTGTTTTGTCTATGGTTGGGTACTAAGTTTCTTTTTAAATTTTCTTGAAGCCATTGATCTTATCTTGAACTTGTTGTCAACACTTACCTCTAATTTAGATTTTGTTTATTTTTATCATCTGATATCACAATAATCACACCAATATTAAAATGCGAAAGTTTGTGTAAGTATGTAAGTGTGTTTGTTCCCGTTCAACTCTGTAACGGCTGAACGGATTTGTATGAAATTCGGTATGGAGGACGCTTTTACCCTGGATTAACAAATCACACATAGGCTACTTTTATACACCGGAAAAATATTCAGTTTCTGTAGAATAGCGGGTGAAACAGCGGGGCGCAGCTAGTAAGTTATAAAGGCAAGGATCGAAGTTTGCTTGTGAAGTTTATTTGATCGTCTGTTATTTACACACAAAAAAAAAAACAATGAGTTTAAATTTTATATTTACACATTTATTCATGCATGAATCATAAAAAAAATATAAACAATATATTTGCAACTTTAAACAACAAAATAGCAAGATAGAGCAAGCAGTTCCAGATTAAGCATAGCTGAATACGTGACACAAATAAAAACACCCCAACAAACTAACAACGGATCTATACTATGAATATTCTCGGAGCCTAGACTGATGGCAGGCTTAACAAATACCTATTAATTAAAAAAAACTGACATAGAGTCCGCCTCACGAAAGAAGTCTCTCAGACCTCAGACGCGACGTTACACTCGTTCGACGGAACATTGCTAACGTCTATTGTTTTACACTCCAAAAATTATATCTGAAATAATTTTAGTGTGTATTAGATTTTATTATATCACTTTACTAGGGCATGACTTAGACTTGACTATGACTTACATTGTTTGACTTATACTATGAATGAAATTTGTTTCAAATGTAAAGTATTTTACTATTACAAAACTTGACACTGGCTAAATACACAAATTGTGAAGCCAAAATTCAAGAGAAGAAAAAATAATCAGTCACCTTACCATTGTGTAACCTGAGGGTCGGCCGGAGGCCTCAATGCATCATACCTATTGAATAATTAGCTAGTTGCTCAAGAGTAATCGATTCTAATTTATTTTTATTATTTAAGTATTTACATACTTGGTAAGTTAATAAATAATCATTATATTTAATCGACATTGATATTAGCTTAGGCTAGCGAGCTCCTGGATGCCTTCGTTCATCTCCGCAGGGTTGCCCATCTCAAAATCTGGCTAGAAATAAAAGTGCTCCAAGAGCCAGTTAAAGATTTCAAGGAAGTTTTAAACAAACAACTATGCCGTCTTTAACTTGAGTATATACAGCTTATAAAACTGATCGCCATGAAATTTTTCTAGCAAGTACTTAGTTAATTGTGGGAGGACTGATTGTATCAAACAGCAATCGTCCTCCGACGGATCTGTGAACCAGCGCATATTTCTGAAACTTCAGTTTAAATTTTTTGAATCTTGCTGCGTATTAAAAAAAATATGCGAATAATACGATATTAAAGAATAAAAAAAAAAAAGTAGTTAATTTCAAGGAGGGGTATGTTTATGGGGTATATGCAAGTATGTTTGTGTTCTTAAAATAACTTTCTGTAGCCTCAACTGTTCATTCAGGGACTTCTGTTAATCATTTGGGATAAGGCAATGATATTTTATTAGAGATACGACTTTAAACCACTTAAAATTACCTCCGCAAATCATTATATCTCTTTTACACTCTAACTTTACGCATCTTCTTTCACACTCTTTGGTGGCTGTAAACAGGCTGCAGCGGAACCGAATTCAGAGCGCCATTTTGAAGTCACAGTTGCATACGATAGATGACTAGCCTTGTGACTCAGTTGGAGGATTTCCGCCTTCTTAGCTTCGCTTTGGATTCGATTCCCACCCATGACAAATATGCTTTGTCTGGGTGTTTCTATATATTATTTGTATGTATTTACAAAAAAAAAGTATTTACGTATTCTATCAGTTATCTGGTTCCCATAGTACAAGCTTGCTTAATTTGGAGCTAGATGGCGCTGTGTGTGAAAACGTCCACCAATATTTATTTATTTTAAAAATATATATATCTATATCCTATATCCCTTAAAATATTTCCGAAATAGAGACAGAGTTACACCTACTTTCTCAATTTACGTGTGAAACTCTGGTATAAAGTGAAGTGTGACTAAGAAAACAGATGCGAGCCAACCCTAACCGAGAATCCTGTTTCGGACCAGTTTCAGACGTCAGATCTTCGAGTTATGCTTTATATTTATATCAACGCACCTATTATTTCGTATTATACACACGTGCTGTAAAGGTGAGAAGACACGAGCACTAGAGCTTGCACGACGCCCTCGACATACAATAAAACTCTATGCACTTTTGACTCTATAAACTCCATGGACTTTTGACTCTATAAACTCCATGGACTTTTGACTCTATGTACCCTAAGGAGTTTTGGCGGGAACGTGAAGATGTCATGTAGCGCCGTTGTATTATTTTACATAGCTTGTGTTATTTCGAGAGTTAATGTGTAACAAGCATGTAGTATTATTAAAAGAAAATAAAATATACAAGTGGGCTTATCCCGTAACACTGAAAGGGATAGCGAGTTTTTTTTTTTTTCTTTCCTCCTAAGCGGATTTTGGCGTCGCACGTCTTATGCATTTGCCAGTGTCAAGTATACATAATATATTCTCAAGTTTTGTTAGATATTATCAAACAAGTCATAGTCACGGTCAAAGTCAAGCAAAGAAAGTCACATTCAAATCCAAGTCATGCCCCAGTAAAGTGGTGAAAACTTTACTAGAGCCTTCTATGGAGTTTTGGAAACAACAAGAAAATTCACGTTTCACGACATTATACCATTCACCAACACTCGTGTATGTTCACGAACACTTAACGGGTAAAAATTCACCGTTTTTACACATTAACACTCGAAATAACACAAGTTTTGGAAAATAATAAAAAGACGCGACATGATTTCTTCACGTTCCCGCCAAAACTCCGATAGCGAGAGTAGCGCGAGCGGGACCGCGCATAGTGCGACTAGGTTGGTACGAGCGAGATGGCATGCTCTCGCAATCAGAATCACGAACGTTTCAAAGTTAGAGGATAAGCCCGCCGATTGCAAAATGTAACGAACGTAACTCAAGACGTAAAGAGGAATCTAACGTTGTAACTCGTCAAAATCGATCTGTCACTCCTCAGTGATACAGATAGGGGAAGATAATAGTGGGGCAAATATAACATTTTTTTTCCTGTTGGAACCCCCTTTTTTTTTTTTTTTTGCGAGGGGCAAATCTTCACCAAGATACCCGTCTGCTTTGGGGTGCAGCCGGGTTATGTGGGATTATACCCACTAAAACCCCCCCGGTGGCCTGCCTTGGTGCTTGACCGAGGGCTCCGGGATCTCCAAGGGAACGCACCGGAGCCCTCAGCACCACGCTTCTGCTCCTCCCGGGACAGCTACTATCTGTCGTGAGACGTTTAAGCCTACAACAGCGTCCGCCACACGACGCTGTTGTCCTCCCCAGGCTCGCTTTGGTAGATGGTGGTTAGAGCCCCAGCTGTTTGACCCCCTGAGGGGACCGAACAGCAGGCCCAACACGGGCGCCGGTATAAAGTTATGTCCACCCGTTTTGTCTTCGCGTCAATGTGACAAAGCTAGAATATGGATACATCCATCTCGTTCTCGCGCGATAAATATGGAGGACAACATTTTATCCCGCGCCCGTGCTAGGCCCGCTGGGGGACATAAATATTCCATTTTATGTCTTGTTTCTAAATTGAGCTAATTTTCGATGATGGTTTCTGTGCGCTTTGGTGACATCATTAAGCACTGTAAGCATTTAAATAAATAATTTCCCGCGATACAGGCTTAGCCTAGCGAGGAAATCTCTGTGGTGTCACTTTTCAAATCTCCATAGACATTAAGCCAAGTGTGTAGTATATTTATTTTATATTATATTCTAATTAAAGCTTATGTTTATGCTAATAAATATATTTTTCATTTTCTTCAATTATATTATTATGTCGTGTCGCGGGCTCAGTACGACCCAGTGTGGTCTCGCCTTTAGTTAGTTACGCGTATATTCGTGCGTTTAGTTTGTATGCGGGTAAAAAACAAAATAAATGTTCGGTGAATGACCTCGGCGTTCGCGGTTGGGGCAGGGCAGGTTTCTGATGTTGCCAGTACGCTACTTTTACAGAATCTCAGATCGAATCTTTTTACATAATTGAGTAACGAGACGAGCAAGTCGTTGTCTGAAGGGTACAGCTCCCAGACGTAAAGAAACGATGTCATAATGCTAGTTCCCTTTTTAGGCTGGTTGTGTTTCGAACACACCGTCATTAGTATCAGATGATGTGTGGTCAAACGCTTGGCCTGTCGTTCATAAAAAAGTCAACAAGAATCTTGAAAGTTGACAGGTCAAACAAATCCCTGCGCAGTTCTACAGTGCGTTTGTCATCATTGTTATTTTACATTCAAATTAACTAAAATTTAGCCTTATTATTACTACGTAGTAATAGCTCAGTGATAAGGCCTCGGTTTGCTCTTGTGATTAGGCAAAATTTACAAATTTTTGGTAATTAGAAAATGTCAGTAAAAACAAGTATACTCACTGCGCTAAATTTATTTGGAACTGATGTACAAATCGACAAATAGCCAAGCTTTTATAATTCTCCTATCATCTGTTGAGAATTCACGAAACATAGACAACGAACATACATATATTGAAACGAAGAAACAAACCATTAAAAACAAATAACAAAGCATAATTCAGCAAAGCGATATTTTGATTAAGTGGAGCTTAGTAATTTACAACAGCTTTGCGCTAGTGTGCATTAACTGCACTAGTGTGTGTGAATCGATTTGCGGAGAAATTAGTCACTGTCTTTTACTTCGGCGACGCGCGGGCAGTTTGACAGCTTTTGAGGCGCGTTCGCTTTTTGAATTGTGGGCGTTAGCTTTTCTTTCTTTTTTTTTCGTAATGTGAATTCGATTTGGTTGCCAGTATTACTCGTGTGTATTTCTTTTGGCTTTGCACGACTTGTGTATTCTGCAAGATGCGGGGTTGCCAGTCATGCTCGCTTCGTTTGACGTCGCGCACAAGTCAGATCTCAGCTATCGATTTAAAATCTCTGTTGTCTTGATTAGTCATTGCCGTAGGGTTGATGCTCTATTCTCTTTGATGTATTAGAATGGTTATCGGTATATTCTATGAATTCTACTCTGGTATCCCTACTTAGTTTTTGTCTAAGGTGCAACATTTAGCGAAAAATGTACCTACACTAGCTTTCAAATTCAATTTTTGGTTGGTGCAATGTCTTGAAACAATCTATTTATTATCACAAAATTAGTTTTCATGGACCTACGATGAATAATTAAGCTGTAATTGACAAAAAACGCAAGAAAATTTGAATTTCGCGCCCTGAGCGAAACGATGCACCCTAAGATCGCATGTTCGATCTTTGTGAGACAACGTCACTTCATAGTATTTTTCTCATATTATGTTGGCTTCACACATAGTGTGTTTAGCCAGTGTGAAGTTTTGTAATATTGTCAAATGAAGTCAAGTGAAGACAAAATATTTAAGAAGTCCGTCTAGTATAGCTAAGTGGGAAAACATGATTACAATGTCATTTTATTTATTACTCATCGTAGGTTCATGAAAACGAATTTTGCAATAATAAATAGATCGTTTCAAGTAATTACACCAACCAAAAATTCAAGTTTATCGCTAGTGTAAGTAAATTTATCACTAAACCCAAAACCAACATGAAAATCAGCTTATTGAAATTTGTAGCTAAACCAATGCTATCTAGGTGATCATTTTACCCGTAATTTCTTAAAACAACTTATTCATTGGCGCAAAATTGGTTTCAATAAATCCACGCTTAATTACTCAAGCAATTGATAAAAAACGCAAGAAAATTTGAAATTCGCGCGCTGAGTGAAACGTTGCACCTTAAGCATAGGGAGATTTTCTTTGGTACTAGCGTGCCCACACGGCTTCGCTCGCATAGGCCACAGAAAATGAAATACCCATTTCACCTCTCTATCCCCCGTATTAATAAACGTGGAGTGCCCTTGGATTAGTTGGCAAATGTTTAGTCCTTTTCGCTCTGTCGAAAATAAAACTCCATTGAAAAAGACAGAAGACCGAGCAACTGCTCCAAGGCTTTTCCACGTTTATTAATAATAATAATAAATCATTTATTTTTGCATAAATTAAACAAGTACAGAAAGTATAATGAATCCAAAGGCTCCTAAACTAGTTAGAAACTGTATTTTAGGAGCCGATGGCCTCTCCTAATAAAATAACACAATGTTATTTAAAATTATGCCCGATCAAGATAGTAACACAATTTTGAATTTATACAATAAATATACAATAAACCAGATGTCATAGCCAAAAAAAAGAAAAATATAGAAAAAATATATACTATGGGCGCGCGCGTGTGTGTGATATGTGTGTGTGCGTATGGTTGGCAGCTCCTCAATACACGAGTCCTCAAACGAAGCGGGATTTGAGTAATGGTATAAACAAGGGGGTAAGAGTTTAATTTCAAAAAACCCTGACACATACCTATCTTGTTTTTTTACTAGCTGTTAACCGCGGCGTGGACCGTGGACCTAAAAAAAGTAGCTTTTGTCCGTGTCCGACCATTAAGATGCAAAAAATCAAGTCGATTCGTTCAGCCGTTTAACCGTGAAAACGCGACACAACACCCAGACAGAGAGAAAGAAATAGAGATAGAGTGATAGACAGAGAGACGAAATTACAGATAGACTGATAGACAGAGAGACAAAGTTACAGATATACTGATAGACAGAGACAGAGTTACAGATAGACTGATACACAGAGAGACAGAGTTACATTCGAATTTGTAATTTTAATTAGGATATAGATTGTATTAGTGGTAGGAGTCTTTTGCAGAAATTTAGCCTATGTCCGTCTCCGACCAAAGAAATATCTATGCAAAAAATCAAGTCGATCCGTTGAAACGTTGCCTTAATAATTGTAACACACCACGCACTACTGAAATTGTAAATTGTGCAAGGTACGTAGGTATGTACATGTAGGTATCTGTACAGATGCATTCGCGTATGAGCTCCGAGACATATCGGGGGTCACTGCACTCTGTAATTGGTATTTCTTGAAGGCTAGTAGCTTTTGGAGTAAAATGTCGAAGGAAGCCGGCAATTTTGGCCATTGCCCTTTTGGCATTACTTTCTTTGTTGAGGCTGTGGTTTTTTTTTTTTTCTCTTATCTCCTAAGAGGTAATATGGCGTCGCACGTCTTATGCATTTGCCAGTGTCAAGTATACTCATATATTTTCAAGTTTTGTTGAATATTGTCAAATAAGTCTTAGTCACAGTCAAAGGCGAACAAAGCAAGTCACGGTCAAGTCCAAGTCATGCCCCAGTAAAGTGGTGAAAACTTTACTAGAGCCTTCTATGGAGTTTTGGAAACAACACGAAAATTCACGTTTCACGACATTATACTATTCACCAACACTCGTGCATGTTCACGAACACTTGATGGGTAAAAAATCACACCGTTTTTACACATTAACACTCGAAATAACACAAGTTTTGGAAAATAATAAAATGACGCGACATGATTTCTTCACGTTCCCGCCAAAACTCCCGAGGCTGTGGTTCACCGTGATTTGTCATCAGTAAATATCACTGTAATTTATAAAGGCTATTATTAGGCTCGCTTTCCTCGTAGGCTATCTCGCTCTCACGGAAATAAAACAAGTAGTCAAGTAGTCTTGTCAATGTAATTTTTATATTGATATTTTTTATTTAAATGAATATCTGGGACAGTTTTGCACACACGGTCATCTGACCCCAAACTAAGCAACGCTTGTAATATGGCTGCCAGAGACTGATATTCGTACATATATATTTTTTAAATATGTACATACATATTTATGTAGATATTAACACCCAGACATAGAACAAACACAACTGTTCATCACATGTCACACACATCCAGGACATCTAGATGGGAATCGAACCCACGCCCCCAAACACAGAAAGTAGGCTCGCTACCAACTGAGCCACCGGGGCAGTCAAATGGTCAGTCAAAAAGTCATTTTGACGTAGAAGATGGGAAAAAACCCGTTTGTTGCCCTTGGTACTACCAGTAGTACCACGTTCGGACAAGTGCGAGGCTGATTTTTTCCGAGGGTTTCGTACAATTGTGTTTTTGCGTAAAATTATAAAGGTTGGTCCAAACGGTGACGTCAATTCGAAAAATGGGAGTTCCTCATACCAAGGGATAAAATCTGTGGAGAAGGGTTAATATAATTATATAATTTATCTGTACATATACAAGAACAAGCCCTTTTCGAAAATCAACGCACACAGACAAACCATTTATGATAGAGACGTGAAATTTGAACCCAATACTCCTCAAATGGTTTAATTCTTATATTTAGAGCATTTGAGGCAAAATATTTCAACATTAATAATCACTCGAAGAACCGATAACCGATGGGGCAGAAAGGTTCTTGAGTGGCGACCACGAACCGGAAGACGAAGCGTAGGCAGGCCTCCCACTAGGTGGACCGACGACATTGTGAAAGTCGCGGGCAACCGGTGGATGCAAGTGGCACATTGTCGGTCGGTGTGGCCACAGAAAAGGAAAATTTTTTATTTACTTCTCTCTCTTCTGTGGGTGTGGCGGTCTAAGTGGGAGGCCTATGTTCAGCAGTGGACGTCTTCTGGCTGATAATGTAATATGTAAAAATAATAATTATTAATGTTTTTCTTATTGAACTTCATTTTATTATTTCTATATATTTTTTGGTTTTGAAAAATTCCACCTGTAAAGAGGTAAAATGGACCCCCAAAGTTTGATACGACGATAAGCCAATGAAACTTGGTTTATGTTCTAATCATAAAAAATAAAGAATGTCTCAGGATTTGTCAAAAATCTACCCCTAAAGAGGTGAAATGGAGTGTAACCTCTGCGAGCGAAGCCGTGAGTGCAAGCTAGTTTGGTATAATATAATCCCATGTATCACCCTGCTGCATCCCAAAGCAATACTGGCTATTTTGCGAAGATTCCGACCTCGCTCGTCAATTTAAAAAAAACCCTCACACCTGTAAATTGTGCAATGAGCTTCCACCTGCGATATTTCCAAGTTACTACAATCTATCTTCTAGAGGGCTGTTAATAGAGGCTTAAAAGGTCGGCAATGTATCTGTGATGACCCTGATGTTACAGGTATCCATAGGCTACGCTGGTCGCTTACCATCAGGCTGCCCGTCTGCTTGTTTGCCACCTATGGCACAACCTCAAAACATTCTCATATTAATACTACCTATGTAACTTACTGTCTAGATACGTATATTCGATTCGCTTTTCCCCGTGATACTTACTACTGCTTGGCACTACCAGTAGTACTAGAGGAATTTTCTCTCTCCCGTGTCTCTGGTAGTGCAATGGTAAAAATAGTCCAAATTCGCCATTCCTATAACATATTTATTTTATTTTATTCTCTTAGGATAACTAACAGATAGCGCTTAAGTAACAGGTTTAATATTTTAACTTAAAGCTAATTAAACGCATGCACGCAGTTATATCGTCAAAGGCATTCAACTGTCTACATTGAATGGATAGTCTGGTGCCGAATTCAGGTTCAACGCCCTACCAGTCTGTAATGTAATCTCAGGTAAAGGGGGATAAGGACACCCCTAACTCCTTACCCCCATAACAGCAAATACCCCCGTATTGGCTAATTCGCCCATATACTCGACCAGCCTAGCATACGCGCCGCGACAAAATATTTCTGTTATGCAAGAACAGGACGCGGCTACGATTATGTATACGTTTGTCTCATTTTTCACGACATGAAGACTGGAGAAAAATTTGTCACGGTGCTAGACGTGCAGAACAGAGAAAAGTAGCGAGGGATGTAAAGAAGGGTATAAGCAGGGTTGGAATGAGAACCTCAAAAAAATATTTTACAGCATAATGAAAAATATACTAGATTTCGTTATTCTCTAGAATTGTGATAAACTTCACAATACTATCGATAAATCTTTTGCTATGGGGACATTTTCAAATATACCAGACTTTTTAAAAAAAAATATTTTTATTTATAGGCTTGCGTTTGACTGCCATCACGACTGCTTTGGGGTGCAGCCGGGCTATGTGGGATTACACCGATTAAACTAACTAAACTAAACACCAACTAAAACTTTGTGGGCAAGTAGTTTATTTAAATACAATTTTATGTTCGAGTATGTGCAGCATCAGTCCAAGAGTTATGAAGCTATAGGGGTCGCAAGGTCTCAGTTCGGTTCGAACTCCTAGTTTGTAATTATTTATTTAGCTAAGCAACTTTAGATGGCTTTGGTTTTCAGATAAATTGAGACTAGCTAATTGAGCTGCGAATAAGCACGTGGCTTAAATTGCCGGCTTCTATGTTCCATTTATCACAAACCTCATAGCATCCTTAATTAAAGCTATTAATCAGCACCTCACTAGCCCCCATGGTTGGTTGATTGTCAACTCAGAGAAGGAAACTCAAGAGTCGCACAGCGGGCAATGGAGAGAGCTATGCTCGGAGTTTCTTTGCGCGATAAAATCCGGAACGAGGATTTTCGTCGAAAAACCAAAGTCACCGATATAGCTTTCAGAGTGTGCAAGCTGAAGTGGCAATGGGCAGGCCACATCACTCGAGGATCCGATAACCGGTGGGGCATGTCTTCTTGAGTGGCGACCACGAACCGGAAAACGCAGCATAGGCATGTCTCCCACTAGGTGGACCGACGATTGTGAAAGTCGCGGGCAAACGGTGGATGCAAGTGCCCCGTTGTCGTTGAGTATGAAGGGCGAGACCCATGTTTAGCAATGGACGCCTTCCGGCTGATGATGATGAGTTTGATTGTCGTATAAATGTTGTTATTTTAATGAGAGCCCTGAGTTTAGAGCCAGTTCTCATTCCACGAGTTTTAATGATTATTGTAGTGATCATTGTCATGATCATTGTTTTAATGGTCAATTTCACTGTTGTTGTGATAATTTAAATGAATATACCTCTCCTTAATTTGCATACTATTGTATTCAACAAGTTATTATTTTTGACTTGTAGATGAATATTTGCCAATAAATAAATTTGGCTTTGACTTTGACGATAGGTGTGGTAACCATCCTCGATCACACCATTACAGCGTTTGAGTTTATAGTCAATACCTGTAGACTGTACCTGTGTACAGTTTTATGCATAATAAACACACTTTTTCCTCGACGTATGAATGTAAATACTAAATTCTGGACATATAATTATGTGTAATGTTGCAACAGATGCATCACTTTGCGGTTTAAATTTTACTTTTCAAAAGACGTCGCTGGTTTTCTTGGTCTTATGTCCCAGAAAACTTACTTTTTTCGACCCCTAGCCATCTAAATCTGCCACTGCTAAGACTCTAAATCAAAGGTAACATGTGAAACACCGGAAAAAAAAAATCTTAAATCTAAAAAATGGGAGCAACGCAAACGTTAATCTTCACAAAACAACAACAAACAAAGTAATTCCTGTTTAAAATTACGACATTTAAAATTCGTAAACAAACAACAAATTAGTAAACACGGAACTGCGGCATTCGACGCGCGAAAACATAGTGATTAACTGTAATATATTGTTGTTAATATTGAATAACTATTGCGTTAGTAATAGGAATAGTCAGTTCAATTTCATTAGAATTCGATCTTCGTTTATCACCATCCTGTTCCCTAGCAGGCTGCCTATCCACCAGAGATGTGCTAAGCAGCTAAGCTATCAACGAGGTAAAGCTAAGCTACGAAACTATGTGACTGTTTCCACTTATTCTAAGATGTATATCGGACCGGGTGAGACGTGCTATGATGATGCGCTGCGTGAGCCGTAGCTATCCGTAGCTCACATCCGTAGCTCCCATCCGTAGCTCCCATCTATAGTTCCCATCCACAGCTCCCATCCGTAGCTCCCATCCGCAGCTCCCATCCGTAGTTGTCATCCGTAGCTCCCATTTTTAGCATGCATAAAAAAAAAATAACTTCGTTGAACCCATTTTCACCAGTGCTAAGCTATTTAAATAAAAGTTCCTTATTGGTGGATGTCGAAACACATCCGTAGCTACACAGTGTAGCACATCCCTGGTGGAAAACCAGCCTTACTCTTTTGTTTGTACCCCACTGCACAAGAACGAGGGTAACGTTTTTGGGACGTGTATAAGTAGGGGTAGGTATGTGTGTTTGTGTGTTCCTATTACCGCCTGTAGCAAACGTCCCCATTACTTAAAAGTGGGTGGGGACGTTTCCCTTCGTTTCGTAGAATTCCTTATAATCTTGCGTTTCACCGCGCGAGAAAGAATCTAACAAGATATAACAAAGGCGGGTCGATAGTCAGTTTCGACCTATAAAGCTGGAGACACGGGGTGGTCAGCGGGGGATGGAAGAAAATTCGGATGCGGTACTTCATTTTGTAAAAGTGACGTTCACAAGTTTCTTACTGTAGTTTTACAGACAATATACTAAGAGTGTCAAAATAACGTTACGTAAAGTGTAATTGAGCTTACACTTTCAGACTGCGATTCACTTTTTTACAGATATCTTGAGTTTTTGACATATTTGGTACATAAAGTATCTTGGTCATGTCTTAGGAACGAGAGATACCAATTTCCCCAGCTTATAATGATTCTCAAAGATAAAGGCAAACGAGGAGCTGGAAGAAGTAGTAGTGATAGGACTCTTTTGCAAGAGTGCGTCTGGGGAAGTACCACACCTTTGCCAGTTATTCGACCGCCAACCTGTAGTGTGTAAGCGTTACTGTGTTCCGGATTAAATAGCAATGTTTCCAGCGAAATTACTTAGGATACAGAGATTTAATAACTCAGGGTGACGAGTGCAGAGTTTGGAATTCTTGAAGTTCAAAATTTTTATAACGCAATTAGTTCAGCAAATAATCGCTGTTGTAACCATTGTGTGGTCACGGATACGAACAAAACATTTTTTAAATGTTACTATATCATGTATGATCTGGTATCGGTGATCTGTTGTGTGTACATAATTAAAAAAATACAAAATAGAAAAATATCAAGTTATTACGGTTTACAAAATACCACCTCCGCTATAAGAAAGTTTCTCAACTGAATGTTCATCTAGACGGTCAAAGATCCCAGCGGAAATGTGTTTCACAGTTTTTAGGGCTCGAGTTCTTTGGTTCGAGACCGGACCATTCGACTTTATTAGTTATTTAACGAGATAAAGAGAAAGAGAGAGGGTAGAGGGAATAGAGTTAGTAAAATCATTCTAACAAAAAGGAATCGTTCCTTTTTGTGAGAATGAACAAAATACTTTGAAAAAAATGCTCTATCCAGATGTTCTTGACGCCACTCATGAAATACATCATATCTAAATGATATGATACCATTTATTTCAGATTAGGTCAATTTACACATTCATTGGTTACACAAACAATTACACAATGAAACATTTACAAATTATAACTAAATTAATAAAATAAAAGTAATATTAATAAGTCGAAAAATGTATGATGATACATTTAAAATTAATGATATGATGTATTTATGAGTGCCGGTTGCCATATGTGTACATCTTCATCAGTGCCACATTATCAAAGTTTGCTAAATTGATGATGAAAATACCAAAATCGCTTGCGTTCCCTCGATTCCTTATTGATTCCCATTATCAGAACTGGAATTTGATAAAATTGGGACAAATCTGGAAGTACTCTATTCTTTCAAATAAAAAAATGATTTTCCAAACTTAATGACAAAAAATACATTAAATATTTTTTTGCGTAAAATACAGGGTTATAAGGAAAGGGTATCCTAAGCCGAAAAGGGCTTATAGTACTTGTCATTATCGACAACTTTTGCCAAGGGACCAACCCTGAAACCGAGAAAAAAAAACAGCTGTTCCATAGGAAAATGCCAATAACATTCGACAAAATTTATGGAACAGCTGATTTTTTCTCTATTTCAGGGTTGGTTCCATAGTAATAGTTGTTCACAAACATGAGTACTACGAGCTCCTTTCCGCTTAGCGTACCCTTTCTTTATAACCCTGTATATCGGCGCCGGGATAAAGTTATGTCCATCCGTTTTGTCTTCGCGTCGACGAAGAATGCATACAACCGTCTCTTTGTCGCGGGATAAATATGGTGGACAAATTTTTTATCCCGGCGCCCGTGCTAGGCCAGCCGAGCATTCTCTGATGAACGCACGCTTCGTCAGTGCTGTCCGATTTTTGACGCCACCTGCAACATGGATACGCAGACTGATAGAACTTGTGCGATAAAACAAAATTCTTTATGAACTATGAGATGGAAGTTGCATTAATTGCCAATTCATGTGTATTTAACGAGACAATAGCGATCTGTGCCTGTGCACAGATCGCTATTGTAAAACCCCGAAATACACTGAATGGTGAGTGTGAACACGGGTAACTGATGCCTCGGACGGATGCACGGACGGCCCGGAGCTTGGAAGGCCCTGACCCGGAAATATGTGGCTAGCGCTTAAACTCTCACTAGAATCACTCTCGTTGCGACCGCCGGCTGTGCCTGGCTGGCTGCCAACACCAATTTGTGATTATTAAAGACTTCTGTGTCTGTTTGTAGCCAACTGTCACACTTCTTATGTTGACGTTTGTCGTGTTAACAGTGCCATGGTATATTTTAATGAAATACTTAGTAGTAGAACCCCCGGGCATGTCCTTGAACTGCGACGAGAATCACCGAAGGACGGGCAGCAGCATCCTTTTAGTACATAGTGAGCGTTCTGCGATCCCCAAGCCGCCTGCTAAGCGTGGGGACTGTGGTACCTGAAAACCTTTAGGTACCAGAAAAGCTGCTTCATGTTCCTTTCGCCTCAACTTTCCTTTACATTTGAATAGTGGTGCTACCATCGTAACTTCCGCATAAAACTGATAGTCTCCCGTAGAATATTTTAATTCCCTCGTTTGACTACCTCTACAGATAAGTTTGTGAAAACAACGAAAACGAATGGCGCAAAAACCCCGCCATTGGTCGAACCCGGATATCTCACGCACACACGCATTGTTTATTAGATAATTTTAGATATTTCCCCTATCTAATAGATAAGTCGGGTGTGGGCATTTTGAAGTGGTTACCTTCGATTCCTATCAGGGATGGGTAAAATTGCGTTTTAAAATTCAATGCTAAAATGTGCTGCCATAAAAAAAAAATTACAAATCAGGTTGTTTTTTTTTTAAATTATTTTTTGGCTTGACACGTTGTGTATTTAGCCAGTGTCAAGTATTGTAATAGTTGAAGTGATATTAAATAATTTACAATTAAAATAAGTCTCAGTCATAGTCTAAATCAAGCAAAGCAAGTCACGGTCAAGTCCAAGTCATGCCCCAGCAAAGTGGTGAAAACTTTACTAGAACCTTCTATGGAGTTTTGGAAACAACACGAAAAGGCACGTTTCATGACATTATACTATTCACCAACACTCATGCACGATCACGAACACTTAATGAATAAAAATCCACCATTTTTACACATTAACACTCGAAATAACACAAGTTTTGGCAAATAGTTTAATGACGCGACATGACTTCTTCACGTTCCCGCCAAAACTCTTCAGTTTGAGTTAAAACTCTAAAACGACTAAGTGCTAAAATCCAATGTCACACAAAGCGGAATACGGTCATTGCAAAGATTATATTTAAAAAATGCAAAAAAAAAATTATAATTAACAGTTAAAATAAAGAAACAACGTCATAAAGTTTATTTATTATTTTTATACCGTACTAGAAAAAACAGACATCATCGCTAATTAAAATTCTATAATTCAAATTAGGTTAATAAACAACGTCCATTCTTGCATTCGAAGACCATCAACAAATTACATTCCAAATTCAAATTAGACCGTTCTACATATAAATTTGACCTGTATCGAACGTGCGAGTCTAGTGACGTTCTATAAACAAATAGTGCGCTCCGCCATTTTGGTCCGCAAAAAACATTTGAAGGCGGAACTAGGTTGGGTTTTTGTTCAAATTTCGAACTGCGGCCCTCCAATAGCGAGCGCGGGCGGAGCCTGTCAATTCCGCTGACTTGATGTGGACAATGACCTTTTTTGTTTTTTTTTTGTGATGATTTTTGCTTTTTTCGGGATGAATTTCGTAGTTGCCAGTGTTGTTTGTTTCGCTGTGATGATGTTTTGTTATTTTTAGTTTCGTTTGATGATTTTGTCTGAATTCGGGACATCAGAGGGACGTTCAACTTTTTGTGTTTTTTAGGACAATGGTTTTTTGTTGTGGCAGTCTGACGAATAATGGTAGCAATAAATTGAATGGACGTAGTAGTACTTTATACAAGTGCCTTTATTAACTAAGCAAAATACATACAAACTACAAATACCTAAACTACTTAGCCTACTACATAAAAATAACAGTTGAATTATCCAGAGACCATTAAAGGTCTGTAGATAATCCAAATGTTCAAGCCCACTACCAGTTGGCAGCGTACCCAGCATGCTGGCGGCATTATACATTATTATAATTAAAAACATTATAAGTCGGATAGTCTTGTTAAAAATAAAGAATAATAAACTCAAGCTTCACAACCATCCACTATTAGGTATTAGTTAAAAAAAATATTATTCAACCATACTCAACTCGATGGGGTATATCTACCAATTTTTTTTCTATAAATACCTCTTCATTTTATTCATATCTACTACTACTATATCAGCCTTTAAACATCCCACTGCTGGGATATCAGCCTACCCTCGAAGGGTGATTAGGCCATATCCACCATATTCATATCTAGTGTTTATTTATTTATCATATCTTTATTTATCTTTTCAAGAAGATTAACTTGAAGAGATAAATAAAAGATCGAATTGAGTACCGTGGAATAAAATAATTTAAAAATAATATCATTAAATTTTCATATCAACACGACGACGAATAAATTTATTATGTACAAATTAAAACCCAGACAATTAAAGAAAACTTAAAAATACTAACTAAAACCTAAAATAGCTATAAAAATTAAACTAAAAGACCATTATTGGAGGGAAAGGTTAGGAAAGGAATGCAAATTTATAATAAATCATTAATTTTAATTTTAAAAAGTATCTATTTTTTGTGACTATGACTGTTGACTTTAACGGCCTTTACAGGCCTTTTTACTGATCTATAAAAATATTTTGTGTTATCCAACATGTCCCAAGATACCACGACAACATAAAAAAACAAAATACCAAACTAACATCAAACATTAACAACATAACTAACAACAACAAAGCTGACAACAAACATGAACAAAAAAACTATAAAGAACGTACTAAAAATCCACCGACTAATCTAATCGAACTTACTAACTGTAATATGTGCCATAAAGGTTCGTCCACACCCCGGAATGCACGACAACGCACGATAACATAAAGCCGGGACACACTGGACGCGACACCTTTTACATTGATTAGATCGAGAATTTGTGGCGCGGTCAGTGTTGCTAGCTTGATACAAAAATACTGGTAGAGTATACCGCTGTCTCGTCCATACAAAAAGCCTAGTCTGAGGGTGTCTATACATGGCCTGATTTGACATCGTGGCTACATATGAGTTTCTGGGGGAGCGAAAGGGAGCAGCTATAACCTTAATAGTTTGTTTCTTTTACTCCCATTTTACTCCGTTAAATTCAAGTCTAACTGTCCCTTTCGCACGATGTCAAGTGAGGCCATGTAGAGAGGCCTTGATACCCACCCCTAAACGTTATCCGATTTCGATGATTGTTTTCATTTATGTTATCTCACAGATCACACCCTAGATTCTGCATTCAGGATGCTCGAAGCGCACCACGCATCAGTCTAAATACACTTATAAGAAATTACTCTGATTGGTTGATTGTTAGGCGCGAGTAGGCGTAACCTTGAGATAGCCAATGGCGCGCTTTGGTGACTTTCTGTATAGGAATAACGCATTTCGTAATGCGGTATCCAGTGTGATCTATCTGCATTTGTGTTATCTACACCGTGGAAAACTATGATTGTATTTTTTTTTATGGATATGGCTCTACACGACTTGATTTAGCTGGTATCAAGAACAAATATTTTAAACTAGCTGCGCCTGGTTTCACCCGCTATCGTACAGGATCGGCTAAATTTTGCAGGATAAAAAGCCTATGTATTATTCCAGGGGATAAGCTACCCCACACCAAATTTCATTCAAATCCGTTCAGCAGTTACAGAGTTGAACGGGAACAAACAAACTTACATACTTACCTACTTATATACTTACACACAAACTTTCGCATTTATAATATTAGTGTGATGCTAAACTCCGTTCGTTCATTATATTTTTTTTTCTCTCTGTGTTTTGTCGATATTCGTCCATGCAACTCGCATTGTAAACTTATTACATATATTTTACCTACACCTAAACTAAGCCCTTGTCCCTCCTAAGAGAAACAAGTACAGTCTTACTAGATTCTTGGCTTCTTCCGATGACGGTGAAGCCAAGAGGCTATTACAAGTTCCCACATTTCCGTCGCAAACAAGTAGACCAGGGGCGCTAGTCTCGACTTTTCGCTGCAGCACTTTGCGACCGCATTCGGTCGCTATGACGTAAAATTCAACGCTATGTTCATTCATTAACAATTCGTGTTCGTTGTCTAATTTTGACGTCATAGCGACCGAATTCGGTCGCAGTGCTGTAGCGAAAAGTCGAGACTAGCGCCCCTGGGCTAGCATGCGTACCGCGACAAAATATTTTTGTTATGCAAGAACGGGACACGGCTACGATTATGTATCCGTTTGTCTCATTTTTCACTACATGAAGAGTAGAGATGATTTTGTCGCGGTGCGCATGCTAGCCTTGACGTCAAGGCTGGCATGGTCTGGTTCCGGACACATTCGGCCAGAACATGCTGGACATCTTCAACCATATTGCATCTACACAATTAGGTGACTCCGATAATCCCATTAGACACTTGAACTTAACAACAGCTATCAATGCTTAAATATAGGTACTTAATTAAATTTCAAACATATTTATCGGTAACGTTACCCAAATTATAAATTTTAGGAACAGTAAATATTATGGCTAAAATTTATAGAATACTAGCTGCGCCCCGCGGTTTCACTCGCTATCCTACAGGAACCGTTAAACTTATCGGGATCAATAGTAGCGTATGTGATATTCCAGTATATAAGCTAGCTCCACAGTAAATGTCATCCAAATCCGTTCAGCCGTTATAGAGATGAATAGAGATGAACGGGAACAAACACACTTACATACTTACATACTCACATACTCACCTACTTATATACTTACACACAAACTTTCGCACTTATAATATTAGTGAGATTTCATTGTTAAAATATCTGAATGTGACTTTCCTGTGACCGATAAAGGATGTTAAACTAAAATATGGTATTTTAGTAACTAGATGTATATTCGAGTAGAATCCTAACTAATATTATAATTCGGAGAAATATAGCCGCAGTCGTTTCAGGACCAATAAAGCTTCGAGGTATGAAAATTAATACGTTCGTCTCTAGGATTAGTATAGAAAACTTGATCAACTATAGGAAGTAACTTTCTCTCTGTCTGTCTGTCGCGTTATCACGGCTAAGCGGATGAACAGATCTTGATAAAATTTGATTAGGAGTTACTGTATATCACGAAGACGGACAGAGGATACTTTTTTATGTCCACGCGAACGAAGTCGCGGGTAACAAATTAAACTATAAATTTGTCAGTTTTCGGCCAACCTGTTCTCTCGTCGTCTAACCGAAAATGTTAGACTACTTACCTCGGGATTCTGAATCGCTTGTTAACTTGACAACAGATTAATTCTAATGCTGCCTTTGTCTGGCTCTAAGCAAATGGCAAAGACAGCACTAGACTTAATCTGTCGTCAAAGTTAACAAACTTTTTAGAATCCCGGGGCTAACTAGACAAAACGAATTGAGCGCCGTCGCATAAAATAACTTAAAATTAGAAAAACATAATAACTCTCTTCTGTTTTCGTACTCGCTAAGATAGCCTAAAATTGTTGCCATCCCTTTCTCACATACAGTCAGATCTGATTAGTTTAGTGACGAGAGCAACACAGTCGAGGTAATTTGTTTAAAATAACTTTAAAACCTAACTCGAAAATTAACAATAACGCTGCACCATCGAATCTGCAACTATAAGTAGGTACATTAATAAATTTATTTATTTTCCTTACATGGAATTCCATTCTAAGTACTTTGTACCTTTGCACTTTATCCCTTGTAGCCACAGATGACTTGTAGCTAACCTAGGAACGTGATGAAGTCATGTCGCGTCGCGTCATTGCATTATTTTCCAAAACTTGTGATAATTGGAGTGCTAAGGTTCGCGAGTGCTTCCGCGAGGTATTGGCGCATTCGATATTTGAAATTGTATAGCTGTCGCTCTGTTTCTGTGCGATAGAGAGTTAGTGAATTTTCCTAACTTTTTGATGAAATTAGCGTTTCGGGGGTAGTCTGTTACCACCCTCTAAATCTTAACAAAATCTTTTGTTTTTGGTGTCAATGGCTTGGTTGGATAAACTATAATCTATGCCGCTACGTTTTGATATTTCAAAAAATGTTTTTTGGTATTCAAACGACTACTTATCTTCGTCGTATTTTCGACGAAAAAAAAATGTCACCGAAGTGCCTGTAACAACGAAGACAAATTTAAAAAAAACTTACAACCTAAGTTTTTCACGGTGTAGATAGCATATGTTATATAGGTTGATAACAAGGTAGCATCGAAATCGGATAACGTTTAGGGGTGGGTATCAGACTAGTTTTTTTGTATAAATGAGCCGGCCATATACTCTATTCAATGTGTAAAAATGGTAGATTTTTATCCACTTAGTGTTCGTGAACGTGCACGAGTGTTAGTGAATAGTATAATGTCGTGAAATGTGACTTTTCGTGTTTTTTTGTTTTTTTATAGAAAGCTCTAGTAAAGCGATTCTCCAGCGATTTACTGGGGCATTACATGAACTTGACCGTGACTTTTCTTGATTTAGACAATGAATGAGACTGGTTTTAATTGTGAAATATTTTAATCTAATATTACAAATCGTGAAGAAGATCGAGCGGGCAAGCTAGTTTCATAAATTTGCCGAGTACGGTCACAGAATTAATAATAGAGCATATAAGTACAGAAGAAACTCCGAGATGACAGTTAAATAAATTGAGACTTTAGCGACGTCGACATAAAGTTAATATTCTAACGCACAGCTACAAATGCCTACAAGCGCATAACGCGTCCGAGAAACTGAGGGATCGCTCTGTCACTTTCGCACTCGTTAGGTTATATGTACAAGTGGGCCGACTACGAAATGGACTTAGTAAACTTAACGATCACTAAATTAATAATACTTAATACAAATGTGACAAAATCTCTTGAATGGTTGAGTGGGGGAGCCACCATCGAATTTTATGAACAGCACTGGTAGCCTTCCATTGAAAATGGTACTATCCTTATTACCACCTTTACGTAATGCTGGTGGCGTCGTAACTTTGTCGTGATTGATTCGTCTCTGGTGACCTATTAAATGCGTTAACACACGCCCACGCCCATGCCATAATGCAGTAACTGTTATTTAATCTTTGCACCATATCCACGGTAAGTACGTATACAGGATGTAACAGAAACATGCACTTCTTCAATCCAAAAAACACCATCCCCTCAAAGTGGTTTTCATCAACTCCGCCAAAACACCATAATTTTTGTTTTTTTAGACGAGCGGTATATTACTGTCAGAGTGAAAGTCAAAGTCAAAGTTTATATATTGGTAAATATTCATCTACAAGTCAAAAAATAACCTTTTGTATACAATAGTATGCAAATTGTGTGTTTGATTGTAAGACTGTCTGCAGGCCTCTGACATGGCTTCGTGGAAGCGTCGTGGTTATTCTTGTCAAGTTACGGGACTTAGTATGGAGGACCCGGACATAATTCATAACATAAATATACAATTGTGTTTGGTATAATTTGCTGAAGTAGAAACAATATTAAATTAAATTAAACAGTCTTAAGGTGCGGAACATAGAAAAAGCATTTGTGCTTTTGCCCTAATACTTCAATGAGGCGTTTTCCAAAAAAAAAAAACTAGTTCTAAAATACTTACTAGATGGCGTAACAGACCTATCGTTTAACCTGTCATTGTCATTTCTGTCGAAATATTTTATGTTTATTTTTTAAATCGTAAATTTTGGCTCCACACGTTGTGTATTTAGCCAGTGTCAACTATTGTAATATTTCAAATGAAGTCAAATACATAGTTACGTTACTTGAAATTGTCTAAATACACATGTCGAGCCAAAAAACACGAGAAAAAAAAAGGCACACGTACATTTTTTTGTCTTTCATGTCTTGACAGTGACAGAAAAAACTCAAGGTAATCTAACGCCATCTATTGGGTACTTTTATAACCAGGTTTTTTTTTTTGGAAAACGCCTCATTAAAATCGACGCCGACGACTCTCTGAAAATCACTTTAAAAATCACCTGCAATGCAAAGCAAATGACAATGACACTCGACAAAATGTATGGAGCAGCAGATATTTTTTTCTCGATTTCAGGGTTGGTCTCATAGTAAAAGTCTCATAGTTTTAATTGTAAGGTGACCTGTCAAAGTTTAGTGCAGTGACATAAGTCACTCCCTCCAGCTAAAGAATGTGGTCATAAATAAATTGATGCATAGCTGCAAGTGACGTCATGCGGCTTTTCGTTAGTCATTTTCCTTTGACTCAATTGTGTAATGATTGGATCACGCTTAAGGTATTTCATTCATATCTACCAGTACCAGAATAAATATAATAATGATAAATAGCGGTAGACTTTTTCACACACAGCGCCATCTAGCCCCCAACTTAACAACTTAACAAGCTCGTAAGTACACTTTTTTTTTATTTTATTTTTATACATACATAGCATACATAAATAAATAAATAAATATCTGGGACATTTTTGCACACATCGTCACCTGACCCCAAAAGCTTGTAATATGGCTGCTAGAGACTGATATGCGTACATAGATATTTTTAAATACATACTTATATAGATATTAACACCCAGACATAGAACAAACACAAATATTCATCACATGAATGTTTGTCCTAGATGGGAATCGAACCCACGCCCCCAAGCACAGTAGGTAGGTTCACTACCAACTGAGCCACCGGGGCAGTCAGAAACATCTAGAAACACTCATGTTCATCACACAAATGTCTGTCCTGCGTGGGGATCGAAACCTAAAACCAAAACCAAAAAAAACAAAACCTAAAACTCAAAAGGCGGAAACCCTCCCACTGAGCCACAAGGCTAGGCAAGGCAAGGCAAGGTTAGTCAATAATGATAAATAGTGATAGACTTTTTCACACACAGCGCCATCTAGCCCCAAACTAAGCAAGCTTGTACTATAGGATCCAGATAACTGATGGAATACTTATTTTTTTTATGTGTAAATACATACATAGAATACATAGAAACACCCAGAGAACCATGTTCATCACACAACCAGTGATATCATAATATAGTAAATAGGTTCAAATCGCAACGGTGTTAAGATAAGGAAAGATAATTCCTATCCTACACACTAGTATGAACGTTAGGAAAAAAAAAAAAAATCTAACCTTCATACTGCTATACACAAGTATTATTATATTATATAAAGTTTTATACATTATAAAGTAAAATTATATATTTATACAGTATAAAAGTAATTTAGGAAACACTTAGGACGTTTAAATTCAGCACAGGGGCTCTAGTCTCGACTTTTCGCTATGCACTTTGCGACTGAATACGGTCGCTATTCAACGCTATTTTTGGGTTTTTAGAACAATTAGTGTTTGTCGTCGAATTTTGCGTCATAGTGACCGAAGTCGGTCGCTATGACGCAAAATTGAATGCTTTGTTTGCGTTTTTTCGTTAACAATTCGAGTTCGTTGTCGAATTTTCGCGACATAGCGACCGAATTCGGTCGCAAAGTGTTGTAGCGAAAAGTCGAGGCTAGCGCCCCTGGACGTTTTTGGGCCGATAGTGGTGATGACTTGTTCATATAAAGATCCCCTTAAAATTAGGCCCAAATTGTAGCCCAGCTCGAAAGCCTCGCGAGCGAGGCCACTTCCTAGGCTTTATCTATCCATTTTGCAGATTATAGGTGTACTGTAGAATGGAACCTATGACAGCCCGGATAAAAACAGAAACAGGAAACGACAGGAAACTTCGCATTTCAAAATGTGTCAAGCCATTTAGATCACATAGAAACAGATAAACATTCTTACAAACAACTGAAACAATTAATTTTCCAAATGGGTTCATAAATGACGGGGTTCTGAGGTAACAAAAAATAAATAAAAAAGTTGGCTGAAAACATCTTTCTTCTGAGGCAAGTTTCTGATCATTCTGTTTAGTTTTCAGGCAATGGGTTCCTTACACCGTGTATACTTTGCCCACGTTGGCTCATGTGTTCGCGCCTTTATTTGCCTTCGCTGTTTGCTTAGTGTGCGCGAGCCTTTACCTTAATTGCCGCGCTTTAGCTAAATTGGAATGTGAACTGGGCTTTACTTTATTTCTCGTTTTTGTATACCGTAGATAAAACAAGAAACTTTAACAGTCATTGTTGACGTGTGGTTTCCAAAAAATTACAAGTTATCTTTCTTCTTGTATCGAAGTTTTTTTTTTTCGGAAACTAAGACTAGCCCGATTTAAAATGAAAGTGTGTTTATTTTCAAATTGGCAGTATGGTTTATGACGAAGAGCTTTTTTAAACTCGCTGTTTTAAAATTGCAGTTAAATTATTTATCGATATACAGGGTTATAAGGAATAGGTATGCTAAGCAGAAAAGGGCTAATAGTGCTAATCATTATGAAAAGTTGTTCAAAAACAAAGAAAGAAAAAAAAAAACAGCTGTTCCATAAAAATTTGTCAAAGACACTGGACAAAATGTATGGAACAGCTGATTTTATTCTCTCGATTTCAGGGTTTTTTTTTTTTTTTTTCTCTTAAATTTTGGCTTCACACGTTGTGTATTTAGCCAGTGTCAAGTTTTGTATTATTTGAAGTGAAGTAAAGTATTTCACAAATAAAACAAGTCTCAGTCATAGTCTAAGTCAAGTAAAGTAAGTCACGGTCATGTCCAAGTCATACCCCAGTAAAGTGGTGGAGACTTTACAAAAGGTTTCTGTGGAGTTTTGGAAATAACACGAAAAGTCACGTTTCACGACATTATACTATTCACCAACACTCATGCACGGTCACGAACACTTAATGAATAAAAATCCACCATTTTTACACATTAACACTCAAAATAACACAAGTTTTGGAAAATAATATAATGACGTGACATGACTTCTTCACGTTCCCGCCAAAACTCCTCGATTTCAGGGTGGTCCCATAGCAAAAGTTGTTCACAATCAAGAGTACTATGAGCCATTTTTTACAAAGGCATCAGTTTAGTTTATAGTTTGGGACGACCAATTATTGATACCAACTTTAAACTTAAAAAGTAAACGTCCAGACACCCATACAGTGAGGATTCCCTCACCAAGTTACCTTTATAACTCTGGAACCCTTGAAGCACGGGGGCGCTAGTCTCGACTTCTCGAAAAAACCCAAACATAGCGTTGAATTTTGAACGCAAAGCTTAGCGTTGAATTTTGCGAAAAGTCGAGACTAGCGCCCCTGGTTTCGAGATTCGGCATGTCGTCACGAATAATTATTGGAATTGAAACCAAGTGGATAGCCCCTACCGTTTGCTCGCACGATAGGATTCTGGAGTGACTTTCAGCCCAGAATCCTCACCAAACCATAGGTATAAATAACTTCGAAACTTAAGATGCGACTAAGTAGTTATGTGACATTCTGTATCAGCTTTTAAACATCCCACTACTGGGATATCTGCCTGCCTTCGAAGGGTGTTTAGGCCATATTTAGCATGCTGGCCCAGTGCGGGTTGGCGGATTCACATACGCCATCGAATTTCTTCTCCAGAAACATGAAGGCCGAAAAGAACCACCACCGAAAAGCCGGTGGTATATCCGTACGTAAGTTCCAAAGAAGTCATTGGTACGGGCCCACCCGGGACCTCACGTATGTGAGGCGAGCCTGCTTCCACTACTACCCACTACCACGACTTATATGACATTAGTGACTAGTTTTTGGCATTAAAAGTTTTCACGAGTTTTACATGAAGTTTTCAGAAGGGCTTCTGGCGCGTAATTTAGTCCATAGTTGTCCTAATGATAAAATTGAGAGAAAAATGCGTTCCGACCGCACGCAACTCACACACGCGCTGACGCACGATTTTTACGCACACAGGCGCGCTGACGCACGCTTTTTTGCGCGACGTATACTTAAAAGCATCCGAGACGCACACCAAGACGAATTGTTAAAAACGTCCGCTTATAGTACGCACTTACACACACAAGTCTACGTTCGAAGGACACGCGGGGAGGTCGACGACCCCGGTTTTTTTGCGAGTGAACGCAGTCGCACCGTGTACTGCCCTCGTCGAGCATTGGCCGCTGAGACTTTTTCTTTACAAACACCAAAAGATCGTTCACTCGATCGTCAGTTCATACTTTTATGCCTGCGGGAATAGGGATGATGTCAGGGACTTTTTAATGATGATGATGATGATTCTATTGATGTTTAATTTCATAGACATCTTGATCTTGTCATTTCTGGAGTTATCTCTCTATCTTACGATTAATCTAATTCTGTGAATTATCGTGTATTTGTTTTGTTGCCATGTCTGTTGCTATTTGCCTCTACTGGACCGTTGAATACTGTTTTAATTATTTACAAGGTTTTTATTTCATGAGCTGGTTCTGTTTTGCAGACGGTTGTTTTGTCGCGTCTGCTTTTGTTCGAGTTGGATGCCTCCTTATCGATTAATTACTATTAATTCGTACCTACAATTTATATTCCTTCATTTCGATAGCAGAAACGATTACTTGTAGTTTTAATGTGTTTTATTTCTTGTTTGTATTAGACTTTTAAATGTGCGTTATCACGCGTTAACGTCGACGAATGTTTAATGGTCCAATACGTAGTGACTTATATTTATTCTGTGGTCCAGCCTTGTTCCGGTTAGACCAGAGAGAACCGGTAACGGGCGGTTTTTTGCCCGATGCCGTTAACTTCTATCAATGTAACGCGTTCGACATCTGAATACGAAATAAGAATGCAATCGTCGGGTAACTGAACTCGTGAATGGCACTATCGGATAATAGCATCTTAGTTTACACTATCGGATGTCTTTTTCTTTGTAAATGGTACATTTGTGCAGTCTGACATGTATTTTTAAGAATTTGTTTAATGAGACTATGACTTCTTATTTTCTTCGTAGTGTTGAAGAGAGACGGACGAAGCTCGCTTGTCCTTCTACATTTGAAACTAAAAATATATGCCTTTTGGATATTTTTTTTGCTTTTTTTATGGGTTCCGTACCTCAAAAGGAAACCCTATAGGATTAATTCGTTATCCATCTGTCTGTCTGTATATCTGCCAAGATTATTTTTCTCAGGAATTCAAGGGGGTATCAAGTTGAAAATAATATCAAATATGTACTTAATATGTATCTCGGAGAAAATAAGTAAAAAATCGTAAGAAAATCTAGCTTGTACGTCAACGCAATAAAAAAAATACGTCTATTTATGCCGCTTATTGACACTAATAAGTAATTAAAAATTATTGGGTACCATTGACCAAGAATCATGAAATTTGGCAAGAAACAACGTCTTACAACATAAGTACAGGAATTAACTAAAAAAAAAAGACA
Organism: Apocheima hispidaria; assembly: GCA_947579745.1. NCBI lineage: Eukaryota > Metazoa > Arthropoda > Insecta > Lepidoptera > Geometridae > Apocheima > Apocheima hispidaria. The sequence goes on along the minus strand of OX388167.1, from coordinate 7,936,690 downwards.
ATTTTTGGAATTTTAAGCTTATTTGTTGAGGGTTGACCGTGACGTATATCGATGTATGGGTGACTATTTTTTCAATTAGAAAGTTAAGTTTGTCCTTCAATCTGACTTACGTTTTTGTTAGAACAATGTTCTATGTATAGTGTTTAATTTTACTTAAGTTTTGCGCGTGTCAGACTCTTCCGGCACTTTTCCGGTTTTTATTTTTAATTATCAGTATTTAAGCATCTGTACATACAATTTTAATTGTAAAACATAATACAACTCACAGCATGCTCATCCAAGATAGTTTTTATGGAAAATCCCTTGCAATTATAATATCGTAATTACTTTTAATTGCGTTCTGCATATTTGTTATAACGACCCAGAACCTCGTAAATTTTAAGTGTGTTCCCATTGTTAAACATGTAAATTTACAAAAAGTAGGTTGATAAAAAAAATTAAAAAGACCATTTCACAAGATACCGACTACCCAACCTTGGTCCCAACCTAGCCCAACATTCGGCGGCCCTCCCTAATTCTGCCCTAACCTACCCCAAGCCCAAACATACGCCACACGCGCCTGTGTGGCCTAAGTTACACACTATTATACTGCGCACACTTACAGTGTTACGTGTGTGCGTGCACCTTAAGACGCTCAGATTTGTAACTTCTTATATTAAATTAGAAAGTTAGAAATAACTGAATTTATAAGATTTTAATGTAAAAGTTTTTTAGGTTTAAATAATGTTTTTTTATTGTTTTCTCGATTGCTTGGTCGCGTATTAATTTATTTTAAAATTATTTTTGTTCTAAAATGCATACCTGTTGTTTGTTCATCGTCATCATTAATAGTCAGAAGACGTCGACTGCTGAACATAGGCCTCCCCCTTAGAGCGCCACACCGGTCGACAACGGGCCACTTACAACCACCGGCCAAAAAAATAATGGCATTTAATAGAGGCCTATTATCTCAGAATTACTTAATAGTTTAAACGTTTTATGTCTAAAAAACCAACCCTTAGTCAAAATAATTAGCTTTGTGCAAAATTTTGCATATCAATTCATACTTATATTATTACTAGTAGTTCGCGCCGAACTGAGACCTCGCGACCCCTATATCTTCACAACCCCTCGACCCATTCAGCTCATTTAAAAATTGTACTGAAGTGAACTACTTGCCTACAAAATTTCAGGAAGATCGGATCAACGGTTCGCAAGTTATCATCGGACAAATATACACACAAACATACAAACATACATACAAATGCCGATTTGTCCCAGTAAACTCTGAGACCTTCGCTTCGCTCGGTCAATTACAGAAAATAGTTGACTGTCGGACTGTCTGTTTATCACCTCTTTGCAATTAAACGGCTGAATCAGTCTAGATAAAAGTCAAGGAAATATTGTGCTTCCTGAGAAAGGGCGTAATAATGTTATTACTTAGATAGTTATTCTAAGTGTTTTTTTTTTGGCGTAGAAAATGTTACGGTATTTTTGGAGTAGCAAGAAAAACCGCGGTGTTTATGTACCTAACTACATGACAGCAAGTGACGTTGTCATACAGCAAGTGAGTCGGGTCTTTTTCCTAAAACTGCGACTACCAGAGGACGGGCAGCAGCGTCCTCTTAGTAAGCCGTGAGCAATCTGCGATCCCCAAATCGTCTGCCAAGCACGGGAATTATGGCAATCCACACATTTTCTAAGGGGGCCTTTGTCCAGCAGTAGACTTCTTGTGGCTGGTGGATGATGTGATGTTATGTCAGTCAGTAACATCATGAGAAATGACTAACATTCGAATGAAATCCCAAACAATTGTCGCATTTTTTAAATAATCAAATTCGCATCGAGTGTTTTTCGAACCATTCGAATTTGCTTCTATCAATAGACATTTTTGAATTATGAATTATAATAATAGAATTCTTTCATTTCGCAAGATATTTTCGTGCGAAATATTATACGAGCGATAAAAAAAATTGCCTTTATATGATGTAAGTGTGAAAGGGATAGCTGGACTTGAATTTCGTGGGTGTAAAAAAATACTAATAAGGTCATACATAGTTTGTCTCTTTTGACACTGACTGACATAACATCAATGTTTGTAAAGTTACTAGGGAGTAACTTTAAAAAACACAAGACGTGCGACGCCAAAGTCCTGAAAGGACAAAAAAAAACTTTAAAAACATTAATTTTGTCTCTGCATCGTAATAGTCAATATAAATAAAGATAAACAATCATTAACACAAAACGAAAACAGAAAACATCGTTCCCTTTCGACGGCCCATGTGCAGCTTTGTGTTTGTGTGTCGACCCATAAACCACTCGCAAGTGTGCGTGCCCCACAAAAATGCACATTATTCAATGCGAAAACGTAAGTGTGTGTTTGTCCTCAATTAACTCCGTATCGGCTGAACGGATATAGATGAAATTTGGTATAGACCTAGCTTAAACTCTGGATTATAAGATTAGTGATATATTAGCCTGGAAAAATATACGTTTCTTGTAGGATGACGGGTAGAAACACGGGGCGCGTTAGTATACAATTTTGTACACGCCCAATTCTTTCTCAGTATGCGTGATGCGTACATGTGTGAGTGACGTCTTCGCGCGGAATTTCAAGTTTGGAATTGGAATAAATGACGGTTAGGTTACTGACCTACGCCAATGGTGGCTTCTTATTATGAACTTCGAATTTTCTTTTCGTAAAGTTTTTGTTTCTTTTTTAAGCTTTTCAGCATGCCTATATGATAACGGTGACCATAATGTGCTGTAAGTATTTAGATTAACAATAATAAAATGATTTTTAGTTGATAAATACGTAGTAAAACAAAATTGTGTAGGTATAAGCTATTTAAACAATTTTTATATTGCCTAATACCTATGCTAAAATATATCAGGTGAGCGACTTGCTCGCCTAGTCACCAAGTTCCATACAAAAAATAGAACAAATTGTCTATTTCATATATTTTCATAATAACTATAATAATGGGATAAGCAGTTTTTCTCATTTATTTAGGACACGATAAAAAATACCAAAACAAAAAAAAAAAAATATATTTCGAGTTTTCAAGAATTTATACCGAAAATTTTTGAAAACGCCAGAAGCACTTTTTTTTTCAAAGTACCAGGCACAAAAAAAAACAAATGCGTGACCGAGATAGCTAAAATCCAAAACAAATTCTTTACTTTTTAACCGACTTCCAAAAAAAGGAGGAGGTTCTCAAGTCGACTGTTTTTTTTTCGAATTCCGTAATTTATGAACCGATTTGGAAAATCCTTTTTTATTTTAAAGGAAAACAATTACAGATTAGTTTAATTTTTTTATCAAAATGTAGTTCTGATTACGGGGTCCATGAGGATTGAGGATACTCCTCAAATAAATTATAGGTATACAGGGTTATAAGGAAAGTTTATGCTAAGCCGAAAAGGACTTATAGTACTCATCATTATGAACAACTTTTACTATGGGACCAACCCTGAAATCGAGAAAAAAATATCAGCTGTTCCATAGAAAAATGTCATTGACACTCGACAAAATGTATGGAACAGCTGATTATATTTTCTCGATTTCAGGGTTGGTCCCATAGTAAAAGATGTTCACAATCATGAGTACTATGAGCCCCTTTCGGCTTAGCATACCCTGTCCTTATAACCATGTATATATAGCGATTTTGGTATTTTCATCAATAAGTCAAGCATTTGCATTCAGAAAGTATCATTTGGTGAAGAACTGATGAAGACCACAGATAGCCAACAGAAATCCACAATGATACGTATTTCACGAGTGATGCCAAGATAATCTCGATTATGATAGGTAAGCGACTATGACGAAGCAAATTTAAATAAATGGTTCTGATGAAGTCGGTTTTTTTTAAAGGAGATGTTCTCTAACCAGGCTACTGGCTGTACAAATAAGGACTTAATAGAGAAAAATATGGCGAACAGAGGAAAAATACAAAAAAAAAACAAAATAGATCCCACAAAAAGCACATAATTTATTTAAAAAAAAAATATTGCAACCCCGTTTTCAATTTTTGCACCATTTAATGCAGGAAACTGCATACTGCACACGTGGTAAAAAAAAATATTTGACATTACCATGACATTGAAAGTGACAGCAACTCTGGCCTTGTGTCAGTGTTGCTACCTTAGTCCTTGAACGCCTGGATAGATCTTTTTACTACGGGATAAATAGCAAAATCGTTGTAGTTTTTTTACACACTTTCTGTTGTTTCTTTTTTTGTGAATTTTAAAAAAGAATGAGCTTAATATAAAATTAATAATACTTATTAAAAATAATCCCTTCTAACATCTTAAAAATGTTGTAATAAAATGTCCTTGCTAAATGTTACTTTTGGCAAATGAGCTGCGGCAGCACTGGCTTTCTTTTACGACATTCGCAACCTCACAGTCAGCTGATCTTGACAATGACAGTTAATAACTACCAACATGGCATGCGTTTCACGGCGCTTAATATTGCAATAAATCACAACGGAAAAAAATGTTGTGCTTTTTTTCCAGTGATTATTAACGAAAACAATCTACTGCTTCAAATTAAGATATATTTCTTCAATTTTATGGTGTGTTGTACATCACATAGCCGAGGCCCTATGCGAAAAAAAACATCTTTAAAATTATGTAGTGGTAGGTACTTAGTTCTCTTTGTCAGAGTCCGCCCGGGGAAGTACCACAGCTTTGCCAGTTATTCTACTGCCCATACAACCTCCGAGCAGTAGTGTGCAAGCATTACTGTGTTCCGGATTGAAGGGCAATGCTTCCAGCTACAATACAATACAATATAACTTTATTATACACCAAAAAGACAAACTTAAAAAAAAAAAATGATCAGTAATATTTTAAAAACGGTAGTATAATGGGCGGCCTTATCGCCTAATTCGATTTCTTCCAGAGAACCTTTGGATGGATAGAGTTATGACTTATAAACTACGGTCGGTGGTGTAGATACATAATAATAATAATAATAATAATGATATGAAAAAAAACATACATAAAATACACACAATTCTATATATATGTAAAATAGGCACATGGATATTTAACATCTAATGTCTCAGCGTGACGAGCGCAGTGCGGTGCCGCGCAGAGTTTGGAACTGTTGAAGTTCAAAATATTGGGTGGCGCTTAACATCAGGTGAGCGACTTGCTCGTCTCGTTACACAGTACCATTAAAAAAAAAAACAAATGGAAAAAATATTTCAAACTAAAATAAATTCCGAATTCCGTAACTTCCGGTAGAAAATTAAAAGCCTTTCCTCGACAAGGTTCCGTAGGTACTACTTGTCGATAGAGATAGGAGATGTGCATATCTTTGTGTTAGAAAGAGAGGGCAAGAGGGCGACGACCTTTAAAACAAATCGTTGGTAGAAAGGGCTCGGTCCTTGTACAGATAGCAAATTAGTTTTTAACCTAATTAGTGTTTTATTTAAAAAAAAATGTTTATTTTTTTTAAATCTAATTACTTCCCAAATGCCATCCAAATTAGTATGAAACGAAAGTTTCTTTAAAGCATTTGTGATCTTAGTAGCTGTTACCCGCGACTTCGTTCGCGTGCATCTACAATAAGCAACTTTTGTTTCATGATTTTTCAAAAACCAACAACAAATTGTTAAAAATTTAATTCGAATTCTTTAGTTTTAGAATTCTTTTAGAATTTCGAATTCTTTAATGCTAGAATTCAATGTTTTTTTTTATTGTTTTACGAGAAAAATAATAACAAATTATCAATAATCGTAGATCAGAAACAGTTAGGGCAGCCGTTTCAGACGGAAAAAAAAAGGTAACACACTAGGTAATTGATAGGCGAATTAAAAAAAAACACTAGTTAAGTTATTATACCTTTAAAATAATATGAAAATGAGCGAGCGAGACAACTAAATAGTTTACTTCGCCAGTCAGTCAACCGCCAAGCAGAAGTGTGTGTGAAGGGCAATGCATGTATCGAATGCCGGGCACGAAGAGATTTAACATCCAAAGGGACGAGCGCAGTGCATTGCCGCGCATGGTATTGAACTGTTGAAGTTTTAAATTCTGGGTGCTATGGGCAAACGTGACGCTAATATCAGGTGAGCGATTTGTTCGTCTCGTTACTTACCCCCGAATACTGAAACGCTTGTTAACTTTGACAACAGATTAAGTCTATTGCTGTCTTTGTCATTTGCTTAGTGCCAGATAAAGGCAGCATTAGAATTAATCTGTTGTCAAAGTTAACAAACGTTTCAGTATTCGGGGGTTAGCAACATATTTATTTATTTATATAACTAACACGGTAGAACCAATCACATTAGCTAATCAAATCAAAAATAGAATTAAAAATACACAGTCATTAGAAATTAAAAATTAAAAATATAAACAGTTCAAAGTAATAGCAAAATTAAAATTATCATCAATGCCAGGTACAAATACAATATAAAACAATGTCAAGATATATTATTAGTATTATTATTATTTATTATTATATTATTATTATAAGTAGTAATAATAAATAGTAAGTAGTAATAAGTCAAAGTCACAATGACATAAATAGTCCCATTCATCATCACCAAAGTTAACATTATCACCATTAATGCAAAATCATTTTAAAAAAAACGATTTGGGATCCCTTTTTTTGTTTTTGGAAGTCTGTTAAATAACTATGGTCGTACTAAGAGCCTTAAAAATGCGAATAAAAATCTCCCCAATAATGTGTTTTTCTGCTGTCGGTACCGTTATCTAGGCGCACCCTATTGCCAGGGCTCGTTACCGACCTAGACAGGGACCTAGGCGAAAAATTACAAGGGAGCACACACACTATCACACCATTGTCTATAACATATGTGAGACATTTCACATGTGTGATGATATCTTTTTTATAAATTACTATCTGCGCCGCGCGGTTTCACCCGCTATTCTACAGAAACCGAATAATTTTCGGGATAAAATGTAGAATAAGTGTTAATCCAGGGTGTAAGCTACCTCCATAGATAGATAGATAGATTTTATTCAATGGCTGAATTACAAACATCATATAATTAAATATAGGAGCTGTGCATCACACCGTATTTCGTCATTAATACAATTTCAATAATCAATTTCAAATAACCTAATAAATTTAATTTAATATAATAAAATTAATTCAATTTAATTTATACCAAATTTAATTCAAATCCGTTCAGCCGTTACAGAGTTGAACGGGAACAAATACACTTGCACACTTTCGCATTTTTTTTTTTTTATTGTTTTACCAACTTGATGAGACAACTAAGCTAACAATAGGTACTAGTACTACTTATATAAATTAAGATAGTACTAATAATAAATATGATACTACATTGAGATCTATGTAACACCCCAATAACAGGTAAACTCTGTGTGTTCTTCATTTTGGAGCAGTAATACACTACACTAACCCCCGAATACTGAAACGTTTGTTAACTTTGACAACAGATTAATTCTAATACTGCCTTTGTCTGGCACTAAGCAAATGACAAAGGCAGCAATAGACTTAATCTGTCGTCAAAGCTAACAAACGTTTCAGTATTCGGGGGTAAGATCTCCAAAAAACAATATGTGATATTAATGTAATTAATTTAATATTGTGTTTAATATTAGTGTGATTCTTAAAGGTTGAATTTCTTTAAACCTTAAAATCTTTTACATAAATTTTTTATCCCGGAAAACTATTCGGTTTCTGTAGAATAGCAGGTGAAACCGCGGGGCGCAATTAGTCCTCTTATTAAAATCCATCGTCTCAGTTACCGGTACACGTGTTTTAATGTTTTTGTCACTTCATTAATCGTGTTAACAACATGTTAAATGATAAGTGAAAAAAACAAGCTAAGCGTATCAAATACCTAACAAGTCCAACAACGCGCAAAAACGCATATCCACACGGAGCAGCGTCTTGCAGATACAGCACGCTCGCATATACATATATACATAATATTTAATTCATTTGAACTTCAAATTTAATCTATAAACAACTAGATTTTACTATAAATAAATAAATAAATATTGGTGGACTTTTTCACACAGCGCCATCTAGCCCCAAACTAAGCATGCTTGTACTATGGGAACCAGAAAACTAGAAACACCCAGAAAACTGACGTGGTTTGTATTTGGGTCCAAATGGGTTAATAAAACGGGAATACTCACGTTAAATTGAGTCGGTTATTCCGACTATAGTTTCGATCACAGACACAGCGAGACACGCGCGCGACCTCGTCTTGCCTTGCACTCAGCGAGGTCGCGCGCGTGTCCCGCTGAGCATTCCTTGATTCGGGGGTTAGTGATGGAGACTATTATAGGTTTCTATGGAGTTTGGAAACAACACGAAAAGTCACGTTTCAGTTAAGCCTCATTATAGAATCTAAAAGTATCACAAATGAAATGAGTCAATGGACCGAGTCCTAAACATAATGACAACAGTCCAACTGTGATAGTATGATAGTACCTTATTGTTTTTTTGCTTTTGTGTACATAATGTGTTTTTTCTCCACAAATAAATATTTGTCTATTTGTCTATTTGTCTATTTGTCTATCATCAATTCGAGCTCAAACAGATATGGCACGTATTGTAACGTACGCAAGGTTATCTTTATATTTTTGTAGCGGTATCGTGATAGAACGCTTTTTTTGGTTGTGTTGACGTAATAGTAGTAACGTAGTAGTAGTTGTGTAGAAGTCGTGGTAGCTCAGTGGCAGCACGCTCGCCTAACATTCGTGGGGTCGTGGGTTCGGGCGTCTATCTGCTTATTTATGTCATGTCTATGTTTTATGCATTTATGTCTGCATTACATTACATTATCAGCCAGATGACGTCCACTGCTGAACATAGGCCTCCCCTTTAGACCGCCACACCGACCGACAATGTGTCACTTGCATCCACCGGCTGCCCACGACTTTCACAATGTCGTCGGTCCACCTAGTGGGAGGCCTGCCTACGCTTCGTCTTCCGGTTCGTGGTCGCCACTCAAGAACCTTTCTTCCCTATCGTTATCGGTATTATTTCGTCCCATTTATTATTTTCTGGTAATTAACTAGTAGTTCGCGGCGAACTGAGACCTCGCGACCCCTATATCTTCACAACGATTCACCACCATCACCCCCGGACCGATTCACCTCATATTCGAACTTAAAAATTGTATTGAAATGAACTACTTGCCAACAAAATTTCATGAAGATCGGATCAACGGTTCACAAGTTATCATGACAAATATACACACAAACATACATAGAAATGCCGATTTGTCCCAGTAAACTCTGAGACCTTCGCTTCGCTCGGCAGAAAACAAAATCGTTCTTTTCTCTACATTTCCAATAACAGATTTTATACACTCAATGGACAGAGCATTATTTAAGCACAGAGGAATGAGTAAAGAAGACGTTTTTTTTTAATACGTATTTTTATTTAGAGTAATAAAAACTGCTAAAAACCTGAAAATACGCGTACAGCAGTCTCTTTAAAATGTATTAAATATTACGACAAGCTGAATAGATTGCTAAGAGCATGTCGGGCCATGCTTAGTAGGGTTCCGTAGGCGCGTAGGACGTTTGAAGTATTTATCTATCTATACCAACTTATTATCCTTACTAAAACTCCAATAATGTAACCCAAGATGTAAAAAAAATACCTAAAATATTCTTTCATAGCGTGCGCTGTGAAAACTATTGATGATGATAGAATAATCTATACCAATATAATAAAGAGGAAAGATTTGATTGTTTGATTGTTTGTTTATTTCATTGTTTGTTTGTTTGCATTGAATAGGCTCCGAAACTACTGAACCGATTTGAAAAATTCTTTCGCTGTTGGGAAGCTACACTATCCCCGGGTGACATAGGCTATATTATATTTTCAAAAAAAATTAGGGATCCTTACTAAAACTCCAATAATGTAACCCAAGATGTAAAAAAAATACCTAATATATTCTTGCATTGATGATGATAGAATAATCTATATATACCAATATAATAAAGAGGAAAGATTTGATTGATTGATTTTGCTCTCGTTGTGCAAATTTTCATGCATGTAAATTTATATTTTTGGAAGTTATAAGGCTGTAAATGATTCAGACAGACAGACGGACATGATGAACTTATAAGGGTTCCTTATAGTACTACAGAACCCTAAAAAAAGACGTGTTAATTATTGATATCAGATTGAAGCAGTATGATAAAGAAGGCTATGATGATGATGAACATTTAGATATCGAATGTTTGCGATCTTTACCGTTTATTCCTCACAACAAAAATGGCGTGCATTTAGAAAGTTCTAGACTAAAAATGAACTTTAGATTGTTCCACTGAAGTTGCATCTAAATCACCTGATTATAGAAAGATATTGTTCGGTATTTCGATACAGGATCGGATTAACATAAGTTCACTTTTTTAAATTGGATGTCTCGTTTTAAGTCTGGTTGTTTACACATATCTAGAAGTAATTCGGTGTATATAGATCAAAGTTAAGCAACAAAAGAAAGCATTGACATTATATCTTCCTTCGTAAAGACTGGGCAAATGAGCATTTCAAATGGCCCAACTCCATGGTGCGTATTAAGAGTTTAACACCAATGTAAACTCAGTCGAAGGCAACCCGACCTAGCGAGCAGGCGTCTCGCGTCGTGCCTTTCGGTATCTATAGCCAGAGTAGGCACAGGCCTAGGGTGGCAAACCTTGGTGATCGCCTCTTTGAATTTACACGTCAACGTTTAAAAACTCAAAATCCGGAGGACGACCAACTTGGGGCATCCCCTAAACCTAGGATAAAGGAATATTTCCTGAAAATTACTAATACTGTTAGTTTTGGTTTTTGGGTTAACCGGGTTCATGGTTGTATTAACCTTCGGTTAATACAACCATGAACCCGGTTATGGACCCTGGACTTAGAGGCATTTTTCGTGAAATCAGAAAAAAAAGTAGCGCACAGACTGACATTATTTTTATGTTAGCATAAGTTACTGGAATGTTATATTAACAGCAACATCCGAAAGCAGAATTTTTGTGTACGACTGCTGTAGGTGACCCGGAAAAAACGTGGGCCGCTACTAGTAACCAAAGTTCGACTCATTTGCCCCACAATAGCGCAATCAGTCCAACAGTCCATCTCTGCCCGTTCCAATCGATTGGACAAAATCGCTTTGCAAAACAAAAGACTGCAGTCAGGACTGCAAAGAAAAGAGTGCGGTCCAAAGACCGGAGTCCGGAGAAAAAGTCCCAATTATGTTTTCTAGTGCACCCCTCCTTGCGGGGCGGGGGAGTTTGGCTTGCGATTGTGGGGCCAGGGATCTAGCAATTTATACGATAGTAAAATTATTATAATTATTTAAGGAAGCAAGCGATAGCTTTTTTTCTATTTTCAGGTTATCCTGAAAACATTTCACATTCCTTTTTTTCCATGTATTTTTTTGAAAATGTTATATCACCCCCGTAACAGACAAAGGAATATTATTAATAATACATAAACTAATACTAATAATGAGGCGTATTCCAAAAAAAAAAAATAGTTCTATAATACTTACGAGATGGCGTAATAGTCCTATCGTTTTACCTGTCTTTGTCATTTCTGTCGAAATATTTTATGTTTATTTTTTAAATCGTAAATTTTGGCTCCACACGTTGTGTATTTAGCCAGTGTCAACTATTGTAATATTTCAAATGAAGTCAAATACATAGTTACATTACTTGAAATTGTCTAAATACACATGTGGAGCCAAGAAACACGAGAAAAAAAAAGGCACATGTATTTTTTTTTGTCTTTTATGTCTTGACAGTGACAGCAAAACCTCAAGGTACACCTAACGCCATCTATTGGGTACTTTTATTACCAGGATTTCTTTTTTTTTGGAAAACGCCTCTTTAAAATCGACGCCGACGACTCTCTGAAAATCACTTTAAAAATCACCTGCAATGCAAAGCAAATGACAATGACACTCGACAAAATGTATGGAGTAGCAGATATTTTTTCTCGATTTCAGGGTTGGTCTCATAGTAAAAGTTGTTTATTATGATGAGTGCTATAAGCCCTTTTCGGGCGGTCACTTGCCGATGGACGACATTGTAGGTATAGGCGTATTTAGGCAACCTCTTAAGTTTGATGCAACGCATTTTGAACAATACACATGTGGAGCCAAAAAACACGAGTAAAAAAAAGGCACACGTAATTTTTTTTGTCTTTCATGTCTTGACAGTGACAGAAAAACCTCAAGGTACACCTAACGCCATCTATTGGGTACTTTAATACCACGATTTTTTTTTTTTTTGGAAAACGCCTCAATTAAAGTGGCGAAACGTGTCTTTTCGTTTTTTTTTTCAAAACTGCGTAGAAGATTCCAGTAAATCTTCCACGACTTCACTGGACCATAACTTGATTTGGATTGTAACTGGAATTAATGCCTCGGAATATAACTGAGACTGATTATTAGTACCTGTTACTTTGAGCTATTAAGTTTTACTTGAAGTTTTATAAAACTTGACACTGGCTAAATACTTGTTGAGCTAAAAATTAAGAGAAAAAAAAAGACGCCAAACCTTAGACGATACAAGATCCTTGCGCCAAACAATTCTAAACGCCACCTTTTTTGTCCTGTTATGTTTTGGCTCTGCACGTTTTGTATTTAGCCAGTGTCAAGTATTGTAATATTTCAAGTGAAGTCAAATATTTCACAATTAAAATAAGTCTCAGTCAAACTCTAAGTCAAGCAAAGTAAGTCACAGTCAACTCTACGTTATGCCCCAGTAAAATAATGGAGACCTTACTAGAGGTTTCTATAGAGTTTTGGAAACAACACTAAGAGTCACATTTCACAACTTTATACTATTCACCAACACACGTGCACGTTCACGAACACTAAATGGATAGAAAACCATTTTTATACGAAAATTTAAGTTTAAGTTATGGAAAATAATACAATGACGCTACATGACTTCTTTACGTTCCCGCCAAAACTCCAACGCCACCTTCTTCTCCTAAATGTTGGCTTCACACATTGTGTATTTAGCCAGTGTCACGTTTTGTAATATTTCAAGTGAAGTAAAAGTATTTCACAATTAAAACTCAGTCATAGTCTAAGTCAAGTGTAGTAAGTCACGGTCAACTCCAAGTCATATCCCAGTAAAGTGGTGGAGACTTTACTAAGGGTTTCTATGGAGTTTCGGAAACAACACGAAAAGTCACGTTTCACGACAATATACTATTCACCAACACTCGTGCATGTTCACGAACACCTAATGAATAAAAATCCACCATTTTTACACATTAACACTCGAAATAACACAAGTGTTGGAAAATAATATAATGACGCAACATGACTTCTTCACGTTCCCGCCATAACTCCAACGTCACCTTTATGCAAATGCATAAGACGTGCGACGCCAAAATCCTCTTAGGAGAAAATAGAAGAAGAAAAAAAAACGCCTTCTTTTGTCTTTGCCATTGTGGGGAAAAAAAAGTCTACTAGCAACTTTAGTGGCTCCGCCATTCCCCAAAGAGTTTTATTGCAGTGTCCGAGGAAGTAATTTCGTAGGTCCGACTTTTAGTTTTTAAGAAAGTTCATTTTCTTTAACAGACATTGCCGCTATATTCAGGTACAAGAGAGAAGTGGAATTAATCTTTGATTTTATATTGTGCTTGAAAATTGTTAGTTTGTAAGCATCTGCATCAGCATTTAAACATCCCACTGCTGGGATCGGCCTATTCGAAGGTGATTAGGACATATTCACCACGCCCAGTGTGGGTTAGGGGATTCACATACGCCATCGAATTTCTTCCCCGGAAAAATAATTATTGACCGAACGAAGCGAAGGTCTCAGTGTTTACTGGGACAAATCGGCATTTGTATGTATGTTTGTGTGCATATTTGTGCTACGCGACAGTGCGTGGGATGCTCATACAAATGCGCCGCGCCACGCCGCTCGGAGAGGCGTTTTCGGTGTGTTGTACCGCGCGTGCTTTCTATGCAAACTAAGACACTTAGTGCAACAATGAAAAACATGCTCCAGCGCACCGTCGCGGGACTTGGAGCCAGTGTGTAAATCGCCTTAGGTTAATTAACAATAACCCTGTATAACTTCCCATCTGACTATTCCAGAGTTTTCTTTTGCCAACTGTACATCCTAATCTTAGCTTTCTTCGCAAACTTCCAAATAGGTTAACACGAAAAACTGCTTTCGCGAGTTTTTAAAAACCAATTTTAAAGATCCAACAAAGTTTTCAAGACAATTGTCATTACACAAAAAATTCTTTATAGTTCAGAAAATCAGTTTTTTTATGTTTCTTACATATTTTTTATTTCTTTTCGGTGATTTAAGAAAGACGTTTTATTAGTTGCGGTTAGGAATCGTGATTTAAGGCTATTGAACTTTTAGGTACCGATAAAATTTGTTTTCTGTGATTGCTGTCTTGTTAATTTATGTTAGTTACGATGTCTGGGAAGGTTTTGAGTTAGGAGAGCTAGACTATATATAATAAAAAGATATAATTTATTTCGTTCGTATATTTTAGAAATATCGGTTGATTAATTTCATCAAACACACAACAATATACTGCGTGGGAATTAAAAAGGAAAACTCATTAAATTACAAATGGTGGATTGGGTTGTTCCGTTTTCTTCCCATTTCTTGATTCATTCCAAATACGTATTACCAGCTCAAACGAAAATTGTTTTTTTTTCCTAAATCGCCCCAAGTGCTATTTCTGGCTCATACCAGGCAAAAGTGACTAAAAAAGAACGGATAGCATAAAAATGCAAGCTATATTTTAAAAAAAAGTGGGGGATTGAGGTTTTTTTTTTGTTTTTTCGGCGTTTTTATTTTGCGTCTATCATTAAAACAGTAATAAAGTAGAATATACCGCTGTCTCGTCCATAAAAAAAAGCGTAGACTGATAAAACCCCACCCATAAATGTTATCCGATTTCGATGACTTTTATTTTATTATGCTATCTACACCGTGAAAAACTATGCTTGTATGTTTGTTGTTTTTTAATTTCGCTACACCTCGTTGATAGGCTTGAGTGACAATTTTGTTGTGTCGAAAATACGACGAATGAAAGTCGTTGTTGTTAGAATACTTTTTTTTTAGTAACCAAAATATAACGGCTATCTATCCAAGCCATTGATACCAAAACCAAAAGATTTTGTTCAGATTTAGGGGGTGACAACAGACTACCCCCGAAACGCTAATTTAATCAAAAGTTAGGATAATTCACTAACTCTCTCTATCGCACGCACGAGAAACAGGGCGACAGCTATACAATTTGAAATATCAAATGCGTCATAACCTGCGGCAGGACTTGGTGCAATTACAATAGAATATTGTGTGAACATAAGCGAATAATACAGGGTAATAAGAAATGGGAATGCTAAGCCGGAAGTGGCTCATAGTACTCATGATTGTGAAAATCTGTTACTATGGGATCAACCCTGAAATCAAGAAAAAATAATCAGCTGTTCCATACATTTTGTAGAGTATCGTTGTCATTTTTCTATGGAACAGATTGTTTTTTTCTCGATTTCAGTGTTAGTCCCATAGTAAAAGTTGTGCTACGAGTCTTTTTCGGCTTAGCATAGCCTTTCCTTATACCCTGTATAATAAAAATTGTTAAAAAGTTAAAAAAGTTAAGTTGTTAAAAAATTGTGACCTTAACCGATATAGCACTAATCTTATTTAAAAATCTGATTTAAAATTCAAACACAAATACCGAATTTAAAACAACGTCGTGCTGCAATGTATTAAATTTGAATAGATTTTAGAAATTGTGAGTCAATGAAATCATAAGAATAATACGTTTTAGAATTTTTAGACGTCTGACAGACTGTCTCTGTGTATCGTACTAACAAAAAACACAAAAATTGTATACTAATTTCAAAGTTATTAGACATCTATTTATATATTTGGGTGATAAAACGACAAGTTCGTGTCGTGACAAGTTCATCATTATCATAGGCCGACATCAATAATAATTATAGCTAGATTTCGCGATCCGAACACTCACTCTGTTGGACTGAACTGTACTGCAATCCATACACCTTATTTTAGTGTGGCTTCGAAGTTCACGCAGTGTGGCGCGTACGGAGCGGCACTAATATTACGAGAATTCAAAAAATTGAAATTATAAATAAATAAATAATTATTGGTGGACGTTTTTCATACACAGCGCCATCTAGCCCCAAACTAAGCAAGCTTGTACTATGGGAACCAGATAACTAATAGAATATATAAATACTTTATTTATTTATTTTTATTTAACTTCGTAATAATAATTCCCATACCCAGACAAATAGACGGACGGACATGGCGCAAGACGGAACCCTACAAACAAGTCGTACGATTTTGGAAAAAAATAAGTGAAATAGTCCGAAAACGCAGTAATTCAAAGCGACTTATTCTTTCTAGCTTAGCAAGTAAAGCAACATGCAGCAGCAAGTCAGAACCAAACAAATATTCCTGAATAAAATAAGGAGAAATGTATTTTCAAATTCAAATGGTGACCAAAAAAACTGCAAAATGTATACATTCGTTCACTTTCTGCTGATTATTTGAGTGCAACAGGAAATTTTCCGACTTCTGTCATACTGACCTACTTTTTCCAATGTTATTTTTTTAATCTCGTAATCCTGTTAACGAAACAGAAAGTTATTGGGTTTGTGCATAACTACAACATCGACTGTTTTACCCGACTGCACAAGAATATTACAAATAGCAATAGCAAGCGTAGTACCAAAGAAAAACTAACCTAACTGTCATGAGGAAATGCTACTTTTTTTTTTCTCTTTCCTCCTAAGACGATTTTGGCGTCGCACGTCTTATGCGTTTGCCAGTGTCAAGTATACTTATATATTTTCAAGTTTTGTTAGATATTATCAAACATGTCATAGTCACAGTCAAAGGCGAGCAAAGCAAGTCTCGGTCAAGTCCAAGTCATGCCCCAGTAAAGTGGTGAAAACTTTAATAGAGCCTTCTATGGAGTTTTGGAAACAACACGAAAATTCACGCTTCACGACATTATACCATTCACCAACACTCATGCATGTTCACGAACACTTAACGGGTAAAAATTCACCGTTTTTACACATTAACGCTCGAAATAACACAAGTTTTGGAAAATAATACAATGACGCGACATGAATTCTTCACGTTCCCGCCAAAAACTCCGAAATGCTATGCTATTTATTCGCAGCGTCCTAAATTCAAAACAGTTCTACTGATTCGTTGAGCAAAATAGTTTTTTTCTGACTGGTTACGTACCAAAAGCACGCGTTTGGGGCAAGAGAGGTGAAAATGAATTATTGACCGAGCGAAGCGAAGGTCTCAGAGTTTACTGGGACAAATCGGCATTTGTATGTATGTTTGTGTGTATATTTGCCCGATGATAACTTGCGAACCGTTGATCCGATCTTCATGAAATTTTGTAGGCAAGTAGTTCATTTCAATACAATTTCGAATATTAGCTGAATTGGTCCAGGGGTTGTGAAGATATAGGGGTCGCGAGGTCTCAATTCGGCCCGAACTACTAGTTAAAATGTGTCAACAAAATGAAGGCGGCTTCTCGTAACATACATCGAAATACTTATCCGAATTAAGAATCTTCTCTTTACTATTTCAATTAAATATTTCAAACCAGTAATACGATGGGCATTATAGTTAAGGGACTAAAAGGATGCCTATAAGGATATTTTGCTCTGAGCACCACCTGTGGGCTTATCCCGTAACTATGAAAGCGATAGCGAGAGTTGCGCGAGCGGGACCGTGCATAGTGCGACTAAGTTGGTACGAGCGAGATGGCATGCTCTCGCAATCAGAATCACGAACGTTTCAAAGTTAGAGGATAAGCCCGCTGATCCGAATCGGATTTAACGCCATCTACGGAGCTGTTCGAGATATCAAAACTATTTTTTTTTACGTTGCTACGCGAATCGTAGCTATATTCGTAGCACTTAGTGATAAAACGTAGCTCCATGAAAAAGGTTGTTAACGGCCTACTTTGATAAAGTGGGCACTAATAAATCAGATTCTCATTAGTTATGTAGATTAAAAATCTTATTTTTAGATATATGTTTTTTTGGTTCTGTCATCTAGTATTGCATGGCGGGAAAAAGCGATTACATGATATTTTTTCGATAAAAAAATCTTTGAAAAGGCCTCGGCCTCGCCCTGTTTTTACTATTCTGACGCACGTTTTGCTGTCGCTCGGATACACTTAGCGTATGTTGTGTTTATATGGTGACGAAATGACGAATTTATAAATGTAATTGTAATTCGTATTTTTATTTTATTTTTTATTTTAATAATTATCAATTTTTATTTTATTTCTTACTTTTTTTTTGTAATTTATTTTATTTTTTATTATTGACATTTCTGTAACATGACATGTAACTGAATTTGTTATCAATAAAAATCTGAATCTGAATCTGAATATGGCACAGAATTTCGATTGATTTCCTTGTTTAGATGTAATGAGCAATTATCTGGTTTTTTGACTGGTGCGCGCTAAAGCCATATCTTTTCAACTGCGCGAGAAAGTGTATCATACTATCATTATGTCGAAATACCCTCTAATACTAAACTTGCAAGTCACAGAAATCGTGACGAATTAGAAAACTATCAACTCCTCCAGCTCAGTTCCTCCACCCGCGACTCAGTTTTTCCGAGACCTCACACACATTGCTAGTGTGTGAACACAGATCACAATAGATACCGCATTACAAGATTCGTTGTTCCCACAAAAAGTCACCAAAGTTTGAGGAAGGCGCGGGTCGCGGAGAGTGCGACCAAGCGTTCTCATTGGCTATCTCAAGGTTACGCCGACTCGCGCCTAACAATCAACCAATCAGAGTAATTTCTTATAAGTGTATTTAAACAGATGTGTAGTGCTTCGAGCGTCCTGAATGCAGAATCTAGAGTGTGATCTGTGTGTGTGAAGTAAGAACGTCTTACGAAAAATACACGAAACAAATTAAATTACAATTATGCATAGTCCACCTTCTAGAGCAGGGGTCTCCAAACTCCGGCCCGCGACAGCTTAAGA
The DNA here is from genome assembly GCA_947579745.1 of Apocheima hispidaria. NCBI lineage: Eukaryota > Metazoa > Arthropoda > Insecta > Lepidoptera > Geometridae > Apocheima > Apocheima hispidaria. The sequence goes on along the minus strand of OX388167.1, from coordinate 7,917,693 downwards.
CTAGTGTCATCAATCTGGCCCACGACAGCCAATGTTTTACTGTTGTTACTATTGCTCTGATAAGTTTAATGGAAGAGAATGAAAACACAGAATGATAATAATTGATGTTTGTTTAGGTGAGCAGAAAAATTTAAATTGTTATGGCCCTTGCAACATACCGAAAAAAATATTATGGCCCCAAGGCTTCAAAGTTTGGAGACCCCTGTCCTAGAGCATGTTCTGCCTGGGGAAGTACTGGTCCTTTGCTAGCTATTCAGCCTCCAAGCAGTAGTGTGCAAACATTGCTGTGTTCCGGATCGAAACTAAATGTTTCCAGCGAAATCACTAGGCATAAGCGGCTTAAAACTTGATAAGAAGTTACTGTAAAGACTGTATCATAAACACGGACATAGGATACTTTTTTTATATCCACGCAAACGAAGTCGCGGGTAACAAATAGTATCATAATGTAATATCAAGGCATATTTGCGGATATTTGGATCGCATGTATTGACGAACGTACGTCTCGCACTTTCACATAATGAGAGTGACTGAAGCAAGGTGAGCGCCGGCGCTTACTTTAAAGTCTTCAAAATTATCTTACTTGGTCCATTCATTTTACTTTGGTCGAAGCCAATAGCAACCTTTTGGTAAACGGTGAGCGTTCTTTGATCTCGAAGCCATCTGCCAAGCGTGGAGGTTGAATCTAGCCCGTCTCCTCTTTTCTACGGAGGCCTTCGTTCAGAGGACGTCTTCTGGCTGATGATGCCAGAAGGCATCTCATTAGTGATTCTGGCTTCTCATTAGCGTAATTCGTGTTCGGTGCTAATTGAAGTAAGTAAATAAATAAATAAATAATAAATCATAATGATTAAAAATGTATAGCTATTACCTAAAACAATTCAGTTCAATATCTGTTACACTTAATATAATGAACCGCTAGGACAAAACAACCTTTTCACTAAAATGCATCAACAAGTCGCTTATCACATAAACTCACACTAACACATCGTGTATGTGTGCATTGTGATAAAATGTCAATATAACAGAGATAGCGTTATCAGTGTCAAGTCAAGTGCACAACCGAAATTGCACTTACGCACATACGTGGAGTGTGACAGTGTGCACTGTTGCATTGGCGCGGTGACAGTGATTTGCGAAAATTCAAGACAAGTATTATTGAAGAAAAAAAGGCGTGGTAGCTCAGTGGGAGCACGCTCGCCACACATTCGTGGGGTTGCGGGTTCGAACCCGGACGGGCCCGTATTAATGAATTATTTGGAACTTATGTACTGATATACCACTGGCTTTTCGGTAAAGGAAAACATCGTGAGGACACCTGCATATTTCAGGTGAAGAATTTCGATGGCGTAATTGAATCCACCAACACGCACTGGGCCAGCGTGGATGATGTGGCCTTATTACGCAGCGAGGGTAGGCCGATATCCCAGCTGTGGGATGTTTAAAGGCTAATGCAGAGATTATTATTAAACAAAAACCAAAAATCCGACTGAAAAATGTACCCTAAAGTCATTCCAGGAATAAAAAGGAATCCAATGACGCCTCACTCGTCAAAATTGGTCAAGCCGTTTAGGATACATGAGGTACCTAACACACAAACATATTATACTTACATACTTACACCACACTAATATGATCTGAAAAAACTTGGAAATGTGCGAGCGACAGCTGTGGCAAGACTTTATGCCCCATATAGGGTAATTTTTAAGATGATCGTTGTAACAATATTTTGTGACAACGAAGTGCTACAATATCTACCAAAACTGTCCTACAAGAGATGCACACATTGTCACTGTACAGATAGCATCTAACACCTAGTTATATTTGTATAACTTTTCATATAACTAAATCGGGTCGTGTTGAAGGCCTAAACCTCAGTCACAGACTAAATAATATACCTAACAGGCTAGTTACAGTTCTAACCAGACAATAATACTATATCCACATGATGCAAAATTATTTAAAATGCACTTACGCAGTACTAAAAAATACAGTATACCGCCTTCTCGTCTATACAAAAAGCGTAGTTAAATGTTATCCGATATCGATGCTTCTTTTAGATTTTATCTACACCGTGGAAAAATATGCTTGTATTTTTTTTTTAATTTCGCTATATCTTCGTTGTTATAGGCACTTAAGTGAAGTCACATATTTTACAATTAAAGCAATTGTCAGTTATATTATAATCTAAACTTAAGTATACAAACTAAAACTAGAAACAATATTAAAATAAATACTTAAATTAAATCTAAAATATCTACAAATAAAAAACCGCGTTTAGGTCGCTGTCTGCGGGTAAGGTGCCCAAAAAGCTGGCCACATTACCCCGTTGAATAGCCAAACTCACCCTTTGACCGAGGTTAGCGTCAGCTCTTTGGTCACCTATTGTCAGTTATAGTCTAAGTCCAGTGCAAGCTGAAGTGGCAATGGGCAGGCCACATTGAAGAACCGATAACCGATGGCGAAGAAAGTTTCTTTAGTGGCGACTACGAACTGGAAAATGCAGCGCAGGCAGGCCTCCAACTAGGTGCACCAACGACATTGTGAAAGTCGTGTGCAACCGGTGGACGCAAGTGGCTCGTTGTCAGTCAGTGTGGCGCTTTAAGGAGCCTATGTTCAGCAGGGGACGTCTTATGGCTGATGATGATGAAAACTGTCTTAAAATATCTGCAGTACCTACTCATTTGAGAATAACATTAAATTTTTAACTTAACCTCCTAAGACTGCATTCCTAAGTTCCTTCGTAGATTACTCCCACGCGTCCTGGAAGCTTATTTCCATCCTTCCAGTGCAAGGTCGTGCCTCGTTGACGCGGCTTAGCAGCTTGTTCTAGCAGACTTCATGCTTTGTTTAAATTAGGTATAACGTTATCAGTCAATATTTATATCCATTCAGTACACGGCGGTCTCTTTTTTTTTATTTTTATTATTAATAGGCTTGCGTTTGACTGCCATCACGGGAGCACTACGATGCCTACGATGGAGCTCGCTTGCCTAGAAGAAACCGATTCACTCGCGACTTGAAGACACCCAGATTATAATTATTAGGAAAATCCCACTCGGGCAGCGCATTCCACTGTTCAGCAGTTCGAATAAAGAAAGTCTCGTTCCTGTAGTGCAAGTACGAACTTTGGTCGTCAATTTTGACATTAGCCATCGACAAATTCAGGTTTGACGATTGTGTACATCATATTAGGCATTTTCATGTAACTTTTAAACTGGCGCGATTTGAACACATAATTTAATACATTAGGTACTATTATTACTCACGGGATATTTAAGTACCACGATTCTTATTTTTGTTGAGATAATAAGAATCGTGGTAAATATCCCGTAAGTATTAGGTAATAGTAATGCAGTAAACCATCATACGAAAGTCTAAAACATTCATCAAAACAAGTCGTTTTTGTAGTGGTAGGGCTCTCTTGCAGAGTCCGCCTGGGGACGTACCACACCTTTGCCAGTTATTCAACCGCCAAGCAGTAGTGTGCAAGCATTACTGTGTTCCGGATTGAAGGGCAATGTTTCCAGCGTAATTAATGGGCATACAGAGATTTAACATCTAACATCTAAGGGTGACGAGCGCAGTGCATTGCCGCGCATAGTTTTGAACTGTTGAAGTTCATAATTCTGGGTGGCACTGAAATGTTATGGGCAAGCGTGACGCTTAACATCAGGTGCGCGACTTGCTGGTCTCGTCACCGAGAATTATTAAAAAAAAAAAAACGCATAATTTAATGTTTCTTATCAGGAGTTAAAAACGCTAAAACTATTTTATTTGTATACCTCGACGTTTCGGACATGTTTCATTAGCCATGGTCACGAGCTGACTAAAGAATGCGGGTCTTCTCGGTGCGAAATGAGGGTGTTGAGATCTACCCTCAATTATTTTGGTCTTTTGGTCATTTGTTTTGGTTTGGTCTTGTTTTGGCGAAACGTCGAAATATATAAATAAAAAAATAGTTTTAGCGTAGTTAAGTCCTAATAAAAACATTAACCGATAAAAACCAATTCTGACGAAAAATAATTTTAATTACACGCGGGACAATTTCCATTTTCACAGAAGCTTTGAACGGTAGACGATGATTTGAAACGAACGCAAAGCAGCATAAATATCAATACTATTCAATAAGCTACTAGTTTTAATGAATAAATAGTTTAAAATTAAAATTGTATAGCTTGGGTACTAAAATAAGCAACGAGGCGCGATGCAGATAAACTAAGCGAGTCTATGCGAAGGTCGAGGCGCGTTCACACGTTACAGTGGCTCGATCGAGCGCTCGCCTACTAAACTTGAATTTGTAGGTCAATGCGAGCGACTTGCAACACTAGAGCTAGGTTGCTCAGAAGGACATTTGTTTCGTTAGGGCTTATTCTGATATTCGCGTCTATCGGAGCGAAGCTTCGCTTCGTGGTTTCATTTAATAATGAGACATAATATGTGGAGTTTCGCGGACGTCAGTATCCTTGATAGAGAGTCGAAGTTTCGTAACGCAGATGCTTATATTCGCGATAGGGCGTTACATCTTGCTTGCGTTACACAAAAAATTATATGGAACAAGAAACCCGATTATTTATTTGAAAAATTGACTTGGTTGAAAGATATTCACTTGAGTAATACTCGCTCTAAATCCCTGAATGCGCTATGCTTCCCTAAGCACAAGACCACCCGATTTAAAGGTTGCTTCAAATACAGTGCGTCTAAAATTTGGAATACCACCACATCCTATGAGGAAAATATGAATTCCGATACTTTTAAACTAAAATACAAGGGTTTGTTATATGAACTACAAAAACAGAACTTTAAAGCAACTTTTAAAATTACAAGAGATACCGAATATTTCACAATATTTCACAATTAAAATAAGTCTCAGTCATTGTTTCAAGTCAAGCAAAGTAAGTCACAATCAAGTCCACGGAATGCCCCAGTAAAGTGGTAGAGACTTTACTAGAGGTTTCTATGGAGTTTTGGAAACAACACGAAGAGACACGTTTCACAACATTATACTATTCACCAACACTCGTGTATGTTCACGAACACTTAATGGATAAAAATCCACCATTTCTTTCTTATACTATTTTATTGGTGTTATTAAATTTATAAGTATATAATTTTAGTTACATATCGTAAGTTATTTATGTAACCTATTATGTATTACTATTAGTTTGTAATATGTCTGTACGAGTATTTAGTGTAGTTTATAGTACAATTGTTACGTCATATAATCTCCATTATTGCACACCCCGTCTTTTACATTTTCTATGGAGACTACTTACATCATTACTACTTACATACATCTTCTACATTAACTCTCGCAATAACACAAGTTTTGGAAAATAATAATCGTCATTGTGGGGAAAAAAATAGTGTTGCCAGCAATTTTAGTGGCTTCGCCATTCCCGCCAAAGTTGCCGCCAAAACTCCGCGTAGCTCTTCTATCGAGGCGCGTTTACACGTCACCGCCGGTTCGGTCGAGCGCTCGCCTACTAAACTTGAATTTGAACGCATTTGGGTCAATGCAAGTGACTCCACCGTTAATAGCTTGCTTAGAAGGACAGCTCTTGAGGTTCAGAACAATCTGTGATTGGGTAGGTTTTTTCCTAATCCTATGTTCCTTTTATTTGCATTATCGTCATCAGAAGACGTCCACTGTTGAACAAGAGCGTCACCGTAGAGTACACATTGAACGGTTATCTGCCATTGGCATCCACCGGTTGCCCGCGACTTTCACAATCTCATCCAGTAGGAGGACCTTTCCTTCATTCGCGAACCTTTCTTCCCCATCGGCTATCTGTTCTTCGAGCGATGTGGCCTGCAAATTGCCACTTCAGCTTGCCTTGAAAGCTATGTATTATTTAGGCAATTTGCCTATTTCGTCTACCCACACAAATTATCACATTCCATACAAAAATAAGCACATACTTATTTATGCACGGAATTGTTGGTTCATTATCATTATTAGTTTTTGTTATCCGTACCTCTTTTATTTATTTTTTGTTTATCTATTAATACAGAAACATTACAATAAGTTGTTCATTATGGCCATAAAACCAATATGAGATTTATCTAGTCAATTACTTCTCGATAATATTCAAACAAGGAAAACAATAATAGTTTTTTTTTAATGTCTATTGATAATTATTAAGTCTATAGATAATTTAACCAACTTTGATCTCATTGTCTATGTAATACGTTTAATTTTTCGCCACTTCGTCGATTATCGATCTCAGGAGCCGAGGTGCGTTCACATGTTACAGCCGACTCGCTCGTGCTCTCGCCTACTTAACTTGAATTCGTAGGTTATGCAGCTGGGTCAATGTAAACTTGCTACACCGAACACTTCAAGGCACATTTTTTTTATTTATCTAGGATTTAGGACCTTATGATTTAGGATGCAGCGCAGAGTTTGGAACTGTTGAAGTTCAAAATGTTGGGTGGCATCGAATTGTAATGGGCAAGCGTGACGCTTAACATCAGGTGAGCGACTTGCTCGTCTCGTACGTCAAAACAAAAAAAAACTAGTATTTCTGCGACGTTTAGTCCAAAAATGACAAAGCAGTCTCAAATTTGCAAAAGAGCAGACCAGACCAGACTGTTGTCCAGACTGTTAAGTCCATGGCGCACAATGCCCAAGACGCAAAATGTCTGAAGCTCACAAAGACCAAAGAGGGAAACGTCTATAGCGCAAAACGTAAAAATTTACTTACTGTATAAATGTTTAATTTATTTTCTTGTTTGTTTCAGGTACGTTAGCGAAAAACTATTCAATTTCTTCCAATGATGGACGGTAATATTAGTTTTAGAATTTAAAAATAAGTAAAAAGCTGGTAAACGTAAATTTAAATAAATAAAATTTGCGATGACCCTAAATTTATACTAACTAAGCTAACGATTATTTGAGCCAAAAATAAAACCTAAGTCTTGACCGTGACTTACTATACTTGACTTAAACTATGAATGAGACTTGTTTTAAAGTTTACTTCAATTGAAATTAACACTTATTTTACTTCATTTGAAATATTAAAAAAACTTGACACTGGCTTAAAACCCTACCATGTGGAGCCAAAATATAAGAGGAAATATAAGTGTATGAAAGCCTTACGACCTATTATTATAGTAAAAACAAATTCCTATATACTTATATACTTCCAAAAATTAAATAAAATACAAAAGAAGGAGACACTAGTAACTGGAAATAACAAAATAAACATACTGTCAAAAAATAAAGCCAAAAGTAACGATAGTTATGCGGAAAGCGCTTACAAGCCAAAACGGTCCGGCCCGTTATCTAACCGTGAAAAAACGCGCCGCCCACCAGCTCTCGCTTACGGTATTTCGATCGTGCGGCCGAGACGGCACGCGGAAAACACCTGCAACAAACAGAGACGGATACAGTTTCATATTTGCGTCGCCAAGTAGTTTGTTTGGGCTAAATGAAGGCTTTATTAAATTAATTGCGCCTGTCAGGTTGTAGTTTTGTTTGATACGATTCGTTTGAATCCATTTTCTTTGATGGGCTTTTCTTTGTAGTATGGAAAGTAACAAGTACCTAAGTTAAGTAGAATTTTGTTTTCTGTTTTAGATTAGTTTTGTTAAAATAGGTGCTTCTTGTAAAAAAAGAATACAAAGACATAAATAATTGTTTCCCTATTACGTTTGTATCTAATTACTAGACGCCATGTATATAGTATTATAGATTCAGTTTTTAATATGAACTTCCGCATAGTAGGTAACGCATGAGCATGAGTTCATATATATATACACATATAATATTATAAATGCGAAAGTTTGTGTGTAAGTGTGTAAGTATTTAAGTAGCTAAGTATGTTAATGTGTTTGGTCCCCTTTCAACTCTGTAACGGCTGAACGGATTTGGATGAAATTTGGTATGGAGGTAGGTTATTTCTTGGATTAAGTCATAAGCAACTTTTTACCCCGATTTTTTTACCCTTCCTGTAGAATAGAGCGTGAAACCGCGGGGCGCAGCAAGTATTATATAATTATATAAATAGCATATGTGTTAATCCAAGGTGCATTCTACCTCCATACCAAATTTTATTCAAATCCGTTCAGCCGTTACAGAGTTGAACGCGAACATACTCTTCACTTAAACTTACTACTTACTTACTTCACTTACCTCCGAATACTGAAACGTTTGTTAACTTTGACAACAGATTAATTCTAATACTGCCTTTGTCTGGCACTAAGCAAATGACAGGCAGCAATAGACTTAATCTGTCGTCAAAGTTAACAAACGTTTCAGTATTCGGGGGTTACACACTTACACACAAACTTTCGCATTTATATTAATATTAGTATGATATTGCTTTTCGTTTAGTCGTACCACTTCTCTGTGGCCACTACTCTTCTCGCGCCTCTACTCGCGCTATACATTTATTTTACGTCTCTGTCCTACAGGGCTAGCATGTGCACCGCGACAAAATCTTCTCTACTATTCATGTCGTGAAAAATGAGACAAACATATACATAATAGTAGCCGTGTCCTGTTCTTACATAACAAAAAGATTTTGTCGCGGTTTTGTGGTACGACTAAACGCAAGATATAGCGATGGCAAGCAGGGCTATATCGCTATATCTTGCCGGCCCTTTGACCCACGCCAAAAACCGACCAAACCGGGAACGGAGACGAGTACAGCAAGGATACTACGTCCTTACCTACTTACCTCGGTTCTCGTCATGTATGTGGCCGCAGCATAACAGTATTAAAAACAATATTTCCTCTTTGGTAGCCATTTTGAAATTCTTAAATCGAATACCTCCTTCTGGTTGGTTAAGTTTTAGCACAAAGGTCCACCATTGGTTAAATACTTTAATGCTTCATTTATACTATATGCTAATGAGTAGAACTTTAGGTAATCAATATTTTCCTGTTTCCCTAGCTAGAAGTAGGAAAACGGACGTAGAGACGTTTTTAAATTGTACCTATTAGGTCTTAAATATAAGTAATTAATTATTTTGCATCTAATTAAAATATGGAAACTTTATAAGTAAATATATTAAACCAGTAGGAGAATATGTAATTATGTACCAGGGCCGTATTCACGATTTTATTGACCGACGTCATATAACTATGACACAACTAGCTTACCCACGCGGCTTCGCTCGCATGTAAGCTACAGTACATGAATAACCACTTTTCACCACTTTAGGGGTAGATTTTCGAAAAGTCCTGAGACATTCCTTTCTGTATTTTGAATGCTTTATACAAACCGAATTTCATCGGCTAAGCATGAAAAAATATTTTGTTACAATAAAAACTTTTGGGATCTCTTTACCTGCCTACGCTGCGTCCTCCAGTATAAATACATATTATAAAGGGTGGCCCATCGGCAAGTGACCGCCCGAAAAGGGCTTTACATCATTATGAACAAATTTTACTATGGGACCAAACCTGAAATCGAGAAAAAAAAATCTGCTGTTCCATAGAAAAATGTAACTCGACAAAATGTATGGAACAGCAGGTTTTTTTTCCTTGATTTCTGGTTTGGCCAGACGCCAGTGCTGTGTTGTTAATTGTGCTCTTAATTTAGAATAATAATTTTAAAGTTGTAATATTTTTCTTTCCAAAAAATTAATTACAATTTAAATAAATATTAGGGTAAAAACAAACAATTGTTCATTATTCCTATTACACTGGACGCGACGTTGACATAATATTGGAAGACACTACATAATATTGGTTATTTTTGACATAGTTTGAAAATGAAGTTCCGCAAAGTTACGCCTGAATCAATCAACTAAAAGAATTTTCTTTAAAGCGTTTAAACAGATTATAGACATTATATTATATAATACAACATAATTATAAACTTCTTGAAATCCACACTTAGAATATCCTTAATGTGAAAACGAGCGAGCAAGACGCGTGGTCGCGACAAGGGCCCTAACAACCTAAACAAACTGTTACCCGAGCCCCACTGCAAGGCCGCGCCCTTGCTCCGCCACTCCAATACCTTCAAAAGTATGGAATTACATATGTAATGCGCATGTACTGTAATTGATAAGTTTTATTTGCGTTTCGGAGTCAAGGCCCAGCGAAATGGGAGCAAAATGTCGGGTTGAACGGATGATTAAAGCAGGACAAATGATATGCTATCACTTTTGGGTTTTACATTGATCTCCGAGGCTACTATGACCACGAGTGGCATTGGTGGACGTGGTGGACGTTTTTCACACCCAGCGTCATCTAGCCCCAAACTATTCAAACTTGTACTATGGGAAACAGATAACTGATAGAATACATGAACATATATTTTTTTTGTAAATACATACATAAAATACATAGAAACACCCAGACGAAGAACCAACATCCTTGTTTATCACACAAATGTTTGTCCTGGGTGGGAATCGAACCCACAACCTACAGCTCAGAAGGCGGACATCCACCCACTGAGCCACAAGGCTATGATACGTTAAATTGTAGGTTTTGTTTGTTTGTCCTATATAGTAGGCGTTGTATAAAGTTGCTTTCCCACCAGAGATATGCTATGCAGCTAAGCTACGAACGAGGTAAAGCTAACCTACGAAACTTATGCTAATAACTTATGCTATAGCGGACCAGGTCAGATGTGCTATAAAATATGTGCAACTTGAGCTAGTGGATGCATCCCATCCTCAGCTCCCATCCGTAGCTCACATCCGTAGCTCCATCCGCAGCACTCCCATCCGTAGCTCCCATCCGTTGATCTCATCTGCAGCTCCCATCCGCAGCTCCCATCCGCAGCTCACATCCGTAGCTCTTATCCGCAGCTTCTATCCGCAGCTCCCATCCGTAGCTCACATCCGCAACTCCCATCCGTAGCTCACATCCGCAACTCTCATTCGCAGCTCACATCCGCAGCTCCCATCCGCAGCTCACATACGCAGCTTCCATCCGTAGCTCATATCCGTAGCTCACATCTGTAGCTCCCATCCGCAGCGCTCCCATCCGTAGATCCCATCCGTTGATCCCATCTGCAGCTCCCATCCGCAGCTCCCATCCGCAGCTCACATCCGTAGCTCTTATCCGCAGCTTCTATCCGCAGCTCCCATCCGTAGCTCCCATCCGCAACTCCTATCCGTAGCTCATATCCGTAGCTCTCATCCGTAGCTCACATCCGCAACTCCCATCAGTAGCTCATATCCGTAGCTCTCATCCGTAGCTCCCATCCGCAGGTTCCATTCGTAGCTCCCATCTGTAGCTTCCATCCGCAGCTCCCATCCGTTGCTCCCATCCGCAGCTCTTAACAGCAGCTCCGTAGCTCCCATCCGTTGCTCCCATTCGCTGCTCCCGTCCGTAGCTCCCATCCTTAGCACGCAGTCCTCTGTGTAAAAAACATACTTCGTGGAAGCCGTTTTCAAGTAGCTATGAAAAAGAATGGTTCCTTATTGGTGGATGTCAAACACATCCGTAGCTACACAGCGTAACACATCTCCGATGGAAAACCAGCCTTAGGACCAGCCACTCGGTCTATACGAACTTAGAATTAACATACTATAATGTTTTTTTTAATTATTAACCTCCAAACGGATGTGCTTATAAGTTTAGTTTAAAATGTGTAAGTACCTGTGTCTATGACATCGTAGCTCTCCATCAACATTGTTTTGATTTCGTTTTTTTTTTTTTTTATATGACTATTAATTGAGAATATTTTAAAAAAATCAGACAATTTTTTTAAGAACATCAGCTCAAGATGAGTTTTGTAGCCCTTTTCTAGTTGTTACGGGAAGTCAATAAAATGTTTAGTTTATAACTAGCGACCCGCCCCGGCTTCGCAAGAGTACTAAACGTCACAGGATCAGCTGGGCTAATCTGAAAATTCCCTGAAAATGTCATCAAAATCGGTCCGGCCGTTTTGGAGTCTATAGGGAACATACGTACAAACATCGCCTTTTATAAGGAGATATCCTAGTGACGAGCGCATGTGTATTCCCGCGCAGCGTTTTTTCTGTTCAGCTGCAAAGTTCCAGCTGGCTGCTGAACTGCTATGGGCAAGCGTGACGCTTAACATCAGGTGAGCCACTTGCTTGTTCCGTCATCAAGTTCATAAAAAAAAGCCATGCAGGAAAATTCTCCGCACCCTATGCAGGACGAGGAATGGCGCTTACGATTGAGCCGCTTAACATTAAATCAAGCGATATGCGCCTGCCTGAACACAGTCAGACAGGCTCTTCGAGCAGGCCAATCAAGTTACTTCCCATGCACTAGCACCTCCAACCAATTGGTGAAAGTATGCTATTTTTCGCTTAACGTTTTCGTGAGGAAACATAACAATAATTATAATGGATCATGTACCTAGGTATATAAGTATACTTACGTTAAATTAACACTTAAAACTGTATCTTTTTCATTTAGAATCTGTAACTCTGCGCCGTTATCTATGTGAGCCCTCACATAATCCCTAACGTTCAATTTTATCAGTGAACTAGAAACTTTATAATCTGCTTATCGCACTATGATATCACAGCATATTCGCAGTGTATATCAGTGTATACACATAATTATTGCCATTATATATTAAGGCCTATATACATGACCAGCAATCCTAGCACGCGAGACAAAAACTTCTCTACGCGTTAGGTCGTGTGAAAATGACAGAATAGTTATACAAGAGAGTTGTTTTTGTGTTCGAGTCCCGAGTTTGAATCCCGAGTGCTTCTATAATTGAATCCCGAGCGTAGCAATTTAAATATATATTGTAAGTTAAAATATTGAGGGTCGCGAGGGATTCAAAAACAGACCTCGAGACAAACGTATTCATTTTTATACATCGAAGCTTTATTGGTCCTGATACGACTGCGGCTATATACCTCAATTCTAATATGAGTTAGGATTTTTAAATCTTCATGCCAAAATTCTGATAACGTGTAAAACGGCACAACGTTCGTAATCATAACCATGAACTCTCAAGAGAACACATAAAAGTAAATCTAGTATTCTAAGCGAGTACAAGGTTAATACGCAGTTTCCTGTTTTTAAGCATATTCTAATCTTTCAGACAATGCCTTTAAAAATAGGCTGGCTGGCTTATACGGAAGCTGGTAATAAAGTTTGCGCTTTGGTCCTTAGGTAGGTAGTCAGTCATCTACTTATTTATATAGAGTACTAGCTGCGCCCCGCGGTTTCACCACTTTTCTACAGAAACTGAATATTTTTCCCGGGTAATATTAATCCAGGGTGTAAGCTACCTCCATAACAAATTTCATTCAAATCCGTTCAACCGTTACAGAGTTGAACGGGAACAAACACACTTACATACTTACCCGCTTACACACAAACATGCGCATTTATAATACTAATGTGATTTGTATATGGACTATGATTTACTTAGTCAAATTATTAAATCAATATTGATCTTCGTTAAAGTAAGAGCAGCGGTAGAATAAGTATGGTATTTATCAATAGACTGACATTTTGTCGTCTTCAAAATCAGTTTTATCGATTCTAAATATCATATTTGTCGATTTTAAATTTCATTAAGGCAAGTCAGTAAAATACCACTTTTCATCTGGCCAGTTGTTTATTAACTCTGTCATATTTCCACGTTACATTATTTTTTATTACCATAAATAAATAATAAATAAATTGAATTAAGCCCTAAGTAAATATATACAACCTTTAAAGGTTGAGGTTATTAAAAACACTAATAACCTAACGGTATGGACCCGGAAATGTCCTTAACCTGCAACCAGAACCACATTAGAAAATTGAGCACCCCAAGCCGCCAAGCGTGGGGATTATGGTAACAAAAGGTCACTAAAGGCCTTCGTTCAGTAGTTGACGACTTCTGCAGGTACACAAACAATACCTGTATATAGATTTGTACATATTTAAATTATACAACTGTTTTCTTTTGAATTTTAGAGACAAATTTTTAGAGTGTTTTTTCGGGTCCATTTGACTAAAGGAATATATCATCTCATCCCGCGGGTTCGGTTTGAGGCGGGTCCAATTGACGTAAGAGTCAAATCAATTTCGAGCCATTTGTTCATAAAAAATATTTGTGCCACAAGATAATGCGATAATTTAGTGTAAACGTGTCGTGTCACCCACAACTCTCACCTTGGCATAGATGTTAGCGTGGCCGTTAGGTACTTTACACACTAAGCTTTCGTACTCGTTGTGAATATCGCGATAGAGCTATGTCCTACCGCCTTTAGAGTTTCTGTACCAAAATGATTTTTTGTTTTAATTCAAATTCAAATTCAAAATCATTTATTTCAGGTTAAATTTTACCCATACAAGAAAATAAAATTATATCAACACATTACAAATCAAATATTACAATAAGTCAAAATTAAATTAAGTTTAGATTAAAAAAATTAATAAGATGTCAATGCTGCAATTGTGATCTAGTACTTTCTCGCCGGCATTGGTACATGCCTCTCGCAGCAATGCCGGAGGAAAGTCCAGTCCAACCTGCCCGCAATAATTTTTAATAAAACAAAACGCACGTTAAATTTTGTCGGTTATCGACTATAGTTTCGATTACATTCGGTGACATTTATCAAAGAATGCTACGAGTATAAGCGTGACACGCGCGCGACCTCGTCTCGCCTTGCACTGAACCAGCTGACGAATAACCGACTCAATTTAACGTGAGAATTCCCGTTTTATTAATTAAAATAAAATGTGTCAAAACCACGTCAGTTTTCAGAGTAAAAAAGTAGTTTTTTTTAATTCATATAAACCGCTTTGCCGCTTGGCGACCGCATCACCCTGAGGGTTCTTACATCAACTGGACCCGCCCGAAACTGGATCCGCGGGATCAGTTGACAAACTCACAAAATAATATATATGTATGAGGATATGTTATGTTTCTTTTGTTCGTCTACCTTTTTTTAGGGTTCAAAAACGGGCAAAAGCTGTCAAAAAGGAATCTACACTCGTCAAATTAGGTGAAGCCGTTTAGGCTAGGTTCACAGCAACAAACAAACACAGATAAGTATGTTAGTACTTACAAACACCAGACCTCAAAAAATTACCCTCTTTACCCCCGAATACTGAAATGTTTGTTAACTTTGACGACAGATTAAGTCTATTGCTGCCTTTGCCATTTGCTAACAAAAAGACAAACAACAGACAAAGGCAGTATTAGAATTAGGCCTAGCCCCTGTTGCCCTGATGCCGGGGCAATAGAATACGGCATCGATATCCCCTGCCTGTAGTAAGAGCCTACTAAAAGGGGACCTCTGGGCTCGGGGGTGGTTAGAGATGGGGCTCTAACCACCATCTACCAAAGCGAGCCCGGGCAGGACAACAGCATCAAGTGGCGGACGCTGTTGTAGGCTTAAACGTCTCACGACAGGTATTAGCTGTCCCGGGAGGAGCTGAAGCGTGGTGCTGAGGGCTCCGGTGCGTTCCCTTGGAGATCCCGGAGTCCTCAGTCCGGCACCAAGGCAGGCCACCGGGGGGGTTTTAGTGGGTATAATCCCACATAACCCGGCTGCACCCCAAAGCAGACACCCGTCTGCTTGGTGAAGACATCCCCTCGCAAAAAAAAAAAAAAAAAAGCCTAGCCCCTGGATACTGTCGGGGGCTAGGCAGTCAGGTAAATGTTCCTAATCAGATGACCCCTTTCACATTCCAGCACCACCAATGACAAACACAATGCAATTTTCACTAACAATTAGCGCTCGTTAATCACTGATAGACAGATAAAAGCTTGTAAATCGTTTTGTTCGGCCAGCCCAGGGTCACACTTCAACGTCAAAAATGTTAACGACGTAGCCAATGTCAGAGGCAGGAGTGGGCATTCAACGAGTTCTTAAATCTATGTATTTCAAACGAAAATGTAGAGGGGCGCCCAAAAACCTGGCGACATTACCCCGTTGAATTGCCAAGCTCAACCCTTTGACCGAGATAAGCGCCAGCTCTTTGGTCACCTGTAACTTCGACGAGGCGCCTGGACAGCTCCTATATTAAAATACGGGCGGCCGGACCCCAAGGACCCATTGTCTCAACCCCAAACAGATTTCTCTTTTAATAATAATCCTTGTTATCTGCCGTCGTTATTATAATAATAACGACGACGACGATCTCGGTCAAAGGGTTGAGCTTGGCAATTCAACGGGGTAATGTCGCCAGGTTATTGGGCGCCTTACCCGTAGACAGCGACCTAAATGCGGTTTTTTATTTGTAGTTATTTTAGATTAAATTTATTTAAGTATTATATTTGTAGTTTTAGTTTGTCTATTTAAGTTTAGATTATATTTAGTTTACTTTAGAGAAAAATTTGTAAAATTAGTGAATAAAAAAAAAGTGAAATAAAAAACCCGACTGCAAAATGTAGTCCTAACTGGATACTGATAACCAATAACAGGTCAACCCACAAAAAAATTTTTTTTTTTGTTAATGATACAGAACGCGTTCTGTATCATTAACAATTTTTTTTTTTATTAATTACAATAATTTGCTTATCAGTATCCAACTAATATTATGAATGCCAAAGTTACTCTGTCTCTCTGTCTGTGTTTGTCGCGTTATCACGGCTAAACGGTTAAACGGGTGAACGGATCGTCCTGAATTTTTACATATATATAGCTTAAGGATCGGAGACGGATACAGGCTACTTTTTTTTGTAGGTCCACGCGAACGAAGTCGCGGGTAACAGCTAGTCACACTAAAATTATAAATGCGGAAGTTTGTGCGTAAGTATGTAACACAGATAAGTATGTAAGCGTGTTTGTTCCCGTTCAACTCTGTAACGGCTGAACGGATTTGAATGAAGTTTGGTATGGAAGTAGCTTACACCCTGGATTAATACATGGGCTACTTTTTATCCCGGATAAACTTTTGGTTTCTGTAGAATACGGGGTGAAACCTCGGGGGGCACTAGTGTTGGAAATTGAAAGATAACATTCACAAATTGGAAGCAATATCGCATCTCCGTCTCAGCATCGGATTTCCGAGAAGCCAAATGCTAGGAAGCAATTGCTTGTACATTATTAATTTTTCGCTCAAACATGCAACTAAGGTAAACAAATTGATGACCTAATTATGTATGAAAGTATATGTATGTTTGTGCGTTCCTATATTACTTCCTGTAGCCTAAACGGCTTGACCGATTTGGACGAGTGAGGTGTCGTTGGATTCCTCTTTAAGTCCTGAGTGTAGGCTGCATTTTGCAGTCGGGTTTTATCTTTTAATAATATTACTTGTGATACATACAGGGTATGTTAAGCCGAAAGGTGCGCTCATAGTACTCGAGGTTGTGAACAATTTCTACTATGAGAGCAACCCCGAAATCGAGAAGCTCTGCACGAAATTGTCCGTTTCACGCAACATTGCTGAATAAAATCCTGACATTCGCCTCAGTTTTTCATGATACGTAACTGTTCAGCGTAACCGATTGCCCATTTTGCACGACATTTTGCATTTTAGTCTATTATTACCACATTTTTGCACGACATTGTGCATTTTAGCCTGTTATTACCACATTTTTGCACGACATTGTGCATTTTTGCCTGTTATTACCACATTTTTGCACGACATTGTGCATTTTTGCCTGTTATTACCACATTTTTGCACGACATTGTGCATTTTAGCCTGTTATTACCACATTTTTGCACGACATTGTGCATATTAGCCTGTAATTACCACATTTTTGCACGACATTGTGCATTTTAGCCTGTTATTACCACATTTTAGCACGACATTGCTCCGGCGCGCTTGCCAGTTATGTAGTCAAATAAATAAAATGAATCGCTGCGTCTAGGCCGCGACAGCGACTCGTTGCAAGGTCGCTGGAGGGTCGCCATGAGGCTGGAAATCGCTGTACAGTTCCATTAAGTATACAAATTCGTGTATTGCTTCAATTTAATTGCTGCTGTAAATATTTATATACCTGCCATAAGTGGTATTGTTACATGTTTACCGATAATAATTATAAACTACTAGCTGTGTCCCGCAGTTTCACCCGCTATCCTACAGGAACCGTTAAATTTTCGGATACCTCCAGCCTCCTAAGCTACCTCCATACCAAATTTCATTCAAATCCGTTACATACAAAACCGTTACAGAGTTGAACGGGAACAAACACACTCACATACTTACCTACTTACATACTTACACCATTGCACACAAACTTTCGCATTTGTAATATTAGTGCGAACAACTAATTTACTACTTATTGTAACTAAAAAATTATATAAGATAATTTATAACAATTACAACAACAACAAACAACAGCAATTAACAACAACAATAAATTAATTTAACAATTTATTTGTTTATTTGTAATATAGATAGTTAACCTAACTAATATTATAAATTCGAATGTAACTCTGTTATTTTGTCTATCTGTCTCTATGTCTGGGTGTTTGTCGCGCTATCAAAGCTAAACGACTGAAAGGATCAAGCTGATTTTTGCATAGACATAGCTTAAGGGTCGGAGACGGACGGCTACTTTTTTTTAAGTTAACGCAAACGAAGTCGCGGGTAACAACTAGTCATCCATAAAACTTTGTTACATAAATTATGTTGTATTAAGTTGCCTACAGATATCTTAGACGACTTCTAATTTCAGATAGCGTGCCCAAAATTCGCGTTGCACCGCTGGATGGCGAGGCTTTCTGCCAGAAATACTGGCAATTTTGGTCACGATCAAAAATTACTACCTACGTGTGAATCAACCAATTCAAGAGGCGTCGGAATAACCGATCCATACATATTTAACGAGAGAATTCCCGTAACACTAAAGTAAAATGACTATTGGTAGGCTAACGATTCTTATCTGAATATACCTAACTAGTCGTCTGAATATAAGTTGGGCTATTAACTGTATACGTACTAGGGTACCAAACCGACTGTCAGGCGGTTTCGCATTGCCTAATCATTACACATACTTCGATACCAAGCATCAAGTAGGTACGTTCTAATCAACGTGGTCTAGGAAATCCCGCGTACGCCGCTATGATGGAGTCACCACTTGCGCCCGCGCGGTTCTAACCTAGAAACGAACTGGATTTCGTGACATGCGCATGTGCGAGTGAAACGCTGTATGTGTGTTGACACAACACACATTAGACGTTAGCGAAACTATTCTAGCTATTTCAAACCGTATTTTAATGATGTAAAGTTTGTTTTTAGACAGTAAATTAACAAATTAGTATTGTTAAATCACTTGACATGGCATTGGTCGGTTCGAGGTATGATAAAATGGGCGTAGTTTTAGTTTGCTGGTAGAGTTCGTTTAGTAGGTTCGGAATGATAGGTCGGTACATACATAGGCGTAGATATATCTAGTTATACCTAAATGTTGGTTAAAGTGGTGTCAAGGTTAGGTTTGATGGTTTCTACGTCTATGCATTGTGGAGACATGTTTGGTGAGTTGTTTTATTTTGTTTGAAACGTTTTGAAGTGTTGGCATTGCAGTACGAGGATAATAATTGTTTTGCAGTAGAAAACAATGTGTAATAATACATTTGAGACTAAATTAGGTAATTACGTGGGATTAAGAAATTTATTTCAATGTAAATTAATTAGAAATGACGCGCGTCATTTTTGCGTGGGTTAGTGATGAGAATAATCCCATGATGCTTTTAGTATGTTTTCCCATCTGCCCTAAAAGGGAGTATAATTTCCGCTGCCGTAGCCAGCAACGATTAAATTGTCGGAAGTAAGACCAACCTACTGAATGATGACTCAATGTTTCGCCGGTTTCCGGGTTTTTATTTTTTAAAACCCTGAACCGACTGTCATTCGACTCGTTTCTGTCATCGAAAGAGTTTTAGAGTTTTTTATATAAGGTATAGAAAAGTAGGCGGTATACTTATTTCAAAAGTTAGTTGTAAATAACCTTTACAAAAAAATAACAGCACTTAAAATAACTCTACAAATGTCTAAACTTGCGCACTCATGTCACGAAAGTATCAGGAAAGCAGGTGAGCGGCCGAGCGCGAATTATCTAACGAAACGCCACCTGCCGGGGCCAGAACTAGTTGCGCCAGTATGGGGCTGGAACGGGTCCTATTTATATACCTAGACCATAGACCGTTCAGTACTGGGGTCTGTGGCGAGCTTGGGTTAAAAAAGGAAACATGAACCACGCGAAAATAAAATAAAAGATTTTCCTATCCCGTGCACCTCATTAGATAGTTTTTTTTCTTATGTTTTTGCTCCATGTATACATTGTGTATTAAGCCAGTGTCAAGTATTGAAATATTTCAAGTGAAGTCAAATATTCCACAATTAAAACAAGTCTCAGTCATACTCTAAGTCAAAGTAAGTCACGGTCAAGTCCACGTCTTGCCCCCGTGAAGTGGTGGAGTATTTTATTATTTTTCATCATTATACTATTCACGAACACTTAATGAATAAAAATCCACCATTCACACATTAACACTCGGAATAACACAAGTTTCGGAAAATACAATGATGCGACATGACTGCTTGACGTTCCCGCCAAACACTCTTTGGGTTGTTTCGTCTTCGTCCTAAAAGATATAAAATTATTATGAAGTGCCTCCGCAGCCGGAGCCGGCAACTAGACCGATCTATCTATCTCATTAGTTATGTAAATTAAAGATCGCATGTTTTTTTTTCTTCTCTTTCCTCCTAAGAGGATTTTGGCGTCGCACGTCTTATGCATTTGCCAGTGTAAAGTATGGTTATATATATTCAAGTTTTGTTAAATATTATCATACAAGTCATAGTCACAGTCAAAAGCGAGCAAATCAAGTCACGGTCAAGTCCAAGTCATGCCCCAGTAAAGTGGTGAAAACTTTACTAGAGCCTTCTATGGAGTTTTGGAAACAACACGAAAATTCACGTTTCACGACATTATACCATTCACCAACACGCGTGCATGTTCACGAACACTTAACGGGTAAAAATTCACCATTTTTACACATTAACACTCGAAATAACACAAGTTTTGGAAAATAATAAAATGACGCGACATGATTTCTTCACGTTCCCGCCAAAACTCCCGATCGCATGTTGAGATAATGCTTTTCGGTTATATTGTCTATGATAGCGTAGAGGGAAACATGATTACAAAAGACGTTTTGTCGATTAAAAACTCATTGAATAGACATCGAATTATACAATTTTTTCGATATATCTCCGAATCTTACTATAATGAGTTAATAATCATTCCTAGGATAAATTTTAATTAAATTTAATTTTAGCATACCACAGAATTTCTATTGATTTCTTGGTTTAGTTGTAATTAGCAATTATCTGATTTTTAGACTAACGCGCGCTAAAGTCTTCTCTTTTCATCTGCACGCGAAAGTGTATAGCGCTTTCTTTTTCTGGAATTGGCCTCATATAATTAAATTTACATTCTGGTTTTAGTGTGGAAATCCTTATTATTTGCGTGCTCAGTTGTCTCGCGCTCTTTCATAGGTATTACCTATTGAAGAAATGAAATTACTAGATAAGTGTGATTTTTTTTAAATTAAAAGAATAAGAAAATACTTACTATTCTATACAAACGGTTAAGTTTTTCACGATAAAATGTAGCCTATGTTATTCCAGGGAATAAGATACCTCCACACCAAATTTCATCCAAATCCGTTCAGCGGTTACAGAGTTGAACGGGAACAAACACACATACTTACCCACTTACCTACTTTCATACTTACTCACTTACACACAAACTTTCGCATTTATAATATTAGTGTGATTGGTTTGGTCCAGCGCTGCATTAAAGAACTGCTCATGAACCCTAAAACTTTATCCATTTATATAAATTTGTAATTAATTAATATTAATTTGTAATTGTTAAGAACGCAACTGTATGACAATAAAGAATATTCATTCATTCATTCATTCATTAGTATTGTGAATTTTTGGTTCGAAAATACGACGAAGAAAAGTAGTTGTTTTTAGAAAACCATAATTTTTTTTTGCAAAAACAAAACATAGGGCATACCTAGATTATAGTTAATCCAAGCCATAGACACCAAAACAAAAGGTTTTGTTAAGATTTAGGGGGTGATAACAGACTACCCCCGAAACGATAATTTCATCATTTAAGGGGCAACGTTTCACTCAGCGCGCGAAATTCAAATTTTCTTGCGTTTTATGTCAATTACAGCTTAATTACTCTTCGTAGGTTCATGAAAACTAATTTTGCGATAATAAATATATTGTTTCAAGAAATTGCACCAACCAAAAATTCAAGTTGAAAGCTAGTATAAGTACATTTCCCACTAAACAAAAAAACAAGATGAAAATCAGCTTATTGAAATTTGTAGCTAAACCAATGCTATCTAGGTAATCATTTTACCCATAATTTCTTAAAATAACTTATTTATTGGCGCAAAATTGGTTTCAATAAATCCACGATGAGTAATTAAGCTGTAATTGACAAAAAACACAAGAAAATTTAAATTTCGCGCGATGAGTGAAACGATGCACCTTAAGAAAACTCACTAACTGTCTCTATCGCACGTACGAGAAAAAGAGCGACAGCTACACAATTTCAAATATTGAATGCCCCAAAACCTAATTACTGTTAGGTTACAGTTCTTACTTGATTCTAATGTTTATATAAAGCGAAAATAAGGATTCATCTCGTCGTATTTTTCTATTGAGTGAACTGTTACTGAGGGCTTATAATCTGACTTTGAAACATTCGTGATTTTGATTCGTGCGAGAGCATGCCATCCCGCTCGTACCAATTTAATCGCACTATGCGCGGTCCCGCTCGCGCACTATCACTATCGCTTTCAGAGTTTCGGGATAAGCCCGCGCTGATCGTATTTCTGTCTTTCCAAAATAGGTACATTATTCTAATTCCATAACTTCTGGATTAATCATAGCAGTTGATACAGACGTTTAAAAATTACCAAAATTGCTAACAGTTGGTAAATTAGGCCTAAAACTGTATTGCGTCTTTTGCACTTATCATGACTTAGTTCTTGTTGTAGTACAAGCTGTACTATTTGTCATGTGCAAGCGCACGAGTGCAAATTGTGTGTCACGGCCGTATGATATAACATGTATAGATAGGTATAGAGACCAGCTGATTCACGCACGCATAGTAATTTTGCTTTGTTTGCCTGATTCGATGCTGCTATGGTGCAGTGGTTGTGCAAGACTTATGGTAGATACTGATAGGGTTCGATTCTGAGAGAAAATCAGGAGACTGCAGGAATCGGAAAATCTAGTTAGCGCACTTCCGCGTGCAGAAACGAGGTGGACCTAAGTAGCGTGCGCCTATCCATCGAATTTGCAAATCTATATAAATACGTAAGCGGCAATGCACAGCGGGCAATGGAGAGAGCTATGCTCGGAGTTTCTTTGCGCGATAAAATCCGGAACGAGGATATTCGTCGAAGAACCAAAGTCACCGATATAGCTTTCAGAGTTTGCAAGCTGAAGTGGCAATGGGCAGGCCACATTACTCGAAGAACCGATCACCGGTGGGGAAGAAAGGTTCTTGAGAGGCGACCTCGAACCGGAAGACGAAGGGTAAGCAGGCATCCCACTAGGTGGACCGACAGCATTGTGAAAGTCGCGGGCAACCGGTGGCACGTTGTCGGTCGGTGTGGCGGTCCTTGGGGGAGGCCTATGTTCAGCAGGAGACGTCTTTTTTCTAAACTATACATCTCAGAAACTTGTAATCTTCCATGTTGATAGATCTTAGTAAAAACTTTCTTTTAAAATTATTTCGGGCAACATGTGAAAACGGTAAAAACGGATAAATACTTCAAACGTCCTACGCAGGCGAGCTTAGTAGCCATGCCATGATTAGTAGGGTTCCGTAGGCACGGAACCCTACTAATCATGGCCCGACATGCTCTTAACAAGTTATTTAAAATAAAAATTACAGAGAGAACGTTTGATTTTGTCTCACGAGACAACTGACTGTCGGTCAACATTTAGGTGAGTTGTGGTCAAACGCCGAGCCTGTCAACCATAAAAAATGCGTTTTCCGACTGTCTAGTGACAAGTTAAGAGTACAAAATTTAGGGTCCATTTCATCATTTTCGAGAAAAGGGCCAAGTTAGCTACTCGCCGTTAAAGGTAACTGTAGAAGTTATTTACTACTTTCAAAATGTCGGAGTAGAGCGTCACATTAACCCAAACCTAACAAAAACAAAAGTTACTTGCGACTTCTACTCGCCAATTAGCACTAATAGGAAATAAGATAATCAACACTACTTTGAGATGATGAAAGAGACTTACATAATTATTCGTCAATAAGTGTACGTAGGTCAACAGATTACAATAATAATCAGATACAGTTATATAATACATTAAACGTTAGTAAATATACGGACATATTATTATTTCTATTTATAATATAATGTCATCCATCAGCTATTAGTTTTTATAAGTAAAAAAATATTGTTCCCAAAATGCTGACCCAAATGACAAATTTTACAATAAATAGTTCATGCTAATATAAAGTAACTACTTAAATTTTTGTGTATTATGTTATTTAATTAGTTACTTTTTATTAGCATGAACTATTTATTGATTTATTTAGATGTATGTTACAATGTGTGAGTGTATATGAAAGTATAATTGTAAGTAAAATTGTATTTATACATGTTTTTTTTAACTATATTAGGTCAATTCAATGTTGTCAACAATCACAATAACATTATAAATGCGAAAGTTTGTGTGTAAGTGTGTAAGTACACACTACTACTACTACACTAATTACTAGCTGCGCCCCGCGGTTTCACTCGCTATTCCACAGAAACCAAATATTTTTCCAGGATAAAAAGTAGCCTATGTGTTATTCCAGGGTGTAAGCTACCTCCATACCATATTACATTCAAATCTGTTCAGCCGTTTCAGAGTTGAACGGGAACAAACACACACCAAGCAATTAGCTTTTTTTTCTTGTACAAGGCAAGACGAGGTCACGCGCGTGTCTCGCTTAGCATTCCTTGATAAAAGTCACCAAATGTAATCGAAACTATAGTCGGAATAACCGACTCAATTTAACGTGAGAATTCCCGTTTCATTAAAATAAAATTATCAAAACCACGTCAGTTTTCATAGTAAAAAATAAAAATCGTGGTAAATATCCCGTGAGTACTAATAGTAATCTAATCTAACGTATTTGTCTTCTCTTTCACACCTAATACAAAATAATCATAGAAGTAATGTTCTCTTATAATGTCCACAAGCAAGCTAAACAACATAATTTCTAATGCTTACATCGTTACAATGGTTGATTCTGTATGTAATCTCACGTTTAGGTAGAAAGTGGCGACCCTTCTGAACTTTAATCTTTGACTGTTTTCTTCAATAACTTTCATAGACTTGTTTTAGGTACCTATAGGCAAATTCTGTTTAGGGCTGTCGTTGTTTTTTTGGGTTGTTTCGTCTTCTGAGACTGTGGTAGTGGTAGGGCTCTTCTGCAGAATCCGCCTGGAGAATTACTACACCTTTGCCAGTAAGTTATTCAACCGTCAAGCAACATTACTGTATTCCGGATTGAAGGGCATTGTTTTTTTTTTCCCGGTGACGAGACGAGCAAGTCGCTCACCTGATGTTAAGCGTCACGCTTGCCCATAGCAGTTCAGTGCCACCCAGAATTTAGAACTTCAACAGTTCAATACTATGCGCGGCAATGCACTGCGCTCGTCACCCTGAGATGTTAGATGCTAAATCTCTGTATGCCCAGTAATTACGCTGAGTTTCCAGCATAAAGAGATTTAACATCTAACATCTCAGGGTGACGAGCGCAGTGCATTGCCGCTTATGGTTTTGAACTGTTGATGTTTCAAAATTCTGGGTGGCACTGAACTGTTATGCACAGGGCCCTTTTTCTCTATTGCCATAACTAGCTTGTTACGCGCCATGTTAAGTTCACTCCGTGTTAGTCGCATGAAACGGTATTCTCTAAGTTTCTTACCCCCGAATACTGAAACGTTTATTAACTTCGACGACAGATTAAGTCTATTGCTACCTTTGTCATTTGCTTAGTGACAGACAAAGGCAGCACTAGAATTAATCTGTTGTCAAAGTTAACAAGCATTTCAGTATTCGGGGGTTAAACGCGCGATTCTTCACGATTATAGGAGCCGCATTTAAGTTTAGAGCATGTTATGACGTCACGCGTTATTGGCAAGCTATCTTATGTGCGATAGAGAATAAGGGGCCATGCGTGAAGCTTAACATCAGGTGAGCGACCTGCTCGTCTCGTCACCAAGTTCCATAAAAAAACAATCTAATTTTCAGTGGCAACCCTTTAGTTCTAATTCCGTCAGGACAGCCCACGTTATAAATACAGTTACCGTACTGGGAACTGGCAGAGTGTTCCCTAGTTCTAAAGTCCTCCCACTTGTCAAAGTAAGCAATCAAACAATCGTGTATTGAAATATGTGAGAGAAAAACTGTATTAGTCCAACAAAAGCTCCGTTCAAAGCATTGTTTCCCATACAACGTGAAATTTCTACTGTGAAGCGCATTTCCTATAATATTAAGGTGGTTTCACACACGGCGACTGCGACAGGCGACAGAGGGCAGCGGCAGGACCAAAGACCTGAAAAGTAATTTTTATGAAGCTATATATATATATATATATATACACTTTGGAACCTATGAATGCAAAAATAAATATATGTGTAAAATCCTGAATATTGAATGCCCGATTAGGGTACGCTGATTAGGGTAGCGGATGAAACCGCAGGGCGCAGCTAGTGATCCACCACCTACACACATTCGTAGCTACCACCCACAACGTTATCGGGGAAGCAATGCAACTCACACAAAGACAAACACAACTAATATCATGAGCAGAAGAAGTCGCCGACATAGCTTTCAAGGTTTAGAAGTGGCAATGAGCAGGCCACATCACTCGAAAATCCATAATTGATGGGGAAGAAAGATTCTCGAGTAGTGACAACGAATCGGAACACGCAGCGTAGGACTTGTGCGTAGCTTCGCTCAAGGTATACGGACGACATAGTGAAAGTCGCGGGTAACGCGTACTCACATAATATATCAGTTGGTCAATAAATATTTCTAAATCTGAATCTGAATCAGAACGCAGATAAATAGAGATGGCATTAGCGCGCGCTAGTAAAAAAAAACAGATAATTGCTAATTACAATTAAATCAGGAAATCAATCAAAAATTCTGTTACTCTAGACATTTTTTATACATTCCCTATTCCTCTTTCCCTCTTGGCTATTAATAGTTGATAGCATGGCCAAAGATGCTGGCCTCTACCTTGCTCAAAGAATTGCAATCGCTATTCAACGCGGCAATTCGGCCAGCATTTTGGGCACGATGCCTGCTGGTAGCGGTTTATTAGATTAGGGCTAGTTTTAAGTTGTATATATATTTATGATATATTTTTACTTAGGGTTTATTTCAATTTATTTACTATTTAATGTTATTTAAGTTACCCAAATAATTAAATTAAATCTTTACGCCTTGAGCGACGTTGATAGCATCAAAACACATATTATTATAATATCTCAAATTTACCCGCCAATTACAGAAGGTGTGCGCGGCAATGCGCTGCGCTCGTCACCCTGAAATATTGGATTGAAATCGCTCTAAGCTCTTAGTAATTTCATTCATTTCATTTCTTGTGAGTTTAGTAAATATTGGTGATTACTTTTTATGAAACTTAATTCACATAATTATTTTCATAGCTGCTATACCTACATAGTATAGCGTTATATTCTCTTTGCTATACATAACGTATTAACTAGTCTAATTATATTTTTTTCTAACTGACGCTCGGTATTTTTTGGGCATTGTCTTAGAAGCAATGTTTTTAGGTAAAGTCCGGAATGTAAAATAAATACGAATACGTAATCCTTGAAAAAATATTTACTATTGAGTATTACCAACCATTTATCTCCAGCAACTAGTTTGAAAAAGTAACTCTTAAGTTTTTATACAAATCAAGCGTTACATTCACCCCCGAATACCGAAACGTTTGTTAACTCTGACAACAGATTAATTCTAATGCTGCCTTTGTCTGGCACTAAGCAAATGACAAAGGCAGCAACAGACTTCATCTGTCGTCAAAGTTAACAAACATTTCAGTATTCGGGGGTTAGACACATAGCGATACTTTTATCTACCGTAACGTAGCATAAGCTCATCATGAAATGTTACCAAACTTGATACTGGCTAGATAATATGTGGAGCCAAAATTTAATAGAAGAAAAACGCTGCCGTCGACGCTTTCATCTGTGGTATTCGCTTTTCTCAGAACTCCACCTTAAAGTTTTTAAACAAAAGAAGTTAATACGTGTGATTCGTAACGCGTCATCATTTTGATTGCGGCCGCCATTTTGGAATTTGCGTGCTTCTAACTGTCATTAGGCAGTGATGCCAACTTCACAAAATTGCAAGTTATAGCTGCGTTCAGCTATTAAATTATAGGTTCTTCGGCTGTCTATGAGTGTGTGAGCTTCGATTATTTATCACTAATGTGAGGCAGCAATTTTGGCGAAATATACGGTAATTTCAGATTTCTTACGGTCTAATGTTTTAGGCCTCGTTTTCGCTGGCTTTATGGAGCAACAGTGAAGCAACAAATGGCAGGACGACTTTTTACAAATTAAGACCCTTTCAGTTCGTAAAATGCCAAATAGAGCTCGTTTCGGCCAAAGTTTTCAATAAGAATTCTTAAAGTATCCAAGTAGAAAAAATATACATAGGCTTCTGAAGACTCTTATCTAGTCAAAAGTTCACACCAGTACACGATATGAATTACGTCGCTCGATAGAAAAAAATCTTGAAAGTAGAACGTTTTTGGAGTTTTTCCAAATTAAACTGTGATTTCGTTACATCATTACTCTTACTTCCTACATGGTTTGACTTTTGATAAAATCACCACTTATTCTTTATTGATTTAATTAGTCAAAGCTGGGGTAAAAATCAGTCAACGCCACTGATGCCCGTCTGCACTAAATTCATGAAAGATAAAACTTAGCTAAGCATAACCTATACAAAATCGGACTTAGGCATATCAAAGGAAAGGACATGTCTTAGATTCAGATTCAGATTTTTTATTAATAACAAATTAAGTCACGTGTCAGAAATTTCAATAATGAAAAGTGAAAATAATAGAAATAAAAATTACGATTAAAAATTATAAATTCTTAATTTTGTACTTAAGGTATAGAGTAACCAATACAATAGACAATAATACACAATAGACAATGATTTATTTGCCACAAAAACAAAACAAAATACAAACTAAACTTACAATTAAAAAATACAAACACCTATTTTGTTTAATTTTTGTCACAAACCGGTCCCACCAGCATGATGCCGGCGGTGAACAACCAGCACTGGTCTTCCGTTGGGACCGGCAGGTGACGTCACGCACGAGAGTATCGTGAGCCATGAAAGGACATTTAACGAAAAAATAATTAAACAGCTTAAGATCGTCACCCTAATCGCATTTAGGCATACTTCTAAGTTTAGTGCAACGAGTTTTTTATTGTTAGGTACGTCCTAGAGAGTTAACTATGAACTTAGGAGCTGCCAAGTCGAGCCAAAGATCGGAAAACCGTTCAGGGCCGTTATTCTCTATCGCACATGAGAAAACTTGCCAATAACGCGTGACGTCATAACATGCTCTAAACTTAAAATCGGCTCCTAATCGTGAAGAAGAAACTAAGAGAATACCGTTTCATGCGACAACACGGAGTGAACTTAACATGGCGCGTAACGAGCTAGTTATGCCAATAGAGAATAAGGTCCCAGAACGTCTGCAAAATCGATTACTTCAGTAGATCTGTAACTTTTTGCTCATCAGGGAACTTAATTTAGACGACAAAAGCCAAGTTTTTAATTAAGCAGTCCTTGGCTGTGAGATATCCCGCATTTTTACCACAATCCTGCATAAATCAATAAGTTGCAGCAAAATGCTTTAACAATTTCAATGAAAATAGTTGGACGATAGTTTTGTTCTCCTGTCAATAGCCCGTGGCTATTTAGGTGGGGAGCCGCGGGATGGCTTTGTTATTCAAGTCATGATGTAATTTTTTTTTATTATCAAGCTGTGTTGACTGTTATATTAATTTAGGAAGGAGGTAACATAGTCGAGGTAACTTATTTTTTATTATTGTTCTGGCCTTATCGTTTAATCACTTCTCACTTAGGCCACCGCACAAATCGTTGCAAAAATTGAGTGTATACTTTATGTCATAATAAAGAAAAAAAAATATTTTAAAGTTAAACCTGCTTAATCCACAGATTCAACAACTTTGCTAGGTAATTTTAAAATACCGCTTTCTGCCTATCAGATTTTGAATTAAACAAAGACGCGCGTCGGATCACCAAAATCACTTACAGCGTTATGCTACATAGCGACTAATTATATCTTTGGCTACCTAACTACAATATGATACATTCAGTAGTCAATAAAGTAAAACTAAGTAATGAACTCTACAAAAAAAAAAACACGAAAAGCATTCTCCCCTTCAAACGTCAGTTAATTTCCAACTGCTGTTGGAAACTGTATATTAAGTAATTATGTTCGATATTTATAAAAAGTGAGATAGTTATTTTGTTACGACATTATTAAAATGTAAATGTAATTTTAAAAACTTAAATTAAATAGATATCAATCAAGTCATGATTATTATACATAATTTAACATAATTCGTAACAAATTTAAAATGAAATATCATCATCATCATCATCAGCCATAAGACGTCCACTGCTGAACATAGGCCTTCCCTTAGAGCGCCACACCGACCGACAACGGGCCACTTGCATCCACTGGTTGCCTGCACTTTAACGAAATGAAATATATCAACAAAAAAATAAATCTTGTGACGTCAAGGTGCAACGTTTCACTCATCGCGCGAAATTAAAATTTTCTTGCGTTTTTTGTCAATTACAGGTTAATTACTCATCGTGGATTTATTGAAATCAATTTTGCGCCAATAAATAAGTTGTGTTAAGAAATTACGGGTAAAATGATCACCTAGGTAACATTGGTTAAGCTACAAATCTCAATAAGCTGATTTTCATCTAGGTTTTTGGTTTAGTGACAAATGTACTTATACTGGCTTTCAGCTTGAATTTTTGGTTAGTGTAATTTCTTGAAACAATCTATTTATTATTGCAAAATTCGTTTTCATGATCCTACTATGAGTAATTAAGCTGTAATTGACAAAAAACGCAAGAAAATTTGAATTTCACGCGCTGAGCGAAACGTTGCACCTTAATCAAATATCTTAGACAAATTAGCAATCAAAGACATGGGCGCTGCATTGTCTTTTGAAAATGTACGTATTAATAAAAAAACTTTAAAATACCATAGAAAATTTAAAATGAATTGGAAATTCCGTTACTTTCTTAAACTGACACATGTATTACGTAATCAAACCGCCCCGCAGCTCCTGACCTCATTACGCAACTACGCAACACAATGGGGGTTATTGAAATACTTAAGTTAGTTCAAGTATTGCATAATTTAACGCACCTGAGGCGAGTCATCTTAATTTTATAAACTGTGCTATAATAATGGGCAATATTTTATTAGTAGGTTAGCTGCAGACTGACACGTGCGCTAGAATAGTACCTACATTATGATACAAGTGTGCTAGAATAGAATAGAATAGAATAGAATCATTTATTGGCCTTGTAACTGATTTGTTACATTAGGCAAGTCTTTTTAAAACATCGTACAATCCTTACATTTTAAACTTTAACTAACACAATATTAATCAATTATTATTGTCAATATCAGGCACGTGTAATATAATAATGATGTCAATCTAGTTCCACCCCCATTAAATATAAATAAATATTGTCATTTTTTAAATTCTAATAATAATTAATGTCACAAAAAAAAAATAAAAAAAATAGTAGCTATAATTATTATAACAATGTCAACTACATATGGATACTGATAAGCAATAACATGTCAAACCACAAAAAAAAAAATTTTTTTTAGTGATACAGAATGCTTCTATTGCTGACAAAGAAGCGTTCTGTATTATTAATTTTTTTAATTTTTTTTTGTTGGTTGGCATGTTATTGCTTATCAGTATCCATATAATATTCTAATCAAATAAAAACAAAGATTCATTCAGATTCGTTCTATGTTGGTCGTTACTAGAAGCATTAACCGACTGTATCATACGCGCGAGCCGCAGGCGAGTGAGATAAGAGCGCCGAGAGTGTAATTGAAACAATCAATGAAAGTACACATTACTCAAAAAAAATAAAAAAATGATACCAATATCATAACAGAAACTGTAAAAATGCCAACAGAAACTGAGCCAACACACCCTGAGTCGTTGAGTACTTTTAGAATAGCTATACATATTACCCTGTATATGTATAACCCTTTATAAGGTTACATTTTAACTTAGATAAATGGAAACGCTTTATTGTGTACCTACACCAAAATTATAATAACACATGTACAGAACTATCTTATAAGCTAGTGCCACAAGTGGCGGCCTTATCGCTAAAAGCGATCTCTTCCAGGCGATCTCTTATCTCTTATTTTTGGTATATTATAATTTTTATTTACACTGTTATTATCAAGGTTTTGGAACTCTAATGAAATATGTATTTCGGAGGTGGGCGTTGCTACCCGATACAGCTTTTTTTAACCACTCCAGTTAGCATCGTTCTCCCTCAAAAGACTTTTATTTATTTTTTCTCATAAGAGGATTTTGGCGTTGCACGTCTTATGCATTTGCCAGTGTCGTACATATATATTTTCAAGTTTTGTTAGATATTATCAAACAAGTCATAGTCACAGTCAAAGGCGAGCAAAGCAAGTCACGGCTTAGTCCAAGTCATTCCCCAGTAAAGTGGTGAAAACTTTACTATAGCCTTCTATGGAGTATTGGAAACAACATGAAAATTCACGTTTTACGACATTATACCATTCACCAACACTCGTGGATGTTCGCAAACACTCAACGGGTAAAAATTCACCGTTTTTACATATTAACACTCGAAATACCTAACACAAGTTTTGGAAAAGTTTTTTTTTCTTTTTTTTTCTTTTAGGTTACTTTATTATTACTATGTAATTTTAAGTCCTATTTAATCTTACTGTTAATAAAGTTTTGGAAAATAATACAATGACGCAACAAGACTTCTTGACGTTCCCGCCAAAACTCGTATTCCTATGATTTCCTTCATTTCTTATCATTTTCTCACGCCCCACGCTGTTGAAGCGTGTCGTCCATATACGTAGACGATTACAGGTTTCCATCGACCAGCGCAGCGGTGTATGACGGCTTCTTGTTATTAGACGCTGGATAACGTTCAGTAGTCAATTCTTAACCAACTGCCCAAGAAGGAGGGTAAAGTTTTTGAGGTTTTTTTTGTGTTTTTGGCTTTTTCTTCTTTATTCCAGACAAATTAGCGTTTTTATTTTTATTAGATTAGGGTTAGTTTTAAATTGTATATATATTTATGATTATTATTTTTACTTAGAGTTTATTTTAATTTATTTACTTTTTAATGTTATTTAAGTTTTTGAATTAATAAATTTAAATTAAAAAAAAAAAAAAAAAAAAAATTGCGTTTGACCCGGAAGTAATCCCATAGTAAAAGTTGTTCATGGGTGCCATGAGCTCTTTTCGGCTTAGCATACCTTTCCTTATAATCCTGTATATTAAAGTTGTTTTTTTTTTTGATTCGGTTCCAAAGGTTGGTGATGCATGATATCGGCAGTCGATCAGCATTGCTGTATTTATAGTTCTAGATTTTGCTAACAACTTGCTTAATGGTGGAAAAATGCTAAGGCGTAGTGGCAAAAACCATGGATTTTTACCCTACTACTGCAAAAAGTGTTACGACTTACGTTTTTGTAGTTTGAGATATAAATAAAACTAGTAGCTCGCGCCGAACTGAGACCTCGCGATCTCTATATCTTCACAACCCCTGGACCGATTCATCTCATAGTAGAACTTAATTTTTTTATTGAAATAAACTACTTACTTGCCTACAAAATTTAATGAAGATCGGATCAACGGTTCGCAAGTTATCGTCGGACAAATATACACACAAACATAAAAACATACATACAAATGCCGATTTGTCCCAGTAAACTCTGAGACCTTCGCTTCGTTCCGTCAAAAAAAACAAACTACATGTAAGTACCTATAATAGGTAAATGTACTAAGGCGATTGCCTTATTATTTTGATCCCAATAAATGCTGTTTCCTCAATTTAATAAAAATAACAAAATAATGAGTTCTTTGTACTCTGATAAACATTTCGCAATTGTGCTCAAACGCGTAAACAACCTCTCATACGTTTTTTATGCATTTTGCGATAATTTACGACTGCCGATAGACAAAGTAATAAATTATTGCATCGCTTGCCAATTTATGGAATTTATGATCATAGACAATTTTGCGTTCATCTTTGAATCGTAATTCTGTAATTACCGACACTCACAAATTTATGACTCCAAGTGAAATTTTTGAAGACATTGTACATAATTATACATTTTACATAATTAATTTTGTATAATGTATAATCCCCCAACATTTCATGTTAAATTAGTGAGTGTAGGTAATTGACTTTATTTATTTAAACACTCACAAATGTATGACTCCAAGTGAAATTAACCTTAGAGGAGATTGTACATAATTAGACATTATACATAATTAATTTTGTATTTTGTATAATGTATAATCCTCTAACATTTCATATTAAATTAGTGAGTGTAGGTAATTGACTTTATTTATTTAAACACTCACAAATGTT
The DNA here is from genome assembly GCA_947579745.1 of Apocheima hispidaria. Lineage (NCBI taxonomy): Eukaryota > Metazoa > Arthropoda > Insecta > Lepidoptera > Geometridae > Apocheima > Apocheima hispidaria. The sequence continues at coordinate 7,883,051 of OX388167.1, read as the reverse complement.
GTGAAATCAATGTTAGGGGAAATTGTACATAATTAGACATTATACATAATTAATTTTGTATATATAATGTATAATCCTCTAACATTTCATATTAAATTAGTAAGACTTACAAGACTTACAAGCTTAACACTGCCTAAATACACTTGGTCATGAGTTGCCATAACAAGGAGTACAATTTGACGTTTGACTTAGGCTATTTTTTTTAAATTAAAGCTGCTGGTCTCGGTGGCCATCTGTCCAATAATAGCGAAACGATAGAATATAATTAAAATGTACACTGTGCCTGGCCCTTTTTCCAACAAACGCTGACCTTATACGGAGTCCATTTGATGGGAGATGTTTTAAAAATTGAAATAACATGTTGCGTGCAACGACCGACCGATAGATAGTGGCAAAAAAACCCAGAAGACAAGTCGCGTGAATTGCAAATGAGATCTTAAAGCGATAAATTTAAAGAACTATTTCGAATAAACATTTGCGTAGCAGATGTTGCTCGAAATGAAGATTAGGGGAACTAAAGCATAAAAAGCAATCAGCCAATGGCGTTCTGCGATGTTCATGCATCCCTTTCGCACGCTCATCACAGATCTCTTTCTAATGCTTATATTTTTTACCATCTTTATTCTAATTCCTTATTCAAATAGTTTGCGTTCGATTCCAGAGGTACGCAGCCGTTTGTAATAATATTATGACAAGGTGCCTTTGTTATTTTTTGTTTGGTACGACGACGTAGGTAAAAATAATTAATTTTTTATCATAGATTATGATCTATGGCTTTCGTTTTTTACGTGGCCGCGGCTATGCGCGTTGCGTGCGTGATGGCTGCATAGATAAAGCGTTATATGGTAATTTTTATTTTATTTTTTGTTCATACTTGTTATGTTTCATTTGTTTACGTCGAGTACGATTCAATGTCAGAACCATAGACGCCAATGGAGGCCAATTAAAACGGTATCAATTCACTAACGAAGTACGAGCATATAAATGTTTAAATGGACAAAATATTGACGTCGGTTTACGAACCTAAAATTGACAGCTCTAAAAATGTTGCCATCCTTTTGTCACATATTCAAATGACACGAGATGCAGATAATTTTTATCCTGTCAGTTTAATTTAGCAGTGAATGGTTACACTAGAATTGAGGTCACTGCCATTTTATTTATAAAAAAAAAACAAGAACAATAATTTACTCCATTTAATTAGTTATTAAATGTAAATTAAATTTGTTTATTGAGACAAAAACGACATAATCAATTTCATTTATCTGACATTAAAAAGGAAAATAATAATAATAAATTCATAATAAAAAAATAAAATTAAAATAGCACAAGAAATAAAAAAATGTCAGGTTTTAAGTTTATACAATGTATATTAAATGTCAATATCATTATCGGCTTTATTGCCTCTGTCCCATTGGTCAATTAGATTTTCTTAATATGTCAAAATAAATATTAATTATTATATTTATTTCTATAATTTAAAAGAATTAAACTGAAACTTAGATAAAAGTTTAAAACCCTTTGTTGTGAAAACAATAAGAATTACAATACGACTCCATTTTAATAGATCTTATAGACGTGCGGATACGGTACGCGCGGACACACGTGTAACAAACGAGAGAGAATTGAGTATATTTTCCTCTTATTCTTTGTCGTCGGTCCACTGACTACAGTTTTCTTCCGACTGCCCAAGAAATAGTGTAATTATTAGGGAAGATATACAATGTGTATTACATTATTAGCAATACATGCATACATTATGTGGCAATGTATACATAAATAAATTCATAATGAAAACTCACAACTACAACCAAAACTAAGCTAAGGCTCGGTTGCACTATATATGTTAAGGTGCATCGTTTCGTTCAGCGCGCGAAATTCAAATTTTGTTGCGTTTTTTGTCAATTACAGCTCAATTACTCATCGCAGGTTCATGAAAACTAATATTGCGATAATAAATAGATTGTTTCAAGACATTACACTAACCAAAAATTCAATTTGAAAGCTAGTGTAGGTACATTTTTCGCTAAACCAAAAACCAAGATGAAAATCAGCTTATTGAGATTTGTAGCTAAACCAATGTTATGTAGGTGATCATTTTACCCGTAATTTCTTAGAACAACTTATTTATTGGCGCAAAATTGGTTTCACTAAATCCACGATGAGTAATTAAGCTGTAATTGACAAAAAACGCAAGAAAATTTGAATTTCGCGCGATGAGTAAAACGTTGCACCTTAACTTTAAAGTACAGTCATAACTGCAGTTAGAACTTCCGCTAAGCAGGAAAATACTATGGTCAAAATGTCGGATACATGTTGGCTAAGCTTCATGGTTAAGATAAAAGATATAGTTAATTTCACTATAACAGTAACTTTAACTGGGATTATGGTGCAACCCAGCATGATTATGATAGAATTTAACAAACAATAGCTCAGTCGTAAAGGTCACGAGCTCAGGGGCTCTATTTTTTAATCGCTCGTATGATATTTCGCACGAAAATATCATGCGAACTGAAAAAAAATCTTATAGGTATTGTTAGAAACAAATTCGAATGGTTTAAACCAATCGCTGCGTTAGCGAGTAATTGACCGAGCGAAGCGAAGGTCTCAGAGTTTACTGGAACAAATCGGCATTTGTATGTATGTTTGTGTGTATATTTGTCCGATGATAACTTGCGAACCGTTGATCCGATCTTTATGAAATTTTGTAGGCAAGTAGTTCATTTCAATATAATTTTTAATTTCGAATATGTGCTGAATCGGTCCAGGGATTGTGAAGACACAGGGGTCGCGAGGTCTCAGTTCGCCTCGAACTACTAGTATGATTATATTTCAAAAATGCGAATTTTTGAAATAATCAGAAAAAGTCAGTAATTTCGCGTGATATTGTCGTGCGAAATATCATACGAGCGATTTAAAAATGGAGCCCCTGAAGGTTAAAGATATGACGCATCCGGTCTGAGATTCAGCATGCATCTGATCTTATTACGGAGATTAGCTTGGTTTTTGCTATTTGTAAATGGATATTTTAATCTGTTGCAACATTTTTTAAGACAATTTATGGGATTGCTAGGCCCAGTTATCTCGCTCGCGCACACATTACTGCAGATATAATTGACCGAGCGAAGCGAAGGTCTCAGTGTTTACTGGGACAAATCGGCTTTTGTATGTATGTTTGTATGTTTGTGTGTATATTTGTCCGATGATAACTTGCGAACCGTTAATCCGATCTTCATGAAATTTCGTAGGCAAGTAGTTCAGTTCAATACAATTTTTAAGTTCGGATATGAGCTGAATCGGTCCAGGGGTTGTGAAGATATAGGGGTCGCGAGGTCTCAGTTCGGCGCAAACTACTAGTATCACTAAGTGTGAATTTCCACATAATATTTTAATGATGTGTATATTCCAGATACAATTTCAAATGTTTCGAAGTTTTGTTTTGATATCTTTCAATTTTACGGAGACCGAAAAATGGAAAAACGGACAAGAGTTTTTTTGGGTTTCTAGGTACGTGTTTTTTTTTTATTAAGTATGAAAAATAGGGTATAAACCACAATCATTTACACACTGGGAAAAAAAAGGGTCGATTTATCGGCTATGCAAGGCCGTGTAAACCCGGTACTGCAGTTGCAGCCGTGTAAACACGGCAAGGGTTACCGTGTGGCGCTAACACGGCTACAGTGGACACACGGTTAAAATCGCACACGGCTAGGATGGTAAGGTTGGATCCGCACACGGTACTGCAGTTGCAGCCGTGTCAACTGGTCGACACGGTTATAATCATACACGGCTAGATCTGCACACGGTACTGCAGTTGCAGCCGTGTCAACTAGTCGACACGGTTCCGATTAGACACGGCTAAATCTGGACACGGTACTGCAGTTGCAGCCGTGTGAACTAGTTGACACGGTTATGATTTAGACACGGCTAAGTATACGTGGCTGGCGTAACCATGTAATATATGCTGCGTTAACCACGTCAACACGGCTGTCGTAGCCGCTTTCCTACGACCTTGCACAGCTGGCGGAGCCGTGTGACGCGGTTGGAAGAAGCCGTGTAAAGCGGCTGCCTCGACCGCTTCAACACGGCTGTCCTAGCCGCTTTCGTACGACCCTGAACAGCTGGCGGAGCCGTGTAAATCGGCTGCATCAACCGCGTCAACACGGCTGTCCTAGCCGCTTTCCTACGACCCTACACAGCTGGCGGAGCCGTGTGACGCGGTTGAAGAAGCCGTGTAAAGCGGCTCCATCAACCGCGTCACCTACAAATCTACACAGCAGGCGGAGCCGTGTGACGCGGTTGAAAAAGCCGTGTAAAGCGGCTGCGTCAGCCACGTCAACATGGCTGTCCTAGCCGCTTTCCTACAACCCTGCACAACTGACGGAGCCGTGTGACGCGGTTGAAGAAGCCGTGTAAAGCGCCTGCGTCAACCGCGTCAACACGGCTGTCCTACGACCCTGCACAGCTGGCGGAACCATGTGACACGGTTGAAAAAGCCTTGTAAAGCGGCTGCGTTAACCGCGTCAACACGGCTGTCCTAGCCACTTTCCTACGACCCTGCTCAGCTGGCGGAGCCGTGTGACGCGGTTGAAGAAGCCGTGTAAAGCGGCTTTCTCAACCGCGTCACTCAGCTTCGCCAGCTGACCAGGGTCTTAAGAAGGGCGTTAGCATATCCGTGTTGACATGGCCAAGGCAGCCGTTTTAATACGGCTCCTTCAAGCAGGTCTGCACGGGTATGCCGCCGTGTGTGACGCAGTTAAAGTAGCCGTGTAAAACGACCGCCTCAGCAAAGTCCAACACTTTTTTTGACCCGAATGTTTCAGGTTCGCCAGCTATGTAGGACCTGTAATAAACCATTTGAACGATTAAAAATAACGAAAATAACGAAAAAAATACTGCCCTCAAATCTACTGTCTAAATATTATTTTTCTAGGATTTGGTGATGGTTAATTTGTTGATTAAAAAAATACTTTAAGAAACAGAATTTTATTCAAAGATTTTTACATCACATAATAATATTATATAATAAGTAATAATTATACATTTAGTTTTCGTAATTTCTCATATTATAAATTCATAATGATGACTACGTGAAAATGTTAGGAAGTACCGCTTGCGAAGCGACCATGTTGCCTTCCAAGCCGTTTCTAAAATAGATGATGATTCCAGTCCCTGGTACTTGGATATCGTGATAATGTCAGCATACGCTAGAAAAAAAATATTATTTAGAATGAAATTATTTAAAAAATAATTTACTGCATACTGTATATCACACAGCATGCTGCGGCTGATACATGGATGTTAATGAACTCAAGAAAAGTAGGTATACTATGTCCGTCCTCGTGTGTTTATCATTACCAAATTTTATAAAGATTGGTCCGGCTGCTTAGAACAAACAATTCACTGATAGGTAACAAACTGGCAAACAGAGAGGGAGCGGTAGTTTCACATATTTAGCACAGAACATAGGTGTAATCCTCAGCATTCTCCTTATAAAAATGTCTTTGGTATAATGTATAAAAATAACATCAGCGTGATTAGTCACTTACGTTTCTGCACCAGTGTTCCCAATACGTTTTAAATTTGATGCGATGGACGATCTTGGGAATCAATTCCGATTTGACGCAGACAAAAGCGGCAACGCATTTGCTGTTATAGCATTTTCTGGAAATAAAATGATTTACTTAGTTTAGTTCATTATCCATCGAGCTACAATCCACTCACTGCATTTGTCAAATAAGACCACATCACGGAATAGGTAGATAATAGACCACAGCACGGGCTAGGACAGCCGTCTGACGCGGTTGAGGAAGCCGTATAAAGTGCCTGCGACTACCGCGTCGACACGGCTATCGTAGCCGCTTTCCTACTGCCCTGCAATAATATTGTTCCCGCCGAAACACTGATTCACATGCAAAATTTACCCATACTAAGTAGGTAGGTACCAAAAATTTCGGGCATAATCACATGTTCTCACATTCGTTTCTCCCGCGAATCGTTTTGTATCAACTAAAACTCAAAAAAACACTATTTACGCAAGTATCTACTCGAACTGATACTAACCTTTAAATATAGCGATGTATTCTTCCATGCAACAGGATTTATGTAATTTATCAACAGTAGCTGCATCTTTTTCCTCTTTGATAGCGCCTGACATGTTGAAAGCGTTTGAAGTAGATACAAGCACACCAAACTCAACTCAAAACGAAAACGAATGGCTGGCAGCCCGCGTGCGCGCACTTTTATATATGCGCGGCTGCCAGATATAGCTATCGACATTTCCCCAGGTTCCACAAATATCTGAAGTCATTTACCTAGGAATAATATTTATGCATTTTAGTAAAAATAAGAAATAAGTTTAGTGTTCATCTAGTTTATCACATTAATATTATGATTGCGATAGTTTGTGTAAGCGATAAGTACGTAAGTATGTTTGTTTCCGTTCAACTCTGTAACGGCTGAACGGATTTGAATTAAATTTGGTATAGAGGTAGCTTATTCTCTGGATTAACACATAGGCTACTTTTTATTCCGGAAAAATATTCGTTTTCTGTAGAATACTGTAAGAATATTTCTGTCATTTATAAATAATATTAAAATACGCCATTACTATAGAGATAGACAAGATATATCAAAGTGTGGATGCATTATAATAAAATAATAGTCTTATTTTAAAATGGATTACACAAAAATATTATTCATACTCTCACACATACTTATTAGTAACACCCTTGACAGATTAACAATAAAGTTGTGTTTTTTATTTAATAAGCTTAAAAATTTGTGTCTTAGATAATTTCAAATTCCTTACTTTAGTGGCAAACGGCAAGTCTATTTATGTGGCAATACAACTTTTATGTTGATTATGCGGGTTTCATCTGTGACACGGCTTTCATAGTCAGGTTTCAGTTAGCACACGGTCTATCGTGTCGTATTTCAAACGGCTCCATCAACCTTGTAGCACTTGTGACACGGCTAACGTAGCCAGGTTTCGTTCAGTACACGGTATCATGTCGTGTCTAGAATGGGTCAGTCAACCATGTTTGTGCGGATTTCATTTCTGAAATGGCTTACGTAGTTAGGTTTTTTAGCACACGGTGTATCGTGTCTTGTCTGAAACCGTTAACCACGATTGTGGGGTCCATTTGTGACACGACTATCGTAGCCTGATTTCAGTACACGATCTCTGGTGTTGTGTCGGAAACGGTTCCGGCAACCATATTTGCGAGTTACATTTGTGTATCATAGCCAGGGTTCATTTACCACACGGTCTGTTGTGCCGTGTCTGAAACGGCTCCGGAAACACGGCACGGTTATCATAGCCAGGTTTTGTTAAGCACACGGTCTGTCGTGCCGTGTCTAAAACGACTCCGTTAACCATGTTTACGGACTCCATTTATGACACGGTTATCATAGCCAGGATTTTTCGTTTTGTTTTATTATTATTTATTCATAACGAAACATAAGTACATACTATTTATTATAATTATGTCAAACTGCATAGCAGTTTGTAGGCAGATGCTTACTCTCAATGTCTACATGCATGTGTTAGCTAAATATAAAAAATAGAGCAGTTAATGTTAAATTAACAGATGAAGGTAATTTCTTAGGTGTAACAATATATGCCAATTTGAATTGGAAAACACACATCTCTAAAATAAACAATAAAATAAATTAATATATCCATTCCCTATGTTATGGTGTCATATTTTGGGGCAATTCAGTCCAATTAGGATCGTGATTCATATTACAAAAAAAATGTCTTCGTGCAATATTTAATATGAGTGGTCCTGATTCTCTCCGTAATATATTTACAGTACAGATGTTCTTAACGCTCACTTGTATATTTATTTACGAGATTTTCCTTATTGTGAAGCATAATCGTAGTGTTTTATTTAACTCCTCAAGCAGAATTGAAGTCGGAAATCCATGTTATCGAGTTTTAATCGTGACATGGCTATCATAGCCAGGTTTTGTTAAGCACACGGTCTGTCGTGCCATGTCTGAAACGGCTCTAGCAATCAGTTCATTGTTCATTGTGACTTGGCTAACGTAACCAGGTTCCGTGTAGCACACGGCCTAACGTGCCGTGTCTTGGACGTCTCCGTCAATTGTTTTCGGGTTCCATTTGCAATACTGCTATCATAGTCAGGTTTTGTTAAGCACACGGTCTTTCGTGCCATGTCTGAAACGGCTCCGGAAACCATGTTAGCTAGTCTGAATTGGGACATGGCTATCATAACCAAGTTTTGTTAAGCACACGGTCTATCGTGCCGTGTCTGAAACGGCTCCGGAAACCATAATCGCGAGTTTGAATTGTGACACGGCTATCTTAGCCTGCTTTTGTTTAGCACACGGTCTGTCGTGCTGTGTTTGAAACGGCTCAGAAAACCATGTTTGCGAGTTTGTATTGGAACACAGCTATCATAGCCAGGTTTCGTTAAGCACACGGTCTTCCGTGCCGTGTCTGAAGCGGTTTCGGAAACCGTGTTTACGAGTTTGAATTGTGACACGGCTATCATAGCCAGGATTTGCTGAGCACACGGTCTGTAGTGCCGTGTCTAGAACGGCTACGTCAACCATGTTTGCGGGTTCCATGTGTGACATGGCTATCGCAGCTTGGTTTAGTTTGACACACGGCCTGTCATGCCGTGTCTGAAATGGCTCTGCCAACCATGTCTGCTAGTATCATTGGGACTTGGCTAACGTAGCCAGCTTTTGCTTAGCACAGGGCCTGTTGTGCCGTGTCTAAAACGGCTCAGCAGACCGTGTTTGCTTAACACACGGCCCGATGCGCTGTGTATACACCGCTTTTACGACCGTGTTAGAGTGTAGCCGTGCATTTTTGCACGGCTACGGTTTTTACACGGTTGGAAAATTATGAAACACGGTAAACGTGACCGTTTCTACCGGCTAACGAAGCCGTGTAAATGGCTAACATAGCCATGTAAAATCTCTAGCCGTGTACAAACCCGGCTGGCACAGCCATTTACATGGCTACAGAAAATGTAACCGTGTTCGAAAGCCGTGTATTTTTCCCAGTGCACATTTACACATTGAACAGCCCGTGAACATATATATACAAATATATGTACAAATATAGACAAATATTTATTTGTGGAGAAAAAACACATTTTGTACACAAAAACAAAAAAACAATAAGGTACTACAATTAGGTATATAGAATGCATTGCATCGGACCTTTTGTAAAAGGCCGCTTTTACGTCTAACCTAAAAGTAGGTACGAAATATACTTAACATTTTATTCTCATCTGCTCACTCACTGTGAGCTCCTGTAGGTATTTATGAAGCTTAGTTACGCTTAGCTTTACGTAGGTACTAAAACTAACTTTATTGCGATGTTTGAGAGTCTCTTTTTAGTTAAACACTAGTAGTTCGCGGCGAATTGAGACCTTGCAACCCCTATATCTTCACAACCCCTAAACCGATTCAGCTCATATTCGAACTTAAAAAAAGTATTGAAATTAACTACTTGCCTACAAAATTTCATGAAGATCGGATCAACGGTTCGCAAGTTATCATCGGACAAATATACACGCAAACATACAAACATATATACAAATGCCGATTTGTCCCAGTAAACTCTGAGACCTTCGCTTCGCTCGGTAAATAATGTCCCTTCTGTAGTTAACTATTCGAGTGTACCGAGTAATAGTGCTGTTCCGAGTAGTAGTTTTATTATACCGAGGGCCAGATAAATGTAAGTATCATAAGTGACATCTAAGCTTAAGAATGTGCGCCAATAAAAAATAACCACCAGTGCATACCTACTTGCGAATAGGTAAACAAACCTTCAGTTCAACAAATTAAGCTACTAAACTAAGCAGTTGCAATCTGTTTCTCATACCCATAACAATAAAGTTCATTCAGCGCTGTACCCACTCTTTGTTGAACAATCGACTCGCTGCATTAGAAAAATATCCTCCACAAGGACAGAAGGGCATTTAATAATTAAAATCGTATAATCTCGGCAATTCCACGCGCACATTCGCGATGCGCCAAACAAGGACATCGTATGTTTCCGTGTTGAATCACTTAATAATGCGCTCATGGCAAAAGATCGTAGCGATTTCGTTTCAGCGTCGTTTATCCCTCGACTGCTGGACATTTCATTCTGCTCTGGGTCTGGGTGCTAGTTGTACGGCGTGTCTCTGTGGACGGCCCATGGCGTCCACAACAAAGAGAATCCATATAATCCGGCGTCTAGCGTTATTGTTATTAGATTAGTCCTATTGGTTCTTCCGGTAGCTTTTTCCCTCCATAATGCATCTTCCCAAAATCATGCCATTGGGCAACCCGAAATCATATTGCTTAAATCTTCTGGGTGGCTTTCGCCTAAAAACTCGCACTGCACTTTTAAATTGATTAGGAGGATTGTTTCTAGATCCATTCTATAATCGCTGTCTCCTTCGCCCTGCACCAAACATTCAAACATGCATACACAAATGAATCTGACTCACTATGACCTTGGAATAGACCAGTCCAATCGTAGTTTCAACCAATCAGTAGCCGACGCACGCGCACTGCCATCCTTTGTTTATCATCGAGTTTTTGTCACGCCTTTTTAACAAAATGACCTTTTGTTAACAATAATTGCTAGTTTCTGAAGTGAATTCATTATATTCCTTACGTCTACTATAATTGTGTGAATTTATAACTATTGTGTTATTGTTGGAAAACTGCACTGCTTCCTTTCAAGTATGTTGTGTGGCAGTTTTTTATTTATTATTTATTTAAAGGGCTTTGTCGCTCAGCGACCACATCGCCCTGTGTTTCACACTGTACACAACACATATACATTGACTAAATAAATAAAAACACAAAATAATCTTTTTAGGCCTATTTCCACTAACGTATATAAAACTTTGGCATTGTCGGACTTCGACGAATGCAGTTACATAATCCGACGTCAGTAATAGATTTTGAGTTATTGTTGCGTTTTGGCGTGCTGTTATGTAATTTTTTTTCTTCTAAATTATTGTTTGCATTTGACTATTCATCACGGATATATTTTCCACTATATGTACGATTAATTTAAAAACCGAAAAACCCCTACGAATGCTAAAGGCACTGAACTGAAATTATGTAATCCGCCAATTTAGTTGAGCTTCGTGAGTTTTTGGCGCTCTTACGTTTTTTTCCCTCAGCTTTTTTTTTTTGCTGGCGTTTTTTTTTTTTTTTAGCAATAATAATATAAAACTTAGCCTATGAAACTTAACATGAAACATTTCTGAACCGAACAAGCCGTTTAAGCTATAGGTCACATGGGAAAATTTAAAAATACTCTTCACAATGACAATACACTCGTAAAAATAATGTAATAATTTTTTTATCTTGCGCTTTCACAAGAAAAGAGAGTTATTTTTACGCAGTCAGGTAAAAAAACCTAAGCTAAAAACTAACAACAAAAAAACAAAATAATTGAATTTGAAACCATAAACAAATGATCAATTCCCGATACTTTTTTGACAGAATGTATATAACTATGTATTTTCGGTATCATTAAAACATTTTTTTGAGTTCATGACTTTGTGTCGTCTAGAGGGCGCCACATATAATTTAATAGATAGATAGATAGATTTTATTCAATGGCTGAATTACAAACATCATATAATTAAATATAGGAGCTGTGCATCACACCGTATTTCGTCATTAATACAATTTCAATAATCAATTTCAAATAACCTAATAAATTTAATTTAATATAATAAAATTAATTCAATTTCATTTATTTTAAATATAATAAATTGCTGTAAAGAGGCATCATTCGTTCATTATTTAATCAATAGGTAAGCATAAAAGCGGTAGGTATTTCTATTAATTGTAGTTATTGTTCAGATATTCTTTGATTGTATAAACTGTCTTATCCAGCAGAAGGAGTCTTACTTTATTATTAAAAACTTTGTCATTTGTTATGGTTCGTATTCCTTCCGGAAGTTTGTTATAGAGCTTCTGGCCCATGATCATCGGGGTTTTTTTGGACAAACATAGTCTGGGGTGTATTGGCTTTAAATATGGGTTACTTTTACCATTTCTTACACTGTTTGTTTCGTGAAGTTTGTACATATTTATATTTTGTCGAGCGTAGTTGTCGAATAAGATGAACGACGACGATCAAGACGCTTCAACGATTAGAAGCTTAGAAGTTATGAAGGAACAGATGAACATACATACATACATACCGGTCAAAATCATAACCCTGCTTTTTGCTTGGTATGTAAAAAAGTGGTAAAACGAAACAATTTTCGAAAAAAATATTGAGTGCATCAAACTGTATAATCTAACCCGAGAGTGCAAACGGTCCGTATCATACTCGCTTTCATAACGGGTTACAACTACGTCGCTTGCGCGATTCAGAACACCCTACATTACAACTGTCAGTCCATACAAAACGTCAAAAAATGCACCAAAAAGGATCAAAGCCATCTAGCGATCTACAGGAAGTAACTTTAGCTCTCTGTCTGGATGTTGGTAGCGTTATCACGGCTAAACGGGTGAACGGATCTTGATAAAATTTGATAAGGAGTTATATAAATATAAAAAAAAAACTTATATAGGATACTTTTTTATGCCCACGTGAATGAAGTCTGCTATACATTTTTCATCAAATTTTTATTCGTCGTATTTGTAACAGTTTTCCTAAAAAAAAAACGAAGTGATGTGAGTAAAGTAATTTGACTAGTGTGGCTTATATTCTTTTCGGCATTTTTTGTTTGTGATTTTCGATTATTTTAAGATTCAATGTCACCCTTTCAATAAATAAAACAATCAAAAGCACTTCCAATTTTAATTTTTATTATCTTCAAATTTAATCTTCAATGGTCTCTGGATAATTCCTTTATAAATAATATTATATTATATATAATATAGTTATATAATATATTATAAGTTATATATCCCGTTTTTTATTTGTAGATATTTTAGATTTAATTTATTTAAGTATTTATTTTAATTTTGTTTATAGTTTTAGTTAGTACATTTAAGTTTAGATTATAATATACTGTAATATTTTATTATAATAATTATATATAATATTAACCTATAGACTGCCCACCAGAATATTCGCTTTTTGATAGACTGAGACTCGACATTTTTGACGCAAGTACAAAGTCATGTCGTCAACTTTGTATGATCTGTCAAAAAGCGATAAACATAATGGACAGACTATGGTTGGCCAAGTAATTTACGCAGTTTGTTTAGTGAATAAATTTATTTAAAAAAAACTGAAACCCTTCCCTAGTCCTTGCTAAAATTAAAATAGGCTGCACTTTCTAAACGGTAAATTTAATTCGAAAAATTTAGGTTCCTCATACCATGGGCAAAGGCCAAAGGGCAAATAGCCCTACGATTTTTCGTAGTTTTACGAGTTATGATTTTTTATTTTTTTTATTTTTATGGGTGGATTCTTCGATGATGTTTTTCGAATTCTCCTCTTCCTCTTCCAAAAATCCACCCAAAAAAAGAGTGAATATTTTTAATCCGCTCATTTGGAAAATTCTTAAGAAAATAAAAATAATCATATCATTATACAGGTATATGTAAAACAACTCTGTCTAAAAATTTCATGCTTCTGGACCGGTTTGGGTTGAAGTTTATTTAAACTTTGTGGGCCTATTAAAACAACCATATCTAAGGATTTAAACAATTAACTTGCCCTGCACTAGTTATTACGTTTATAATTTGAAGTGATGCAAATAGTAGCTACTTACAGAGATGACAGACAGAAGTCACCTAGACAAAACTAAGATGGCGGTTCTTTTTCAATAATTATTATATAAACTCGTTTAGAAACGATTATTTTTGCAAATAGGTACTAACAAATAAAATCAACATGGGTCAATTTTTATTAATTTTAAAGTACGTTAATTAAAAAAAAAATAGCAATTAGCAATCAAATCAAATAAGCATCTACTGTTTTCTTAACAAAATGTGCAAGCCAAACATGAAATTAAAAAAAAAACGTGAGCCTTTTTATTACGGCAAGCGTATCCCTTTCATATACCCATACGATTTCCTTGGAAGCTGACTCTAATGTGTAATTATTTTTTTATTATTCTACGCTAAGAGTTCAATGGCTCCACGCCCACATTAATTACATTATTAGTATGTGAGGGTCACGCTTCAGCTAACCACGTCGTTTGACTTTTGTTAGACTTAGAACCGTTGGAATAATCGGAATTGGCTTGAAAAAATTACAACGTTGTGCATAACTTTGTAGTGACATTTTTTTTCAGTAATACTTTATTGGTTGTCCAAAATGTTTTGGTAAAAGCTCGCCCTCGTTTTTGTGGAAGTTAATCACAGTTTTTTTTTTTACTTTTAGTTTCTAGAAATTTTTCATTATAATAAGATATTGTACCTTAAAATTTCATAATTAATTTCAAATTATAGTAGGAACAAGGTATAACAGATTTTTTTAAATGACAAGTAAATAAATAAATAAGTTGAATCCAAAAAAAAGTTGAGAGCTGAATTTTGAATTTTGGATTTAGAATAGACTGTAATAAAAATATAAAAATCGGGCAATTTTCATGCTTATTCTGGTAATTTATAATAAGCATGAAATGACCCGATTTTAATAATAATAACTTTCGACCTCGCGGACATTTTTTGCAGTAAGACAGACACAAGTGGACATTTTAATATTGACTAGTAATAGAGTAAGATATACATTTTAATATAGACTATTGACAGGTGGCTTAATAAAAACCATACCTAGTAACACGAAACACTTTTAACTATGAAAACTGACGTGGTTTTGATACATTTTGTTTTAATAAAAGAGCAAGACGAGGTCGCGCGCGTGTCTCGCATAGCATTCCTTGATAAAGGTCACCGAATGTAATCGAAACTATAGTCGGAATAACCGACTCAATTTAACGTGAGTATTCCCGTTTTATTAAAACAAAACGAAACACTTTATTTTGGTCTCCTAGAACTATATATATTATATATTTAATGAGATATTTATATAGTATTCAAACTTGTGATTTGGACGTCACAGTTCTGATTTGACCTACGGTTATCGATAGCAATCAATCATCGCAATCGAATCCATTATCGATATGGAAAAGTATCGTTATTCGAACCTTGGCATCCGTTCGGCTCTATCTCTCGGCAATTTTGACGGGTCTGATATTGTGGGACAAGTTATAAGCAGACAGCGAATTAGGTTTTAAAACGGAAGTAGATTTCTTGTGTATAAAATAAACTGACACTGGCAAAGTTCAAGACGTGCGACGCCATAGTCTATCAAGGACAAAAATGAAAAATCTTTGGATAAGCTATCTGTCAACTTCTACCAAAGATCTTTGAAACTGTAGATATAGCTTTACCAATAACATTGTAATAAAGTTGTGGCAAAGATTTTAAAAATAAACAACCACTTTGAAAATCGAGCTATTACTAGACTTTATTTTCAAATGTGCGACTTTGAATAGTGGCCTGTGTCCCGCATATGAAAGCACTGCATTTTTATTGGCATGCTTGCTTCTGTGTTAAATCAGTTCTTGGGCTTAGTTTTAGTGTTACAAGTGTTACATGTATACGGTTGACATTCCTCACGTACGCAGCAAGCGCGTCAATTCCAGTTTTTATACGCACAGCGAGGATGTGGAACTCTGTGTATCCCAAAATGTATTATACGGTTTTCTTCAAAACTAAACCAGTACCTTCTAAGTAAACGTGCTGCATCATAGACCACATCATTGCTTAACATCAGGCTGATGTGGTTAAACGAAAAATTATTTTGAATAAGCAATAAAAAAGGTTTCAAGTCCTGTCAGACGTTGAAACAATTTTGAATTATTTTCTAATTTATTTATTTTAATAATTATATTTATTATATAATTATTTATATTATAACAATCAATCATCGCAATCGAATCAATTATCGATATGGAAAAGTATCGTTATTCGAACCTTGGCATCCGTTCGGCTCTATCTCTCGGCAATTTTGATATATATATATCAAAATTTTAATTAAGATATATATATATATATCTATATTATATTATATTATTATTTATTTTATTTTTAATATATAATTATTTTAATAATTTTTTAATTAATTTATTTTTCTATTTTTTCATTGTGCTTAGTTACTTGTTGCGATTATGATCAAATAGCGGATTTTCTCCCGCTTTCTGTTTCTACTTAACTCCTATACTGCGACGACAAGAAACTTTATAACCTGTAATAAATATCGCACTAATTAATATTCGATAATTGTCAACAGTCTGTACGAAAATACTTTCTGACGCAAGTCTGAAACAATATTTTAGTGGCCCTTTCCAAGGGTTAGATGAAAAGCTTTAGAATTTACAAAGTTTTATCCCTAAGCCACCCAATACGAAATTCGTGAATTTTTTCAACTTCTTCATATTTTATGTAATTTTTTTATGAGTGAAGATTTTATAAAAAATTATAAATTGAACTGTTATTTTTTTTTATTGTTAGCACCTTAAAACCTCACAGTGATTTGTCTTGTTTTGTCATAGCCTTATCAACGTTCCTTTTCACATTCCAGGTCTAGAACGGGTGGCGGAGGAGTTGATGGGTCGAAGAAAATGGAAACTATACCAAGACGCGTTGATACCGCGACGGAACGAGGACCAATCCAGCGACGAGGACTCCATGCCCGCCACCGACCAGCCACCAGCGCTCAAGATCAAGACTATCGAGCAGATCAACGAGGACGAACGCAAGGTAACGTCAGTCCTCCATCAGCCAAGCTTGACGCGACGGAACGAGGACTAATCCAGCGACAAAGAGTCCGTGCCCGCCACCGACCAGCCTCCAGCGCCCAAGATCAAGACTACGAAGTATCTTAATTGTTATAGGCTCAGATTAGAAATAGGACGAATTCCCCAATTCTCCCAATTCGAAGGCATTTGGTGAACTTTGTGTCTCGATTTCGAGGGTTCCTTGTCCTCCAAAGGGTGCTAGTATTATTGGACCCGACTGTGGAATTGAGTTTGTAATGGTACGGTTTTAATTATTTGTATACACGGTTGGATGATGGATGTCTTCGCGGACAAGAATCTACAAAATCTCTTGTGAAAAGTATTAATCGGTTCGGAAGTCAGAGATTATGTTGGACACTAACACACTCTGGTTTCTTGGTTAAGTAGCCAGATCAGGACTCATTAAAATTATCTATTTGCTTCTTAAGGCAGCTGAGCATCTGTATGTCTGTTTTAGGTGGAAGATGGCAGTCCCAAAGCTCAGCGTCAGGAAACGATCCTGGAGAGTTTGATCAAGCGGCCAGCCACGCAGCCCAAGGTGGACTTGGCGGAAGAGCCGACAGACTGGAAGCCGCCGGACAAGTGCTACTTCTGTACGGATGGTGAAAGGCAGGAGGAGCAAACCGCAGCAGTTGGGGCTACGGTGAGCAATTCAAATGTTATTCTTCTGAACCATGCCTCTTTCTAGATTATATGAGGTTGGCCTTCTAAATGTGCTTCCATCATTCAGTTCATAGTCATTTATGAGAACAGTAGTGGCTATGATGACTGTTTTTTTTTTAGATTTTTCCACCAAGTAGCTTTGTTAAGCATGTTAATAACTCTTGGACGCCATCAGGGTAGTTTTCCCTTGTCAGTTTTAGGTTGGAGTGGATGAGCAATGTTTGACTGGTGAAAGCTTTTAGATTTCTACATAGAAAAGAAGTTGGAGGATGAGGGACTGACTGGCTTGGTCAGTTTTTTTTCAATTTCAAAAAGTGTCTATATTAAATGTATATGTTTTTAAGTTTTTAAATGAGCCTGCGTGCTCGGTAAACGATCCATAAATATTATAATTTAATGTACTACTAGGATTAACGTACACTAGTAATTGTACTGATTGTACTTGTAAATTAAATAAAGACTTTTTGAAATTGACTGGCTTGGTCAGTTATTGTGTTTGGTAGTCAGCTTTTTTTGCTTTTTTGACGTGGAAAGTGATATCCACAGAAACGTTTCTCCGACTAGATAAAATATTTCGACCCGGAGTACTTCCAATAATTTTTCGTTAACTATTTCTCCGTGAAAGCTTCATTTTTGTGATGGATGCTTCTGTCTCCAATGAAATATAATTGTTTGGGATTTACAAACAATTGTGAAAACAAAAAAAAACCTAATTCTTTTAAATGTCTTATTGATCTTTTAAAGATATTTCTTTAGCCAACTTTTTCTTTTTCCAGAAAAAGTTTCTAGAAACTGTTTCTTAGTAAGTTTGTAAGGAGAATTCTGTGGATTAAGGATTTCTAAAATACTAATTAAATAATAAAATGTTATAGTTATAATTTTAAAAATAAGAAAATAGATTTAGGATAGAGATGACATTGTTATAAAATAGGACTTAAAATTACATAGTAATAATAAACAAAATAAACTAATCTAAAAGAACGCTACCAGTGGGAATTGTTCCCAAAATGCTGGCCCCATTACCACGTTGTATTGCAATACTCAGCCTTTGGGCGAAATAGAGGCCAGCTAATTAAATTAATTACTTGATTACTAAAACAAAAAAGCCCAACGGAACATATATCGAACTTAGAATTAAGATACCAAACAATTACTAAAATGGCCACTATATTTAGTTCGACCGTAAACTAATAGGAGTTAAGCCTTGTCCCAGATTACCATGCCAGATGTT
Source organism: Apocheima hispidaria (assembly GCA_947579745.1). Lineage (NCBI taxonomy): Eukaryota > Metazoa > Arthropoda > Insecta > Lepidoptera > Geometridae > Apocheima > Apocheima hispidaria. Next base: position 7,864,391 of record OX388167.1, on the reverse strand, counting down.
AAGACACAAACTACAATATTCAGAGATGTTGAATTTAGGCTGGCAATAAAATGTAATGGATAATGAAATATGGTTTGAATTGCTTGCATTTACTGCACCTCCAGTCCGCCTGGGGAAGTGCCACATCGTTGCCAGTTATTCCTCCGCCAAGCAGTAGTTTCAAAATAGAATAGAATTTATTCGACATACATAAAGTAACATGAATTTCAATTACATTTATTACAGGCCTAAAAAAACATCAATAAATAACTAATAGAAGGTAATTATAGCAATAATAATGTGGAAAAGGACTTTCTCAGGGGCGCTAGTCTCGACTTTTCACTACAGCACTATGCGACCGAATTCGGTCGCTATGACGCAAAAATTCGACAACGAACACGAATTGTTAAAGAAAAAACGCAAACATAGCGTTGAATATTGCATTTAGCGAAAATTCAACGCTATTTTTGCGCTGTCGCTACGATTTTCGTAAAATGCAAAATACAACGCTATGTTTGCGTTTTCTCTTTAACAATTCGTGTTCGTTGTCGAATTTTTGCGTCATAGCGACCGAATTAGCGCCCCAGCAAAAATGCTGAGTGGCTCCGGTGGTCGCATAGTGCTGTAGCGAAAAGTCGAGACTAGCGCCCCAGCAAAAATGCTGAGTGGGTCGGACACTCAGCGCTGATTTTCAGAAGGGACCCTAGTTTATAGGTTACGACAAAAGTAATAAAAGTACAAAGAAACTGAAAAATAAATTTAACATAAAGAAAGTGAAAACTAAATTTAACACAAAGAAGGTGAAACTAAATTTAACATACATAGGGCCTTATTACTTAAATAAACACAGATACACTAACACTAAAACATTCTGTGTTACGAATTGGAAGGCAATGTTTCGAGTAAAGGTTTTTAACCCCACTGTCCAAGAAAAAGGGTAATGTTTTATGGGTATGTAATGTTTGTTTGTAAGTCGTCTTAACCTAAAAGGCTTGACTGATTGACAACCGACGTGACGTTGGAGTCTCCTTTACGTCCGGAGTATCACAGACTACATATTGCAGTCGGGTATTTTAGTTTTTTTTTTAATTTACTGAGTAGCTAGGCGAGAAGGTCACTGACGTGATGTTAAGCGTCACGCTTGCCCGTAATGGTTCAGTGCCCAGAATTTAGAAATTTCTACAATCCAAAAACATGCGCGGCAACGCACTGCGCTCGTCACCCTTAGGTATTACACGTTAAATCTCTTAACATCAATTTCACTGGAAATATTACCCTTCAATCCGGAACACAGCAAGGCTTGCACACTAATGCTTGGCGGTTGAATAACTGGCCAAGGTGTGGTACTTTCCCAGGCGGGCTCTGCAAAAGAGTCAAATCAGTAGAAAACAGAAATAACGTATAGAGAAATTTTAAATCTAATACCACAGGGTGACGAGCGCAGTGCAATGCTGCGCCGAGTTTTGAAATTCTATTAGTTCTAAAATTCTGTTGGGTTAAACTTTTATGGTCAAGCATGACACTTGACATGACACCACTAGATTCTGCATTCGGGACGCTCGCAGCGCATCACGCATCAGTCTTAATACACTTATATAAGAAATAATAACTCTGATTGGTTGATTGCTAGGCGCGAGTAGACGTAACCGCGAGATAGCCAATGAGAACGCTCGGTCGCACTCCCCGCGACCGGCGCCTTCCTCAAACTTTGGGGACTTTTTGTAGGAACAACGAACCTCGTAATGCGGTATTTAGTGTGATCTGTGTACTTATCATAAGGCGAGTGACTTACTCGTCTTTCACTACTATAGAAAATATAGCATTAAACCTACTTTATAGATAATTTGCAAGTTATTGTTCAAATGTGTTTAATAAACTCACGCGAATATTTAAGTGAGTAACCGTTGTTCGTAATAAGTGAAATTCTTGTATTCAATCGTATTTTGCTTCAATTGCTTTATTTGCGCCTTACCTATTTTTTTTACTAATGGAAATAACTTGAGCTCTACCTTGACTCGCCTCGGAATCAGAATAACCGAATCAATTAAAAAAAAAACGATTTCTTCATTGACCAACACCGTACCGGCCCGAACGGCTCCGGGTCGGCCGGAGGTCTTTGTTGCTCTATGATTTACTAACCCCCGAATACTGAAATTCAATTCAATTCCTTTTTATTTCCAAATAGGTATTAAAAATACTCTTATGGATAGTCATCACTAGATATAACTAGGTAAGATAAACAAAACGTCACAAAAGCACAACAAGAATTATCAGCACTACAAACATTTGTAGGCTTAAAATAAATGTCAATAGTTATAATAATACTTAAAATAAAAATAGTATTAGATAAGTAAGTCTATTCCATTATTAAAATTTACAAATAATAATATTACGTTCATTAACTTTGACAACAGATTAATTCTAATACTGAAATATATAATCCTTTGTCTGGCACTAAGCAAATGACAAAGGCAGCCATAGACTTAATCTGTCGTCAAAATTAACAAACGTTTCAGTATTCGGGGGTAAGGACAGTTACCAAAATTGACCGGTTTCCGATCCCTGGTTTTATCCCAGAGTAAAAATTAATTTGGATCTGCAGATCTCGTCATTTTACTTATTCTGACGGCACTAAAATTATCTACCTATTTTTAAATTTTAAAGTAATTTGATAGGTGAAATTTAGCTGTCAAATCTTATTTTTAGTTTATGCATGCATTGAATTGAATCAGTCAGACCAATATTAAATTAGATTATACAATTTACATTTAATATACTGGATGACGAACACAGCGACGGACATGTTCTAAGATGTCAAAATACCTACTCGTCGATATAAATAACTTTTAATATATGATCAACCGTTATAACACGAAAAAAAAGGCAAATACAAAAAAAAAATACAATTTAAAGGAGCTTTCGTTTCCTGTATAGCGCCGTAAGCTATGTAATCCGTAAGACGTTGTCCTGTCCTAATGTGAACGAAAAAACAAATAATCGTTGTTTTTTTCTTATCATAAGAACCTAATTCGGACTATTGTGAACATTTTAAAATGGAAAAGTCAAATCGGTCCAGCCGTTCTCAAGTAGGAAATGGCGCTTACAAAATAACAGTTTTTTCCTTGCAAAAATTGCTTTCATCTTTCCGTATGTTTATACGCGTACAGGTCGTATTTTTTAACCAGTCTTGATGAAACTTGGTATACAGAATCTACAATTTGATTTAATTGTTTATGTTGTCGACGACTTTTGATTGGAGGAGAATGTCCCCTAAAAAGGAGGTAAGTTTTCTGCGGCGCCATCGGCCGATTTTGAAAATATGGCAGAAGCATTGTGTCTTCAATTCTAAACAAGAAATATGCTCATATTTGAAATACTTGTTCAAAATTGAGTACCCAATTTTTCTGCCAAATATTATCAAAATCGGCCGGTAAATTTTTTTTTTCTCTTTCCTCCTACGAGGAATATGGCGTCGCACGTCTTATGAATTTGCCAGTGTCAAGTATACTCATTTTTTTTTCAAGTTTTGGTGAATATTGTCAAATAAGTCATAGTCACAGTCAAAGGCGAGCAAAGCAATTCACGGTCAAGTCCAAGTCATGCCCCAGTAAAGTGGTGAAAACTTTACTAGAGCCTTCTATGGAGTTTTGGAAACAACACTAAAATTGACGTTTCACGACATTATACCATTCACCAACACTCGTGCATGTTCACAAACACTTAACCGGTAAAAATTCACTGTTTTTACACATTAACACTCGAAATAACACAAGTTTTGGAAAATAATAAAATGACGCGATATGATTTCTTAACGTTCCCGCCAAAACTCCCCGGCCGGTAAATGGCGCCGCATCAAATTTCCCCCATTTTGGTGGAAATACTCCACCAATCATAAATGGCCGAACACAAAAAAAAAACTATGAAATTTGATGTTGTGTAAAAAAGTTTTTGCTCGCAAGGTCTATAATACATACTCAAGTATATAAAAAAATAAATAAATAAGTAATCAAGTGTAAGTAAATTCATAAGTAAAGACAGATATTGCAAAGACGACTGTTTTTTATATAGTAGGGGTGTATAATGTATATACAGGGTTATAAGGAAAGGGTATGCTAACCCGAAAAGGGCTGATAGTACTCAACAATATGAACAACTTTTACTATGGGACCAACGCCGAAATCGCGAAAAATATATCAGCTCTTCCATACATTTTATTGAGTGTCATTGCCTTTTTCTATGGAGCAGCTGACATTTTTTTCGTGATTTCAGGGTTGGTCCCATAGTAGAAGTTGTTCCTAATGTTGAGTACTACGAGCCCTTTTCGGTTATTTCAATAGTTTTCTTATAGAAAAACAATAGGCTTGTGCGTAATAGATACATTCCTAGATGATTCGAATCGGTCGGCGGGTTTAACTATTCACCTTGAACTATAGCATAGGAGTGATTGCTTAGTTATTTATGAGTCACAGCTGTAGTCATGGTATTCGATGATTCCTATCCTATTTAGCTGTGACTCAGAAAAGAGAATAGTGCGACCCTATACCCTAATAAACCATTTAAGACGTCCACTGCTGAACATAGGCCTGCCCCGTAGAGCGCCACACCGACCGACAACGTGCCACTTGCATCCACCGTTTGCCCGCGACTTTCACATCGTCGATCCATTTAGTGGGAGGCCTGCCTACGCTGCGTCTTCCGGTTCGTGGTCACCACTCAGTGGTTGGTCTGCCCATTGCCACTTCAGCTTGCAAACTCTGAAAGCTATATAGGCTTTGGCTCTTCGACGAATATTTTTATCGCGCAAAGAAACTCCGAGCATAGCTCTCTCCATTGCCCGCTGATTGACTCTGAGTTTCTCCAAAAGAGCAGTAGTCAAGGACCACGTTTCAGTTCCATATGTCATCACACACATAAGGACCTTATATCCTAATTAAGTATTTTATAAATTTGATTTGTCTAAGCGACTGATAGAAAGAACAAACGACCAATGGGCTGGTACCTCGGCCTAAGACTAATTATTAGCATTGCAATTCAACGAGGTGACGTCACCAGCCTTTTGGGTACCCTGCCTGCGGTTAGTCATCTAAACTCTGTTTTTTATCTGTTTATCACTTCACACACTAATATTATAAATGCGAAAGTTTGTATGTAAGTATGTAAGTGTGTGTGTTCCCGTTCAACTCTGTAACGGTTGAACGGGTTTGAATGTTTGGTTTGGAGATAACTTACACCCTGGATTAACACAGAGGCTGCTTTTATCCCGAAAAAATATTCGGTTTCTGTAGATAGCAGGTTAAACCGCGGAGCGCAGCTAGTAGTTTAAGATTATTTTAATTGTGGTTTTCGTTTTGATTTAATTTAAATAATAATATTAGATTATTTTATTTCATCAAGTGCTATCATAAAACTTGGTATTCAATTAAAATAGTTATCAAACACAAAACAGAAAAGATCTCAATATATTTACTGACCGCGTGGGTCCCTGCAACACCTGGAAAAATTTAGCAATTTAATTTTGTAAAAGAAAATGTGTTGTTACCGTTGAAATTCAGAAGGTTTTGCATTTTTTTTATTTTGTAATTCAGACAGATTTTCGAAATTTTATTCGGTTAAAGTTCTTGAGTGGCGACCACAAACCGGAAGACATAGCGTATGTAGGCCTCCCACTAGGTGGACTGACGACATTGTGAAAGTCGCGGGCTACCGGTGGATGCAAGTGGCCCGTTGTCGGTCGGTGTGGCGCTCTAGGGCCGAAAGCTCTAAGGCTCTAAGGGGGAGGCCTATGTTCGGCAGTGGACGTCTTATGGCTGATGATTATGATGATTCGGTTAAACATATTTTTGCACCCGATTATCTAATCTCGTCATTTCAAACTAGGCGCTATTTTTTAATTTTTTTTTTTTGTTTTGCGATTAGACCTCGTTTTTCAATGTTATTCCAGCTGTCATGCAGAAATTCTTAGCGCGACTCGTTTTAAAAAAAAAAAGTAGAATTGTCATAGACGACTTTTAGGAGTTTTGGCGGGAACATGAAGAAGTCATGTCGCGACATTGTATTATTTTCCAAAACATGTGTTATTATTGAATTTATATTCATTGAAGTGTTCTTGAACGAGCAAGAGTGTTGGTGAATAGTATAATGTCGTGAAACGTGACTCTTCGTGTTGTTTTCAAAACTCCATAGAACCCTCTAGTTGAGTCTCACCACTGAGGCATGACGTGGACTTGACCGTGACTTACTTTGCTTGGCTTAGACTATGACTGAGACTTACTTTAATTGTGAAATATTTGACTTCACTTGAAATATTAGTAATACTTGACACTGGCTTAATACACAACGTGTGGAGCCAAAACATAAGAGGAAAATAGATGACTTAGCAGTGTGTATGTACCCGACCCACATTTTATCAACTACCCTCATTTCATTGAACAAAAGCGCATCGCAATCCGTATCAGCGGGTATAATCATTGTCTGTCTGTAATTGCTGTTTATTGTAAACCCCTTAGCTGCAATTATGTGCCATGTCTGAACCAAGCTTAACATTAACCAGTGTTAGCTGCGCCCTGAGAAAATTTGCTTTTTAATTAGCGTTTTCCAGTTGTTCTATTTACCTCTTTGTGGAATTCCATCAGAATTGGTTGAGTAGTTAAGTCCTGAAAAAGTGTCAATAGGTAAACTAGAAATAATCTTAGTGAGTGACAGTAAAAGTATTAGAAGTAGGAAAATTGCTTTAAAAAAATGTCATATTGTTTTTTTGCATTTTGCTAATATTTGCAAGTCATGAAAAATGTCATTTTATTTGTTTTTTATGTCATGCAGAAAGTACCTATGCGACCGCCTATTTATACAAACGTATTCTCTCGTTTCCTCCCTAAATACTAATACATATGCGATACATATATTTTTTAATTCAAAGTAATAAAATTTCTTAACACTACCGGAAATAGTTTTTTACCTGTCTACGAAACCAGTTTCGTAACCGGTTTCGGAGTAATTGTTTTTACTCGCAGGTACGAGTACGTAAATGGTATCCTTGCAATAAATATTTTACGTGCAAGCAACCGGTTTCGACGAAGTATTTTTTTTTACTCGTAGGTACGAGTACGTAACTGGTATCCTTGCAGTATTTATTTTTACTTGTACGGAACAGATTTCGATGTAGAATTTTTTTACTCGTAGGTACGAGTACGTATCTAGTATCCTTGTAGTATTTATTCTTACTTGTACGTAACCGGTTAAAATGAACTAGTTATTTTTACTTGTAGATACTAGTACGTGGCTGGTATTCTTGCAGTATTTATTTTTACTTGTACGGAACAGGTTTCGATGTAGTAATTCTTTTTACACGTAGGTACGAGTACGTGGCTGATATCCTTGCAGTATTTATTTTTACTTGTATGGAACAGGTTTCGGTGTAGTATCTATTTTTACTCGTAGGTACGAGTACGGAACTGGTATCATTGCAGTATTTATTTTTAATTGTACGTAAGCGATTTCGATGTAGTATTTTTTTACTCGTAGGTACGAGTACGTGGCTGGTTTCCTTGCAGTATTTATTTTTACTTGTACGTAACCGGTTTCGATGTAGTAATTCTTTTTACTCGTAGGTACGAGTACGTGGCTGATATCCTTGCAGTATTTATTTTTACTTGTAGGGAACAGGTTTCGATGTAGTAATTCTTTTTACTCGTAGGTACGAGTACGTGGCTGATATCCTTGCAATATTTATTTTTATTGTATGGAACAGGTTTCGGTGTAGTAACTATTTTTACTCGTAGGTACGAGTACGTGGCTGGTATCCTTGCAGTATTTATTTTTACTTGTTCGTAACCGTCCTTAATTCTTAGAGCAGTATGTAAAATCATTCTTAATAGGTACGAAAGAGGCTTTTTTTTCTTTTCGGGCAAAAAAGGTTTTTATGTTTTCAATAGAGTATATATATATATATATATATATATATATACCAGCCACGTACTCGTACCTACGAGTAAAAATAGTTACTACACCGAATATATATATATATATATATATATAAATACTATATATATATATATATATATATATATATATATATTTATATGTGCATGGCAATGGTAGACATAATTTTTTAATTTTGCTATGAAACGGTGGATTTTGTTTGGCAGTTTCAGGGTTTGTCCGATGATAAAAGTTGGTGGTAATGTACAATCATATCAAAGAATTTGATTCGGTCGTATAAATGACAATTCATTACGTTTGTTGAGTTATTTTATTATAATTATTATAAGTCCCCCTAGGGAATTACAACATCTTTGCCAGCTAATCAACCGCCAAGCGGTAGTGTGCAAGCATTACTGTGTTCTGGATTGAAGGGCAATGTTTCCAGCGTAATTACTGGGCTTTAACATCTAATATCTTAGGGTGACGAGCGCAGTGAATTGCCGCGCAGGGGTTTTAACTGTTGAAGATCAACATTTTGGGTGGCACTGAACTTTTATGGGCAAGCGAGACGCTTTACATCAAGTAAGCGATTTTCTATTCTCTTTACTCAGTATAATAAAAATAAACTTTTTCGTGACTTTTTTCCCTTTCATGAAAACAGTTGTCAATTGTCTTTCCTATTTTATTTATTTGTAACTACAAAGTAATCCAATAACTCTCAGAAAAGAAATTCCAAGAGGCCAACTTAACCTGGTCGTTACAAAGCATAGTTTCAATTTAGAAAACAATGGTATATACCTTATCCATTTCCTACGGTTCCACGTCAAAGTGGACTTATTTTGATTAATGCGAGCGAAAGAGAGGGTGCGTATCATATAACTCGCAGTGATTTTCAACTGTGCTGTGGATGAATTAAGGTTGATTTTGAAATGATTTTCGCATTAATACTGAAATACTGGAAAGTGTAGGCGTAGAGGATGAAAAGTAGGCAGTGTTCGGACAACGAGTGGAGTGGAGTGGACATTGTTTCTACAACATTTGTAAAAGCTTTGATGTTTTGTCGCGCTGCTCATGAAATGCTGTTACACATAAATTCTAATACTTTTTTTGCGCTTAGATACTTTGTTGTTTTTCTAATAATTGTTGTTGCATTTGTACTACTCTATAATAAAATTATAAAGAAACCCTGTGATTTTGTTTATATGTATGGGGCAATTTCTAGAATTACTAAACCGATATTGAAAAATCCTTCACTGATACTCCAAAAAGAAGTACTAACTCTAAGTGACGTAGGCAAAAGTAGGCAAATAATTATTCCACTTCGGTCTTCTGATTCATCATACCCTTATAAATATACCACAATAATATCAAGCTACTGTAATAAAAAATACAAATTGGGATGTTAATAATAATTTTACCGGCCAGTTCCAAAATATTATAATTTGCATCAGCAAAATGGAATGCAAAATGAAATGAAAAAATATACAAAACCAAACTTTTTTTTGCTTGCCTTAAAAAAAACGGAAACGTCAAAAAGTCTAAAATTAAATTTAACATTTACGAGCGCTGGATCACATTCGCCGCAACTAGCAATTGTTAAGTACTTAAAATTAAAAATAAATACTCCATAATTGCATAGCTCAATGCAAGAACCATGAAATGAATTCAGTTAGAGCGCTGCCGACTTACCTGTACAGTTTACTGGGGCATACCATCGCATTTATCAACAAAACGGGCAGTGAAGAGGCGCACACATTTTTAGTTTCCTCTGTTGGCCAACTGCAAACATAAGTTGGTCGCGCTATGAGCCAGCTTCATAAGTTTAAATTCGTGTTCCTAGAAACGATTGCATCTGCAATGCAATAATCACCCAATTTGTTTTAATTATTAATTTTATTGGTAATTAAAACTGTTAATTCATTAAGTAGAATTATGGTGAGTTTGAGGATGAGTCGGTTTTTGAATTGTTCTATTTTAGTTTTTAGAAAATTAAAGGTTTTTAAAGATTATTCTTACATTATCTAGCTAATAAAGTCCTGGAACTAAGCTGATTATTAACAACTAGAACCAACTAACTAACAAACTAGAACTTTTTGTAGTGGTAGGGCTCTCTTGCAGAGTCCGCCTGGGGAAGTACCACACCTTTGCCAGTTATTCAACTGCCAAGCAGCAGTGTGCAAGCAATACTGTATTCCGGATTGAAGGGCAATGTTTCCAGCGTAATTACTGGGCATACAGAGATTTAACATCTAACATTTCAGGGTGTCATCACATCTTCCGAATTTTATCAGCACTGTTTTGAACGTAAAAATATTTTATTAAGATGCATAACATTATCTCTTGCTCATTATATCCTCTTGGCAACATCAGCATCACCATCATCATGAGTGTAAGCCTTACTTTTGCTATACCTGATCTAAAAAAAACTAAAAAATATGGTCGAACCATCTACAAACCAATATTATATTTTAAAAAAAAAGGGGAGGAGGTGAATATGTATCTTCTAAGTCTTGCTTCATCTTCGGCCACATCGTTGCTTACCAACAGCCGAGTTGGTGGTCAAACGCAGGCTTATAAGCGTTAAAGAAAAAAAAGTTTAAAATCTCAGTTGAAATGTCGTCTCCACGGCTCGCCCTCGTCGATCGTTTAAACAGCATAGGCCGGACAGAAAAGCCTATAGGGGCGGTCCGCGAGGGTGGAAACCTCGGAAAATTCACGTGCAAGACCCACCCCTCTGCGAAACACGTGCGGCCAAATAGCCTCGCGGAACGAACGCCTTGCTTTCAGCCTTGCCTTTACTAATCATTGCCCCGCGAAAAACGTTAAACGAAACGCTTTTTGATATTCAAATTTTGAATTTTCGTGGGACACTAAATGAGTTGTTTTTTCATAAGTTTAGTTGCTGTTTCTGTACCAATTGTTGACGTATTGTGAAACGTGAAACAAAACGCTAAATCGCGTTCAAATTTTCAGTTTTCGGACGCGCCTAAATGTGTTTGGTGTTTTTTTTAAACGAGTCTTTTTATCATTGCCGCTTGCGGAAGCGTTGAACCGCTTTTCGATATTCGAATTTTTAATTCGGTGCGGTTTTACAGGTTTTTTTTTTTAAAGAACAGTATGTTTTCTGTTGTTTTCCTAATTTAAAATGTTAAATGCAAAATGTATTTTTGTTTTAAATTTTCTTTCTAGCCAGTAACGAAACGACATAAATTAAATGCTTTACTTTTTAAAAGCTCTCTGACCAAAGCAATACAAATCATTCATCCTGAAAAGCACGATAAGTTTTTAGCATTTTCGACTCACGCAGAGCTAAAGGGTTTCTTTTTAATACTTTTTTTTTAGTTTTGACGTTGTAAAGCAACGGAAATGTTGAAAATGAGTGGCTTTGTGGCGCGAGTGTGCTTTGTGGAGTGTTTTTTCAAAGTGTGAAATGGAAAACACAACATGAGCCGATTTCATGGTTTGTTGGTGTTATTAGTTCGCTACATGAAAAATGTTCTTTTGAGTAACGATCGCATGCGTCACTTACTTCAGTCGTGAAATGTGTCCGCTTGAAATGTAAGTTTGGATTGCTTTTGCTTTAATGTATTTTTTTTGTAAGCACATAAGTACTACAATTTTAAGCGTTTGTATAGCTTCTTGTACTTAAGTGTCGGCTCACCTGATACAGCTATCCTGTTCACACTTTTGAACCTTTTTACAAGCAGCAAGCCTATATAATAGATATTATAATAAAATAATAATTCCTCGTGGGTATATGTATAACTATATATCTACACAAGTTCAAAACGAATGATTAAAAAAAAACAAGCTTTAAAAAAATGTTACTTAATAGCCTAGCAACTAGTAAGATAGACTTCCATTTTGTTGTATCTACTTACTAAATTTGACAGTTCTATAATTATTGCCATCCTTTTCTAACATATTAAAATAAAGAGCGATATAGACAACTTTAGTCTTGTCAAATTGGTTTCGTTTAGTGAGTGGTAAATCGATATCGACGATCTTTGCCAAAACAGCAAAGGTTCAATTTGGAAATTTTAAGTAAGGAGACCTGACAGATAACGTCCCAGTGTCGTCCCAATGTCACGTCAACTAACGTCAACTGTCAAGTTTTATCAATGACTTTGAAACTTTAGCGCATTAGAATAATTGCCTAGATAAGATAAGCATTAACCGAGCCAAGGGTATGCGCTAGATCGCGTTTAATTCATTCACGCTTTGACATCAGCTACTAGCTAACTTGTTATTTTGATAAAACGGGAATACTCACGTCGACTTGAGTCGGTTATTCCGACTATAGTTTCAATCACATTCGGTGACCTAGGCGATTCGGCGAACTGAACTGGGACGATGACGGGATTTATCGAAACTATATTTATTATTATTATATCATTTATTTCAGAAAAATATCCATATTTGTTGATTGATAAATTAGAAAAATTACATTAATATAGTCGGAACAAGGAATGCTAGTAGCGTAAAGCGCGCGACCTCTTCTTGCCTTGCACTGTCTTGTCAGTCCTTTGTCTTGTCAGTGACAGTCAAGACAAGGTCACGCGCGTCACGCTTACAGCAAAATTTATATAAGTAGTAAGTATCTTTGATAAAGGCCACCGAATGTGATCGAGACTATAGTCGGAATAACCGACTCAATTCAACGTGAGTATTCCCGTTTTATTTTAATAAAACGGGAATCTATAATAATTATTTAAAACGGGTATAATATAACCGTTTTATTAAAATTAAAGTGTCAGAACCGGGTCTGTTTTCATAATAGAAACTGCTGTTTAATGCCTTTAGTCGTGTCCATGGTGATCTTTGCTTCCCATTTTGATATCACCGAAGATATAGGTACATAAAAAGGGATGTGCAGGCCACATCGCTCAAGAACTGCTCTCCATGCTAAGGTTGCCTGGAAGAGATCGCTTTAAGCGATAAGGCCGCCAATTGTTACACTAGTTTTAAGTTGATTTTTGTATTATGCATGTAATTTCTGGTGTGAACAATAAAGAGTTATCTATCTATCTATCTAACTGAAACCCGTGGGGAAGAAAGGTTCTTGAGTGTACCACGAACCGAAAGATGCAGCGTATGTAGGTCTCACTATGTAGATCGACGACGTTGTGAAAGTCACGGGCAACTGGTGGGTCCAAATGGCATAGGCCAAAAAGTTGGCCGTTGTTCAGTATTAACGTTTACTGACTGATGATGATGACAATACCTATAAAATTCACTTGTTTGTAAATTAACCTTTACTATATAATTTAGTTTTAACTATTTCTTGGACTATTCAATATTGAAAGCATATAATTATAATACCTGGTTAAAGAAAAAATACAGAAAAGAAAAGAAACATAATTTAAAATAAAATAACTTAGTGTGTTCTTCCAAAAAGTACCTGAATGTTAAATCTGTGTAGGATATTATGGTTACCTACAAATGTTTTAAGGATTTTTTTAAAGGCTTTAAATTTGACAGAGGACGCATAAAAAAGGTTTTTTCAGTTTTCAGCTCAAAACACGTCTTATTATTTTAGTACAAAACTCTTATATCGCTCTTATTTCTCTGAGATAAAATTAAAAGATTAACCATAATATTACCAATATTACTAAGGTAAGTAATTGTCTATTCTAGGAAAACAACCAGTTTTGACTACTTTGTCAAAATAATCAATTAATTTAATCAACAAAACATCAAATTACAATAAATTGGCTTGCTTCTAATTTGAATCAAAAAACAATAAGAGTTGACGACCATAATATTCAAATCGATGGCCATTAACATAGGGAAGGACTATGGTAATAC